>JAKSZU010000005.1:16474278-17074278 GCA_026018925.1 Tupaia tana
TTTATGTTACTATCTAGTATTATTTCCTTTCAGTCTGAAATACTTTCTTATTTCTTATAGGAGAAATTGGCTAGCAATTAATCTTTTCAGCTTTTGTCCATCTTTGAATGTTTTTAATTTGTCTTCATTTTGGAGGATATTTCCCTGAATATTGAGTTTCTTTGTTTACTATTCTTAGCACTTGGTATATGTGATTCCACTGCTTTATTTCTTATAAGAAGTCAGTCACTGGGACCAGCAGTTACATAATGGTTATGTCACTGGACTCCCATGTAGTCAACTGCTGTTCTAGTCCCGGACCTGGTGGCTTAAACTCACGCTGGGCACATGTGTGTGCGTGTCCACGATCCCAAGAGGAGAACAGAGGAGAAGGGATTGCAGCATGACCATCCCCACTGGGGGGTGATTTCTCGCTTTCTGTCTCTCTGTCTCTGTCTTTCTGGTGATCGCACACACCCTATGGCAAAAACCTCTCAAAAAAAAAAAAAAGAAGTCAGTCACTAACTATATTATTCTCTTGTATTTGATCAGCTTTTTTTCTTGCTTTTTGAAGATTTTTCTTTTCAATTTTTGCTTACTACATCTTTGTAGTAATTTTTGAAATCATGAAGTTTTTTCCCACTTTTTTTTCCCAAATTGTTTTTGTTATTCTGAGTTTCTTGCATTTTTATATGAATTTTAGAAGCAGTTTGTCTAATTCTGCTAAAAAGGGCATTAGATTTTGGTAGGGATTTCATTGACTTTGTACATCAATTTGAAGGATATTGCCATCTTAGTAATGTGAAGGCTTCTAATCCATGAATACTGGCTATCTTTTCCTTCATTTAAATCTTTAATTTCTTTCTGGGACCAGCAGTTGGTATAATGACTATGTGCTGGACTCCCATGTAGTCAACCATGGTTCGAGTCTCGGACCCAGTGACTTAAACTCACACCGGGTGCATGTGTGTGCGTGCCCAAGATCCTGAGAAGAGAAGGGATTGTAGCGTGGCCATCCCCCCAGGGGGTGATTTCTCACTTTCTGTCTCTCTGTTTCTCTGTCTTTCTAGTGAGCACATGCGTCCTATAGCAAAAGCCTCTTTAAAAAAAAAAAAAATCTTTCAACAGTATTTTGTAGTTTTCAGTGAAGAAGTCTTACACTATATGTTTTTTAAGGAACAGCAATGGTGGCACAGTGAAAACATAACACTTTGGGATGCTGAACCCTCATGGTTTGGTACTTAGTTCACTTCTGAAAGTTTCCTTGTACATTCCAGGCATGTCCATGTCCATGACTGAGGCTGGCTTAGACTGGGGGTAGATTGTGGCATAGACCCAGTTGAGTGTACTTGTCTCCCCCTCCCTCCCTTGGAATATAATAAAATTAACTTTAATATTTTTAGGAATAATTTTTTTTTCTTAGAGAGATTTTTGCTATAGGGCGCATGTGCCTGTAAGAGAGACAGAGAGAGACAGAGAAACAGAAAGCATGAAATCACCTCCCAGGGAGGATGGCCATGCCACAATCCTTTCTCCTCCATTCTCCTCTCAGGATCTCAGGCATTCATGTACACTCACCCAGTGTGAGTTTTAAGCCACCGAGTCTGGGACTCGAACCACAGTCAAGTACATGGAGTCCAGCAGCGTAACCATTTTGCCATCTGCTGGTCCCAAGAATATTTATTCTAAGAATTTTGTTCTTTTTGGAAACTATTGTAAATGAAATTGCTTTCTAAATTTCATTTTCAGATTTTCATTATAGGCAGATGGAAATACAAGTAATTTTTGTAGCTTAATCTTGTATCTTGTAGCCTTACTGAACTCATTTATTTATTTATTTATTTATTTGTTTATTTATTTATTTATTTATTTATTTTTGAGAGAGATTTTTGCTATAGGGTGCATGTACGTGCACTCACCAGACAGAGACAGAGAGACAGAAAGTAAGAAATCACCCCCAAGGGGGAATGACTACACCACAGTCCCTTCTCCTCCATTCTCTCAGGATCTTGGGCACACACCTACATGCATCTGATGTGAGGTTTAGGCCATTGGGTCCAGGATTTGAACCACAGTCAAATACTTGGGAGTCCAGCAACATAACCATTACTCCATCTGCTGGTCCTACTGAACACATTTATTAACTCTGGAGATTTTTTAAAAGAATTGTTTTATTTATTTATTATCATCATTATTATTATATGTTTAATTTGACCAGAGAGAGAAAGGGAAAGTTGGAAAGCCAGCCTCCAGGTCCAGGTCTTGATTGTGGTCAGCCATGTGGGAGTATAGTGCCCTAACTACCATACCACTTGCCGGCCCCAACTCTGGAGATTTTTTTGGTGTATTCTCTAGAATTTTCTCTACCTAAGATCATGTCATTTAAAAGTAGAGATTATTTCTCTCTCTCTCTCTCTCTCTCTCTCTCTCTCTCTCTCTCTCTCTCTCTCTTTTCCTAGAAGGCATGTGTGCTCACCAGAGAGAGAGGGAGAGGAAAAAGCAACCCTCATGGGGAACAGTCATGCCACAATCCCTTCTCCTCCATCTCTCCCTGCTTTCAGGATTTTAGGCATGCACACACATCCAGCATGTTTCTTAACCTATTGGATCTTGGACTCAAACCATGAGATCAGCCATATGGAATCTGGCTACCTTAACCACCAGGCTATAGGGCTGGTCCTGCTTTTTCCCTTTTTCTTGCCTAACTTCCCTGACTGGAACCTTCGGTACAATGTTAAATACTAGTGGCGAAAACAGACATTCTTGTTTTTGTCCTATTCCTGATCTTAGGAGGAAATGTTCAATCTTTCACCATTAAACACAATGTCATCTGTGGGTTTCTTGGAGATGCCCTTTATATGCAGGGTCTTCAAAAAGTTCATGGAAAAGACATTATGAAAAACTATGCATGGGTTTCGATTTTTTTCTCCAAAATAAACTCATATTTTAATTCTTATTTTTCCATGAACCTTTTGAAGTCCGTTTATAAGGGTTGAGGAACAAATTCCCTTCTAGCCTTTTTTTTTTTTTATCATGAAGAACTATTAGATTCTTCAGATGCCTTTTCTGTATCTATTGAGATAATGACTTGGTTTTGTTTTTTGTTCTGTTAATATCATGTTACATAGATGTTAAGTATATCTATTAATGCATATAGTGTATTAAGATAGTGTTAATTTTTGTGTTAAAATAACCTTGAATTCCTGAGATAAATTCCTCCTGGCCATAGTACCTGATCCTTTTTTTACACTATTTGATTTGGTTTGCTGGTAGTTGGTGAAGATTCTTTTATCTATATTTATAAGGGATATTAGTCTGTAATTTTCATCCTCAGTAATATTTCTGTTTGGTTGTCAGAGTAATATTGGCCTCATCAATTAACAGAAGTTCCCCAGTTGGTTATTTTATTAAGGTTTCTTTTTTTCTATTGAAAACTCCTCTGTGTCAAGCCATTGTCATCGTATTTTCCTTTAATTCTTTGAATTTACTTATAATACCTATTTTGAAGTTTTCTGTGAAATGCAATATCTAGGCCCACTCAGAGTGCATTTCTCCTGACTGTTCCTTTCCCTGAAGATGGTCACACTTTTCAGCTTCTTTGTATATCTCATAATTTGGGGCTCAAATCTGTATAATGTAGATGATATGTTGTAGCAGCTCTGTATTATTTTATTTTTATCTGAGGTTGTTTATTGATGTTTATTAGTGTTTTTCTAGCTCTAAACTGCAAAACCTGTATCCAGAACAGTGTGCAGTCACTGATGTTTTGCTAAGATTTTTTTTGTCACTTTTTAGCCTGGCTTCCTAGCAGTTCCACTCGACTTTACAGCTTAGAGGCCAGCCAGTATTTTGTCTTTGGTTGTGGCCCAAACCTTGCTGATAATCTGTGTACTGGGAACCCACCACCATTCAGCCAGTTCTCAAGTCTTCCTTGACTATTTCCCCAGGTACTGTGGGTCTCCCTGCGTATGTGTGTACTGTTTCTGCCAGCCAGAGTTATGTGAGGAGCATCGTTTCTCTGGCTCACTTGTTTCCAAGGTCTCCACATTATTTTTCTGCCCTTGGCCTCCCCATGTCTTGCTGTGTTTCCCTTCTACCTTGAGCCCACCTCTTCTGGAGGTAAAGCTGTTTATTGTTTAGCCACTCCATCTTTACCCAAAGTATGTCAGCGGAAGATGAAGCAACCCAAGGCAAGGAAGTTCTTCCTACCTAAAGTTGTAGTAGGTTTATAAGAATGAATATTTTCTAATTTTTTGTCTCCTTTTTGTTGATTTCTAGACCCTTAAAATGTTGGATTTTTTTACATTTTTATCCAATTTCACATTTGATTTTATAGAGATAATTTGCTAATTTCTACTCCACTATGACTAGCCATCCCTCCTCAACAAATACTCTTTGACCGAGTTAATTAACTGACACTACTAGGGACATACAGGCCAAGGGGCAGTGTTTATCCAGTGTTACAGCTGTAAGTTGTTCATGTTGTTGATTTATTTAACAACGTTATTGGTCATCATTTTTTTAATTTTCAAAGAATGTGTGTGTTCTTCAAAGAGAGAGAGAACATGTGCAACACCCCCACCCCCACCCCGTGGAGTGTGCTCATGCTGCAATCCTTTTTCTTCTACCTCTCTATCCTGTCAGAACTTAGGACTTGCATGCATATACACCTGACATGTTTTTCAGTTGCCAGGACTGAGATTTTAACTAAAGTCCCCCATGTGGATCTTTCTTCCTTCACTGCTGAGTATGGGGCCAGTCTCTGTTATTGGGTTATCTTACTTCTCAGTAGTAACACAGGAATAATTGCTTCTGCAACATATTGTCCCATCCAGAAAACAACAGTGCCTTGTTTTGGTGGCCTTAAAGGCAGATGAGTTGTTCCATATCCCAGACAACAAGCTGATCCTCTATAAATGTTACAATGTTATGTATTTAAAATCTTCAAATGAAACTTTTTAAAAAATACATTAAATAACATTGCTTTCCTGAATCGAAAGTTCTATACCTGAAGGTATCTCAGTAATAGATGATCACTCTGACTGCTGGCTCATAATTGGGCTAAAACTCTTCAGATCCCTTTACACCCAGAGGAATCATTCCCTCCTACAGTAGTGTCCTGGTCCCGCTGTACTCTAGAGTCCTTATATAGCTCTGGGGTAGACTTTTGGTCTCCTACCCCATTATGCCTTCCTCTAACAGCTCCTGAAATTTTCTGTTTTCTGAGTTACTGCTCTTTAGAATGATATCTGCAGTGGGTCTTGAATCTCCATGAGAAAACAATGAGTCTCCTGACCTTGAGAGCCTGCTGTCTATGAGACATGCAGTAGGCTGAGCTGGTCTTTTGGGTCAGAGAACCCATGAATTGCCCTGAGCTCTCAGAGCACTGCCTACATGACCCTGACTGAGTTATTGACTTCTTGGGGCTTCAGTTTCCTCATCTCTGTTGACAGGAGATATCTCAACAAATTACTGTAAGGAATAAATAAGAAACTATTTCAAGTGACTGTTAACTATTGAGCATGTAATTACTTAAAAGATTCTTGCTATCATTAGTGTTTATGGTTCTATTACTAGAATATACCACTGGATTTTTTTTTAAAGAGATTTTTGCTATAGGGCACATGTGCTTGCTGGAGAGACAGAGACAGAAATCAAGAAATCACCCCTGAGGGGGCATGGCCATGCTGCAATCCCTTCTCTTCCATTCTCCTCTTGGGATCTTGGGCATGCACACACATGTGTCTAGCTTGAGTTTTAAGTCGGCAGATCTGGGACTCAAACCATAGTCAACTATGTGGGAGTCCAGCAACATAACAGCTACACCATCTTCTGGTCCTGACTAGATTTATTTTAATCAGAGATGCCAATAGATCAGGCGACCACAGTCCCAAAGGAGTCAGTTTTTACTCACAGTTAGTAGAGGAGGCATGGCACACCATACAGGGCCACATGGGTAAACACCTGACCTGGCAGGAAGTGACAAGAATGAAGGGAAAGCCTGGGCAATGGAATGGCTGACCAGCTGTGGGGTGGCTAGTTAGTGGACTCCAGGGTATGAGGGCTGTCCCTGGTTGACACCTGGCCCTGGGGTGACTGGGACTGTGTTTCTAGATGGTTCTAAGAGAACTATAGCCAAACATCCAAATACTATTAGGGTTAACATATTCCTCAATATCTACTGAATCTGTTAGACAAAGGGATCAAAATAGAATGGCAAAGAGATTTCAGATCACTTCATTCTGCACGCTCCTGAACGCTCAGATTGAACTTCAAATTTAGGAAGAAACACACCATTCATCAGATGACTAGAAATCACCGCAGGGCCACAAGAAATATGGGAAAGCAAGAAAATAACTCTCCTCCAAGGGAAAATAATAACTCCTCTTTATCCACAGACAGTTCAATGGAAATCATGAAAATGTCTGATAAAGAATTTAGAGTATTCATAATGGTGAAGCTAACAGAGATGGAAGAGAAGAGAGACAATGAACTGCAGAAGAGAAAGGAGAAAGGAGATAATGAGTTCTAGGAGGTGAGGAAATTCTTGCAAGATCTAAAAGAAGAATTTCACACTTTAAAAAGAATCAAATGAACCTGTTAGAAATGAAGGCTATAATACAGGAAGTCAAAATTTCCCTTGAAAGTATTAAAAGCAGACTAGATCATACAGAAAATAGAATCTCAGACATAGAAGAGAAAATTGCTGGCCTAGAAAAATCCACCATGAAGACTGAGAAAATTGCCGAAAAAATGAAAATAATATACTAGAAATACTAGATACCATCAAACATTCAAGCATCTGGATAATTGGATCCCAGAAGGCAAGGAAACTCATAAGGGCATTGATAATCTATTCCATGAAATCCTGCAAGTAAACTTTCCAAACCTAGAGAGGCACTCAGAGAACTAGTACCAAGAAATACAAAGGACTCCAAATAGAATCAACCCAAGAAGATCTCCAAGACACATTATAGTCAGACTAACCAAAACCACAGACAAAGAAAGATACCAAGATTGACAAGAGAGAAATGGCAAGTTACCTACAAAGGATATCCCATCAGGCTAACAGCAGACCTCTCATGGGAAAAAATGCAAGTGAGGAAAGAATGGGAAAATATATTCAAAGTATTAAGGGAAAAGCAATTTCAACCAAGAATACTGTACCCAGCAAGATTATCCTTCATATGGGAAGAAAAGACAAGAACATTCTCAGATAAACAAAACCTGAAAGAACTTATCAGCACCAGACCAGATCCCCAAGAAGTTCTTAAGGGAGTGCTATATTAGGAAAATTAAATACAGACACACAGAAATGAGAGTTCAAAAACTAAGAAAATGGCCAACTTAATTGTAGGGACAAGTCTGGAGTTGAATATTATATTCCAGAATTTAATAGGGAAGATCAAACCGCAACAGAAGACAGAATAAGTACATGATACTGAACTGGTAAAATAGCATTTTTATGACTTTTGACTAAAACATTGCTGATTTTCTCCTAGGCTTTGTTTTCCTGTTTTACAGATTTTTGTTCTGTCTTGAGCTGTTAATAGGTTCATGTACCTACTACTTGAACATAATCCTAACCTGTTTCCTGGCTTTAGGTTTTAAGCAAAGTTCTATAGCATTTCTTTAATTTATTAAATTTAAAACTGTTTTTCTTGAAATTACCAGCTGAACTTGTTGAAAGTTAGATTATTTAAATTAGTTAGATCTAATCTAAGCTAGTTAGATTATTTAAGAAATTGTGTGATCAATAAAATGTGGGGAGAAAAGGAATGGAATACAACTGTAGACACCAGAGATAGTGTGAGAAGAGGGTGGGAAAGGGCAGAGGGTCATAAATAGGGGTAAAGTGTGTGTGAAACTAGAAATGGAAAATTATTGACAATAACATGCATGATTAAGCCACTATGCAGTATATTCTGGATGGAAAATCACATTTTGTATGCTATGATGATGCTTAGGGAATTAATGTAAATTAATTAATTTTAAAAAAAGTTTCAGAAAAAAACTAAACCTGTTTTTCTTGAAATAAAAAAAAACACATTAAAAATATCTATTTGATGACTACAGTAAGCTATATAGCCCCAGCTAGATGCTACTTTATAGTATGTTCATTCTACTCACTAACGTTTATGCCTAAAGTCAGACTTGTGTTCATGGATATGTATATATCAGCCACACTTACTATTGAAAATACTTAGATTAATTAAGATCTTTAGTGAATCAATAAAATGTGGGGGGAAAGGTATAGAAAGTAACCATGGATACCAGAGACAGTGTGGGAGGAGAGTAGGAAATGGCAGAGGGTGAGAGCTAGGGAATCAAGGATGAGAAAAAGCAAAATATACAGGAAACAAGAAATGGAAAATTATTTGTTGACAATAACACATATGTTGATGTGCTTGATTGAACCAATATACAGTGTATTCTGGATGGAAAATCTCATTTTGTATGCTGTAATGATGTACAGTGAATGAATGTAAATAAATAAATTTAAATTAAATTAAACATTAAAAAAGAGTCACTGTGCTCAGGGAAGCCAAAGTTTGGGCTCCCCTCTAGGTAGTTTTCCAAACCCAGGGTTGGTTTGACCATAAGCGATGTCGCCTCAGAACAGAGTTGTCTCATCTCGCCGTATCATGCTGCCAGGGAAATGGAGAACATTAACTGCAAGTCAGGTTCACGAGCAGGAGATAGCTATAAGAGCTAGTGCAAGTGCTTTTCCCTTCTGGGTAGTTCTGAGTAGCAGAGCCAAGACGTCAGAGTGTGAAGAGAAGTGAAATGCTCCAGATCTTTCTTGAGCACGTCTGTGTACCAGGCATGCACCGCATGACTGTGGCTGCTCCTCCCACCACTAAGCCCATGGCTAGTGGAGCCGGAAGCCACAGCCTGGGAGTCCCTGTGTAAAGTGAAGCTCAGCTGGACCGTCAGTTCTGGCTCCCAGGTGTTGATATCAAACTGTAGATTTATCCAGTAGTTTAAATATTCTCTACATTGCAAAAATACATAAAGGTACAAAGATTAAAATGTGAGACATTTACGGACCACTCGTGGATTCGTCTGTGGAGTGGAAAAGCCTACGCAAGGTGTGCAGTCACAGTTGTGATTGTACAGGGAGCAAAGCACACGTCTACATGGCTCAGCCTGTTACTGATCTCACGGTGGGGAGACAGCAATCACTACTAGAAACACAGTGGCTGTGTCTAGTCATCTTCCCCACAGAACCATGACGTGACACCTATGTTTTATTCCTGTTCTACTGCAGGCAGCATCTCCTACCAGGGCGCTCAGCATCTGAGCCTGACGCCAAGTCAAACAAGCACGTCAAAGGCCCTCAGGTAGTATCCCATGTACAACTTCTTTTTCTTATTATTTTTTATTTTTATTTTATATATCCAATCACTATGCATCACTTAGCTTGTAACAATATTTACAAGGGAAAACATAGACAAAATAAAACTTACTCAGAATAAGTCACTAGAAATAACTACTGTTAAATAAAGTTTTACTATATTGCTTTTTAATTCTATTTTTCATGTTCTAAATGAGGTTATATTGTATAGACCACTTCATATTTTGCTTTTTAAAATTTATTTATTTTATTTTATTTATTTTTTATTGTTTTTAAATTTGACCAGAGAAAGATGGGGGGGAGAGAAAGAGAGAGGGGGCGGGAAGTAAGAAAGCAAGCCTCCAAATCTAGGACTCAAACTGTGGTTGGCTATGTGGGAGTCCAGCACCCCAACAACCACACCACCTGCCAGTACCCCATATTTTGTTTTTTTTGAAGCAAAAATACAACTTAGAGAATTTGCCCTGTTACTAAAACTCCAGAAAAAACATTATGGCTGCATAATATTTTATCATAGGAATAGACCAGGGTCACCAGATATTTTCTGCAAAATACAGAGAGTAAATATTTTCAGCAACTAAATATTTTGGGCAACTTCTCAGCTCTGCATTTGTATTGAGAAAGCATTCATATGCAGTAAGTAAACCAATTGGCATAGCTGTGTTCCAGTTATACTTCACTTACAAAAACAGGTGGTGGGCTGGATTCGGACTGTGCGCTGTAGTTTGGCAAGGCCTGAATAGACTATAATTCACTTAACTATGCTCTTCTCCAATATTTGTGTAACCCCAGCTCCTCTGCTGCAGTAAGACTACATCAGATATTTCTAAATACAGACCTCTTTATTAGTAAGTTTTCAAAGGCAGACTCTACCTTCTACCCCTGCCTAGAGCCCTTTAACAACCTCGGACACCTATAATCAAGTTCACACTGTGCTGCCTATTGGTGTCTACCTTCTCTCATGCCCCCTGCCAAGCTCACCCAGCTTGCAGAGAGCTTGTACACACAACTGGTCCACAAGCCATGCCTATTTGCACTGTCCACCCAAATCCTGAGGCCCTTCTTATGTTCTGCCTGTGACCAGCCCTGTGAGGACGTTCTCCAGTCCCGGGGAGTTGCCTCTCCTTGGAGCCCATTGACCCTGCAGCGCCTGTTGTTGCAGGATGGCTTTGATAATGTCCGTGTTCTTGGTGTTTCAAAGAATTGAACGAAACACACCAATAGTGAAAGCAAAGGGTAGTTTATTAAATAAAAGTGAAAGTACATTCCCAAGAGATCGGAGTAGGCTTTCTCAGTGGAGAAGGAGTGGCTCAAGGGTCCTGGCAGTTACATTCTATGAGGCTTATGTTTCTTTGTTTTTTGTGTTTTTTGTTTTTTGTTGTTGTTTTTTTTTTTTAAGAGGTTTTTGCTATAGGGCGCTTGTACTTGCCAGAAAGACAGAGAGAGACAGAAAGTGAAAAATCACCCCCCAGGGGGGCTGGTCTCACTCCAGTTCCATTCTCCTCTTGGGATCTTGGGCACGCATGAACGCACATGCGCCCAGCATGAGTTTAAGCCACCAGGTCTGGGACTCAAACCGTGGTCAACTACATGGGAGTCCAGAGACATAGCCATTATTCCAACTGCTGGTCCCAGAGGCTTATGATTTTTTAATCTAGGTAGTATCAGTTGATCATTGGTTGGGCCCACTGATTATTCTCATCTCATTGGCTAAATCAAACGTGGCTTAATCAACTAGACATCACCAACTGCAAGTCTGCCTACGGTACCTTGGCCAGGGAATTTTCTGCCCTGATCAGTTTTTCTGTCTAGACAGATTTTCCATCTGACAGTTTTTCTATCTAGACAGTTTTCCAACTAGACAGATGCTCTAGCCCCTTTACCTGCTTCCATTTGCTAGTTTTCTTCTGCCTCACTATCACCTTAGGGTGGTGGTGTGGTGGTATGTCTTCCTGTTGTTGCACCCACTGTCCCATCCTCTGTCCCTCCTCTGATAACAGTATGGGCAGACAGACAGTACAGGCAAGTGAGCAAAGATGAGTTTGGTTGTACATGAAGCTGTCTGAGTAGACTTTGAATCAGATGTGATGGAAGGATAGCAAACAATTGCCTTGAAAGAGTTTATCCTTCACAGTTCCCAAGATAAGGGACAGGCACAGCTAGTCAGGAAACTGAAGGAATAAGGGTTCTGTGGGGCACACAGCTCAGGTCCTGCTAATTTGAATGATTTCTGTGGAGTCTAGATATTGATTGGGTATGTAAGAATTAGGTAAAGGAGGTAGTTGGGAATTTGGACCTTGGGTTAGTTGGTTTGCATATGAAAGGTGTATTCACAAACAAATAGCAAGGCCCCAAGATGTCAGACCATCCTAAAATACAGAAAATAAAAAAATAGATTTATGTAGTAGAAGAACCCCAGCAACAGAACCACAGCCCTCAATAGAGCCTACAAGCTAGGTCTGGGTTGGACACCTGATTTAGGCTTCATCACCCTAAAAGGCATAATCAAAAGCTTGCTATGGAAGCTTCCAGAACTTTCAACATGCTGAGGGTACAACCTAAAGGGACCTTGACACTTAAGGAGTAGGGCTGAAGAGGAACAGGGAGAGGGGAGGAGCCCATATGGGCTGGAACTGCTGGTGAGTCAGAGTTGGAAACCATGAGAAAGTAGACCATGGGTCAAAGTTAACCTTGGGAACTATGAACATAACTCTGGTGTCAAGAGGAAATGAGAGGTCAGCAAAGACCCTGAGCTCTCTTCCTTTTTTTTTTTTTTTTTTTTTTTTTTTTTTTTTTTTTTTCTTTTTTCTGTTGAGGTTCTTACTATTATTGAGCCTGTGAAAAGGTAGATTGTAACTTTTGGCTTCTGTCTACACCACACAAGGAGGGCCCAATGGGAGGGTCCACTGACAACAGTAATGGCAGCCATCCTCGTGAGGTTTGGCTTAACATCATCTTGGCCAGAGAAGGCCTCTCTCGAGAGGCTCTCTGCAGGGGATGCTGCAATACAGTCGCTGCCCACATGAACATCAACCCTGGCACAGTAAGGCCTTTGCTTGTCCTGGGTACTTTTGAATCAATAGATGGCTTTTAAAATTACAAAATGGTTAATGTTTGAGTCACCATGTCATCAAAGACATTGAAAGCATTCATGATTTTCTTTGTTGAATTTATTACTAGGATTCCACCACTGCAAATCCCAACATCACAGTTGCCAGGTAGAGCAGGAAGAGGGGGCTCTCCCAGCCTTGGGAGCTCCCAACCCCTGGCACCCAGGCATCCAATCAGCATCTCGGGCCTGCTGCAGAGGCAGTGTTTAGGCAAGTTCTCAGCTAACTTTGAAAAGTAAATACTTCTCATGGAAAAGTACATGTATAGGAGAAAATTTAAAAATAAGTTCACATGATTGTACCACACACAAAACTTTAAATGTTCTTTTATTTTTTTTAAGTGTATTTCATGAGAGAGAGAGAGACTGGGACCTCCAGCATGGCCTTGTCATAACTAATCCTTCACCCAGATTTCCAGCCAGCCAGAATCACAGGTGCATCATGGGTGTGCCTGGCATGATCAGGTTGGTCGACCCAGGTCCTAACCCCAGGCTCTCCCATACGGCTCTAGTATTGTGCAGCAGCACCTACCACTTGTGCCACCATAGCCAGGCCAAATACTTCAAATATTCTTGGGAATGTTCTTTCTGAGATTTTCACTAGTAGTTCATAAATTGACTAATGTTAATTTTTATTCTATTGTGAATTTTAAATGATATCTTAAGTACATTATTTTTTTAGAGGTTTTTGCTATAGAGTGTGTGTGCTCACCAGAGAGAGGCAGAGAGATAGAAAGTGAGAAATCACCCCCAGGGGGATGGCCACACACACATGCACATGGTGTGAGTTTAAGTCACTGGGTCCAGGACTCAAACCTCGGTCGACTACACGGGAGTCCAGCAACATAGCCATTACGCCAACTGCTGGTCCCTTAAATACATTATTAATATTCCAAAAGGATGAATGTAGCATCTGATTTTTTAAAATAATTATTTATTTTATTTGTTGTTATTATTTGTTAATTTGACCAGAAAGAGACAAAGAAAGGGAAAGTGAAAAAGCAAGCCACCAGGTCCAGGACTTGAACCATGGTCGACCATGTGGGAATTCAGCACCCTAACCACCACACCACCTGCCAACCCTACAATCTAAATTTTTAAAAATGTGTATTTAGAGGGCCAGCAGGTAGTCTGGTGGTTAAAGCTCTGGATTCCCACATGGCTGACTGCTGTTCAAATCTCAGATCTGGTGGCTTGAAAATCACACCAGGCACATGTGCATGTGTGCCCAAAATCCCAAGAAGAGAATGGGAGAGAAGGGATTTCAGCATGCCATCCTCCCTGAAGGATGATTTCTCACTTTCCCCTGCTCTCTTCTGGTAAGCTCACATGTCCTATAGCAAAAACCTAAATATTTTTTAAGTGAACTCTTTTCTGCCAAGTTATTTTTCTTATTTGACACTTGCATTTTCATTTTCAACAGTGTAAAGTTCTGAAGTCATGTCAAAGACACAGTTAACATCTTTTCATTGTGACTCTCCATGCTTCCTCTAGGATCCGCTCACCTGGGGAGATTTACACAAGAAGGATGAGCACTTTCCTGTCATCCCTGTTTGTGGATTTTCCAGCTTCTCAATCAGCCCATCAGCATATATGCATGAGTTGGCAGATTTAATCATATGTTTTTTTTCTTGATGAAATAATAAAGTAATTGAGTAAAGTACTTTTCTGATTATCTGGGGTAACATATATGTGACATGTTTGATACTCTGTTCCTCTTAACACCTTAGGACTTCCTCAAAATGTCGGTGTTGCTGGGCTGATCCTGTGATTAAGGACTGTGCATTGGGACCTGGAGCCCACATGGCTGAACATAGTTCAAATCCCAGCCCCAGCAGCTTGTAAAAACACGTGGGCACAGGTACATGCGTGCCCCAAATTCTGACTGGATGAAGAAATGGGAGGAAAGGGATCATGACATAACCATGCCCCATTTGAGGGGAGTGCTTTCTTTTTCTGTCTCTCCCTCTCTCCTTCTCTCTGAAAAGTGTGCACATCCACTGGCAATAAATATTTTGTTTTGAATTTTTAAAGACCAACCAAAAAATAAAAATGTTGATATTGGAGGCAGATGAGCCACCTGTTAGTTCAGTGTTAGTCTCTGGAGAGAGAGCAGTCCGTGAGCATGTGGGCCCAGGACATGGAGCATGTACTGCGCTGGAACCTCCACACAGGGAAAAACAGACAGTTCTGGTCAACTCTGTTGTGTCCTTGTGTTAGCTGATGCTTATCGCACAGTTCTGTGCAGTGCACTCATGTCTGGAATATGTTACTGTGTTCAGTGGATGAGTCTCTGTCTCCAGAGATGAATTCTGTACCTGAATTCACCTTACAGGCGAGGCCTCTGTGCACGAAGCCTCTTCCTCTGTCCGGCAGATGGGACCCTCCACAAGACTCTCACTCACAGCTCACAAAGAAGGCTCTTCAAACTCAAACCCTCTATCTTTCCCATTATTTGAGATCTCAGCAGGTTGGAAAAGAGACTTATGGGGTTAATTCTCATCCTGTGTTTTCTTTACCTAAAATCGTCAAAGAACTTCCTATGTGGATCTCACTTGGGTCAGTCCCACAGCAGGTATATGTAACTTGGAGCAAGAAGGCATCACCACCACCTTTCTGGGGACAGGAAAGGACCCCGCAGGCTGCATGTTAAAGACTGCTTGAGGTGATCCTGCTATCGAGGCCACATTGGGGCCTTTCACCTGGACCCTCTAGACAGCAAGATGCCTGGGGCTGCTGGCAAAAAAGATGGCCGCACCCCAGCTTTTGCTGTCCTTCTGGAAGGTGTCCCCAGAATCCCTGATGTCAGATGTCAGAAATCATGTAGTATATGCATGTTCTCAGTTGATTCCATTCCCCAAAGGTTTTTTTAAAAGATTTGTTTTATTTATTTATTTATTATTTTAATTCATCACAGAGACAGATCATGAAAAGTGAGAAAGTGAGAAAGCCAGCCACCAGATCCAGGACTCAAACCACGGTCAACCATGTGGGAGTCGAGCACCTTAACCATCACACCACCTGCTGGCACCTCCCCAAAGGTTTAAAGTGCTATAAAATTCCTACTTGTGGTACAAACGTTTCTCTTCCCGTGTATATTATAAAATGTGCATGATCGTTTCAAACATTAAGATACAGCCTAAATGTGAAAAAATAACTTAATTCATCTCTTTCGCAAACTTCAGTTCTCTCAGCCTACCTCACAGAGCACAGTCAGCAGCAGAATTGGTTTGGGGCAGGTGGGCTGGCTGGGGTGGCTCTGCAGAGTAGTGGCAAGTGACCATCCCCAGTATGACCTGGGCAGCATGCCCACCTCATGGCTATGTTTCCCTGGGGACATCCTTGAAAACTTTGCCAAGAAATACTTTCCCCTCAGGTGCAGCTAGGTGCTGTCCTCCCTTTTTGGCCTCCCTGTTCTCCCCTTCAGGGGGATCACTGAGCCAGGAGCTGAGTGTTGGGTCATAATTTTAAAATCTCATGAGTTTTTCTGTCACTTCATTTTTTTTTAATTTGCTGTAGTGCACATGTACACACCAGAGAGACAGAACAAGAGAGGGAAAGTGGGAATGCACTTGCCAGGAGTAATGGCCACATCGCAATCCCTTGTCCTCTATTCTCCTATCAAGATTTTTACTCATACACACATGCCTAGTATGTTTTTCAAGCCACAGGTCGGGGACTTGAACCAGGTAGTCATCCATGTAGGACTCAGCTGCCTTAATCTTCACATCACCTAGTTGGCTCTTCAGCTTACTTTTTAGACTTTAACTTTGATACCATAATTTCAGTATTTGGTGTGTGTGTGTGTGTGTGTGTGTGTGTGCGTGCACGCGCACTTAAAGATTTTTGCCATAGGGTGTGTGCACTTGCCAGAGAGAGACAGCAAGAGACGGGGGAGGAGGAATGAGAGATCACCCCCTGGGGGGATGGCCATGCTACAATCCCTTCTCCTCCATTCTCCTCGGGATTTTGGGCATGCACACATATGCACCCGGTATGTTTTTCAGGCTGCCAGGTCCAAGACTAGAACCGCAGAGTTGTCCACATATTACCCAGCACCTTAACCCCCACACTACTACTGGCCCATGATCCTTATTTTTGTTGCCTTTCACTGAGGTTGTTTTCGGCCAGTCTGAAGGAGTGAGGGTGTTTGCCAGGGTCAGTCCTTGTGTCTCGCTTGTCATCACTAACATCAGCTCATTTGTTTTTCAACAATTTTCAATGGGAAAGACACAATTAAGTAAAACATCCAGATAATTTTACAAAATCTACTCCACAGAGAGTGACAGCACTGCCAGAGTTCATTCCTGGCTGGCTGTTGGTCGGAGCACAGGTGCCCAAATTCAGCCTGGAAACAGCCATGCAGGGGCACCAGCCCATGCAGGAAAGCATGTGCTGCATGAAGTCCAGGGCCAGCCGTGGGCAGTACGGACAGACAGGAAGGCAGGACGTGGAAGGGTGACACCCCACTATCCATGCATGTCCTGGGCTAGGAGGTGGGCAGCTCTGCGATCCCACAGTGTTGCTAAGTAAGCTCTGCTCTGGAGCATGTCCTCCAGCTCAGCGGTGTCTCCTGGCCTGGCCTTGAGGCAATGGAGTGTGGTGTCATCTGTGGTCTCATGCTGCCCACCAGATGTCCACCATTTGTGCTTTTTTATTTTCTTGTAGTTTTTTGTCTTTGTGATTGAGGGCAAGGGCTTCAGAGTCCAAATGTAACCTTGAGCCTGAGCGCCTCCCTGACACACAGCTGAGCTTCACGCAGTTCCCTGCTTCGGGAGCATTTTGCCTCCTCATCTGACAGCACAGTGAGAGCCCCCATAGGGGAGCACTTGCTAGCCAGAACCCATGTGTGTTAGGGAATCCTCCCAGAAGTGCCAGGGAAGTGGACACTTTTCTCACTGTGAACTTGCTTTCTTCACTAAGCCTCTGAGTTTTAAGGGGAAAAAAACATCTTTGAGCCTAAACCTAATATTTATAGATGGGAGGTTCAGAGGAAATAGTCTAGAAGGGCCTTAGCCAGGAGGGGTGTCATCATCAATGGGCTAACAGAACATTCTTCAAAAATGCTGTCTTTTTTTTTGGAGAGGTTTTTGCTATAGGGCGTGTGCACTCACCAGAAAGCCAGAGAAAGACAGAGACAGAAAGCGTGAAATCACCCCCTAGGGGGAATGGTCACACCGCAATCCCTTCTCCTCCATTCTCCTTTCGGGATCTTGGGCACGCATGCACACGTGCCCAGCATGGGTTTAAGCTGCCAGGTCCGGAACTTGAACTGCAGTCGGCTACATGGGAGTCCAGCGGCATAGCCATTACGCCAATTGCAGGTCCAAAAAAATACTATAATTCTTGTTCAAACTGACCAAAGTGTTTCCTTCAAGATGTTCAATATTAATGCTGTTGTATGCAAATTAACTGACAAAGGAGTCATTTTAGGTGCAGTGTGAGAGTATCACTTTGATGGCTGCTTGACACAGGTAAAAGCACAGGACTGGAGTCTCAAGCCGCATCGCCATCTGCCAGGAGCAGTCCCGACCTCAGTGCGCAGCCCCATCTGGTGCACTAGAGGGCACTAGACTGTGAGTCCCAGGCGTGCTGCTCTGGTGCAGTCCGTGAAGGCAGCTGAAGACAAAGTGGGATAAGAAGAGAACGTCGAGATTCTTTGGCTTCCAGTGAAGACAGTGCAGGACAGCACCCATGGCTAGGCTTGTACATTGCTCTCTGCCAACCGCCTCCAAGTTTATCAGTGCTTCCAGGAGGACGTGGTTTAGAGAAGCAGTGGGACTGTGCCTGGCAGAGTGTTCTCTGTGCCTTGTGGGTTAGTGACCCCAAAGGTAAAGGCTGGCATCAGCCCTCCGGGAGAGAATGCGGATGTCAGTGGCAACCACATGTTCAGAACTACCATATTTACTTATGCAAACTGACCCTTAGTACGTCTTTAGACCATATTCTTTTACTGGTGGTGCTGACCTTGCAAAATGGCCCTTAAGAATCACGGGCAGCCCAGTGGTAGTGGCACAGGTGGAAGGGCACTGCTGTGTGAGGCTGGAGTCGTATGGAAGGCCCAGGTTCAGATTCTAAAGCAACTTGGACACCCTGGGCACAGAGGGGCACAACTAGAGGCTGGGCAGGAGGATGGCAGCATGGGGAAACCCTGTCAAAATGTCTCTTGCTCATCCTCCCTGTCCACTAAAAAAAAAAAAAAAAATCAGGGCCAGCAGGTGGTGTAGTGGTTAAGATTGCTGGATCCCACATGGCTAACTGCCTAGTTCAAATCCTGGACCCAGCAGCTTGAAAAACATGCTGGGCATATGTATGTGTACCCAAATCCTGAAAGGGGTTGTGGCATGGCCATCCCCCCGGGAGGTCATTTCTCACTCTCTCTCTCTTCTCTCTCCCCACCCCCACCCCCCCGGTGAGTGTGCACACCGTATAGTAAAAAAAAAAAAAAAAAAAAAAAAAAAAAAAAAAAATCAAAGTTTAGATACAGAATAGTGCCAACTTTCCAGGGTGGTTTAGCGTCATGTTCTATTTCACATCTACTCCATTTAGATGTCACGCACTCACTAGGTACTCGATGGCTATTTGAGTACCTAGTAGCTTTTGTTTCTTATTTTTATTATAAAATAACACCTATCCAGTCCCACCCAAAACTGAGAGGGTATAAAATGAGTCCTCCTGGTCCCTGGCTAATCAGGTACCTGGAGATGGCATGACTAAGGAATATGTGACACATAGGTCCCCTGCCAGGCCCTGCTGGGTTTACTTCTTGACAAATTTCTCCTTAGACACACAGCATCTGTCAGACCTATTTCTCATCTTTCAGATTGCTCTTGGTTGGACCAGGCCATTTGTTTGGGTTTTAATAAAAATGGGCTCACTCTCTACAAGTTGTTCTATGACAGTCCCTCAGTTTGGCAGGGGCTTCCTTTAGCTCACTCCTGATAGGCCCAGTCTTCCCTTTCTGTCCTGTCACGGGTGTAGCAAGGAAATCATTGTCCTGTCCTTCGAGCACCTACGAAGTGTCAGGAGCTGAGTTGACTGAGTTGAGCCCTGGAGGTGCCTGTGGGGCTGCACCTTCTCCCAGCTCCAGCCTCATGTATCCTTTGTGCGTGCAGGTATTCACCCCTGTGGGGAGCCAGCCAGTGGTGGGTAGAAATGCTTCTACGGGTCAGACAGGCAGCTCTCCCATCCTGCCGCTCATCAACTCACAACACAAGTGACAGCACATCCTCCTGGGAGAGTCAAAACCTCCAGCCAGTCGCAAGCTTGCATTGGCAAAGAGGACCCATCCCAGGAAAGCCAAGGGACAGGAGAAGTTGCCATTAGGGTCCCTACCTAAAGCAGCCAGAGGGGAACAAGGGGCCAATCTTGGTGCTGATGGAGAGTCTGGGAAGGACCTGCACAGACAGGCTGGAGGGAGCAGGAGGATGGAGGAGGTCTGCAGGGGCCCAGAGTGACCAACTCCAGCAGTGCCCTCAAAGGACTCCAGGAGCCTTGGCACAGAAGGACAGCACTGGCAGGGAGAGATCTGAGTATCTCCCACCTGTATGGTGGAGACAGAGTCAGTGACTGTTGTCCAAGAAAGGATCTGGGCACTGAGGGAGGGCCAGGAGCCAGGGATCCACATAAGGGCTGCTCACCAGGCTGGGAGGCGAGGAGGAGCCACCAAAGAAGTGAGTGGGAAATCCAAGGGCAGCTGAAGGAGGGCATGAGCAATGTCCTTAGCCCTGCCAAGGGGGCAGCTCTGAGGAAGGCCGGTGGGAGAGGCAGATCAGGGTGAGGCAATGAGGGGCCCAAAGGGAATGGAGGACAGTGCCACTGGGCCAGAGGACCTGGTAGTCTCTCCTGAAGATCTGGCACATCAAGAGCTATGGCCAGACTTGGTGGAGAAAATTGCTCACTTCAAGACAGAAGAGGCCACACATGACCCGTGGGTCAGGATAGAGCCCAAGGCCTCATGGAGAAGGGGATGGCAGCCACATCGATGCTCCCTCCTGACAGCAGCCTCCTCCAGGGACCCTCACAGGAGGCGTATGTGTGATCACACCTCTAGCCAGATACATAGGCATGATTGTTTCCTTTCCAGTTCCTTTTTAGGGATTGCTCTTCAGTCTTTATACTATTTTTGTAATTTTTAAAATAATTTTAATTATTATTTGTACATTTAATCACTATACATAATTTAGATTATAAAAAGACTTTACCCAGCATGATACACACCTTAGTCCAGCCCAGTTGAGAACATATGAACATCCTCATCAACAAATAATAAAACATATCTGCGTCCCACAAATGCCTTACCTCTCCATTTTTTTACCCAAATTTCCTTTCCTATGCTCTTCCCCTCCCCCACTCTTTCCATCTTTGCTCTAGTGCCCATAACTTTTTTTTTTTTTTTTGAGAGGTTTTTGCTATAGGGCACGTGCGCTCGCCACAGAGAGACAGAGAAACTGAAGGCGAAAAGTCACCCCCCCGGGAAGATGGCCACACCGCAACCCCTTCTCCTCCATTCTCCTCTTGGGATCTTGGACACGCATGCACATGCACCTGGGGTGAGTTTAAGCCACCGGGCCCGGGACTTGAACCACAGTCAACTACATGGGAGTCCAGCAACATAGTCATTACGCTAACTGCTGGTCCCCATAACAATTTTTAATGCTTAGATGTCCTCCAGTCTTTCAGTCTCTGCCATAGAGTGCTGACAGTCAGTATATGTTAAGGGGAGACATAAAATGTCTCTCTTTCATAGCCTGACTTGCTTCACTCAGCAACAGATCTTCCATATTTGTCTACTTTCTATCAAATTCCAGGGCCTTGTTGTTTTTTATGGCTGAATAGTATTCCATGGAGTATATGTGCCACATTTTTTCAATCCATTTATCCGTTTGTGGACATTTGGGTTGGTTTCATGTCTTAGCAATCATTAATAAGGCTTCAATGAATATAGATGTGCAAGCATTTTTCTGATTGAGCATTCTCCTGTCCTTTGGGTAGATACCCAAGAGTGGAGTTGCTGAATCATATGGTAGTTCTATTTGAAGGTCTTTGAGGAACCTCCATATTGTTCTCTACAGTGGCTGGACCAATTTACAATCCCACCAACAGTGTAGGAGTGTTCCCATTTCACTGCTCCCCCTCCAGTACTTATCATTTTTTGTTTTTTTAATCTTCACCAATATGACTGGGTTTAGGTAGTATCTAATTGTGATTTTAATCTGCATCTCCCTTATGATGAAGGATGTTGAACTTTTCTTCATCTGCTTTTGGCTGTTCATATGTCTTCCTTAGAGAGTTGTTTATTCAGATAATTTTCCCATCTTTTAATTGGGTTAATTTTTTTTTCCAGGTAAGCCGCTTGAGTTCCCTGTGTATGCCGGTTATCAGTCCCTTATCTGAGGCACAGTTAACAAAAATTCTCTCCCATTCTGAGGGTTGTCAATTCACATTAGTGACAGTGTCCTTTGCTGCACAGAAACTTCTTCATCTGATGTAATCCCACTTGTCTATTTTGGGGATTATAGCCTGTGCTTTGGGGGGGGGGGGGAGGGTCTTACTTAAGTAGTCTTAGCCTACCCCCAATGTCTCCCAGAGTTTCCACAGTATTTTCCACCAGTAGTTTTATCATGTGTGGTCTTAGGTTTAGATCTTTGATCCACTTTGAGTTGATTTTTGTTAATGATGACAGATAGGGGTCCAGATTCATCTTTCTGCAGGTGGATATCCAGTTTTTCCAGCCCCATTTGCTAAAGAGGCTTTCCTTATCCCGCTGGATTGACTGGTACCCTTTGTCAAGGATGAGTTGGCTATATGTTTTGGGGTTTATTTCTGAAGTCTCCACTCTGTTCCATTGGTTCCTCATGTCTGTTTTTGTGCCAATACCATGCTGTTTTGATTATTACAGTTTTGTAATATATTTTGGGCTTAGGAAGTAAGATGCCCCCTACTCTACTCTTCTTGCACAGAATGGCTTTGGCAATACAGGGTCTTTTATAATTCCAGACAAATTCTATAATTGTCTTTTCTAGATCTGTGAAGAATGTTTCTTGTAATGTTATAGGGATTCCATTAAATACGTAGATTAATTTGGGTAGGATTGCCATTTTGATTATATTAATTCTGCCAATCCAGGAACATGGGATGTCTTTCCACTTTTTTGTGTCCTTTTTGATGTCCTTTTTAAGGTTTTCATTGTTTTCCTTATAGAGGTCTTTGACTTCCTTTGTTATTTTTATTCCTGAGTATCTTATACTTCTTGTGGCTATGGTAAATGGGATTACTTTCTTCAGTTCTGTCTCTGTCTTGTCATTTGTATATAGAAATGCTACAGATTTTTGTAAGTTAATTTTGTACTCTGCCACTTTACTGTATGCATTTATTACCTCAAGGAGTTTTATTGTGGATACTATTGGGTGTTCTATGTAAACAACCATGTCATCTGCAAACAGAGAAAATTTCAGTTCTTTTCAATCTTTATTTATAATTACATAACGGATGCCCATGGTTCTGAGGTCAAATCTATCCACTAAGAAATCTTCCAAGAGGTCAAACATCTATCAGGATCCTCTCTCCTGCTCCTCACCCACCCACATCCCAGATGCAACTAGTTTTTGTTGTTGTGTTCATTCTTCTATTTTTTAAATGTGACGACATGTCCTGACCTCTCTGTCTCAGGTGAAAGGCTGCTGTGCATGCGAAGGTTTCCCGCATTGCTTTCTTTGCTTTGTACATCACAGACAGCCCAGTTTCTCAAGATAACCTTTCTGGGCAGTAAACACTGTCTGGAATTCGGTGCCACGGTGTTCCTGCTGCCTTTTTCACCTTCTCCACTGAAATGTATCATCAAAAGCATCTTGGACACCTCTCGGAAACAGAGACCAGTCCGTGTCACAGGAGCATCTTGGCTTCCACATTGGAGTCTTCATTTTGCGATGGCTGCAGGAGCATTGGACCTCCTCACGTGGTGGTGGTGTGCCAGCTGCATACCGCCAGGCAACTGGCTGGGCTCAGCCACCACGCCTTTCTTGGCATTCCATCTCTAAGAGGCAAAACTGGCTGCCATCTGGCAGAAATTTCATTTTTAGCTTTAAATTTTCCACGGATGAACAGTGTAAAGTTAGGTATTCATTTACAATTTCTAGATGTGTTTTTCAAAAGTGAAAGAATATCCGACTAGCACTATTTTCCCAATGGCAAACCAAGTAAACTATTGACAGCAGCCTGCTGGGGAGAGTGTGGTGCTATAACCTTAACAGGATGAGTGCTCCCAGGACACAGCACGCAAAGTGTGGTGCCCCCTACATCCACCGTGTCTCAGAGGGACTGCTTGGCCTATGGAAACCAGGAGCAGGGAAGGCGGCAAACAGTGCCCCACAGTCTCCCACCACCAACCCTAGCAGAATAAATTGTATTGGAAAAACAATCCAGAAGACCCCTAGAACTGACAGGAAGACCAAGGAGGAGATGGCACAGGAAGCAGGAACTGGGGACCTTCTGCTTGGGACTTCTGCTGACCCTTTGCCTTGGGCTGCCCTGCTGCAACCAGGCTCAGCCTGGAGCTCACTGCCTCCTGCTAGACATGAGGCCCCTCCCCCAGGACCTGAGTCACCCTGGGCATCCCATGCCTCTGCGTCAGCCTCCAGACAGGAGCGTCCATCCACCCACTGCCAGGCCTGGACCCCAGCACTCCCACTACCAGGATGGGGGAGAGTGTGTGTGTGCCCATCACCAGCTTCCCTGGGGCAGCACCTGATGCTGACCTGACCTGGGCTCCCAGATGGAGACCTGGCCTGGGCAGCCTGAAAGTGCAAAGCCCACACCCCAGGCTCTCACATGTGGCCATTAGGAAGATATTGCTGCTCTGGAAAAGACCAAAATTCTCTCAAACCCAAGCAATTGTAACTCTGAAAAGAGGTTTAGAACAAGTTTTCTTTTCAGACTAAGAGGAAATTCCTAAAATTCTTAGGTGGCCAATCCAAGACTTTGCACACCAGTTTCACGTCATGCTGAATGGAACAGTGAGTAGAGGTGCGCCTCGAGGAGCATTCTGACCAGACGAATAGAGAGCAGATCATGGACTCCTCCCAGGAGTCCCTAGTTCCCAGTGGGTCCTGCGACTTGAGGGCCCTGTTCTTCCCTGCAAACCCCGTTTCACCTGCATCTGTGTCAACCTCACCAGCCCTGCCAGGGTCCTTACTCTAGGTCCCCAAAGCCCTGGAAAGGATGACCCCCAGTGCAGATGCAAGCTCCCTGGGCACTAGTGGGAGCTCTCTGCATCAGTTAAATCACGAGCTACCCCCAGATCCTGGGACCCGGCCCTAGCTAGGATGTGGCTCAACCTCCCACCCACTCACCCCTTCAGCAGGTGGTGCCTTTGTAACTCTTAATTGGGAAAGCTTTCATGCTTTCTGAAGAATTACAGTATGAACGTTGATACAAAGAACCCCAGCTGCCCTTACGTGGGTTGACCTGTTGTTGACTGCTTATCCATTTGCCTTATCATTTGGACTGCAAACACATGCACGCACACATACACTCCCAGAAGTACACATATATACACATACTTACACATTCACACTTGAAAATACATGCACGTATTTATACACATGCACACACTAACACCTGTACATTGAATGTGTACACATATGTGCACATAAGTGCAGGCATGTACATACACATTCACACGTGTGCACAACTTTGTGAACAGGTACATATGAGCATATGCATACATGCACATATGTATACTTGCATACTGGTCAACACACATGTGCATTGCATGATTTTATGAACAGTTACACATATGTACATACATGATCACATGTATACATGCACATACTTATACTTCCATATTGGCCAACACGCATGCATATTCATTCATGTGCACACAAATGTGGGAACTTGTGCGCGTGTGTGCATATACTTGTGTGTATGCATATAGGCACACATGTATGTATGCATGTAGTCGCGCATGTGCACGAGCACATGCAAACTTGCAACCACATGTTTGGGCACATACCGTTTTTTCTGAACCATCTGATAGTTGCAGATCTCACGATCCTTTAGTCCCAAGTACTTGTACCTGTCTCCTATGAATGAAGACATTGTCCCATGTGATCTCGAAGGCCACCACCCTAACATCAGGTTTATGCCTATGTCCATCTCTTAACTTGTCCAGTGTGCCAGGACTTGGGCCCAGGACCAGTTGCAGCATGAAGCATCCATTTTGTGTCCATTAATTTAGAACATTTCCAAAGCTTTTCTTTAGTTGATGACATTAAACTTTCTTTAACAATGCAGATTTGTTTTTTAAAGCAGAGTGACTCTAATTCTTGCTTCATATCTGATGCTTCCTTGTGGCCAGATACAAGGTCTTCCCTAGGACTCTCACTGGTGACATTATTTCTTGACCATAGCCTTTCCGAAAGCACAGTGGGTGTGTGGGGCTGCCCCCATATATAGCACACCATGGCCCCTTTCAGTTTAAGTTGATCTCCAGCAGGAAAACTGAGATGCAGCCAACTCTCTGTGATAGACCTCTGACGATTCCTGTGCAGACACACACACGGCTTTAGGAAAGCAAGACTGCTCTATGGTCTCCATTTAAACCACTAACCTCAGATACTCCTAGACCCCTTACAAGAGAATCTACTCCAGCAATCCAGGGATATACCCAAGGCCTCATCACCCAACCAGTATTCTCAAGCAGCACTATTTATAATAGCCAAGTGATGAAGTCAACCTAGTATCCATCAACAGATGAATGGATCCGGCCTGCTCCATGGACTGGTGGTTAAAGCAGCTGGTTCCCACATGGCTGACCATGTGGCTCAAATCTCAGACCTGATGGCTTGAGAAGCGCGCTGGGCACATGTGTATGCAGGCCCAAAATCCCAAAGGAGGGAGAGATGGAGAAGGGATTGTGGTATGACAATTTCCCATGGGGGAGGGGAGACTTTCTCCTATTCCTCTCTTGTTCTCGCTGTCTCTCTGTCTCTCTCTGGTGAACGTATGTGCCCTCTAGCAAACAAACATACATGAATGGATTTTTTTAATGTGGTATATTTAAACAAAAGAATACTGTTCTGTCAATAAAAAAGGATGAAATTCTGTTATTTACAGCAACACAGATGAGCCTGGAGGACATTATATTAAGTGAAATAAACAAGGCACAGAAAGACAAATACCACATCATTCTCACTCATATGTGGGATCTCAAAAAGTTGATCTCACAGCCCCAGGACCTGGTGGTTAAGGAGCCTCATTCCAGATGGCCAACTGTGCAGTTCAAGTCCCAGACCCAGTGGCTTTAGAGACATGGCAGGTCAGTGTGTGTGTGCCCAAAATCTCAACAGGGTAAGAAATGAAAAGAGAAGGGAGTGCCCCACTGGGGCTGCGCTTTCTCCCTCTACCCCTCTCTGTGTCTCTCTCTGGAGGACACACATGCTCTCTGACAAATAAAGAAAAAGTCAATCTCATAAAAGCAAAGAATAGTGGTTATCAGAGGCTGAAGAAGAAAGTGGGGGCACACAGCCTAGGGTGAGTGGGGCTAACAGTGGAACAAGTTCTAGTGTTCCATTGTAACCATGGCTACAGTCAAGAAAGTACTGTGTGGCCAAATAGCTACAAAATAGGTATTCCAGAGGTGAAGAATCGGGCATAGAAAATATCTTTCATAATATATTAGCTGAAAACTTTACAAATTTAGAGAGGCATGCAGACATCCAAATCCAAGAGATACAAAGGACACCAAATGGATATAGTATAGGAAGATGCTCTCTAAAGCATATCATAGCCAAATTGGTAAAAATCAAAGACAGAGAAAATTCTAAAAATGGCAAGAGAGAAATGCCAAGTTGCTTACAAAGTTTGCCCCATTAGACTAACATAGGACCTCTCAGTTGAAACAATGCAGGTGAGGAAAGAATGGGAAGACATATTTAAAACTCTGAAAGAAAAGCAATTTCAGCCAAGAGTACTATACCTAGCAAGATTATCCTTAAATAGGAAAGAGACAATAAATCATTTCCAGATAAACAAATGCTGAAAGAATTCACCAAAATGAAACCAGCTCTTCAGGAATTACTTAAGGGACTACTATACTAGGAAAACTAAAGAGAGACAAATAGAAGTAAGAAAACACAAAACAACTAGAAAAAAAGGATAAGTCTACACATATTGTAATAACATTGAATGTCAGTACTAAATGTAGATTCAACAATTACAAATCCACTAATTATTTGATAGACAGCTGTCTCCCCAGGTTTCAATTTATGTATTTATTATAAACAATACTCATTATATAGAAGTACATCATAGAGGGGCTGGCAGGTGGTGTGGTGGTTAAGGCACTGGACTCCCACATGGCTGACCACAGTTTGAATCCCAAACCTGGCAACTTGCTTTCTCACTTTCCCTTTTCCTTTTTTCCTCTCTCTCATCAAATTAAATAATAATAATAATAACAACAACAAATTAAAATTAAATATTGTTTTTTAAAAAGAAGCAAATAATAGAGGAAAAGTTCGAAAAAAAATGTTACAGCTCAATCTTTCTTTGGAATGATTTTTTTCTTCTTTTTTTGGAGAGGTTTTTGCTATAGGGCACGTGCGCTCGCCAGACAGACAGAGAGAGACAGAGAGATAGAAAGCAGGAAATCACCCCCCAGAGGGGATGGTCACGCCACAGTCCCTTCTCCTCCATTCTCCTCTCGGGATCTTGGGCACACACGCACACGCGCCTGGCGTGAGTTTAAGCCACCAGGTCCTGGACTTGAACCGCGGTCGACTACGTGGGAGTCCAGCGACATATAGGAATGATTTTTTTTTTAAAAAAGCTAAAATCAAGAACCTTGTAAAGCCTATAGATCACCAAATCACTGGGTTTACCATGCCTCCCCTATAAAAATCTCTTTCTAGGGACAAGCAGATGGCACGTAACTGGACTCCCATGCAGTCAACCATGGTTTGAGTCCCAGACCTGGCAATTTAAAATTCATGCTGGGAACGTGTGCGTGTGTGCCCAAGATCCCGAGAGGGGAATGGAGGAGAAGGGATTGCAGCATGGCCATCCCCCCTGGGAAGTGAGGAGGAGAAGGGATTGCAGCATGGCCATCCCCCCTGGGAAGTGATTTCTCATTTTCTGTCTCTCAGTCTCTCTGGCAAGCACACATGCCCTATAGCAAAAATCTCTCTAAAAATAATAAATAAATAAATCTATCTTTCTTGTTTTATCTTTGCTTTTTCTAGGACTTACTTGTTTATGCACAGTACAGTACTATGATCTTACAAGAACTCACAGTGTGTGAGTAAAAGTGTTCTTTTTTTATCTCTTCCTAATGGGCTGTTGTTGCATACAATTTTACCTATCTCTAACTGAGCCAATGATTGATACCCACAGATTTCATTTTAAACATTTTCTTTGGGGGGAGAGGTTTTTGCTATAGGGTGTGTGAGCTCGCCAGAAAGACAGAGAGAGACAGAGAGACAGAAAGCGAGAAATCACCCCCCAGGGGGGATGGCCACACCACAATCCCTTCTCCTCCATTCTCTTCTTGGGATCCTGGGCACGCACACACATGCACCTGGCGTGAGTTTAAGCAACCGGGTCTGGGACTCGAACCGCAGTAGACTACATGGGAGTCCAGCGACACAGCCACTATGCCAAATGCTCATCCCCGATACCCAGATTTTTTTTGGTTTATAGACTCATCTCCCACAGTCCTCTACATGGAAATTACCAATTCTTCTTTCACTTGCTATGTTAAGATTATCTTTGTTAAATTATGAGATTGTTTATTGCCTGATTTTTTTAATCAATATGTTTTTCTTTAGAACTGTACCTCACAGTAAAGATTGTTAAGTTGAGTAGAGACTACTCAATACATACTTGGAGAATAACAGATGGAGTAAGTTTCAAATGTGCACAACATACTATTAAATGACCAAAGTGGCGAATATGTTTATGTCCTCATTTTGTTTATTATACACCATACACATGCTTTTAAAGACCATTCTGAGGGCTGGCAGGTGGCATGATCTTTAAAGCACTAGACTCCTACATGATTTGAGTCCTGGACCTGGCAAATTGCCTTCTAACTTTCTTTCTCTCTTTCTCCCTCTCGTCAAATTTTAAAATAATAATAATTGGGTCTGGCAAGTGGCATGGTGGTTAAGGGCGCTGGACTCCCACATTGCTGACCATGGTTCAGGTCCTGGACCTGGCAGCTTGCTTTCTCACTTTCTCTCTCTCTCTTCCTCTCTGGTCAAATTGAAATAAATAAATAAATGGATAAATAAAGTTAAATAAGATAATTATTAAAATAATAGTAATAATAATTAAATTAAATAATTATTTAAAAGAAAACAATACCATTCTAACCTACAAATTAAAAAATAAAATAAGGGGCCAGCAGGTAGCATGGTGGTTAAGATACTGGACACTCCCACATGGCTGACCACAGTTCAAGTCCAGGACCTGATAGCTTGCTTTCTCACACTTCTCCTTTTTCTGTCTCTCTCTGTCAAATTAAAAATAAATGAATGAATAAATGAAATTTAAAAATAAAATAAAATAAAATAAGATACTGTGTATTTCAAAATAGCTAGAAGATTTTTTAATGTTCTCACCATAAAATAATGATAAATATCTGGATGATGGTTATGCTAATTACTCTAACTTCATCATTACACATCATACACATGTATTGAAATATCACACTGGGAACCAGCAGTTAGCGTAATGGCTATGTTGCTGGACTCCCACGTAGTCGACCACGGTTCGAGTTCCGGACCCGGTGGCTTAAGCTCACGCCGGGCACGTGTGCGTGCGTGCCCAAGATCCCGAGAGGAGAATGGAGGAGAAGGGATTGCGGCATGGCCATTTCCCCTGGGGGGTGATTTCTCGCTTTCTGTCTCCCTGTCTCTCTCTGCCTGGCGAGCGCACGCGCCCTATAACAAAAACCTCTCAAAAAAATATATATATATCACATTGTGCCCCACAAATATGTACAATTTTTATCTGTCAATTTAAAATAAAATAAATTTTGGACCAGCAGTTGTCGCTGGACTCCCATGTAGTTGACTGCGGTTCGAGTCCTGGACCCGGTGGCTTAAACTCATGCCGGGCACATGTGCGTGTGTGCCCAAGATCCCGATAGGATAATGGAGGAGAAGGGATTGCGGCATGGCCATCCAGCCTAGGGAGTGATTTCTCGCTTTCTGTCTCTCTCTCTCTGTCCTTCTGGCGAGCACATGCGCCCTATAGCAAAACACCTCTCCAGAAAAAAAAAAAAAAAAAAAAAAAAAAGATGCTGGAGCTCCCAAGAGACTCTGGCCAAAAGTGCATCAGAACTCTCTGTGGCAAAAAGGCTCTTGCTTTTACACTTCCAACCTGTCACAGAACAATACTTTTTTTTTTTTTTTTCTTTTAAGAATGAGATAAACAGGCACCGTGGACAGGGTTTCACTGTGCCTCGATCCTCACCCCCTTCCCTCCAGCCTCCCAGCCATCCAGGATCACAGTTGCCCATGCACAGGCCTAGCAGGTTCCAGGTCAGTCTGGATCCGCAGCAGGTCTTCCAGCTGGCTCCACCTTTGCAGAGCAGCTCCTAGGCACCTGTACCACTGCAGCAGGCCACAGTGATGGTCCATAAAAGGCAGTTTAAAAAATTACTAGAAAATGAAAACTTGAAAGATGCAAGATGTGGGCCAGCTGGTGGCATGGTGGTTAAGTAGGCTGGATCTCACATGGGCTGACTGCATGATTCAAGTCCCAAACCCAGTGACTTGAAAAAGACACAGAGCACATGTGTGTACATGCCCCAAATCCCACGAGGAGACTGGAGGAGGAGATTGTGGTGTGGCCATCCCTCCGGGGGAGATTTCTCACTCTCCCTCTCTCTCTCACTGTCTCTCTCTGGAAGAAGTGCACACACCCTATAACAACAACAACAAAAACTGTACACGATGTAAGTCAGTTTCTTTCTTATTAGAGTCAACAGACATAGCATTACCTGACAGGCTGCAAGAAGCAGAAGTTTCTAAAATGCTCTGCACTGAATGGTCACCAGTAGCTCAGGGACTAGCAGGGGCAGGACCCCACAAGCGTCACCTGTGAAGAATATAGGCACACACCTGTGTGGCCCCCGGGCTCAGGTGCTGGTGGGACCCCCAGGACCATCAAGCCTCAGATCTTGCTGTGGGTGTGGACCAGAGGGCTGGAGAAGGGGTGAGTTTGCTGCAGTCTCCCCTCTCCAGGGCACACACTCCTCGTTGGGACACAATCAGGAGATCCTAGATCCACCACTCTTCATGGGGGAGAAGGCAAAAGTGAGTTTTTATCTGTTGCAACCTGAAATTAATACACTAGTCTAGTCACTGTGTTGTAGAAACAAGCAAGTTGAATTTTAAGGTATTGGGTTGTCTGGAACGTCATGATGCATTTTTGAATAGAAAAACAGTCAGGACTTTCTTGGCAACTCAATATATCAGCAGCTTGATGGGGGGCCGGGGTGGGGATTATTGCTTAATGAGTATGGAGTTTCTGCTCTGGATGATGGAAAGTTCTGGCACTAGGTAGTGGTGTTTGCATAGCAATGGGAACGTTTTTTAATGCCACTGAATTGTACTTTTAAATGGTTAAAATAGTAAATTTTATGTGTATTTTTACTCAATAAAAATTTTTTAAGGGATCAACCAGGTGGTGTGATGGTTAAGGCAGTTGGACCCCACATGGCCAACTGTGCCATTTGAGTTCCGGACCTGGCAGCTTGAGACCAGGTGTGCGAGCCTACGTGTGCTCAAAATCCCGAGAGGAAAGTGGAGAAGAGATTGCAGCATGGACATCCCTTCTGGAGGGCTTCTCTCTCTCTCTTTCTCTCTCTCTCTCTCTCTCTCTCTCTCTGTGTGTGTGTGTATGTGTGGGGGGGGGTGAGCACACGCTCTACAGCAAAAAAAAAAAAAAAAAAAAAAAAAGAAGCTAAGCAAACCAAAAAGCATAAATTAAAAAAAAAAAAAAAAAAAGCGTTAAGGCACACCATGAAATTCAACTTAAAGATGCTGATGTATAGAAACTTCATTTTCTCCTTTTAAAATATAACTTACACCCACATAACATTGGCTCCTGGAGTCACATCAAAATAGTTCCTTCTGGTGGGAGGGTCACAAATGAGTAGAAGGTGAGTGTGAACGGGACGAGGGTTCCACCCTCTCCACAGCTCACCTCGCTCACAGACTGCCCCACCTATGGTGGTTTGAGAGAAACGCCAGGCCCTAGGCTGCCTAGGGCGCCCCTGGCCCTGTCCCACCGCCTGGTGCCGGCCTCATCTCGGGAGCAAGGCCTAGGGAAGGGAGGAATGGACAGTGGGAGCCAAAGGGAAAGCAAGAGGTTCTGAAGTCATGGCTGAAGAGCCAGGTGGCAGCCATGCAGCAGCTATGGCCGTGAGGGCGTCCTAGCAAGGTCACTCAGGCCCACGTGGTGGTGAATCACACTGCATCGCACGCGGGTGTGTGTGCTCCTCTGTGCCTCTTGGCGCGCAGGCACAATTCAACCCCAAGCACTGAGGCTAGAGTTTGTGGTCTTAACTTTCACACCTGCTACTGGTGACACAGTGACGGTGTCCTGGCGTGGTGACATTTGGGACACAGAGTGAACTGTCTGGCTGTGGGCAGGCAACATTTTCTCTTTGGCTCTTCCCAGGGCCTTTCAGGATGACGCTGGAAGCACTTGCATCATTACTGAGATCCGCTGCTCCCAGCCTGTCCATGAACAGGTGGGGGCCTTGACCTTGAGGCTGTGGCAGGAGAGAGCTTTCCGCTGCACAGGAAGGTGGCCCAGGAATCCTGGGCTTGCTCTCACCCTCAACAGGCGGGCCCACACCGACAGGCTGGGTGGAGCACAGGCAGACTTCCTTCAGGGCTCAGGTGGACCCCAGGGCCAGGTCCTGTGATCCCCACTGGTGTCTAGGAGGAGTGCCATTAGCGGCAGCCCCAGGGGTTCTCACAGGCACAAGTGTGAGGACTGAGCAGAGCTGCTGGAAACCAGGCCAGAGCACCGGATCTTGGGCGGAGTAGAGGCTGGCCCTGCCTGGCTCAAATTGTGGTGAGGGAGGTCGGGCTCAGATGCCTTGGGGGGCCACTGCTCTGGCAGCGGGGCTCATTCAGATGTGCAGCTGGTTGTGCCCACGGCCCCTGGGGTGGGCCCTGAGGGGTGTAGAGGACCGAGGCTCAGAACAGTCACACGACTGCGTCTCAGAGGGAAGCGCGAACGGCTGCAGCACTGCCCTGCTCAGCGGGTGGGCGTGGGGCAGGTGCCCACCCGCAGGGCTGGGTGAGTCGGGGCAGCCACAGATGCCCTGCACTGCTGCCAGTGAGACGGGGTATGGGTAGTCGTTGTTCATTTTTCCAAACAGTATATTTTAATCATCATAATCATTTTTTGGGAGAATTGTTTTCAGAAGAGCCCCGTGACCTCAAAACACAGAACACGCTTGATGACAGTGCGGTTTGTCTGGTAGATACACGCCAGGCAGTGGCACTAGAGCTTGCCACGCAGGATTCACCTTGAAGGGGGCACCTCCCAAGTAAGCCCAGGTGCCCGTCAGTGTCGCCTTGGCCTGCGGGACACAGCGGGAGCCTGGCTATGTCCTCGGGAAATGTGTGGGGTGGGTGGCCTCACATGCCTGGCAGTGAGCTAGGGCTCCTCTGGGGACCCTCAGAGCACCGCACCACTGTAGTAGCCCAGGGAGACCCTCGGCGTCGCCCCCATGGAGCAGTATGTTCCCCGATGGAAGGGACATGTGTAGCTGCAGCAGCTCCGAGGGGTGGAAAGAATTTGGTAATTGAAGTTAGGAACCTTTAGAAACCTCAGGAATCCATGTTCAGGAAATGTCTTTTCTCCCATCATACAAACACTGGGAAATGTGACCTTGAACTCCACTGAGCGCCCAGCTGTCTCCAGTCCAGGCCCAGGCACTCAGGGCCATGTGTAGGGGGTGCTCGAGGGTGTCTGGGGAAGCCAGAACACCAGGATGGGAAGCGCCAGACTTGGTCCAGCTCAGTGCCCGCTGGGCGTGTGGTGGCCAAGTTCTGTCTGTACAAGCCCCACCCAGGAAACGGAGTCTTGCCAGTGGGAGATGGGGCCCCTCAAACCAGCCAGGAGAGCAGAGGAGGTACCGGGAACCGGGGCAGGAGGGTGCAGGCACAGAGTGGCCAGATTTATGTGGAGAGGTGGCTGCTTAGCCCCCATCTCCCACCTTGCCCACTGCTGCTACCCCAGCCAAGCTCCCGGCCCCGGCCTCAGCTCCTGGCCACCTGCTCCACCTTCTCTATCCAGCTGTGGCTCATGCCCAGGTTGGGCAAAAGGGAAGCCCAGACCAGAGGTGAGGGGTGTGAGTCAGCACACTGGCCAAGCAGGGTCGCATCGTCCTTGCGGCCTACACTTCCCCCTGGGGTCCAGAGATTGCCAGGAGCCCCCCCCCAGCCCCCCTCCCGCACTGACTCAGGAGGGTGAGTGTCGGCCATGAGTCATCGCTCATGGCGCCAGCAATCATTGGAGGAGTCCAAACATGGGCTCGCAGTGCTGGAACTGGCAAGAACTCCGGGGATGGACGCGTTCGGTCTTATGACTGCAGAGTCAGGGAAACTGAGTCCCTGCTACCTGCTTAGCCTGTGTGCCACGGAGCAGAGCCCTGCCGTCCCTGAGCGAGGTTCTCCATAGCCCCTTTGCCCTTGGTGCACAGATCCTGCAGGATGTAGCCTGGCCTCCCCAGCCCCCCAGGGCCCACCCGGTCACGCGGACCACACAGCAGCTCTCCTGAGCTGAGGCAGCAGGGCAGTGGGCTGCACACTGCCGCCCTGTCCGGGCATTCAGCTGTGTGTGTGTGTGTATATGGATGGGAGCGGTGTGGGTGTGCATCTGCGTCTGCGTGTGCCTGTTTGTGTGTGTACATGGGTGTGTTCTGTGCATGCCTGTTTGTGTGTATGTGTGGTGTGTTAAATGTCCTGTTTAGTGTGTATGAGAGAGAGGAGATAGGGCGGGAACTTCTGCCCCACCTGTCCCAGAGGTCACACTCACTCCGGACATGTGGAAGGCTGAGGTGGAGGTCGGGCAGAGCACCAGGGCCCTGGAGGTGGCGGGCACCGTCTTTCCTGGCCGCTCCAGTGACTCGGGGCTGGCTTCCTGGCTCCGCCAGCAGGGAAGGTCTGGGACAGGTGGGCAGCAGACAGGTGTGTGTACACGACCCCTCGCTGTGATGGTCACAGTTCGGGTTTTCTTCCCGCATGCGACATCTCCCTCCCCTTGGTTTTCATTTTCGTTGCTTCTGGTTTCTCCATTTTTATGTCTTAGACTGAAAGTTGGCAGAAAAATGATTCGCCACAGGACTTTCCCAAGCCAAGACCCCTTTAAGGACAGACTGGCTGATAATTTGAGAGCACAGCCCAGAGCACTGGAGCAGAAGGTCCTTTCTGTTGAGGTTTGTTTTCTTTGGGAAGTTGAGCCCTGGAATTCCGACGGATCTGTTTGGTTGGCTGCGGTCAGGGCCAGTGCAGGGAGAGGTGTACCTCAGAGCCTTCGTAATGCTCACTGAGCAGCGAGTCCGGACGCGGCCTCGTGCTCTCCCTTTAAGAAGGTGCTGCTGCATTGTGGGGGTGCGGGGGGATGGGAAAGGGGGAAGGTTGTTCCTGGCCCCCGGCAGAGCCCTATTCACACTACGCCCAGGACCTGGGTCACCTTGTGAAACCCCCTCCTTAGCCCACCCGGACCCCTAGGGTGAGTGGAAAGACAGCTCAGGCCGAGGTCCTGCACTCTAAGGGAGGAGTTAGGGTTCTCCATGACTTCCAGAATTCTCCACAGAACCACCACCTTCACCCTCTCAAGCTCCTGCCCTCGGAGGAGCCTCCGCTGAAAGCCAGCATTTCCTTCCCGCCTGAGCTGCCAGGTCTGCCGTCTGCACAGTCCCCGTTGTTCCTCCCTTCGGAACCATCGGCCCTCCCGTCTTCCTCAAATATGGTCTTTGGAACCATTTCCAGGTGTTTATGGCATCAGCAAGAGCCTCCTGTGAAACGTGGGGTACAGCTGAATGGGGCCTCGGGGTCTCGGTTTACCCAGGGGGCACTTTTGTCATGTATGCCGGCCGAGTGTTCTCCACCTTCCAAAGAAAACAGGATGTCCAGCGGGAGGCCAGTGCTGGGCGGGTGGGTGCTGGGCTAGAGGAGGAAGCTGGCAGGGGCAGGGATGTCCCTGAAGACCCCAACAGAAAGCCCTGCCTAGTGTCCTGGGAACCCTCCTCTCCAGGGCCACCGGAACCCTTAAAGAGCCTCCTTTCTGCCAGCGACTAGTACAACCCACCTGGCCTGGGCAGGGCAGATAGAGGAGACCCAGGACCCCCACACACCATATAGCCTCTCTAGAGACCTTGTCTCTCTGTTTGAGGGGTGCTGGTGGTCCTGAGCCCTGCCATGACCCTGAGCAACAAGAGAGAAAGGGGACACATGTAAACACTATGCACCCTCAGGCATGCACACACCACGTGCACACACTCATGCATGTGCACACACATGCACACCTCTGGGCATGCACATGCATGCCATCACACTCGTGCAGAGCTCACATGGACATGTAGTATGTGTGTGCACAATCTCAGGTACATGCCTATGTGCGCACATACACCTAGGTGTGCATGTGTACATACACGCACATGCACACACAACACGGCTGTGGCACCAGGTGACAGCCTTGCATACCAGCAGCCTGGTAGTCAGGTCGGGACCCCAGCCTGGAAGCCTGGGTGTGCGCCCACTGCTGTGCTTCCCTCCTGAGGCCTCGTCCAGCCTGGGGGTGGGACATCCTGAGGTGGTGGAAAGAGCACACATGGACACAGCTTAGCATGGCACCCGGGAGAGGGCACCTCCAACAGGTGGGGCTCCCTCACCGTGACACAGGCCACTGCACCCACAGGCAGGAGGCGAGTGCTGCCCCCACGAGCTGCCACTACAGGACACATGGATGGCCACCGGGACACGGCTGCTTAGTGAGGCCGCTCTTACTCTGGGCCGCAAAGGTCTCAGTTTCCCCACAGCTCTGGGCCTGGGCCTGTGCCACATAGCTCTCGGCCAGGTTGACAGAGGCGTCCCCTCCCAGGTGGAGCGGGCACCCACCCTCGGCAGGGCCAGCAGGAACAGCCCCTTCTGCCTGGTCAGTGCTTACTTGGGAAACGGGATATTTTTGAAATTTTGAAAAAGCTCAGAGTCAACATCCAACATGGGGCTGTTTTTCCAGTGGAAACTGTAACATGAGCCCGGAACGTTCCTGCTCGCTCATACAATGACGCGCCCCGCCGCCCCTCTATGCCTGAGGCCAGCTCCTGCCGCCAGGTCAGGGTGGCCCTGGCCCCCCGCGCCTGCCTTTCTGCACACGCCTGGAGCCTCCTCACTCTTGGGCCCTGGGCTGGCGCTCCAGACAGGCATGGAAGACAAGGCCAAGGGCAGCCGCCAGAGCAGCCTGGGGAAGAGAGCCTCTGCAGAGGCCAGGATGCACCCCACAGGCTTGGCTCAAACCAGGGACAGTTCGCCCGGCCTGCCCGCTCTCCAGGCCCCACAGAGGGCCAGGTGTCCCAGGCAGGCCCTTCTCCGAGGTTACCCTCATGGCCGAGACGCCCTGGATGGGGCCGGAGCAGAGGTGTGGGGGGAGAGGGGTCTGCAGGGACTGGGCTGACTGGGCACAGCTGGGTGAGAGCATTGTTCTTGCACACCCGTCCCCAGGGCAGCTGGGACAGCGCTGCGACCTTCCCACCAGGGCGGGGCCCCTGCACCCACCAGGCTGGGCAAACCTGCGACTGCTTGTCCTCCTGGAGAGAACAGCTGCCCCACCCGCTGGCTTACTGACTGCGCGCTGTCCTCAGACGCTCAGAGCTTCCGGAAGGAGAGGGTCTGTCGGTGCTTTGTAGATGTTTGTTGAGGGAATCAAATAAATGGCGACCTTTGAAACCTCCGCGCTACTGGAATATGAGAGCAGGTTCCTAGGTACAGCACCTGGTTGGGGGAGGGGGCTGCCCAGCCCCCACCACCACCAACTCCCTCCTGAGCCTCGAGGCCCTTTCCTGACCTACCAGGGCCACCGCCCCTCACCTGAGCCAACACTTACTTGAGGAACTTGGGCCCCAGAGGAAGGGGTGGGGCCACCAACTCATTGGCAGACACAGCATCCCATTGCCCCAATAGGAAGATCTAGGGAGGTCTTACCCCAAAACACTGGGCCCCAGGTACTGTTTTCTGATGTAAACTGTGTCCTTTTTATTTTGGAGAGATTTTTGCTATAGGGCTTGTGCGCTCGCCAGAAAGACAGAGAGAGAAAGCAAGAAATCACCCCCCAGGGGGGATGGCCATGCCACAATCCCATCTCCTCCATTCTCCTCTCGGGATCTTGGGCACGCACGCGCATGTACCCAGCGTGAGTTTAAGCCACCGGGTCCGGGACTCAAACCGCAGTCGACTACATGGGAGTCCAGCGATGTAGCCATTACGCCATCTGCTGGTCCCATAAACTGTGTCCTTAAGGACAGATCGCCCTCTGACTATGGAGGACCGTGGAGTCTGTAGGTCCCTAGGGTCCCAACCATGGTGACAGCTTCCGCTGGTCCCCTCCCAGGCCGTACAACCTCCACCTCCCCAAAAGGGACCAGACCAACTGCTCTTTGCCTGCTGTGAGGCCAAGGGAGCCATGGTGGGGACGGTGGGAGCTGGGGGAGGCACTGGGACCAGCTCAAGGCAGCCCGCCGGCCCGCAGCCCCCACCCAGCTCAGGGTCCCCACCAGACCCACTGTCTTCCCCCTGGACTTACAGGGACACAGGCCTCTGAGGATTCAGTGATGGCAAATCCCACTGGCTAGCATGGATGATGGCCCTGCCCTGGCATACGTGCTAGGCCTGGGGCCACACGGCCAGCACATCTGACTCCAGGTTCCCCCTGGTGACAGTGCCCCGGAAGTTGCTATGCACTCCTGCCGGGGGGGAGGTGGGCAGCCCTGAAGAAGAGGACAGTTCTACTGGTCTGGAGGGGCCCTGGGACCCCGTCAGCCATGGCATGTGTCTTCTTGGGAGATTTTCTAGATTCTGTGGCATGAAAGTTTATTGCCCTTAGGGATCAGCTGTTGGCATAATGGCTATGTCGCTGGATTCCCATGTAGTTGACCACAGTTCGAGTCCCAGACCCAGTGGCTTAAGCTCACACGGGGCACGTGTGTGTGCTTGCCCAAGATCCCAAGAGGACAATGGAGGAGAAGGGATTGTGGCGTGGCCATCCCCCACCCCCACCCTGGGGGTGATTTCTCGCTTTCTGTCTCTCTGTCTCTCTCTGTCTTTATGGCGAGCACGCACACCCTATAGCAAAAAACTCTCAAAAAAAAAAAAAGGAAGTGTATTGTCCTTTGAGGTCCATTCCTGCCAGAGCCACAAACTCCCTGCCTTTCTGAGGTTTCTGGAGAGGAGACTTCTCCATCCAGGATGTCGGGACCATCCCAGCTCAGTCTCAGCAGGATCTTCAGTGGGGATCCCCTTTAAAATGCTCCCTGCCTGTGGGTAGGTGTGTGACCGTCCAGGGCGACTGCCTTCCCTGCAGCACCTCTGAAGTGTGTGTGTGTGGGGGGAGACCGGGGTGTGTGTCCCTTTTTCTTAGTGTCATCACCCCACTCCCCCCGACCAGTCAGTGGAGGGGTGACATCATCAGCCCCTGCCCAACTCAGGAGGGCCACCTGTCAGACACTGGGGACAGCCCTGGGCTCGCACCTGTGGTCAGCTCGCCTTGGTTCTGGCAGCCTCCCTGGGAAAGCCCGGTGATGCTGGGCAGGGGCACAAGCAGCCGGCCCTGCCCTGGGACTGGGTGTCACAGAGGGGTCCGGCTGGCTATGTGGGAAGCATGACCGGGGAGGCAGACTGGGCCCTGGGACCATCGGGTTGGCTGCAGTCCAAGGCTGGGCTCTGTGGTGGGGGTGGCAAGGAGGAAGCCATGGGGACCCAGCAAATCAGCCACTGAGGGAAGCCGGAGCACTGCGGAAACCAAGGTGGGCCCCATTCTTGGATGTGGGGGCCTCTGCTGGGCCAGTCCCACCTGCCCTGGCTATGTACCAGTCCTTTCGGCAGTAGCCAGGACCACATCCCACAGAGGCCACCGAGCTGTTGGTAAGTCTGTGGCCCCTGGTGAGTAGTGGTGACAGTCATCATGCACACACGTGTATGCACACACACATTCCGGAGGGCTCGGGTCATTCAGGCCCATGTGGACACACAGGTGAGGAGCCAGGTTCCCAGACTTCAGGGGCCCTGCTCTTGACCCAGAGAGCACCCTTTCAGGTTCACAGAAGCCCTGGTCCTCCATCCCACCCTGCTAGGTGGCCAGGCTGAGGCCCATGGAAGTGGACTGTGCGAGGTGCCTGCCCCTCAGAGTCCAGGTATTCCACCCACCCATGGGCACCTTCCCAGGAGCCAGCCAGCCCATGTCCATATGACCGATCCTGAGCCTCGGGGACACAGCGCCAACTCCCAGCCCCCCAGGGACAGGCCCTCCTGCTCCTCCCAGGGCCTCCCCACTTCTGGGTGGGTTTCGGGCCCCAGGCCATCCCAGAGGGTCCAGCACCCAGATGAGGTTCCAGCTCCAGTGGATTTGCCCAGGGCTCTCCTGATATGATAGCCACTTGTCCCCTGGGTGTGCCGGGTCTCTGTGGGGAGCTCTGCCTACCAGGATCAAAGCTGCTCCATTCGGCAGAGCAAGCCTGGGAAGGAGCTCAGCCCAGGGAGATAAAGATCGTGCCTCAACAAAAGGGGCTTCAGGGATCACCTTTCAGCCTCCACACAGGTGAGTCTGAAATGCATCCTGAGACAGGAGATAGTGGTGGCGTCAGCCTCCCAGCTGTCCCCACTAAGCCCCGGCCTGGGAGATCCAGCCTGGGAGACCCTGGAGCAGCCTCATGGAACATGGGGCCCAGGGCACCTATCAGCATACTGAGGGGCAGCAGGCAGACAATGGACCCCAAACAAGGCTTTTCAGGAGTCCTCTGGCTCCCACGCCTCTGCTCCAGGCCCCGTGTGGGAAGGGCTGTGGAGTAAAAGATAGCGGGGGTGAGCAGGGGGTTTCAACGCACACCCACTCACACAAACACTCGCGCGTGTGCACACACACATACTACACATACATCCATGTACACGCGTGCACATGAGCCCTGCACGTGTACCTATAACACACCTATGTGTGCGCATGTGAGCACATAGTTGTACATGTATGCATGCCTGTACACACACATGCTCCCATCGCTGGCAGAGGGTCTGGGGCTCTGAGGCCACCAGCCAGCCTCCTCACAGACTTGTCTTCAGACCCAGGGAGCTAGTGCCTGCAGGCTCCTACGTTGCCCAGGGCCAAGGCGGAGCAGACCCCTTTGGCTAGGTCTGGGGCCTGGGGCATGCAAGGAGCAAGCCTCATTCAGATTGAGGGGCCTGGGGGTCACTTTACCTGCTGCCTCCTGATCTGCCAACATCTACGCTCAGCCAGGAAAGATGCAGCACTTATCTGAAGCCAGAGGGGAAAAAATGCAGAAGGTCGTGGGCTGGGAGGCCACTCGGAGGCCATCCTCAGCTCGGGAAGGAGGGTCTTCGAGGACCTGCACATCAGTCGTGTCCACAGCAGACGCAGAGCTCGCGGAGCACAGAGCCATTGCCCACATTTGCCCTGCAGGTTCAGGCCGCGACCATGCCCCTCGCTTTACTGGTCCAAAAAGCAAGGGCAGGAGGGAGGGGCATGGGCTGGGAAAGGAGACCACGCTGGGAAGGGGCTCTTGGGTTGCACAGGAGGGAGGCGAGTGGGGAGCTGGGGAGATGAAGTTCCAGGCACATCAGCTGGAAGAGGAAGGGCTCTCAGGGCTTCTCCAGTGGGCCCAGGACGGTCTCAGTCCTGAGGACTTTGGCCTCTGTGAACCCTACCCTAGGCCTCGGCTGGTGCCCTTCAGATTCCGGAACTTGCACTCTACCCAGGACTCAGTGTCTCTGCATGCCAGCTCTTGCTGCCAGCCCATGCTGGGCCAGGAAGCAGCAGGGGATGGCAGCCCCCTGCCCAGAGCAGGCCCCCTACGGCTCCTCTGCTGGGCTGGGCCCTGGCCGCCAAGGCCTGCTCCTCGGGCGAGGGCTGCTGGCTGGCGCTCCTCTCATTTCCTCTTGGCCTGCAGGCCAGGCCGCCTCAGGAACAAAGGCTGGATTGTGCCTCACTCTGAGCTGCTCACCGGCTGGGCCTGAGACACCCCCCGGCCTGGCTGCTGCCCCTGCAGGGGCCTGTGGGTGATGTTTGTGCTTCCAGTCAAGCGAGGCCCCTCTGGCCAACCCCTGTAGGCTCCAAAGCCGGGATAGCACACCGGCACCAGCCACAGCCCTGGAGCCCCGGGAGCCCCGGGAACCAGTCCCAGATCGCTCTGGGCCTGCAGCTCCTCCCAGGCTGCCTCCACACATCCAGGGGCAGTGGCCCGGCTGTCTTGGCCACGCCTGCCCAGCACCTCACTCTGTACAGCTACTTCCTTTTGCCCATCTTGGACCTTTCTGTGTCCTAGGATGCTCATCACCCACTCATGGTCCTGCTGGCCTAGGAGCAATGGAGTCCACTGTCTGTCCGAGGGTGGCCCGTGCTCAGGGTTGTTTCTGGGGGACACTGTAGCGAGCCAAAGGGTTCCAGGTTTCTACTTCCGGGAGAGCAGAGGGGCTGTGGCCTTCACCCAATGTCACTTGCCCCACAGTGAGGGTCTAGCAGCTCCTTCTCCAACCAAGCATTTAATGAGCACCATCGTATGCAAACTTTCCCGAACCCACAGTGGGGACATTTGGCTGTAGTGGGGGACTGCGGGGTGGGCAAACATCATCCCATTTCCCAAGCAGGGTAGGAACCTGTGCTACAGACACCCCCTTCCCTCAGGGAGGAGTCCCACTCCTAGCTGGCCAGACACTCACAGTTGGTACATGTCTCAAGGAGAGATGGGGACTGGGCTCCAAGACTCCAGTCCAGGAGGCCACAACAACCTCCCCAAATACAACACAGAGCCCAGTGGGTGGCTCAGAGCAGGCCCTGTGAAGTCTGCCCTTCTACTAATGCCCCGAGGTGCTGGGCTCTGGGCACCAGCTCCAAGGCCGTGCCAATCAGGGAGGGGGTACCAATTACACAGCCGGAGACAAGAGCGAGCTCAGCCAGGGCAGAGCCTGGGGAGGGGAGTCCTGGTTTGACCCCAGTGTACAAAGAACACCGCCCCAGACACTCCCCTGCCCCAGGCTGACTCAGGCTTCATCGGCCCCTGCAAAAGACACCCAGAGGCCTCCACCTCGGGGTCCTGTCCCACCCGGCCTGAGCCCACACCCCAGGGCCACTCCCACCCCTTGCCCACTGTTGGTTTAGCTCCCGCAGCCACAGTCAAAGGGGCTTTGTGGGCCGCTGAGCAGAGCCGGGTGCCGATTGTCTTGGAGGGGCTCCAGGAAGGAACGACGGAGGACGGCTTTTGGAAGAAAAAGGAAAAAAAAATAGAGGAAAAAGCTGTGAACGCAGAAAGAATTTGCCTCTGTGGAGCTGGCGCCTCCCCCCTACCCCCACCCCACTCCCCTTCCCTGCCTGGGCCCAGCCCAGGTCCCGGGCTCACCTCCCATTCATGGGGTCACCAGTGGCTCCCACCAGACCCTGAACTAGACTCTTCTCCATTGGACAGATGAGGATATGAGGGGCCAGTGCCTCCTCTCACAATACGGAGGATGGTAGGGGTGCTAACGCAGACTGTGCCACCCCTGGTTCCCAGCAGGGCAGGGTACAGGCCATGCAGAGAATGACAAGGGTAGGAGCCAGAGTCCTTGCTCCCCCAGACTCCCCACCTTCCTGGGGCACTCAGAGAGTCAGAGACCAGGCACAGGAGTTGAGCAGGGCACTTACCGCAGGCCACATGCTGGGCCATGCTCGAGGGCAGGTGGCAGTGGGCCCTGGCCTAGGGAGGGGGTCCTGCCCACCCAGCAGGTCTGCAGCTGCCCTGACCTCACTGCTCAGTGGAAAGGCTGCCTGTCCTCCTATCACTGGGCATTACGTAAAGCCTCCATAGTCTTGGAGGTACAACCAGGTCCCCAGGTGCTGCTGGCTGAAGAGTCTCAGCAAGGAGCGGGCAGCCCGGGAGTGCCCTGGGCTGAGGACCTTCTGAAATGGGCGGGGTGAGAGCCGGAGCGGCAGGAATCGCTGCTCCCAGTAGACCATCGCACGGCCATCAGTCCCTCAACTGTCCTCTCCTCCACCCGCCCTCTCCACTACCCCAGTCTGGACCACCATGGAGTCTGCCAACTTTTCAGGAGGGTCAGGGGATGGGCTGGGACCTGCTGCGCCCACCCTTGACCGGGAGCCCATGGGCCCCTCTCCCAGGACCTGTCTGCCTCCCCACCAGGGTGGATACTGCTTGCTAGCAAGACCTGTTCCTTGGGGAGAGGCCAGGACCATCTGGCCTGTCTGCTGCCACACTGAACTCGCCCCTCTGCAAGGGGAGCCCCAGACCCTGGAGACACCCCCCCAACCCAGAGACAGAGCCTCCTAGAGTCCTCAACCCAGGCAGGCGCAGGATGGACATCCCCCGCCTGTTCCCACTCTCCTGGCCAACCTCTGCTAAGGCCCAGTGGAAAGGCTGCCTGTGGGGAAGGCATTTGAGGGACATAGAGTAGGTAACCCCCTCCCAGGGACTGACTTGGAAATTCAGTTCTGCGGGGACCACTGGAGCTCATTGAGAGACCAGCCAGACTCCCCACCATGCGAACCAAAATGGGAAGAGCTGGCGCCCGCCCCTCCAGCAGCTGTCAGCAGCTGTCACCACCTGGCGGCCCAGGGCCAGGGCGGCTGTTGGGTGGGGGCAGGGTGAGGCCAGCAGCTGCCTAGAGGCGTGGGAGCCTCCACCCCTCCTCTCTCCCTGCCTCCATATCCCCTACCTGGGGTGTCATAGGCCCAAGGAGGCCTCAGGGTGGACATCTTGCCCTTGTCTGGCCCTGAGGCCCTCTCTCCTGTTCCCTCACCACACCTGCCCTGACCCTCACCCAGAGTGACCAGGAAAGGTGGACACTTGCCCCAGGGACTCAGGTTGCAGGCCTGGCCCACCCTGGAGCCAGCTGGGGGCCAGGATCAGCAGAGTGGGGGTGCCGCTGGGGAGGAGCGCGACCTCTGCTGGTTGAGCCGGGAGTGCTGGGTGCAGAACTGGGGCCAGCGCATTTTCAGCAGTGATCCCTTCCTAGGGGCTGGTTCTCAGCAGCATGCAGCCCCCAGGAAGCCTCAGGCCTGACCCAAACAGGGGCCTCATCACCCCTAGAAAAACTCTAGAATCCAGATCCTGAAGGCAGATTGGTCCTGGTCAGATATGCATGGAGGGCTCCTGGCCCAGGGCCCTACCTGCCCCCAGCTGATGCTGCATTTGGGCTTTCCCAGGGTTGGGGGCACCAAGGAACTCTTCCAACACCCAGACACAGGAGGCCAGGACCAGGCAGGCAGTGACCTCAGGGTAGACAGGCAGACCACGCCGAGGCCAGCACACGGCTTGTGTTGGGGCGTCCACACATTGAAAACTTGTAGGCAATCACCAGGCTACCCAGCAGCCACAGGATCCGGGCCACCCAGTGGTGACCATCAGGGTTGGCCCCTTGCTCCCAATAGTTGGACCTGTGGTGGCGTGGGACAGTCCATGGCCCACTTGGCTGACCCTCGCCTTCGCCAGCAGTCCTGGGTATCTGCCAGCCTCCCCACAAGTCCCTCAGCCCTGCCGCAAAAAGCAAAGAATCGTGGCCCTTCCCTTGGCTGTGGCGTGGGCCGAATCCTCAGAGGAGGGGACTGGCCATCAGACTTCCTGTTAAGGAGAGTAAGATGATGAGCCGACCCGCCTCAGAGTCCCTGTTCGCCGAGCACCAAGGCCAGTTTGACAGGGTTCTCTCCTACGGTCCTCACGCCAGCGGGAACTGGGGACTGGCCCAACAGTCAGTCACAGCCCCAGGAGGAGCTGGGGCCTGGTGGGGCAGATGTCACCTGGCACCCACGGGCCTCTCCAGCCTTCAGAGGTGTCTGCCCCACTGCACCAGGAAAGCTCACAGCTCACTCGCACACTTCTCTCCCTAGGCCTCCTGACTCAGCTCCCAAGTGGAGGCCTACTGTGGGCCAGGCTAAGGATAAAGGTGATGAGGACAGAGGCCACCTCCTTGACCCCCAGGCACTCTCCCCTCTTGAGGGTCGGTCACATACCGTGTCCAACTGCCTCAATGCTTTGCCACAGGGACAAGGAAGCTGCCCACAGTGGTTCCTAGTAGGTACTCCTAACACATGCCCCGTGGCCAGCCTTCTGGGTCACCATGCTGGGCCAGCCTGAGGAGCCATCCTTGCCTGGCACAGGCACCTACAGTCCAGGATCAGGGCATGGGCCTGCAGGGGGTCCAAGCCCAGAGGAGGATGAAGAGGGCTCAGTGGGTGGTGGACACTCAGGGTGGGGCCTGACAGGGCAGGGCTTGGAAGGGAAGGAAAACGTCAACCTCACTTGGGTACTAGTGGGTGGGCCAGCTCAAGATGGAGCTACTAATGGGGTCAGTCCCCCATGGGGGACCAGGGCTGCGCAGTGGTCAGGAAGAGCCTGAGATAGGGCACCTGGGGAACTGCAGGGGACCATCCCAGACCATGAGGAAGATTGTGGGTCCAAGGTCGCTATGACCACGCCCAGCCGTGGGGCTGAGTGAGACAGAGCGAGTGAGGTACCCTGTGTGCCAGCTGTCCGGGTTGGGGTAGGGCCCAGCCATGGGGCCCTAGGGTACAGGCTGAGCAGAATCACTCGGGAAACATGCAGGCACCCACTCCCGGTACATCCCCCAGGGAGCCACAGTCTTCACCAGGTGGGAGATGTGTGGTGGCCATCAGAGGAGTCAGTGACACAGCCAGTCAGAGGACCCTGACTCGGGCCACGTCAGCGTGCAGCTTCCTGCTCCTTCCTTGGACCCTGATTTCAACAGGCTCTGCCCCCCTGAGGGGCAATTGGGCCTGGGAAATGGCCCTGTGAGATTTCCTCAGTTTCAAGAGGCCACAGGGAGGCCTTGGCCTCAGCCAGACCCACTCAGACCCATGTTGGGCTGGAGAGGCAGCAGCAGCAACGAGTCCTTCTAGAGAACCCAGTTCTTTTCCTCAGGCTTAGCTGCCCACCAAGGCTGGCTGCTCTGGAGGGACCCAAGGAGCAGAGAGAGAGTGGCCAGGGCAGCCGAGGAAACAGATGATCAGGGAGGGCCCTCGGCCAGCCCCGCAGCTATCGCCTCGGCAGCAGTGCCCCTCAGGCAAATATCTCTCGCCTCAGAGACGGTCTTATGAGCCCTAAAAATAAACCTGCAACTCCAAGGGCCTGAGGCACGGTGGACACAGCCAGGCCCTGCTGGCCCCCCTCAAAAGCTCTTGACTGCAGAGTCCCCCATCCCATCCCAGCACTTACCCCATCCCTGGTCTCACACACCTGTGAGAGCCCTGCACATGCCCAGCCAGGCCCGCTCTTGCTCCCAGCACCTCACCGGGCCCTCCTGTGATGTGCAGCCTTGGCCTCCTGCCTACCCAACGGGGGGGCTGCACTGAGTGCCCAGCTCTGGGACATCTCAAGGCCCAGCCTAGCCCTGTGGGACTCCAACTCCCCGAGGCTCACAGGCCCTGGCACGCCTAGCTACCCGTGCCTAGCCGAGTGCCCCTGCACCTGGGCAAGGTCATGTGCTGGTCCCCACCCCTTGGTGTCCAGACCAGCTGCTCTTTGTCCTGCCCTGCCCCTGTAGCAAACACAGGGAGGTCCAGAGCAGCTTTTCAAGCCCTGCCTGGCCTGGACCCTCAGGTCCCCCTGCCACTACTGTGCTGTCCAGGGCCTCTGCCCCACAGCCTGTGAGAGTGGGGCCATCCCACACGCCTCACCTCCACCTAGTGCTGCCACCCCGTCTCTGGGCATCAGCCTCAGGCCCCCCCTCTGGGACAGCTGCAGGCCGGCTGGCGGACACCCCTTTGAAGCCAGGAGGGTGGGTGGGGGGCAGTCACACCCGAGGGGTGTTGAAGCCTGCGCCATCCTCTCAAGTTCATCAGGCTTCACAGGGAACCGGCTTGGTGCCCAGGACACGGATCAGAGGGAGCATCGTGGGCCGGGCTCCACGCCCAGCTCCCCCTTCCCAGCTTTCCCCACCCAGATCCTCATGGAGGGCACCAGAGTCCTCCCCAAATGGCCTGTTAGAAGCTCCCACCCAGCCCAGCCTGGGGTCAACCAATAAATACAGCTGGGTTCTCCTCTGATCCCCAGATGGAGCCCAACACAGACCTGGGGGCCCAGACATCTGTGTTCCCGTACTTGGGCCCCGAAGGACTGGCGCCTGTCTGCTGACCTCCCCGCAGCAGCCGAGGGCACTGGGGCCTGCCTGGTCCACATGGTGACTGTGAAGGGGCAAAGGAAGCCCAGGGCAGCCCCTCCCGAGCGTGACGGCCGACACTCTGGACTCATCCTCTCTAGGACCCCCTTGATCATGGCCTCTGCCTTCCCAGGCAGGTCCTGGTGTCACGGGCCTCACTCTATGCCCCCCACTCCTGCAAGGAGGGTGCCCACAGACCCCCGCCGCTCTCCAGGAGCCTCCCAGCACACCGCATGTGCGCGTCCTTCTTCTCCCTGGCTGAGCGCCCCGAGTGGGGGATGGGCTGTGTGGGCCATAGGTACTGAGGGTCAGGCACAGGGTGTGCATGGTGTGCAGAGGCCAGGCCCAGAGACGTGCCCCATCCCCAAGCCTGCACCAGCCCTTGGAGCCTCCCTGCCAGCGAGGTTGGGATGTGAGGCACCTTGGCTTTCAGATGCTCTGCCCAGACATCCACGGCCTGGCCACAGCTCAGGCCCTAGGCATCCTCCATGCTCCTCGTCACCCCTTTCTTCACGTCACTAAAGAACGAGACTTCCGCGCTCCCACCACTGCCTCTAGCTGCCCCCTGCAATGGTGGGGTGCATGATTTCTTTTTTTTGTGTGTGGAGAGATTTTTGCTACAGGGCATGTGCACTTGCTGGACAGAGAGACAAGAGACAGAAAGCGAGAAATCGCCCCCTAGAGGGGATGGCCATACCGCAATCCTTTCTCCATGGATTTTGGGCACACATGTACACATGCCACTAGGTCCGGGACTTGAACCGTAGTTGACTACATGGGAATCCAGCAATGTAACCATTACACCATCTGCTGGTCCCAATGATCTCATTCTTAGAAACACAGCGGTGCAGGGCAGTTGGTGTGCTCCCCTGTGGGGGGCGGGGAAGAGCCATGGCCAACGGGCATCCATGCGTGGTCACGGCAGGGTGGAGCTGGACACAGTCCAGGGACAGGTGGGACATGGGATGGGGTGCAGGGCTCATAAATGGGCCAAGATGACTAGGGGAGAAGGGTCCAGACGCTGCAGGGAGAGCAAGGAGGGGTCTGCGGTCTAGGGACGTGCTATAGGGTGGCCAGGGTCTGCCTTGTCTCTTTCAGGGTGCCCTTGCCCAGCTTGTGCCCCACATGTGGGATGACAGATGCTCAGAGGCTGGCCCACCATCCCGGCTCTCCTTGGAACCTCTGAGAGGGCCCCTGAGGGGCCGAGAAGCCAGAGCCCAGTCTGGTTCAGTTAAAAACCCACAAGCCTGACCTGCCCATCAGACAGTGCCCACTGAGGGCCACACAGGGCAGTAGTCCCCAGGCCTCCTGGGCAGGCGACACAATAGGCAGACCCCGTGTGGAAGGCGCCAGGCTTCAGGCTGGAAAGAGTGTCAGAGACTCCTCTAGAGGTTTCGGGGACACTTTGCTCTCGGGCTATCAGCCCCTCTGCCCACTCCCGAGAGAGAGTGGCTTACCACCCAAGGTCTCCCGCCACCTTAGGACTCCAGCCGCCCCGGGTCTCCTCTCCCTCTACCCCACCCCCACTCCAGACTGAAACCCGACCAGGCGCTGCCGGGAGTCAGCCAAAGCCCATGCTGTCTGGGGAACATCTGTTCGGTCACCATCTGTAAGCTGCCTGGAGCCCCTCCTGCTCCCCTGGTCACCGTGGCCGGGCCTCCCAGTGTCTGCCAGCCGTAGATGGCCCCCAGCACACAGGGGCCACTGGCAGGGCCCACCCTGAAGTTCAGTCACTAGGACTACCCCAGTGTGGCAAAGGCCAGCTCCTGCCTCCTTGGGGACAAAAGTGCAGTCCACCCTAGGGAGGACAGAAAACAGGGGAGGGGATACCCCGAAGGACTTTAGAGGCCTCTAGCGGAGAGAACATGAGAATGAGAAGGGCCTCATCCTGCCCTAAGGGAGGCCTAGTCTGGGGAGACCCCCACCCCTGCAACGATCCTGAGATCTGTCACCTGTGGAGCCAGGCAGGGCAGCTTCTGTCAGGGGAAAGCTCTTACAGACAGCGCTGGCCAGAGCCGCACGCCAAGGCCATGGCCCGACATCACATCTCACAGCTCCGGGGACACAAGCCTCACCCGGCTTCGCTCAGATCCACACCTGGCATTTCAGTGCATTTTCTTTTCTTTTTTTTTTTTTTGAGAGGTTTTTGTTACAGGGCGTGTGCATTCGCCAGAGAGACAGAGAGAGACAGAGAGACAGAAAGCGAGAAATCACCCCCCAGGGGGGATGGCCCGCCACAATCCGTTCTCCTCCATTCTCCTCTTGGGATCTTGGGCATGCAAGCACATGCGCCTGGTGTGTTTAAGCCTCCGGGTCCGGGACTCGAACCGCGATCGACTACATGAGAGTCCAGTGACATAGCCATTACGCTAACTGCTGGTCCCTCAGTGCATTTTCTTAAGAGACTTTCGGGTGCTGGATGCCCACAGGGCTGACAGCGTTTTGAATCCTGGACCTGGCAGCTCGAAAATCATGCGGGAAGCATGTACCTGCATGCCCCAAATCCAGAGAGGAGAATGGAAGGGGGTGCGGCATGGCTGTCTCCCCTGGGGGGCGACTTCTCACTTTTCCTCTCTCAGTCTCTCTCTGTCCATCTCCGGCAAGTGCACACACCCTGTGGTCAAAACCTAAAAAAAATGAGAGACAGACTCTGGAAGCCAGTGGGCAGGCAACTCTGACCCTCTGCTGGCCAGGTGCATCAGGGCCTCAAGATTCCTAGGAGAGAGGAGGGCAGGGAAGAGGTGACCATAGCCTGAGCCTGAGCCTAGTCCAACTCCCACTTCTCAGAGGCCGGCCAGACACTTCCCTAAGGCCATCCAGCTGAAGCCCCAGGAGGGTGAGGACACGGGGTGGGGGGACCATGCCCTGCACAGGTGCATGGATCACTCCCAACACAGCCTCCTAGCCGACACCACACTCGGCACCAGCCTGAGCCGCCATCCTGATGCCCCTGGCTGCGGCCTCCTTGTGAACACCTGGCTCAGAAAACCCAGTCCGGCGACCAGAGGGTGGCGTGGGGGTTAAGGTGCTGGACACTCCCACACCTGACCACGGTGAGTCCCAGACCTGGTGACTTGCTTTCTCCCTTTCCCTTTCTGGTCAAATTAAGACCAGGGAATGAATAAATAAAATTAAATTTTAAAAACTCATTCCTTAAAAAAAAGAAAGAAAGAAAACCACTTCCAACTGGGAGGTGCTGGTGACAGGACCTGAGGATCCCGGCTTCGCAGCCCGAGTTCCTACCCAGCAGTGAGGCTTACAGGAGCTTCCCCAGCCGCCGGGGTTCTGGAGACATGGAGGCACATGTACGTAAACACACAGAGGTACCAGGCCTACATACGTACGTGGACACAGAGGCGGGAACACCAGTGTAGAGGAAAAGAATGCACACTTTCTTGTTTAACAAAATAAATTAAATATATGAGGCTTCAGCTCAAACTCTATATAAAATTACAGAGATCTGGGGCCACCACCAGCAGTGGGGTCATGGTGTCTGGCCCCAAGGGGGTATGGACATCCAGCATGGCCACAAGGCCAGGTGAGTCCTGAGCCCCAGGAGAGGCCAGTCCCTGCGACCCACCCTCCTTTCATTATTAATTATTATCTTAATTTCTTAAATATAAATATCGAGGCCCCTTCTCTCTGGCAGTGGGGGCCGGGCAGGGGCTGGGACTGCTATGCCTGGCCGCCCTGGCCCAGTGTACTGCAGACTCCTGACACTCAGGGCAGCTGGTGGCCAAAACAGCCACCAAGGCTAGACAGGGACACCGGCGGGGACACAGCCACTGTGAAAACTCCTCGCAGTGGGGCGGGGGACGGGGGTTAGATTCCTTCATCGACTAGCCTGTCGCTACACGTGCACTGCAAAGTCACACAACACAAACGTCCTGCAGGTCTCAGTCCACGTGCGTGCGCGCGTGCGCTTGGCTGTATGTCTGCATCTGTGTGTGTCCAGATGTGAGTGTGCCTTACTCAAAGCGCCGCCTGCGCCTCCTGGCCAGTGGGTCCACCTGCCTCCGTCGCCCTCCAGCCTGTCCTTCCATCTGCCCGAGGCTGCCCGTGCCACCCCAGGGCCCCCGGGCTGAGAGGCAGCAGCATCTAGCACTGATAGTGGATGTGCTGGTGCTGGTGGGCCTTGCCCTCCACGTGTGAATGTGTGTGTGAGTGCATGTGCGTGTGTGTGTGGACATCCGTATAGAGTTTGGGGTACAGCTTGGGACCAGCAGCTGAGCCTGGGCCCAGCAGGTGCTGGGGGGCTGCCGAGTGCTCGTCACAGAGCCCTGCCCCAGGGGCAGTGCCAAGAGCAGCCGAGGGTGACAGGTCCTTGTCCACACCACGGTCGCGAGCCACCCCAGGTGGGCGATGCCCAGGCACAGCAGGGGCAGGTACGGGGCTGCATGGCTTCTTCTTGGCCTGGCAGAGCCATAGGAGCATGGTCCCCAGGATGAACACGGCACCAGCCGGGATGCCAATGACCACAGGCCACGGCAGGCTAGTGGTCGAGGATGAAGGGGCCACAGGTGGCCCAGGTGGCTTTGGGTCTGCAAGAAAGAGCAAGGAAAGAGGGTAGGCACAGGAATGTCATCACAGGGCTGGGAAGCACATGGAGGGGGCGGTCCCCACCCTAGCCACTCAGACCCGGGGCCCCCAGGTGAGGAGGGCGGTAGGAGCGGGAGCCGGAGAGGGGCCACGTACCTGGCAACACCGTGAGGAAGGCACTGCGGAAGCTGTAGCCCATGGTGTTGGCACCCAGGCAGATGTACATGCCCGCATCGTCCTGGCGGGCACGGGTGATGAGCAGCTTGTTGAGGTAGGAGCCATCAGGCCGTGACCACACGTCACCCGTGGGCAGGACCACAAACTTCTGGCCACCCACATCGATGGTGGCATTGTGGCGCCCCTCAGCACCATACTCTACTCGCTTCAGCCACTGGATCACGGGCTTCACATCACTGCGAACCTTGCACTGGAAGGATGTGGTGCCACCGAAGTCCACGGTTGTGTTCACAGGGTGTGTACCCGTGAGCACGGGCTTGGAGCGGGTCCGCTCTACAGCAGAGACACAGCATGGTGGCATGGCTCCCAGGCCTCTACACCACTCCGCCCGCCCGTCCCGACCAACACTCACGGATCACATCCACCTTGTAGGTGGCGTTGATGGCGCCTGCCCGGTTCGACACACGGCAGGTGTACTTGCCGCTGTCCTCGGGCCGCAGGTTCTTCAGGCTCAGCGTCCACTTCTTCTTCCTGTGCTCGCTGGCCTCTGGGCGCGTCAAGGCCTGGTCATCCTTCATCCACGTGATATCGGGCCGCGGGTGCCCGCTGGCCACACACTTGAGCCGCACGGAGCTGCCCACTGGCCGCGCGATCACCCGGCGCCTCATCTTGGAGGGCTGTGTGAAGCGGGGCCGCGCTGCAGGGCAGGGCAGCACAAGGTCAGGAGGTACGGGTCCGTGGGCTGGCGGGAGAGATGGTCACCAGCCCATCCCAGGACGGTAGCGATCCCCTGCCCCCCCCCCATGCTCACCCCACTGCTGTCCAGCTGGGTCCTCTTGTCCCCCAGAGGAGCCATCAGGCCCTGGGCTGTTCTTCCCTGGGGAGATGTCGTCTGCAGCGAGGAGGAAGATCAGAGAAAAGGCAGGTGAGAGGCGCCCTGACGAGCCCTTGTCAGACCCTGGCATGGCCCCCACTTGGACGGCCCTGGACACCCAAGCGAAAGGCCATGGGCACGCTCCTACATCTCAGAATCCCAGGGACAGCTGGGCAAGCTCTGCCCGCCCAGCCCGCTCCCGGGTGCAGGTGACCCCATGAGGCATGGGTGGAGCTAGAGGGCACCCTCCCACCCCGGCTCCAGGGGGTCTACAGGACTAGGGCGAGGAGGGGGCCAGGCCCACCAGCAGCTGCGGTAACCCTAGCCCACATCAAGGGGCCGAGGGCTTGGTGAGTAGACATGGCCCGCATACCGACTGGTCATCATCCCCTTTGAAAGACTCGGGGCGGGGGGGGGGGGGGGGGGTGGGCAGCACAGTGTTCCCATTCCACCACCCAGAGAAGGCCCTCAGGGCCCTGCATCAGGCAGAGCCAAGGGCAGAGCACGCCAACAGATATCCCCCCAACCTCCCTGTGAATCACCTCCTCCACAGAGCCTGGGACCCAGTGGGGATGGGGGTCAGACCCCTCCATGGTGAAATGGGTCAGCCTGACTCTCAGGGAGTCCCCCAACGAGGGCCCCACACCCTGGGAGCTTGGAGGGAAGGGGTGGGGCATATGCCTGGTACCAGCGTGTGGCGGGTGTGTCACTGGGGACACCTGTCCATTCCCCAATGCCCGGGCCCCAGGGGCAGAGGAGAACAGAAAGGCCATCCGCTTCCCGGCGGCCTCTCTGAACTCTGAAACCTGAGCCTCAAAGTCACGGCTGACGCCAAGGCATATACTGCCAAGGCCACAGGCCTCACCCCGCCCGCCCTGCCGCGGGACCACCGCCTGGGGCCTCCCCAAACCTACTCTTGCCTCTCCAGGAGGAAAGGGGCTCCAAGGCGGGGACCTGAGGTAAGGGTGGGGTCTAGGCTGCCCTGGAGAGACACAGGCTGCGGGGTGGTGACAAAGGTCAGACCTCTCCTGGATCTCCAGGCCCCATGGGCTAGGCACAGGCTACACATGGGGTGGAGGCAGCGAAAGGTCTATTGCCTTTTGAGTCTATTGAGTCACCTGCCTCAGGTAAGGGGACTCCTGGGTGCCTCCCCACCCTGAGGTCCCAGTATGCCACTGGCTCTGACGGGTGTGCTAACTGACCCATGACAATCAGGGTGTAGTTGACGCTGAGGCTGCCGAAGCCGTTGGTGGCCTTGCACACGTAGACACCAGCGTCCTCCGGCTCCACTTCCTTCACCTTCAGCCCCTGGGGCAGCACGCGGAAACGGCTCCAGCCGCTGTGGATTGTGCGGCCATCCTTGGTCCACATGGTCAGCGGTGGTGGGTCCCCCTCCACTGGACACTGCAGCCTCACGGTGCGGCCCAGCCGAGCCACCTGCCGCGGGACCACCTTGTCTGCCATCCTTGGCGGGCCTGCAGGTGGGTCAGAGGGCTTGGTTAGGACAGAGAGGACCAACAGGGGTCCACCAGGACCACCTGGCCAAGCCCAGGGATGCTCCTCCTAGGCCATAAAGCAGCCCACACTCACCGGAGCTCACTGCCCACTGGCCTGGCCCTGGGAGACGGAAGCCAAGACCAAGATCCCAGGGAGTCAAAACGGCCTGACTCAATAATCCCTTTAATACCACAAATCAAGGAAGCACAGAAAGTAACAACATACCCCGAGGTCACAGGGATGAGGCACCTTCAGGGACGAGGGGTGGCAGGCACTCCCCAAGGCCTCCACAGGCACTGAGACCCTCCTGCCTTGCAGGTGCATCCTCAGAGGACTGCTCTTTTTCCCCTGGCCAAGGACCCTAACCCACCTCCCGAAGCCCTGGGTAGGTCTGTGGGTAAGCCACGTGCTCATGTGTGTGCACATGCGAGTATGGTGAGTCCTTACAGGACCTGTGTGCCCGGTGTCCCTTCTACATTGGCCATCCATACCTATGTGTCTGTCCCCGGATGCGTCCTGTGTCTGAGTTCATGAACGCATCTGCTCCAGTCTGTCTGCCTGTCCCAAGGGCCAAGTCAAGTGGCTTAACCTCCAGGAAGCACAACCCCAAGGCCCTAGGGTCAGAGGGTAAACCTCTGGAGAGACAGTGACCTGGTGGGGTCCAGAACACACAGACCCTGCAGGCATCTGAAACATGCCGGGGCTACAGACATGAGGGACCAGGCCTAGCATCTCCTGAACCTCAGGCCCCAGAGCCTGGCAGCACTCCGGCAAAAAAAGGCAACTCCTTCCCATGGCTCCTACACCTCAGGGATCATGAGGGCATATACCATTACCTCACCCACTGCACCCCCAGAAAAGGGAGGCAGCCATGGGCACCCCAGCTGTTCCCAGGACCCAGTTGCTAGCCAGCTGTAGAGGGGTGTCCACCCTGCACTGCAGCCACCCCTAGCCGGGAGGGACAACATCTCAGAACCATAGCCCCAGGCCAGCTACGCATGGAGGTGCCAAGAGGCAGCGGCTGCTCAGCGATGCTATCGCGATGGGGCCTGAGGGCGGCATGTGTTTTTAATAACCAGCTGGTATTTCTTCAACATGCAATTACCAGCTGGTTGTATTACCACCCTTGGCAACCCCAGTCCAAAGTGCTTCTGTGAGCGTCTTCAGAGACTCGAGTAGCAGCTTCCATCCTGATCCCACGTGTGGGGATAGGGACCCTCACAGAGAGCCCCTCGCTGATCTTGGCACCTCTCTTGAGTAGAGAGAGTTACCAGCCAAGAAGAGGGGAGTTCAGAGCTTCCTAGTCTCTGATTCCAGAGGGCATCACCCCAGTCCTGCTGGGGGACTGCGGTGTGAGGATATGGGTTTCCTCCGTCTGTTATCAAAAACACCAAAGGATGATGCCAGCAGGTGGCACAGTGGTTAAGGTACTGGACTCCCATGTGGCCGAACACAGCCCAAGTCCAGGACCCAGCCAGACTTGTGTGCAAACATGCGCAAAAGAGAATGGAGGAGAAGGGATTGTGGCGTGGCCATTCCCCCAGGGGGTGGGAGGTGATTTCTCCTTTCTGTCTCTCTATCTCTCTCTCTCCTGCAAGTGTATGCACCCTATAGCAAAAATCTCTCAAACACACACACACACACACACACACACACACACACACTAAGGTTGGAAGCTGTGGAGGGACCCCTAGCACACGCTGGCCCTTACCTGCCAGGCCCACCCTACTCCCCACCTTTCTGGGACCCTCTTCTCTGACTCACACTCCTCTCCCTGGTCCCTCCCACTCTAGCCCCCCCTTCATCAGCCTCCTTGGTCTCCCTGGAAAGGGAGAGACGGCAGAGCTGGGAGGGCTGCGGCCCACTCCTCCCTGATTGTCACTCTCTCCGTGAATCACCCCGGGCAGCAGCGGGAGCTGTGGGGCACAGACATGGAACTCCTGAAACCTCCTCTCCACCCTTCCTAGGGTCTCAGCTCCATTCCCAGGCAGACCCCACCCACCACCTGTCACTGCCTGAAATTCCACCATTCACAGGGCCTCCCAGGCTGCAGGACAGAGAGGGAATGGCAAGGTCTCTCCTGGTCCCTGCAGCCCTCCAGCCTGCCCTGGTGTGCTGGGCCTCCTGGGAAGACCCCTGGGCACAAGCCTTACACACACGCAAGTACACACACATGCACATGCGTGTACACATGCCCGCAACTCCCCAGAAGAAGCGACGGGAGACAGAGTGCCCAGCCGTGTCCTGGACCCGCATCCCCCCTCCAGGTGCACACACTCCCTGTGAGAGGAGCCTCCGCAGCACAGAAGCCGCCCCCCGCCCCCACCCTAGGCTCCTCCCTGGCCCCGGGGAGGAAGTACAGAAGCTTGAGGAGGTGGGAGAGCCACTGAGGACCTGCTGGGAAGCAGGAGCCCAAAGGATGACCAGTACATATGGAGAGGTCGGGAACCCCTGCCTACAGTCCCTGCCGAGAAGAGGGGCAGGGCCAAGTGACCGCCAGACTGCGGAAGCGTGGCCCCCAGGGCCAGCCACAAGCTTTGCTAGGGACAGGCAGGCGGCAGCCGAGCCAGAGGAGCCAGGCTTATCCTAAAGCAAACAGCCCTCCCCTCCCCCTCAGCAGCCCTGCCCCCACTCCACCCCAACCTGGGAGCCACTGCATCCCGCTGCTGGGCCAGGCCCCCTGGGCTGCTGGGCCTTCTCTAGAGACCCCAAACTCGAGCCTGCCTAATGGGAGAAACCCCCCTCCAATGGGAAAGCCCTCCCCACCAGATTCCTGGGAATTTTAGCTGCCAGCAGAGCAGCCAAGACTCTATATTTAGCTTAGGAAACACAAACCCCATTGTTCTACCTGGATGGGGCACCCGATCCACTCAGCCAATGGAGAAACTGAGGCAAGACTTGGGGCCTACAGGCACCTGGGGGGCAATCCATCTCCCACCACAACCTAAGAGGAAAGCCTGACAGCCACCTAGCTTGGTGGCTAGGCTGGGGCTGGGGTTTGACCTCCTCCAGGGGCTCAGCCTCAGGCCCCTCCCCAAGGTCACCTCCTCCAGGAAGACCTCAACCCTGAATACACCCTAAGTCACAGCCCTGAGGAGTTGCCGAATGCAGATGACTGCATGGAAGGGCAGACTTGGGGGTAAACTGAGTCTGGTCTCTGAAGGGAACAGCTGGAACTGATCACTGAGGTGGGCCCAGGAAGCTACCACCGCTCCTTTCCTCCCTTCTCTTTCCTTCTCTTCCAACTGCCCCTACACTCACCTGTAAGACAGCCAAGAAACGGGGGCTGCAAGGGGCTGCCCAGAACAGCAAGGCAGAGTGGGGTGCAACCACATTGTTCTCTAAACCAGCTCAGGCTCCTGCAACACGAGCCAGGCCTCCCATGACACTGGAGCTCAGGCATGTCCCACACAGAGCCTGTCACCCTGTCCCTGGAGTCAGCAAATACAGCACTAGCCCTGGACACACACATTCTGTCCACGTTGTCCCTGGCTATGCACACTCTGGCCCCCACCAGCCCCAGACACACACAGGCTGTGTCCCTCAATGGACCCGCTGTCCCTTGTCATCCCCAGACTCAGAAGATATGTGCCCATCATCACTGGATGCACAAGCTCTGCACCCTCCCGCTGGATGGGGTGAGGCATGAGCAGCCTGGATGGACTGGACACTGCAGCCCACTCTGGTGCCCCAGCTGCACCCACCACCGCCATGTGCTCTCCACAGACCACCCACTCAGTGCCCACACCCCCCCCTCCACTTTTCCAGGGGCTCCAAAGCCCCACCGTTTGGAGTGGCTGACCCGTACGAGAGCCCTGCCTGGTCTGTCCAGGGCGCTAAAACAGAGCATGGCCTTCGGCAGCCACTCAGTGAACAGGCCATGAGCCAGCTATGGCCAGTGGGGAGCCAAGAGCCCAGAGCTGCCCTGTCTCCTTCCCACCTCCCATTCCTGCTCCTTCCCAGTAGGTCCTGGCTCCAGCGTGAGTGCTGGGGGGGATGCTCCCCCTGGACACAGCCCCCCTGCGATGTTGTGCTACAGCACAGGAAGGTACAGACCCAGGATGTGCAGACACAAACACATGAGTGTGGCCTCAGGGGACAAAGGCCAAGCCCCAGGAGAAGCTGGGAAAGGCCCAACCCACTTTGTGGAGCCATCTTGCACTTCGACAGACTAGAAGGGCCCTGTGAGGGCCAAGCCCTGGCCAGGTTCTTCCCAGGACCTCCCTGGCCCATGCCAGTGAGGCCCACGCTGTTGGCAGCCTCCAGTTCAGATCGGACAGTACTGACAGTGGAGAAGACAAGGGGCCTTCCCAGCAGAAAGCACACGGGTTCTTTATGTTGGTCCTTCCCTCATGCCTCGTGTGGCCACAGTGGCAGGGTCAAGGACATCATGGAAGACTGAGGACAAAGTGGGGTTCCCCACGAGGACAGACCACTATACTCCTGGGAGGAGGGGGACAGATGAAGGCTGGTAGCTGGGTACCTGGGTAACTGGGCACCTGGCCTTATAGATGGCCCCCATGCTCGGCCATGACCTGCTGACCTGTGCTCCTTTCACAGAGGGGCTGGACTAGGGGCCGAAGGTGATAGCCATTCCTTCAGGCCCCATGCCCCAGGGACTGGCCTGAAGCCTGTACCCAGCAGCCTCAGGGGTCAGCCCTTATAGGCCTCTTGGCACCCAAAGAGGCTACACCCCACCACCTGGGTACCCCCTGCAGCCAGCTCAGGGCTAGCTTGTTCCCCAGCTTATTATGCATGACCCCAGGAATGTCTGGCCCAGAAGGAATTCTCTAGTTGGACGGTGAGCCTGAATGAGAGATGGGGGTGGCCAGCCAGGTGCCACTAACCTGTTGGGCCCACCCCCTCCTGGAAAAGCTGAGTGGGCTTGGAGGGGGCTCAGAGGACAGTGAGGTGGGCCTGACCATGAGAGTGGGGAAGGAGGGGGCTCAGAGGACGGTGAGGTGGGTCTGACCGTAAGAGTGGGGAAGGTCCAGCCTGATCTGCCTGGACATCCTTTCTAGGAGGGACCACAGTGAGAACCAGCCCTGGTGGAGACCAAGGTGTCTGCCCCATAATGGCAGGTGTCCAGGCACTGAATCTTTTCTGGCTGGTGTCCCAACCCTGTGACACTGTCCTGGCCCCTGCTTATGATGAGGAGATGCAGTCCCCACTACCCACACCTGACCACTATGTGATTAAGCCAGGCCCACCTGGGACACCCAGTGCAGGGTGACATGGGAACCCCATATGGTAGACCCAGGGCCTACTATCCTTCCTCGGAAGCCAAGGCTTAGGGTGAACAAGAGCAGAGATGTCTCTCAGGGGAGAGGACACAGGTGGCCACCACAGGGCCCATCAGGTCTCAGTGTCTAGCTAGGCTGGAACGGAGATGCTCAGACACATACCTCTGCTTGTGCACACGCAGATGCACATGCATGTGCATATACACTTGCATGCACACACACTATGTACATGTGTCTAAGCCCAGGGCTCACAGTTACCAGCTGGCCCAGGGCTGCCAGGGAGGCTGGACCCATGGGTCTGTGGTAAAACTGGTAGGACCCGCAGGGCAGGTGGTTGCCCTAGAAACCAAGCCACGCTGGGCAGTGGAAGGAAGCTATGCCCTAGCAAGCTGGCTGGAGCATCCAGTAGCCCTGCAGCCCAGCGGTGGGCACCGAGTGAGCCTCCGGAAACCCAGGTGACATCTTCTGCGGACCCCAGCTCCTAGGCACTTTCTCTTCCTCCCGACCTCCTAGACACACCACACAGGCACCAGAGTATCACCCACAGCATCACTGCCCTGGATGGACCTCCATACACGCCACCCACGGCAGACGGAGACTGCTGTATAACCCTTTCAGGAGGCTCAGCTGGACCCTGGGTAACCCCCACCCCAGGTCCAGATCCTACCAGGTTCACCCAGTCTAAGATGACCCCTCTCTCCGCTCCATCACCGCCCCTACACACAAACTCCATCCTGAGGGGATACAGCCTGGGTCTCCTTGCCTAGAACTTGGGTTCCCCCATCATGGCCTCCTTAGAAGGACCCCAAACCCTCCGCAGGCTCTGACGCCTGATCCCAGCAGCCCTCTGCTACCTTGAAACTATCAACAAGGATGTTTCCTGAGCCTGTAATCCCTCTAGTTTAGGAATTACAGGCTCAGGAAACATCGGTGCTTGGCAGATGCTCTGATGCTCAGGGGCTCACCTGCTCACAGGTCAGGCAGCCCAACCCACTGAGCAGCCCAGGGGTTCTCCGTGCTGCCCAGCAGCTCAGAGAACTTGTCTCTGTCCACACAGAGACTTCACGAGGACTGGCTGAGAACATGAGGGTGCTAGGCAGTAAACAGCTCAGCTTGGGGCTCCCCAGGCTTCTGGAGGCCACAGGCTACAGCTGCCCACTCTCAGGGGGTACACTGTGCTGCCTGCACCAGTGTATGGGGCTGGGTTCCACCTGAGCCCTAAGACGCCACTGGGGCAAGTAGACTACAGGGAGCTCAGAGGGCAGCCCTAACGCCACTGGCCAGGTGACCCTGGATGAGGAACCCAAGCTCTGCAAAGGCCCCCTGGGCAATTATGGAGCTCAGGGTCTTAGGAGCCCAGAGGGCAGCTCTAGGCCCCAGGCCAGGGTGGCATCTTGTTCCCTTCTCCCTACCCACCACAGGAGGACCCGTTATTCACTCGGCCACCAGATAGCTTGTAGAACTCTCTCACGAAGCAAACTCTCCCAGCAGGAAGAAAAGCAATTGTGCTTCCTGTCAAGATGGAAAGCCCTCTGGTTTCAACAGCTCAAGGCTGGCAGACACCCCCTGCCACAGCTGCTACCCACCCTTCAAGGGGAGGTGGTCTCCTGGAAGTTTTCCATCAAGGGACTAGGCATCCACCTCTCCTGCCCCACCCCCACCCCAGCCATCCTGGCTAGGAGCAGCCTCCAGGTCCCCTGGAGCCTGAGAGCAGCCAAGGTGGGTACCCGGGGGCCTGGCTAGGGGTTCCCACTGACTGCAGCCAGGAAGAGCAGGTGACAGGCAGGGTGGGTTACAGCACTGGATGAGGTACCCATGAGGTCTGGGACAATGGCCTGGATACACTAGGACTGGAGTCACCAGGAGAGGCACGAACTGGAGCAAAGGAGGTCAACGTGGACCAAGCACCAGGCCCGGGCTGCATGGAGGGCATGTGGCCAACAGAAAGAGGCCCAGTCTGTGGGGCTGCAGCCCACCTATCCCCAGCACTGCCAGCAGGGCCTGAACCAGGACTGGGCAAGCCTGAGGCCGGAGGCCGCAGCTGGGGAAAAACCAACATTTCCCCTCGTTAGGGCCACGGCACAGGGCGGGCAGGCTGAAAGGCGACTTTGAGAGCCCGGAGGCCCATTGATTCTGCACAATGGATAAAGAAGCCTGCGGTTGGCGTTTCCAGGCCCAGCCAAAGGCGACTTTGTTCACAGCTCCCTCCCCCCTCAAGGGGACAGTGATTTATTTTCCCTTCCAGGAGTGGGGCCCCCGAGACATTAACAGGGCGGCTGGCCCGCATCCCCATCTCACAATGTCTGGGCCATTCCAATCAGCCACTGGGCCGGCCCCTGCACATCCAGCTCGGCCACGGCTGCACACTGGCCAGCCACTGCCCAGAGGGCCCTGGGGGAGAGAGGAGACCCCCTGCAGCCTGGCAGGAGACCAAGGTCAGCTCCACGCACAACGCACAACGCAGCCACAACCATCACTGAGTCACACACACTCAGACCCTTCCCAGCACAGCCCGATGGTGAGTTATCCTTGAGACCACATCCCGGCGGAACAGGGCACTCCTGCCCGCAGGGTCAGTCGGCTCCCCTAGACCGTCTTGTGGGTCCAGAGGACCAGCGAAGGGCCTCCTGAGCCGACTACAGAGACTCGCCCCCACCCCAGGCCATCCTTGCAAAAAATTCCAAGGTGGCCCTTCTCCTAAAACCCCTGAAGCAATTTCTTTCAAAGTTATTTGTGAAGAGTTTTTCGTTCTGAATCTCTCAAGTGAGAACTTCTCACTGCAAGAAATAAAATGGAAACGGAGAAAACCCAATCCTATTTTTTTCCAAGTTAGAAAAAAGAGAGTTTAGGACAAACCCACCAAGATTGTGAAACTTTGGGGAAAGGGGAACTTATTAAATGCGATCCAAGTCTAGCGACGTAAGGATTCCAGAAATTGTGACACCACAGGGAAACGGCTTTCAAAAAACAACCCAAACTCTCCGCGCTCGTTCACAGGCCCCACTGAAGGTCCAAACTGGCCTGCTCACCGGAGAAGTAAGAAGGCATTTGGAACTGACTTCGCCCTCCAGTCCAGGCTGGGCCTGGAGGCAAACAGCAGAATTCAGGAAAAACGCTCCTCCGCACCTCCACCCCCAACCACAGAGGCCCTTGCCCTTGGAAAGCTGCTCCCTCCCGGCTCCTTAGTGCTGCCAGGGCCTCGCCATGCAGAGCCAGGGCCGGATATGAGGCGCAGCCCCAAGGCCATGGCCCCGCGGGACAAGGGCGGAGGGGGTGGCTCTTCTGGGGCCCCTTAGTGAAGAGGCCGGCCTGGCCTACCCACTGCCATTTACTGCCACCAGTCAACCTCAAGCTCCGGCCAGTGACATGGCAGGACAGAGGTCTCCATAGCTTCCCTGGCCAAGTAGCCAGAGGACAGGCAGGTGCAGAGATGGGGGAGTCCAAGCAGATAAAAGAGGAATCAAAGTCCAGGCCGCTGGCCTTGAGGGGGTGCTCACCCGGCATGGCCTGAGAGCCCGCAATGCCCAGGACGCCGTTTGCGCCCTCAGAACAGCCGCCCAGCCTGGCCACGCCTGGACAGCCCCCACCCTCCAGCCAGCCAGCAAGTCCCCAGCGGGTGGCGGGCGGGGGGGTACTGTGGCATAAGGCCCACCTGGGCCGCCGCCCGCCACCCAACACCCGTACGTGGCCATATAAGGCCAGGTTGGGCTCAGTGCACTGGCTGGGAGGCGGGGGAGGGGTGCAAAGCCTCAGAGGACTGGTGGACTGAGCAAGGACGATCCTGAGTGGCCAACACACCCAAAGGGCAGGCCTGGCCTCAGGTCCCGCCTAGCCATGGGGGAGGCCAACACTGTGCCCTCCTGATCCTAGAACATGGCGGGCACGCATCACCCATCAGCTGTGGATGTCCCTTGCTGGAGCTGGGTCCAGGGCAGGGCTGCCCACTTGGACATCACACCTGTGAGGACGCATCCGGGCCGTGGTATAGCGCGTGCTGTGAGAGACAATCCGTGGCAACGTAGTACGTGGTCCTCAGGCATCTGCCTTCAGATGGCCCTTTGCCCTGCAGTGACCCCTGCACCCTGGATGCCCCGGATTCTACCCTGCTTCACCTGTCTAGAGATGGGCAGGCCCAAGGCTTAGGGCTAGGATGCCTGGAAGGGGGACAGTCTAGAACAGCATCATCTCTCATACCCACCCTGGCTGACGAGGGGTCTTTGCAGACTCCCAGGAGCCTAACTGGGCCCACTGTGGCCACAAATAGCTCACTCCCCAAGAATCTATGGGAAAACCAGCTGCCCTCACCTGCAGGTATGTGTGTGAATGAGCGTGTGTGCAAGACTGGAGGAGAGAACAGGACTACAACCCGCCTAGCCATGAAGCTTAAGTGAGGAGCACTGTGGGTGATCTGGGAGTGCCCGGGGGAGTGAGCTGAGGGTGCCCATAAGGACAGCTGGGGGAGCCCACAGTGAGGCCAGCCCAAGAGCAATGGGGAACTAGATGAGAGAGGGGCTGGCAGAGGCGGGTCATGAGCGCGCGTGCCAGGCGGGCACTGGGACAGGGTTCATGGCCAGGCGGGAAAGGGGCGGCACTGGCAGAAGCCAGGGCGACTGGGCTGGGCGCCAGGACTTACCTCGGGCGGCGGCAGCCGGCGGGAGGGCCCCCAGGAGCAGAAGCGGCAGCAGCAGCAGCAGCAGCAACGCGGGGCTAGGAGTCATTTCTGCCTGTCCGGACCTGGGGGTAATCGGGCACGGTCACTGCGCGCTGAAGCGGGTGGGGGAACACCACTCTCCAGCTGAGGGTTCCAGAGCCCCCGCCACCCGAGTACTGGGCCTCGGGGATTGGGGGTCCAGTATCCCCACCCCTCTCTGCCCGCGCTCCAGGCGGAGGAAGCCGCGGCGGGGAGAAGCTGTGGGTATCAAAGGCAGACAAAGGGTTTACACTAATTACCGGCCTCCCCCTCCGCCCCCCCTCTCCAAACACCGTCTGGATTCCTGGCGCTTGTAACTCAGGCCCTGCCCGCGGGACACACAACACCAAGCGGCCCCGCAGATAATCGCCTGCGCCATTAGCGGACAAATTTGCGCTGGGGGTGGGGGGGTGGCCCCACGTGGGGGGCGGGGGCGGGGCGCAGGGCAGGACCGCAGGCCCGGCAGGAGCTACTGCGGCGCGTGCCCTGTGCCCGGCGGCCCCCACACCAGGGACTGCAGACCGAACCCTTCCTACCCACATCCCGGGCCCCGACCCTCCCCATTCTGTCACTGGGGGTCGCGGACGCGCAGCGGGGCTCACCTCGGCGGGGGCTCTGCAGGCAGGCGGCAGGGCTCAGGGCCAGGCCCGCGGGGTGCGCTCCGCAGTCATCGCCGCCCCGGGCGCCGCATCCCGCCGCCCCGCACCCCCGGGCCCGGCCTCGGGGCGGGACGGCGCTACCTGGGCGCGGGCGGCTCGGCCGGGGTCCGGGCTTGGGGGCGCAGGGCGTGGGTCCCGGGGCACGCAGGCGGCGCGGTTGGATCTACGGGCCGGGGTCCGGGGCTGGGAACCCGGGGCGGCGGGGCTAGGGGCCCGGGGCGCCGCGCCGCGAGGCGTCCTTCCCTGCGGGGCTTTGTCAACTCTCCCGGAGTGAGCGCCGAGCCCGCCGCGCGCCCCGCCCCAGTACAACTTCCAGCCAATCCGCACGCCCCGGCCCGCCCCGTACCACGCCCCGCCACAAAACTTTCCCCCAATCCGCTTGCACGCTGTCCCCGCCCCACAGGGCTCCCGGGCCTTAACCCTCGCAGTGCAGGCAGCTCCCCTGGGCGCGCCCCCGCCCCCGCCCAACCCCAGCCGCGCCCCCGCTCCGCCCGTGCTTCCCTTCAGCCAGCGTGGTCGCCCAGGCTACCTGAGACCGGCCACGAGCCGCGGCTTCCGCTCCACATTTGCACCCATCCGCGCCTGGGTCTGAGTGCCCTAATCTCGGCATTCCCCACCACCCGAATTACCAGAGCTGGCTTGACACCCCCAGCCTCTGAGCAGCCCGGTCCCCAGCCTGCGCAGTCTTCCTGGGTGTCGAAGAAGGGGCGAACTGGACGGCGGCGGGGCACTTACCGTCCTCAAGGTCTGTGCCGAGGGAAGCTGTTGAGTAAAGAGGGGAGATCCACGTCTCAGTTCAACCCCAGCCTTATCTGAGACCAAGGGTGGGGGCCACAGGGATCCCGCCCCAGGAACCATGGCTTACCTGTTGTCCTTGAGCAAGGATGTTCCCTCTGCCCACCTGGAGGTGACCCCGCCTCTCACAGGACATTAAAAATAATAATGGGCAACAACGCCTCCTTTAATCCTCACTGCCAGGGAGGCACCTTGCTGTCCCCCAGTACAGAGGAAATGGATGCACAGAGAAGACAGGTAACTTACCCTCAATTTCTCAGCCAGAACTTGGCATGCTGCAGCATTCAAACCCTCACCCCGTCCTGGCTCTTCCGGCACACCACCAGCTTGCCTTCCCTGCCCAGCACTAGCATGTACTGGCCTTCCCACGTCCATCCACCCCGCGCTCTCTGATCCCCCCCTGCATTTTCTCTGGCCTGAGCTGCTGCACCAGCCTGCCATGGCATCCTCTCCACTGTCACTTGAGCAGAATGGAGAATCATCGTGCCTGCGCCCTCAACACCAGGGGCCAACCCACCTCCCATGGCTCATGCCCCTCAACTATGGTCAAATTACACCACCCCATCACCTCCTCCAGAACCTGCTCTACTCCATAGTGACCTTTGCCCAAGCTCTTCCCTCAGGAACCCTGCCTGGAACAGCCACTCTTCCATCAAGGCTAGAAGCTCCCTCTTCCTGGAAGCTTTCCAGAGAAGATTGAAACTGGAGACCCCTGGAGGCCAGTGATCCCAGGGCGGGGGAAAGTTGGATGAGGTGTGCCAGCTGTCAGGTTTGGGGCCCATTGAGTCTAAAGCTGCCCACTCCTGTCAAGTTGGTGGGGCCAATGAAAAGGCAAGTTCCCAGTCCAGCATCCCCAGATTCTGTCTCTGGGTCAGTGTGGACACCTTGTGGGTGGATGGAGGTAAGCCAAGCCAACCTCTGTCCGACCTTTGTTGACCCATTGTGCCAACCATGCACCCTGGGTACAGGTCCAGGGGACCCCTAAAAGTCAGGTGGCCGCCCCAGGCCCCATCTCAGAAGCAGCCAGGAGAGCCAGCCTCAGGGCCCCCCTGAGGACTGCCAGGCTATGGGAGGTTAGGAACAGGCACTCCAGAACAAAGTGGGCAGGTGGGTAGAGAGGTCCCAGGCTAGTGAAAAGACAAGCTCCAGACTTCACAGACGGGTTTGTGAGGAGACATCATCGAAGCGTGAAGAGTTCCAGCAGGTGTGTAGGCTGCTAAGCACAGGTGTGTGCAAAGGTGGCTCTGAAGTATGGGAGGTCAGAAGCAGGAAGTGGGTCCACAACTAGGCTGTGAAGTGCGAGGTGCGGAGACAAAGTAAGGTGAGAGTGGGGACGGGTCACGAGCAGGTGAGTTGGCCCGAGGAGAGTGAGGAGGCTTGGCCGAAACCGTAGGTGTATGAGGGGGACGCCGGCAGGGTCAGCTCTCTGAGCGATATGACTTCGCGGGCGTGGGGACGCGCTGCCCCCTGGCGGTGGTACGGGGCCATGGCGGTTCCTGAGAGCCCGGCCCCGGCCCCGCCCTGTCCCGCCACGTCCGAGCCCGCGGGCCTTCCCTACCTCCAGCCCAGGCCCCTTCCACCGGAAGCCGTCCTGCCAGCTGCTCGCCCACCCCCGGAATCTGGGAAGCACGCCCCTCGCCGGTGCCCGCTGGACTTGAATGGCTGGATGCAAGTTCTGCGCCGTTAAAAAAGAAACAACAGTTAGCTAGCTTCGGGATCTGAGTACCCCCACTTGCAGTCCAGTCTCAAAGGATGAGGACTACGTTCCACCTGCCCAGCACAGGTAAGGCCCAGTAAGTACTTATTCGGCCTTCTTATGAGACTAGCATTCAATGATGGCATGCTGAGCCCCCGACGGGGCAGGCTCTGTCCCAGGGCCTAGAGTTGTGGAGTGGAGCAAGGTGGAGTGCCCAGCCCTTAGAGAGGCAGTATCTCCGAAGAGCCTCATGGTGAAAAGAGCGGGGCAGAGAATTGAGATGAAGTTGCAGAGGCCAAATTTACACACTCCTGCCTGAAATGACAACAAAACTGAGAAAAACGTATGTGAAAATAGTACTTGAAGCACTGGGCATCATGCAAGGGCTACGATCCTTGAAAGACGGGAAAGAGATGATGGGAGCTGAGGGTGTCCCTGCTTACTGCCCAGACCAGGGGCGGGCAGAGCACAGCGGTCTCTCCCAGCTGAGGAGAGAGGGGTGGGGAGGCAAGTGGTGGAGGTGGCCGGTGCTCCAGGGCACTGGAGAGGAGAAAGCTGCATGCAGAGGGAACCCCAGACACCCACAGAGGTCCTCTTCAGACCATTGCTGGGTAGATCAGTGCACAAATGTGAAGGCAACACCCAACACAGGGGAAAGAACCTGGAAGGATTAGAGCCCACCTGGGACTGGGAATAGTGCCCTTGTCCAGTAGCCAGGGTGGGAAGCCTTGTAACTCCAGAGTCATCAGTTAGAGGAGGAGGAAAGATCTTGCCTCAGTAATGGGCAACTTTATAATACAGTTCTGGTCCCATCTAACACAGCTGGAAAACAAGACCCAAGGATCACACAGTTCTGAGTAACTTAATCACACAACTAGAGTATACCCATAAATACAAGAGTATTTACAAGAGTGTTTATGGGTATACAAAAATAGCCAGCCCCCAACAAGGTAAAATACACAATATTGGATACCTTATTAAAAAGTACCAAGCATGACAAGAAATGGAAATTATAACTCATACTACGAGGGAGAAATCATTCGAAGTTGACCCAGAAATGACTAAGATGGTAGTTACTAGAAGAGTCCATCACGACACACTTCCAGTGACTACCACTCTATGTTCCGAATGCTAGAGGAAAGACCACACATGTTAGGTAGAGATGTGGGAAAAAAAATGAAGCCTCAAATTGAATTCTAATGAAAATTACAGTCTCTGAGATACAGAAAGCACTGGATGGGAGTAATGGAACATTGTAAAAGAAAGAAGCGAACTCAAAGACATAGCAATAGAAACTACGCGAAAGAGAAATGACTGGAAACAAAACATCAGGGAAATGTGGTACACCTGCAAGCGGTGACACAAAGAGTCATTGGAGGGCCTACAGAGAGGAGCTAGACATGGGACAAGGAGAACTATTCTAAAAAATGACCCGACATTTTTCCAAATGTGGTGAGAACATGAACCTACAGCTTCAAAAAGCTCAGCAAATTAAGCACAAGAACTGGAAGAAGGGGCCAGGTGGTGGCACAGTGACAATACACAATGCTCTGTGAAGCTGAGCACCTGGGAAGGTTCCTAGATTGTGTCCAGAGGCCTTCCTGAGTAAGCAGCACAGGCACACACGTGCCCATGATCTGAGGCTGACTGTGTCTGAGAGTGGGTTGGGAGAAGACCCTGATGGGGGTAGTCTCTCTCTGTCTCCCACTTATGGAAGAAACAAACAACCTTTTAAAAAAAGAAGAAGAAAATTACAACAAAGCACATCATTATCAAAATGCTGAAAACCAATTACAAAGAGAATAGGTTCAGGGACCAGCAGATAGTGTAATGGTTACATTGCTAGATTCTCACATAGTCAATCGTGGTTTGAGTCCCAGACCCAGTAACTTAAAATTTTTGCCAGGTGCATGTGCATGTGTGCCCAAGATCCTAAGAGGAGAATAGAGGAGAAGGGATTTTGATGTGGCCATCCCATTGGGGGTGGGGGGTGATTTCTTGCTTTCTACCTCTGTCTATCCAGTGAGCACTCATGCCCTATAGCAAAAATTTTTCAAAAATAAAAAAAGTATAGCTTTGAAGCAGCCGGGGGGGGGGGGGGGGGGACATGCATTTTTGTGTACAGAAACAAAGATAAGGATATTTTGTTGATCTCTTACTGAAAACAATGCAAGCAAGAAGACAATGGAATTATAGCTTTAAAATACTGAAAATGAAAACCTGTAAATCTAATATTCTTTGCAGAAAAAGAAAAGTCTTTTAGAAACAAAACTGAAATAAAGACTTTTCAGATATAAACTGAAAGGATTAATCATCAACAGATCTACACTAGAATTTTTTTAGAGGTTTTTGCCTTAGGGAACATGCACTTGCTGGAGAGAGAGACAGAGACGATGAGAGGGAAAGTGAGAAATCACTCCCCAAGGGAGATGGCCACACTGCAATCTCTTCTCCTCCATTTTTCTCCCAGGATCTTGAACATACTCACACACATGCCTGGTGTAAGTTTCAAGCCACTGGGTCTAGGACTCAAACCATGGTCGGCCTTGTGGGAGTCCAGCAACAAAACCACTACACCATCTGGTGGTCCCTACACTAGAAGAAATATTAAAGGATGTACTTCAAGCAGGAGGAAGATGACATCAGATGGAAAGCTGAATCTACACAGAGAAATAACAAGTATCAGAAATGGTAACTACAGAGGCCAGCAAGTGGCATGGTAGTTAAGGCACTGACTCCCACATGGTCGACTACAGTTCGAGTCCCACAGCTGGAGGCTTGCTTTCTTACTTTCACTCTCCCTTTCTCTGTCTCTCTCTGGTGATCACACATGACCTGTACAAATTTTTAAAATAATAAAATTAAATAAATAATTCTTAAAAAAAAAAAAAAAGTGGTAACCACATGAATAACTATAAAGAATGTTGTCCTGAGCTGGCTCCATGGCCTGGTGGTTAAGGCAGCCAGATCCCATGTGGCTGACTAATCCTGGCCCCAATGGCTAGAGAAACACTATGGGCTAGTGTGCATATGCCCAAACTCCCAAGGAGATGGAGAAATCAAAGACAAGAGATCGCAGCACAACCATGCCCCATTTGGGGTGCTTTCTCTCTAAGAGTCTGGTAAGCGTACTTGCCCTCTGGCAAATTTTATATATATATATATATACACACACACACATACATATATATATATATACATATACACATATATATGTATATATATGTGTATATATATATATACATGTGTATACTCATATATATACACATATATACTCATATATATATATGTTATTATGTAAATCTTTTTCAAAGATAATCAATGTATAAAGTACAAATGGGCCCAGGCACTGTGGCACAGCAGTAGCATCAGTGCCCTGCAGTGCTGGAAGACATGTGGCAACCATGGTGTGGATCCCTGGTCAGCCTGAAAAACACGCCAGGTACCCAGAATCTTGAGGAGCTAGAGGGCTGAGGAAAGGGAATCAAGGCATGTATTGAGCTATCTCTCTTGCTCTTTCTCTCAATGCATGGGGACATGCTTTCTATCATAAAAAGAAAAAGGGGGGGAGGGACAAAGCAAAAATAACAATCTGCTGTGGCATTTTTATGAAATGAAAAATTAGAAATGTGTGATAGAACAAAGGCTGGGAAGGGAAGGTGGATATAAGCATTATAAGGCTCTTTCACTACAGATGAGGTAGATGATGTCCCTCGGAGTTAGGTAGTGACAATGGATAGTATAAATCCTAAAGCAACCATTAAAATAATGTAACAGAATTACAGCTAATAAGACAATGAAAGAGACAAATGTTTTTAAATTAATCCAGAAGAAGGTAGAAAAAGGAGGAAAGAACAAATGAGACAAATTTAAGACAAATAATAACATGGTAGATTTAAACTCAACCGTATCAATAATCACATTAGATGTAAATATTCTGAACATCCCAATTAAAAGGCAGGGATTCAGGCCAGCTAGAGGGTTAAGGTGGCTGAAGGCTGGATTCTGTATTTGGCCAACTGCCAGTTTGAGTCCTAGATCCTGTGGCTTAGGAAAACACCACCACCAGGCATTTGTGTATGTGTGTGTGTGTGTGGGGGGGGGGGTGTATGCCTCAAATTTCAAGAGTATGGAGGAGAAAGGATTGGGGCATATTATCCCCCCGATGGGTGCTTTTTCACTCTCTCTCTCTCTTTCTTTCTTTCTTTCTCCAGCAAGCACATATACCCTATAGCAAATTTTAAAAATAAAAATAATACAGTAGGGCAGGGATTGTCAAGATAGGTTAAAAAGAAGAGCAAGACCCAAGTACATGCTACCTAGAAGAAACACTACAAATATAGACACAAATAGGTTAAAAGTAAAATGATGAGGAAAGATATATCTTGCTAAGACTAATTTAAAAAAACCTGGGGGCCAGCAGTTAGTATGGTGGTGAAGGCACTGGACTCCCACATGGCTGATCGTGGTTCAAGTCCTGGACCTGGTGGCTTGCTTTTTCACTTTCCTTCTTTCTCTCTCTCTGTCTCTGGTGGTCACACATGCCCTGTAGCAAGTTAGTAATAAGTAAAATAAATAAGAAATCTAGAGAGGATATATTAACATCAGCCTGGGGCCAGCAGATGATATAATGATTATGTTACTGGACTCCCATGTAGTCGACCATGGTTTGAGTCCTGGACCTGGCAACTTAAAACTCACGCCAAGCACATGTGTGTGCATGCCCAAAATCCCAAGAAGAGAATGGAGAAGGGATTGTGGCATGGCCATCCCCCCGAGACGTGATTTCTTGCTTTCTCTCTCTCTGACTCTCTAATGAATGCATGTACCCTATAGCAAAATATCTCTCTTAAAAAAAAAAAATCAGCCAAAGTACATTTCAGAACAAAGAATATTACCAGAGATAAATCAGTAAAATCATGAAATGTCATACAAACAGTAAATGTGCATGCACCTAGCTACAGTTAGTAAAAATCCATGCGGCAAGATCAGCAAGTGGTGTGGTGATTAAGGCACTGGACTCCCACGTGGCTGACCTGTGGTTCGAGTACCAGACCTGGTAGCTTGCGTTCTCATTTTCCCCCTTTCTCTTTCTCTCTGATGAGCACATGTGTCCTATAGCAAACTTGGGTCCTACAGAGCCAGTGGCTTAAACTCATGCTGGGCACATGTGCGTGAGTGCCCAAGATCCCGAGAGGAGAATAGAGAAGAAGAGATTGCAATGTGGCCATCCCCCTCTGGGGCGGGCGGGGGATTTCTCGCTTTTTGTATCTCTGTCTCTGTCTTTCTGGTGAGCACACATGCCCTATAGCAAAAACCTCTCAGGAAAAAAAAAAATCAAAGTAAGCAAAATAAGGGAAATAGTCACGATGACAGCAGAAATCAATGAACTAGGAAGCAGAAAAACTATAGGGAAAATTAAACCAAAAATTTATTATCTGGGAAGATCAATTAAATTAATAAATTTCTTGCAAATGGATCTGGAAAAAAGACACAAATTAAAAGGAATGAAAAAGGCAACATCATTACAGATTCTGCACACATTAATAGAATAATAAAAACTATGAGTAACTTTATTATGCCAATAAATGTGACAACTCAGGAGACTGGCTCCATGGCTCTGGTAATGCACCGTTCAAGAGAAGCCAGATCCCACATGGCAAATGTGGTTCAGGTTCCTAACCCAGTCAGCCTGGAACATGCTGGGCACGGGCAGAAGTGCCCTGAATCCAACAGGCTGGAGGACTGGAGGAAGAGGAGAGCAGTTTGACCAGGCCATGTGGAGGGTGCTCATCTCTCTCCCTCCCTCCTTTCTCTGTCACTCTCATATGAACATGCACCCGCTCTATCATAAAAAAAAACGTTGACATCTTGGAATGGACAAATTCATTGAAAGATAGAATTACCAAAGCTCACTCAAGAAGAAATAGATAACCTGAATAGCCATGTATCTATTAAGAAATTTCAATTTTTAGTTAAAAACCTTCCCACAAAGAAAACATTAAGCCCAGATGACTTTGCTGAGAAATTGTACCCAATGATCAAGGAACTAATAACACTAGTTCTCTAAAACACTGCTAAAAAAGTTAAGAGAAAGGAATACCTCAAACTCACCCTATGAGGCCAGCATTACTCCACTACCAAAACCAGAATTACAAGGGGGAAATAAAAACCTATAGAACAATATGTCATGAATATATGAGGGGACTTCAAAAAGTTTGCGGGAAAATGGAATTAAAGTACAAGTTAACTTAGGCACAAAAAGTTTTTGAGGAACCAGCAGATGGCATAATGATTATATAGCTGGACTCCCATGTAGTTGACCGCGGTTTGAGTCCCAGACCCGGTGGCTTAAAACTCATGCTGGACCCGTATGGGTGTATGCCCAAAAATCTCGAGAGGAGAATGGAAGAGAAAGGGATTGTGGTGTGGCCACCCCCCCCCCCCCCCCGCACCCAGGGGGTAATTTCTTGCTTTCTGTTTCTCTGTCTCTTTCTTTCTCTGGCAAGCGCATGCACCCTACAGCAAAAATCTCTCTAAAAAAAAAGTTTTTTTTGAAACATGGGACCAACAGGTGACATGGTGGTTAAGGTGCTAGATTCCTACATGGCCAACCACAGTTTGAGTTCTGGGCCTGGCAGCTTGCTTTCTCACTTTCTCTTCCTTTCTCTCTCTCTCTCTCTCTGTTTCTCTCTGGTGAGCACACATGCCCTATAGCAAATTTAAAAAATAAGTATAAATAAAATTAAATACAGAATTCTTTAAAAAAAAAAAAAAGAAAGAAAGAAAGAAAGAAACATGCCAAAGGACCAGCAGATGGCACAATGTTTACATTGCTGGACTCCACATGACTGACCATGGTTTGAGTCCTGGACCTGGCAGCTTGAAACTCATGCTGGGCGTGTGTGCATGTGTGCATGCCCAAAATCCTGAAAGGAGAATGGAGAAGGGATTGCAGCATGGCCATCTCCCCTGGGGGGTGATTTCTTGCTTTCTGTCTTTCTGTCTCTCTGGCGTGCACACACATTCTATAGCAAAAATCTCTAAAAAAAAATTTTTAAATAAAAAATTTTAAAATGCCAGATGATGTGCATGCATGTCCAAAAGCCTGATAAAATGGATAAGTAGAAAAGGGATTGCAACATGACCACACCCTGTGAAGAGGGTGCTTTCTCTCTGTCTCTTTATCTCTTTCTGACGAGTACATACACCCTCTAGCAATGAAAAAAGTAATTTTTTTTTGGGGGGGGGAGAGTTTTTTTCGCTATAGGGCGCGTGCGCTCGCCAGACAGACAGAGACATAGAGACAGAAAGCGAGAAATCACCCCCCAGGGGGGATGGCCACGCCGCAATCCCTTCTCCTCCATTCTCCTCTCGGGATCTTGGGCACGCACGCACACGTGCCCGGCGTGAGTTGTAAGCCACCGGGTCCTAGACGCGAACCGCGGCCGACTACGTGGGAGTCCAGCGACATAGCCATTACGCTAACTGCTGGTTCCCAAAAAAGTAATTTTGAAATCCATATATAGTTTTTCATAATGCACATTTTCCATGATCTTTTTCAAAGAATGCCTTATAGATGCAAAATATTTTTTATTTTAATCAAATCCAACAATTTTTATAAAAAGGACACTTCATCATGATTAAGGAGGGTGTATTGAGCGACACAGAATTAGTTTGACATCTGAAAGTCAATGAATGCAACTTACAATACTAACAGCAGAAGAAAATATGACGTCTCAATAGATTCAGAAAAAGTATTTGACAAAATCCAGCCCCCATTTTTATTTATTTATTTATTTATTATTTATTTATTTATTCTTTTTTTAGAGAGGTTTTCACTATAGGGCACGTGTGCTTGCCAGAAAGACAGAGAGACAGAAAGTGAGAAATCACCCTCTTGGGAGATGGCCATGCTGCAATCCCTTCTCCTCCATGCTCCTCTCGGGATCTTGGGCACGCACGCACATGCGCCGGGCGTGAGTTTAAGCCACTGGGTCCGGGACTTGAACCACAGTCAACTACATGGGAGTCCAGCGACATAGCCATTATGCTGCTAGTCCCCCCATTTTTTATTTTAAAAATCACTCTCAGCAAAGACTAGAAAATAACTTCTTCAACCTCATAGAAGACATCTACAAAAAACAAATTACAGTTAACATCATACTTAATTGTGAAAGACTAATGTTTTCTCCTAAAATCAGAACCTAGACAATGATGCTCACTTTCTCTGTATCTAATCAGCATTGCCCTAGAGCTCCAGTATGATGTCAAGAAAAAGAAATAAAAGGGATGCAAATTGGAATTTATTTTGTTTATTTTTTCTTTTAAATAATTAATTATTTAATCCCATTTGTTATTATTTTTTCATTTGACCAGACAGAGAGAAAGGGAAAGCAAGAAACCAAGCTGCCAGATCCAGGACCTGGACCGCAGTAGGCCATGTGGGAATCCAGCACTCCCAACCACCACACCACCTGCCAGCCCCTGGAATTTATTTATAAACCTTTATTTATAATCTTGTATTTGTATACCACAAGAAAATTGTGTAGAAAATTCCATGGAATCTACCCAAAAAAAGTCACTAGAACAAATAAGTGCACTTAGCAAGAAGGCAAGATACAAGATCAATACATAAAAATCTGTCATAGGGACCAGCAGATGGTGTAGCGATTACATCGCTGGACTTTCACATAGTCAACCGTGGTTCACGTCCCAGACCCAGTGACTTAAAACTCATGCTGGGTGCGTGTGCATGCATGCCCAAAATCCCAAGTGGAGAATGGAGGAGAAGGGATTGCAGCGTAGCCATCCCTCTGGGAAGTGATTTCTCACTTTCTGTCTCTCTGTTTCTCCAGCTAGCGCACATGCCCTATAGCAAAAATCTCTCTCTCAAAAAAAAAAAAAAAAAAAAAAAAAAAAATCAGTCATATATGGGACCAGCAGGTGGTTAGGGTGCTGGACTCGACGTGGCTGGCTATGGTTCAAGTCCCAGACCTGGCAGCTTGCTTTCTCACTTTCTCTCTCTTTCTCTCTGTCTCTCTCTGGTAAACGCATGTACCCTATAGCAAAATTAAAATAATAATAATAGGGACTAGCAAATGGTGTAATAGTTATGTTGCTGGACTCCCATGTAGTCAGCCATGGTTCGAGTGCCTATCTGGAGGCTTCAAATTCATGCCAGGTGTATAATAATAATAATAAAATTGAAATTAAAAAAAATAACTCATGCCGGGCGCATGTGCATCCCCAGGATCCCAAAAGGAGAATGGAGGAGAAGGGACTGTGGCATGGCCATCGCCCCCCTGGGGGGAGGGTGATTTTATGCTTTCTGTCTCTCTGTCTCTGTTTCGCCAGTGAGTGCACGTACCCTCTAGCAAAAATCTCTCTAAAAATTAATAATAATAATAATTAAGTTAAATAATTATTTTTAAAAATTAATCATATAAGGATGCGTAGCAAATAGAACTTTCATACATTGCTGGTAGAGCATGTAAAACTGTTTTGGAAGACAGTTTAGCAAGTTTTTAAAAAGTTCCATCTGAATCTAACATATGACCTAGCTATTTCACTCCTAGGTATTTACCCAACAGAAATGAAGGTACATGTCCACACAAAGATTTGTACGCAAATGTTCAGAGCAGCTTTATTTGTAATAACTCCAAACTGGCAACAATCCAAAGGTCCATCAGCAAGCAAATGGGCAAACCAAGTTATCTACATTATATCATAGAGCACTGCTCACTCACCAATAAAATGTACCAATTATTGATACACACAAGAAGGTGAATAACTCTCAGAACAATTGTGCTGAGCGAAAGCCGTTAAAAAAAGATGTATTGAGTCAGCCTGTAGCCTGGTGGTTAAAGCTGCTGATCATGTGGTTTGACACAGAGACTTGCAAAAACACATCAAGGTGGGGACCAGCAGGTGGCATAGTGGTGAAGATGCTGGACACTCCCACATGGCTGACCATGGTTTGAGTCCCAGACCTGGTGGCTTGCTTTCTCACTCCCCCCTCCCTCTCTGTCTTGCTCTGGTCAAATTAAAATAAATGAATGAATAAATAAAATTAAATTTAAAATAATATATATTTTTTGAGAGGTTTTTGCTATAGGGCACATGCGCTCACCAGAAAGACAGAGAGACAGAAAGCAAGAAATCACCCACCAGGGGGGCTGGCCACGCCTCAATCCCTTCTCCTCCATTCTCCTCTCAGGATCTTGGGCATGCACACACACTTGCCTAGCGCGAGTTTAAGCCACCGGGTCCGGGACTCAAACCACGGTCAACTACATGGGAGTCCAGTGACATAGCCATTATGCTAACTGCTGGTCCCATAAAAAATAATTCTTAAAAAATTTTTAAAAACACGGGACCAGCAGTTAACGTAATGGCTATGTCGCTGGACTCCCACGTAGTCAACCGCAGTTCGAGTCCTAGACCCGGTGGCTTAAACTCACACTGATGTGTGTGCGTGCGTGCCCAAGATCCCGAGAAGAGCATGGAGGAGAAGGGATTGCGGCGTGGCCATCCCCCTTGGGGGGTGATTTCTCACTATCTGTCTCTCTGTCTCTCTCTGTCTGTCTGGCGAGCGCACGCACCCTATAGCAAAAACCTCTCCAAAAAAAAGAAAAAAAAATTTAAAAACACAAAGGGGCCAGCAGGTGGTGTGGTGGCTAAGGGTGCTGGATTCCCACATGGCTGACCATAGTTCCAGTCCCAGATCTGGCAGCTTGTGTTCTCTCTCTCTCTCTTACTCACTCTGTCCCTCTCTGGTCAAATTTAAATAGATTTTTAAAAAGTTAAATAAAATAATTCTAAAAAAAAAAAAAAAAAAAAAAGATAAAACACACCGAGTGTGTGTGCATGCATGCCCAAAATCCCAAAAGGAGGGAGAGATGGAAGAGAAGGGATGTCAGTGTGACCATTGCTCATGGGGGCAGGGAGTGCTCTCTCACTTTCCCTCTGCTTCTCTCTGGCAAATGCATGCACCCTCTAACAAGTTCAAACAAACAAATGAGTACATATCATACCCTGTTTGTATAAAATTCTAGAAAATGTCAATCTCTAGTGACAGAAAGCAAACCAGTGGTTGTCAGGGACAGTGGGAGCGAAGAAGCAGGGGCATGGGAGAAGGGGTTGAAAGTGGACATGAGAGAACGTTTGTGGGTGACACATGTCAAAGCTTATCAAATTATATACTTTAAATTGTATAGTTTGTTGTATGCCAAATATACCTCACTAAAGGTGTTATTTTAAGAGAAATACAAACCAAAATGACAAGCTAGAAAGCAACAGAGAGGCTCCATGGCGGGGGGGCAGGAAGGAGGCTGAGATGGACACTTGGTCAGTGTCACGAACACTGAATAGTGGGTGTAAATAACCTTGTTTTTAGAATTATGTATTTAATATTATTTATTATTATCATTTTAATTTTGCTATAGGGCATGTGTTTTCACCAGAGACAAGGGAAAGTGAGAAAGCAAGCCACCAGGCCCAGGACTCAAACTGCTGTCTGCCATGTGGGAGTGCAGCACCTTAACCACCACGCCACCTGCTGGCCTCCACCTTGGGTTTTTTAATGCACAAATGACTTTTTGGTTTCACCTTCTGCTCGATGACCTCCTGTTTTAACATGGGCTTCCTCAGTGGGGCTTTTCTATCCGCAGAGCACAGGGGGCACCTGCTGGAACTGCCCCTGCTTGGAGGGTCACTAACTGGCTTACCTCATCTTCAAGGGACACTGGAGACCTACCAGTGGCTCTGTAGGGGTGAGCAGCCTCTCCCTCAGTGAACTTGGAAGAACAGCCTCTGGTCAGAGTGTAGGCCTTTGTCAGCCTTGACTCAGAGGCCCTGTTACACACTGCATGTTTGCGTTCTTCCAAATTCACGCTAAGCCCTAGCCCCCAATGCGATATGTGGACGTGGAGCCCTTTGGGAGGTAGTTAGGTTTAGACAAGGTCCTGGAAATAGGGTCCCCATGGTGGGATTAGTGTCCTTATAAGAAGAAGAGACCAGAGCTCTGCTGTGGGAGGACCCAGCAAGGAGGCAACCTTTGCAGCCAAGACGTGAGCCCTCACCAGACACGGCATCCTAATTTTGGATTCCAGCCTGCAGACTGGGAGAAGTAAATGCCCATGGTCTAAGCCCCAGTCTGTGGTACTTTGCGACGGCAGCTCCAGCTAAGACAGGCCCCTTGTGCAACTCAGCTATCTCTGCAGGGGCTCACCTGGCGTGTGTGAGAGACCAGTCTGGCCTCACAGGATGTGGCCAGAGCTCCAGGGCAGGCCAGGTAGGGTCCCCTAGGGCCAGATAGAGCACTAGCCAGGTCAGGTCATTTTAGCTTGGAGGCTGGGGCGGCAGGCATGTCTCACCCTCTCCCACAGGGAGAAGCCCAGCCTGCCTAGGTCCATCCCTACTACTATCACTGGCCCAGGGTGCTCCTTGTCCCCACAGGGTCTCGGCAATGGTAAGTGAAATGATTTCTAAGGGCACTGGCCTGGTGTGGGCACGTTTGGCTGAAGGCAGGAGTTGGCAGTGCTGGCACCCACGCCTGGTGACCTCTGCACTGGTGCACTGCTGACTTAGAGGAATGGCTATCCTAGAAGCCCCAGGAGAAGGGGCTCCCCGGGCATAGAGGGAGATGAATGGAGCTTTGGCCATCTGAGTCTGCTGAGTAGGGGTGTCCATGGCCCCACCTCGGCCTTGGTTGGGAGGGAACATCCTACAGGTGCTCTCCCTTCTGCGCCAACCCAGGAAGGGCTTCTCAAGGAGGCCACAAAGGGAGTTTTGACCTGGGTTGGGGTGTTCAGACTGCACCCCAAGAGGGAAGGGAAGGTCTTATCCTATGGTAACGTTGTGGAGAGCCAAAGAAATGAAGTCAGGCAACCCCAGCCTGGCCCAGCCCTGGGCGAGTGCAGCTCATCCAGCGCTCACTGAGGGGCTGTCACACCAGGGCCGTACTTCATCCACACCCCACGGACGGGTCCTGGCTAGCCACTGCCTACACAGGGCGGCCAGATGCCAACCTGATGCCCCTCCTCTCAGACTGGGCCCTGGGAAGGTCATCGGTATCAGAAATGGCCCTAGATTAGAGCCCTCCAGATAGGCCCCCAAGACCAGAGGACTCAGACTCAGGTCTGGGGCTAGACTTGCTCATGGGAAATGGCATCATGGCTACTCGGATTACCGCTGGTGGTGGCATCGGATGAAGTGCAGGTGGCAGGCAAGGGAAGTACGTGTGTGTTGGGGGAAGGGGCTCCAAGAGGCTTGTTGTTATGGCAACAGGGTAATTCTAAAGACTGGGCGTCCCTCACTTCTTCCTTAAAGAACAAAGGGTGAAATTGAGAGTTATGACCAGCAGCTAGGGCAGGTGGGGGCTCGGGGCCTCCCGGCTCACCTCCTGTGGTCACTGGGTGGACACGAGCTGCTGCTGAGTGGAAGGCTTGGCCCACCGAGACCCTGAATTGCTGTGGAACAGCAGCTCGCAAGGAGAGGGCCCGAGGCCTGGGAGGGGTAGGGAAGATAGACTTGAGTCTGGGAGCACTGGGCTCCCTACCCAGGAAACCTTGACCATGTAAAGCCCTGTGTCTGTACCTGCCTGAGATCCTGGTGCCAGCTTTGCTAAGGACCCACCCCCTCCCCCCACCCCTCTGTCCCCATCCTTGGCCCCAGCATGGCCAAGACCAGGGAGTTCTCCAGGAAGAGGAAGTTAGCTCACAGTGCCAAGCCTCACTGACCTGGGATGGTCAGAGCCTGGGGACCTAAAACCATTAAACAAAACACAAAATATGGATTTAACAGGCCAGCCACCTGCACTTGCTGAGGCCAGAAGGTGGTGACCTCTCCAGATGGCAGCACCAGCAGCAGCAGAGTCCCTGCCCTACCCTGACAGCACCGAGTCAGAACCTGCACTCTAATAAGGTCTCAGGCAACAGGTAGGCGCTTGAGCTTCTGGAGCAGTGGCCCTCGGCGTGTGGCACCGGCGAGATGACCCCGGGAACGGCAGGTGGGTGGAAAGTACTACTTGAAACGTGATGGCAGAAGAGGGTGGGCCTGTGTGTACTTCTCTGACACGAATTGCCACAGTGAGGCTTTAGGGCCCCACGGTGTGGCCAGACCTAAGTCACTTCATGGACCCAGTACCCTTGACAGATAGGGGGGCCAGGTCCCCATGAAAAAGAACCTAGCAATGATCTTTGGTGTGAGTCCCCAAGTATAAAAGGAAGGCCTGTGACCATTTTCCAGGTAACGCCATCCTGGGAGGAGGGAAATACTCAGATTTCTGGGGATTATGGGATCAAGGCTCTGACCTCCTGCTAATCCTGTCACTTGAAAATCACCACGATCCGCAGGTCGGAGGGAGGATTAGGGAGCTCTGGCAATGGATGGGGTGATGTGAGCCCAGGGTTGTCTACCCTCCCTGTAGGAACTTCTTGACTCTTCAGGGTGTACAGCAGAAACCTTCATTTATCCGCCACAGGATCCCCACAGCGGTTTCCAGACCCATGCGGGAGGAAGCCCTCGGGCCTGCCCACCCTTCCTCCCACCGTGCTAAACCAAAACTCACACACGTCAGGAAAACTGCAGAGATTAGTGCCAAGTCAAAACCAGAGGATTTGGGCCAGCCAGTGGGGTGGTGGTCAAGGCGGCTAGATCCCACAAGATCGACTGTGGTTCAAGTCCCAGCTTGAAAAACACTCTGGCACATGTGTGTGTATGCCCCAAATCCCGAACGGAGAAAGAAATAGAGCAGGGACTGTGGCAGGACCACCCCCGTGGGGAGCGCCTTCTCACTTTCTCTTTCTCTCTGGCAAGTGCAGGCACCGTCTGGCAAATTAAAAACAAACAAAAAACAAACAAACATGGAGGATTCAAGGGCTTCTTTCCATGGTTGAGGCTGGAGGTAGACCATGACATGCAGACCCCGTAGGGGTGCCCTTCACGTGTGTGGATGTTGAACGCTGGTGAGTACCACAGCCTCATCAGCGGTAATCCAGTCACAGCTGAGGTCCTTGATATACAGCTGCTACCCTGGCAAACACTTTCCCTTTTCTCTCACCATCAAGAAGGAAAACCAGGGCCAGCAGTGGTTGGTGGTTAAGGCATTGGACTCCCACATCGAGTCCCAGACCTGACAGCTTGCTTTCTCACTTTCTCTCTCTGTCTCTCTCTGGTGAGTGCACATGCCCTATAGCAAATTAAATAATAATAAATAAAATTAAATCAAGAAACTCAGTTTGTCTTCACAAAAGACATCAGCAGCCTTTACCATTTGCCTTGATGACATTAACTCTCCTGCTGTCATATCATAACCCAGAGGGACCAGGGTTTCCTGTGACCTTGTGCCAACTGAATTTGGTAAGCAGGAGCAGGGTCTCTCAGTAAGAGGCACACTTGCCAAAAGGTGGGAGATAAACCCCACGAATGCTCAAAAGCCTCCAGTGAAGTGTTTTGTTTTTTAAAAAAATTATTTAACTTTATTTTATTTACTTATTTAAATTTGACCAGAGAGGGACAGAGCGAGAGAGAGAGAGAGGGAAAGTGAGAAAGCAAGCCACCAGGTCTGGAACTCAAAAAGTGGTCGGCCATGAGGGAGTCCAGTGCCCTTAGCCATGCCACCTGCCGGTCCCTCCAGTGAAGTTTTTAGGGCCCCGTTATCTGGGAAATATTAGGATATCCTATTTACAGTAAAATGTTATTGTACTGGGGCCAGTAGGTGGTGTCGTGGTTAAGGTGCTGGACTTCCAGATGGCCAACCATAGTTTGAATCCCAGACCTGGCAGCTTGAAAATCACACTAGGTGTGTATATGTACGCAGCCAAAGTCCCAGGAGGAGAATGGAGTAGAAGAGATTGCAGAGTGGCCATCGCCGCTGGAGGGTGATTTCTCACTTTTCCTCTCATTGTCTCTCTCTGCTAAGCACATGCATCTTATGGCAAGTACCTGTATGAAAAAGAAAAAAAAAAAAAAGCTGGGGCTGGCAGGTGGCATGATGATTGAGGTGCTGGACTGCCACAGGGCCAACCAGTTCGAGTCCCAGACCTAGAGGGTTGCTTTTTCACTTTCCTTCTGTTTCTCTGGTCAAATTGAAAAATAACAATAAATTATATAAAATAATTCTTTTTTTTTTTCTTTTTTTTTTGGAGAGGTTTTTGCTATAGAGTGCATGCGCTCGCCAGACAGACAGAGAGAGACAGAGAGACAGAAACCGAGAAATCACCCCCCAGGGGGAATGGCCACACCGCAATCCCTCCTCCTCCATTCTCCTCTCGGGATTCTGGGCACATACACACACACGCCTGGCATGAGTTTAAGCCACCGGGTCCAGGACTCGAACCGCAGTCGACTATGTGGGAGTCCAGCGACATAGCCATTACGCTAACTGCTGGCCCCAATAAAATAATTCTTTAAAAAAAAAAAAAGAAAAAGCCAAGGACTGGCAGGTAGCATGGTGGTTAAGGGCGCTGGACTCCCACATGACCAACTGCAGTTCAAGACCTAGACCTGGCAGTTTGCTTTCTCACTTTCCCTCTCTCTGTCCCTCTCTGGTCAAATTAAAATAAATAAGTAAATAAAGTTAAATAAAGATGATTCTTTAAAAAAATAAAAAGTTACAGAACCTCACACCACCCATTTCTAAGAGGCCTCTGTGTGGGGGTGAGGCATGTACACATCCAAATAACGCGCTCCGACCCCCAGTGGGAGCACAGGCAGTGCTGGCAAGAACAGGCTCTGCGGTGGGCACAGGCCGCAACACAGCCACCTGCTGCTAGGGCTGCTGGCCGTCAGACCCAGCGTCGCCTGAGTACCTGGTGCAGACACCGTGCCCTCCGGACAGCACCAGGATCGCCAGGCTCTGGCAATCCCAGGTGAAGGCCATCCTTGCCACCCTCAAAGGCAACTCTCCCTGCGGAGCAGCCCTGGGCTTGCTGCTGAGCCCTGCGAAGGTCTGACACTGTTCACCAAGTGGCCGTGTGAGCTGACTGCCCAGTGAGGACAAAGCACACAGCACCTTCTGTAAAATGCACTGCAGAATGGCTGAGCGCATCTGGAAGCAAATCCTACCTAGGAGGCTCCAGCTCCCAGTGAACTGCTCCTTCCAGATTGCCTCCCTCTCCCTCGACTCTTAGGGCTTGTGGCAGGTGTTCTGTCAGCTGCTGGGAGGGGAAAGTGCAGACACAGCGTGTGGACACGTGTGCACCGCGCCCCTGGGAGGGAGAGGGTTTTCCCAGCAGGCAGAACTAAAATGGCACAGGTAGCCCATGCTTGGACCTATAACCGGCAATGTCCAGGAAGTTGAACAGCGGGCCAGACTCAGAAAGACCATGACTCTTAGCCAGCTGTGGTGGTGCCGAGGTAACCCAGTGCTCTGCAATGCTGAAGCCATGTGAGAAGGCCCTGGGTTCATGTCCCAAGGTTTCCCTGTGCATGCTGGGTACAAAAGTGCCCAGGATCCTGGCTTGGGGTGGATTACAACATAGAGACTTTTAGAGGTATTCTCTCTCTCATAGAAGAAATTTTTAAAAAAAGCTCAGGAAGCTCAGGAATAAGATTTGCAGAAGAGAGGCCAGCAGGTGGCATGGTAGTTAAGGCACTGGACTCTCATATGGCCAACTGTGGTTTGAGTCCAAGGCCTGGGACCAGCAGTTGACATAACAGCTATGTCGCTGGACTCCCGTGTAGTCGACCGTGGTTTGAGTTCCGGACCCAGTGGCTTAAACTCACGCCGGGCGCGTGTGCATGCGTGCCCAAGATCCCAAGAGGAGAATGGAGGAGAAGGGATTGTGGCGTGGCCATACCCCCTGGGGGGGGATGATTTCTCACTTTCTATCTCTCTGTCTTTCTGGTGAGCGCACGTGCCCTATAGCAAAAACCTCTTAGGAAAAAAAAAAAAAAAAAAAAGCCTAATGGCTTGAGAATCATGCTGGTGCGTGCCCAAAATCCCTGGAAGAGAGTGGAGAAGGGATTGTGGCACAGCCATCACCCCTGGGGGGGGGGGGGGGGGGGGGCGGTGACTTCTCCCTCTCCCTGTCTCTGTCTCTGTCTCTCTCCAGCAAGCACATGCACCCTATAGCAAAGGCCTTCAAAAATAAAGAGGTTTAGGGAAGAAGGAAGTGTTTGGCCCCCAGCACAGGTACAGGTGCAGGGTCAGGATGTCCCGCAGGAATACTGACACTTACCCAGAGCGCATTGACCACACCGGAGATGCTCACGGACAGCAATGAGGGTCATCAGCCTCTTACTGAACCCCTGTGACCACTCTACAGGCCCACGTGAAGTGGCCATGGCAGCAGGGACAGAGGCTGTGTGAAGAGACCAAGGTGGACTTCTCTGGCTCTTGGTAGTCTGAGGCCCAACCCACCACCGACACAGGCCAAAGCTGACCCGTCAGAGAGGCCGGACGATAGGAACGCACCTGCCTGATGCTCCAGGGGCCACCATCACAGCGGAGATGGTGACCTAGCCCCGCAGAGACACAGCAGTGACGGCTCTGCCATTCCAGCCAAGACCCCTGTGCTAGCCGCTCTGTGGACCCACAGTTTCCCAGTGACTTCCACGGTCCCCTTCAGAGAAAGAGCCCATCCTTCCACGCAGGTGGTAATGGCCTCACACCATAAACCCATGGCCGAGGGGGAAGTGGAAAGTGTGCTGCTGTCTTCACCAAAAGCCAGAACACCCAGGTCCGGGAATGAGGGAGGGGAAGGTCCCCGGTGAAGCCTCTGCCCTCCTCCTACAATCCTGGCTCAGCAGGTACGAAGGTCCTGGTATCTGAGGAGGGACAATGTCTACCTGGAAACCCAGTCCCATTTCCACTGAGCTGGAGGGTGAGGTGGGTCCAGACCACTGGGGTCCTCAGGTCACAGAGTTGGATGGTAAAAATGAGGCTGTTTCTCTCCAGGTGATGGGTCCCAACCACCACAGAGAAACAGAAGGTGTTTGCTGTGGCCCAAACTGTGTCTCCCCTAAATTAATGTGGACGCTCTGACCCTTAGTGCCTCACAGCACATCCGGATAAGGTCTTCGCAAAGATATTCAAGTTAAAATGAGCTCATGAGGGTGGGCCCTGATCCAATCTGACTGATGTTCTTGTGAGAAAAGGACATCAGGACACAGACACAAAGACCAGGCAAGGACTGAGCCCGGGGACATCCTAAGCCAGGGAGGGAAGTCTCAGGAGCCAGCCCTGCTGACACCTTGACTTCCAGTTCTAGGACTGTGCGATCTTCAGTTTCTATTTGAGCTACTTAGTCTGTGGTATTCGTTACAGCAGCCCAGCCAACTAAGGGCCGCCAAGGGGCTAGAGGACAGTGCCCGATTCAGTGCCCTGCTGTCCCCCGGAGACACAAGGGGCCAGCCCAAGGGAGGAGGTCTGGGCCCCCAGAGGCCCCAACATGGGGAGAGAGATGGCGAACAGGGGCTTTGGGGTTCAGGGGGAAGTATGTATGGTCAAATTGATATCTCTTGGGCCACTGGTGGCATGGTGGTTAAAGTAGCTGGATTCCATAATGCTGACCGCATGGTTCGATCCCAGATCTGGCAGCTTGAGTAACACACTAGGAACACATGCATGTGTGCCCAAAATCCCGAAGGGAGGGAGAAATGCAGAAGGGACTGCGGCAAGACCATCCTCCATGAGGGGTGCTCTCTCACTTGCCTTCCCCCTCTCACTCCCTGTCTGTCGAGCACATGTGCCCTCTAGCAAATTAAAGAAGAAGAAGGAAGAGGAGGAGGAGGAGGAAGAGGAGGAGGAGGAGGAGGAGGAGGAGGAGAAGAAAAGAAAGAGATCTCTTTCCCAAAATAAGGCATCTGGCAGGAGTGGATGGTCCATGCTAGCTGGGGGATGCAGGTGACAACCGTTACACCTAGACACAAGGTAGGCAGCTGCAGAGAAGCCAGCTGAGCCCCAGGACGATGACTTCCAGGGTGACTTCCAGTAAAAGGTTTTGGCCTCCTGGGCCAAGGGCAGCCATGGGAGGTGTTGGAGAGAGGAACGTGTGAGACTGGGGCCTCTATCATGAGGCTCCGCCACTGGCAGGCTGTGTCCCCAGGCAGAGGGGCTTGCTCTGGGCCAGGTGCCTTTCCCATGCCTTTCTGTCTGCCCAGGGCAGGGGCTGTGCACCATCCCTGTGGCTTCCCTGCCCACATTCTGCAATCAGTCAACAAGTGGTCCTCAGCTGGGCATGCCATCTGTCTCCTCCTGGGCCAGGCATGCGGTAGGATGACCACGGTGCAGACACAGACCACAGTGGGCACTACTGGCCTTTGCTGCTGCTGGCCAGCCTGGGCCAGGCAGGGGTTCCCCAGCCCACCCTCCACAACTTAGCTCCCCACTCTGCAGGGCAGGCAGGAAAGCAGGGGCAGGAATGCGGCCCACCACACCCAGGGCCATGCCTGAGACTCCTGGAGGGGAGGGCGGAGCTGAGCTCAGCTCTCCAAGTTGCATGAGTAGCGCCCCTCAGCTCCCCAAGCAGCTCGACTGCTTCCCATCCAGGCTGGGGGCAGGTGGACTCTTGAGGGGCGGGGTGTGGGGGCTCCAGGCAGGTGCCCACCATCACCCTCCACAGGACCCTGATGCCAGCCCCCACATCTGCCCATAGCTGGTCCATGAAGGCTGACCCCAAGACTGACAAGTGGAAAGGCACTTTAAGGGGGTGAGTGGGGCACAGGTGGGAGTGGAGCTGGTGGCTGACTGGACTATCCTGTCTCGTGGCTGCCCTGGTTCACTGGGCGGCACAGGCTTGCGGGTCACTGGCACCACTAGTCCTCATGGATCAGGGACCTCCAGGTATGGCACAGGGGCTGAGAAGGGGCCCGGTCGGGCCCAGTAGTCCAGCGCTCGAACCCGATAGGAACCAGAGACAACAGCCGAGTCTGTGGACACAAAGGTGCATGCCTGTTCCTGATCACGTGCCCACCCGAGCCACCCCGAGTCCCTAAAGCCCCAGACTCTGGGCTTCGGAAGGCCCTGGACCCCACCCACCCAGAACAGTGCCGAGGCCCAGGGATGGGAGTGGTTGAGGACAGGGCAGAGGGTGGTGGGCGCACCTGGGCTGAACACAAAGAGGTTAAAGTTTGATGGCTTCCGGTGGACTGGGGTGTACATCTTCCCATCTATGGAAAACTGGATCTCGTAAGTCCACAGGCACCTGTGGAAGTTAAATTCAGGACAAGGCTGGGGTCCGGATGGCCCCTGAAGGCCTGGGGTAGGCAGAGCGGGGTGGACTCACAGCCCTATTCCCCCAGCACGCCCACCCCTGGGCACTTCTCCTGCAATGATGACAGGGCCACTGGCTGAAAGCAGAGGACTGGAGCTCAACTGTCCCCTTCAGATATCCACCAGAGGGGTTGGGCACCCCGCCAGACAGGGAGTGAGACCATGGAAGTCCGCACAGGTGTGCGCAGTGCCGTGGGGCACAAAGGACAGAGGTGTGAGGCCTGTGGAGGAAGGGAACTGGCCAGCCCCTGCACAGTGACTGGAGGGACACCGCAGTCCCATGAAGCTGGGGTGAAGACAAAGACAGGGCACTCAGGACCAGGCAGGGGAGGGGCAACGGCCCCACTCACGCACTTGGACCCCACGTGCTCATCCGACCAGACCAGGACCAGCTGCCCTCGGGTCAGGGGTAGAGCGCGGAGCTGCGTGACCTGAGGGAAGGAAGGTGCCACGATGGGGTTCGGCGAGGGCTAAGTGAAGGCAGCTGCGTGGCTGTGGAGGGTGGCCGCTTACCTGGCCTGGTAGTTTCTCAGGACGTGCACACACATGCACCAGCAGAAGTGAGGGCAGCAGGAGTTCAGGGTGCAGCGTCAGGCGGCCGCCATCGGGAAAAGGGCGTGGCGCCGTAGCTACTGTGTCCTGGGCATAATGGCAGGTCCTCAGGGCCCTCAGGGAAGAGTCGGTGACCCCCCTCAGGACCTCAGGTGCTGCCCCAATCCTACCCCGACAAACCTCAGATGCACGCATGCGCCGGAACTGCTCCGGGGAGGGGAAGGCTGGCTGACCCATGCGCTGCCACTCACCATGAGGGTTGCTAAGCTGGTTGTCCAGGCAGCGCGTGACATAGACAAGCCCTACGGAGCCGGATGCTGAGGCCTTGTCAGCCCTGTCCCTGTAGGGCCCATCCCACCAGTCCCTAGTAGGGCAAGCGAACTCCCTGGGAGCCCCCACACACACTTACCTGGGCTGCGGGGCACACCCTGCAGGCGTAGTGTCACAGCCACGCTGTGGTTGGCATGGGCACGAGTATCGTCGCTTGCGTAGACGAGCACCGTGGCACGCCAAGCTTCAGTGGGGCTGCTGGGTTGGTGGGCGCTGGCCAAGACGCCCACAGTGTGGTTGCTGTCCAGCACCGTCCCTGCCTGAGACACCTCAGCCCAGAGCTGCTCTCCATCTGCGGGGACAGGGGAAGGTGGGAGAGCTGTGATCACAAGAGGTACGTGTGTGTCTGCCTTCTCAGTCCCCAGCTTCCCAGCATCTGTTCCCCTTGGTAAAGGAAGTCCCTGGCTGGGAGGTCCTGGTCGTACCACAACCTCTGCAGCCCACAGAGCCTGAGAGGAGGGAGAAGGGAGTTGGGAGGACAAACCCCAAAGAAACAAGACACAGCTGGAGGTGTGCTCGGCCCCCTACCCCCGCAAAGCATGGCCACGCTCCCTCTGCCTCAGGGCCTTTACACAAGCCAGTCCTTGTCCCGGGAGACATTTGTGCCCAGCCCCACTCATTTCCCTCTCTGGTCCTCACCCAGCCCCAGGGGTCAGCATCATGTTTCCATTCCGACCCCACACAGACAAACACAGGGCAGACTCACCCAGCAGGGCCAGCAGCCCCATGGCGGTGAGCACTGGCTTGCGCAGCAGCTGCACGTGAGGTGGATGGGTGTTGTTGACCTGGAAGCGGGCAGTGAGGGTGCGCTGCGAGAAGGGATGTGGGTGGTAGCTCAGGAAGGCGTTGTCGTTGCTCAGAAGAGCGTAGTGGATGGAGGAGCTGGTGTTGGCCACTAGGAGGTTCTGGTGCTGTGCAATGACCTGCATTGATGGGCATCCAGGGCAGCTGGGACCAGGGCCGCTGTGACCACAGTTCCCTCCTGCTCCTAGGGGGTTAAGGCCTCATGGTGGTGGGAGGGGGCACGCATCAGACTGGATGCAGATCTGCAAGGACAGAGGGCAGAAAGCAGGCCCACCTTCACAACCAAGGCTGCGTAAGTCACATCGGCCCTCCATGGCTGTGGCAGTGACCAGCCCACCAGCGGGTCTGCCTCATCGTTGTACATGGGGGTGTCCGTGAACGTGGGGAAGAGCTGCTGGATCTGCTGCATGGTTGCCTTCTCCTGCTCCAGGATGTAGATGGAGCTGCCAGCGCCCTGCAGTAGTGCCCGGCCTCAGCCTGAGGTTCACCTCATGCAACACAGTCGCAGGGCAGGCAGAGGGGACCGGGCCTCACCTTCTTATGGAGAGAGATGTAGTCTAGCCGCACGCCTGCTTCCCCCGTGAAGAAGTTGGTGCCATTGTGACAGTGCTCCAAGAGGCTCCAGCAGAGTGGTGATCGTGGTGGAGGGTGGAAAGAGTCACCGGGGCCACCCAGCCGAAGTGCTGGGCTGGCAGCTCGAAGACCCTCAGAGCAGGCATCGTAGTAGTTCAGGAACCCTGAGGTGGAAGCGGTCTTGGTGTCCTGTCCATGCCTCGAGGAACCAGCAGTTGTACTCTGCTTTCTCCTGTCCTCCCCAAAGCTCAAATGGGCCCCAGGGAGCACTGCCCACCTTGCATGGTCATGGAGACATTGTCGAAGTCGTGGTGGTCAGGTTCGTTCCACGTCTCGAAGTTCCACTTGGAAACGTGCTCCAGCCCGTACCTACCTGCAGGTGTCTCTGCTGTCATGTGCAGACCCCACCCCACAGGGTGGAGGAGTGCCTTGCTCGTCTGCAACTCCCAGGGATGGTGCCCACGGCTGAAGGTGTGGATGTGATGGGGGTGTCTGGTTTGAGACAAGTCCTTCCCCACCCGAGTTGGCCTCCCTACCCTATCAGGAAGCCCAGGGTAGGGGAGGAAAGCCTGCTCTGGGGTGCCTCCTGTGGGACCTGCACCCTGCCCACCAATGTATCTCCTGGCCAGGAGAGAGACCAGGTCCTTCCACTCAAACACCTGCTGCTTGTCCTCAAAGTCGGTGAAGCGTCCCGAGGGGCTGCCCATCAGCTCAAATCCTGCAACACACGGCAGTGGCTGCCCCACAGCCCACCCACCTGCACAACACCCACGCCCACCAGGCCTGGACGCCACTCCTCAGGGGCTGGTCCTAAGGCAATAACCGGATAGGACCCAAGGCGGCTCAGAAGAGAGAGGGGACAGAGCTGGGCAGGGCCCTCACGGGTGGAGATATGTGGGTCCAGAGGGCAGATTCATTCACTCACCCGGGAGGAGCTGGTTCACCCTCAGAAGGTCCAGGTACCTGTCCAGGTGGGTGAAGTTGTAGCTCACACCCTGCCCAGCTGACGCCCTGAGGAAGAACAGTCTATGAAGGCAGTGAGGGGGCCAGTAGGTGGCACAGGGGTTAAGGGGCTGAATCCCACATGGCCAACTGAGCAGTTTGAGTCCTGGACCCAGTGGCTTGAAAAACACACCTGGAGCATGTGCGTGCATGCCCACAATCCCGAGAGAATGGAGGAGAAGGAACTGCAGTGTGGCCATCACCCTGTGGGGCAATTTCTTACTTTATCTCTGTCTCTCTCCAGTGAGTACATATGCCCTATAGCAAAAAACTTAGAGGGAGAGAGAGGGGAAGAGTGTAGGGAAGGAAATTAGGGAGAAAAATAGATAAGTAAGACATTAGTGGGACACAGAAATGGCTTATTACCTGTTGATAATGTGTATAGTATTCTCAACTGGACTGGTCTGAGGTATACTTCATGTTGGGTAAATTCTCTCTACAAGCTAAATGATGTATAGCAATTGAATGTATAAAAAAATAATAATAAATTTAAAAAGGGGGCCAGCAGGTGGCGTGGTAGTTAAGGGCGCTGGACTCCCACATGGCCGACTGCAGTTCGAGTCCCAGAACCGGAGGCTTGCTTTCTTGTGTTTTCTCTCTCTCTCTCTCTCTCCCCCTCTCTAGTCAAATGAAAATAAGTAAATAAATAAAGTTAAATAAAATAATTCTAAAAAATTATAATAAATCAACCTTAGTTTAAAAACATAAAGAAAAAAATTTAAAAAGGAGAAAAAAGGCAATGATGCCTCTCAGTGACCCGGACAGAACTATCCACATTCAGGCAGGGCCCTTCCTCCATAGAGAACAGCGACACTATTGGAAGCGTATTAGTCACTCAACACCCTAACACGAACTGGTAAGTCTGTATATGGAACCCTCACCCCTAAGCCTTCGAGAGATGGAAGACTTGGGCTGGGGGTTCAGGACAGTCATAAAGCTCAGGGGTGGGGAGGATAGGGCACCCTGAGGACAGTGACTGGGGAGTGGGGGCTGTGGGACCAGATCTGGGTAGAACCCAGAGGGTGCTCAGTCTTGGTTCTCTGTACCTCCCAGAAACAAGGGCCTAAAATCTGGCCTGAAAGTACCTGTATCCCCGATCCGACACCCCAAGATACTGCATGGATAGGCAGGAAAGGGAGAGGACCTCTCCCACACTGTACTCATCCCAGACTGGCCCTAATCTCCGTAAGGCTCATGTCCCAAGAGGAGACAGGTGTATCAGGTAATCCCATGAATCTTTTTTTTAAATCATTTTATTTAACTTTATTTATGTATTCATTCATTTATTTATTTCAATTTTACCAGAGAGGGATAGAGAGAAAGAGAGAGCAAGCTGCCAGGTCTGAGACACGAACCACAGTCAGCCATGTGGGAGTCCAGCACCCTCAACCACCAAGGCCCCTGCCAGCCCCTCACATGAATCATTAAGAGCACATCAGATGTTCAGTGAAAGGGATGTGACAAGCAGTGAAAGAGGGCAGTGGTCGGGAAGGAGGACCTCTCTGAGAGGATGACAGCTAAGGCCTGCCAACTGATGGGGCGAGTAAAGGATGAGTCTGTCTGGGGAAATCACCGTGAACAGCACGTGCAAAGGCCCTGAGGTAAGAACAAGCTGGTAAGGAAACAACAGAGAAATGGCTAATGGACCTGGGGTGTAGTAAGGCAGAGATGGTCAGATTCGGTGAAAAAGCAAGAGTGGGTAAAATAAGCGGCCTAGAAGAAACACACTTTGAATATAAAGACACAAATAGGTTAAGAGTAAAAGGAGGAAGAAAGATATACCATGCTAAGACTAATCAAAAGAACTCTGGAGTGGGTGTGTTAGTATGAATGTGTTAATTAACATACCAATCTACAGTACCTTTCAGAGCAGGGAATATTGCCAGAGATAAACAGAATCATTTCATAAAGTGGTAAAATCACAAAAAAGGAAATAAACCCACTAAATGTGTGGAAGATGAAGTTACATGAGGGTCCTGAGACTGCTGTCAAGATGGCACCTTGGGACCAGCAGTTAGCGTAATGGCTATGTCGCTGGACTCCCACGTAGTCGACCGCGGTTCGAGTACCGGACCCGGCGGCTTAAACTCACGCCGGAAGCGTGTGCGTGCGTGCCCAAGATCCCAAGAGGAGAATGGAGGAGAAGGGATTGCGGCATGGCCAACCCCCCTGGGGGGTGATTTCCTGCTTTCTATCTCTCTGTCTGTCTCTGTCTGTCTGGCGAGCGCACACGCCCTATAGCAAAAAAACCTCTCCAAAAAAAGAAAAAAAAAAAAAAAAAAAAGATGGCACCTTGATTCTGGGTGACGTGGGAACTATTTCAGGGTTCTGAGCAGAGTGGCACCATGACGTTCTCAAAGGATCTTTCTGGCAGCTAACTGGTGACAGTGGAAGAAGAAGGCTGGTGAGGGGGCCACGGTGGTCACCCTGGGGGAGGTTTGTGCCTGGCTGGAGGAAGCCGGGAAGCAGTAAGGAGAGACCACAGCAGATTCCCAGGACAGAGAGGACAGCATCTGCGGGTGGCTTTGAGTTGAATCAGAGCGAGACAACTCCAGGACAGCTCTGTGGGTTTCAGCCTGAGCAGCTGGACAGGCAAGGTTATGCTTGGAGTTAAGATTGGTTTCAGTTCTGGCCAAGTGGATTTAGCCATCTGAGGGTGGACTAGGTGAGGAAATCAGGGCTCAGGGGTCCAAGCTGTGGATGCTTCTGCCCAGATGCCCAGGGTGGGTGGAGGAGAGAGCTCAAGCAAACGCTGACTTTGGGAGCGGGCGGGGGGCAGAGGGGGAGGGATGTCTGTGTTTAGCTTGGAGTACACGCAGGTGGGGAAGGAGGGTCTGAAGGCTTCTAGAACACATACTCCCACCTACATCTTGCAAGGCATCCTGTGGGAATGATGCGCCCCCTTGTGGCAACTGTGCCTGTTCCACATAGGCCATGTTTGGGTGGAGGCCAGCACAGGGTCACCAGGATGGACTGTGGAATCTGGCCCTAAGCAACTCTGAGTCTGCATCCCACACCACAGTCTAGCCAGCCCATGTTACCCTCCCATACACAGTGCAGGTCTGGGCAACCCCACACCTCCCTCCCTGTCCCCCTCCCTCCTACTTCTCACTCACATAGAAGTCTGGCCCAAGCCACCACCCATCTGCTCACTATGGCCCCTCTGCCCAGGGGCTGTGTACCTAGTGGAGCCACAGCAGGGGTCCACTCTACCTCACCTTCCCTCCATCCAAAGGTCACACTGGTAGCAAAGAAATGGAACTGAACAAGCGCTTGGATAAAAATTAAGTGCCAGCCAGCCAGGTTCCAAAGTCCCTCAGGTATGTGATGGGGGAGTGGGGGTGGAGGTGGTGATGATGCCGAGAAGCCAAGGCGCCGGTGATCTCTGGGCTTTTTCTGCAGACCACTGGGCGAAAACCCTGGGGCACCTAACACTGAGCAATTCACAGCCAGGCCTCAGGGCTCATTGTCCTAGGCCAAAGGAAGCCCAAGCATCCGATGTTCATAGACTGTCACCCTGGGTAGACTTGAGTGTCAGCTGGCCCACTAAGGGCATCTGGGAACGCCCAGGAACCAGGATACCCTCCCCAGGGGCAGGCCTGAGCAAAGGAACCCCGGGGAGCAGCCCTTGGACTCCACAGTTGGTGCTCAAGTCTCCCTTCACAGCGGCTCTCGGTATCCGTGGTAGCGTTTGAAAGATGCAAACCGGGTGAGGTCAAGTGCACAGCCCACCCCAATACTCCGAGCCCTGCAAACCGGTCTGGTAGGAGACACGGAGCCCCGACCTTCTCCAGCCCGGGTCCAGAAGCTGCAAGGGCCTTCCAGACCCCGCGCAGAGCTCCGGCGGGGCCCTGGGAAGCCGCACAACGACCTCATTCACGCTCTGGCAGCGTTCCTCGTCCCCCAAGTCCCCCGCCCCCAGGCCTGAGCGCGTGCGCCGCCAGGAACCAGCTAGCGCAGGGTCTGGTGAGTGCGCGGGGACCCCGGTGGCGCGTGCTCGGGGTAAGGGCGCGGAGCTGAGCCACCTGTGCACGGGGGTGCGAGGAGAACGTGCCGGGTGGAGCCCGGCAGGTCCAGAGGCCGTGCTTGCAAAGGATGGCTCGCGGGCGCGTTTGCAAGACAGGATAGGGTGAGGGCCAGGGGCGGGGCCCAGGCCGCGCGTGCTCAGAGGCGGGGTGCCGCGGGTGTGTTTGTGTGGGGTGTTGTTGCTGAACGCAGGGCAGGAGGACACCAGCCCGCCTCCTGGGACAATCTACGCCCGTGGCTCGCGGATGGGCGTGGGAGGGCAATAGCCGGGTCCTCAGTCTTCTCGGATCCCGGAATCACTCAGCAAGCCAGGGTGGGGGTCGGATCCACGAGTGGTTGGCCCGGCCTATTTCCACTGGTGGTAGGGATATAATGTTTCCTTTCCAAATAAATGTACTCATTTAAAACGGTTGACTTAAAAACAAAATTAAGGAAATGATCACGAGGCACAGGACTGGACAGGAATATTACCACGGGGTTCAGGCAGGTCGGAGGTGCTGGGGACTGTAAGCTGCTGCCAAAGTCTGCATCTGGGAGAGGGGCCACGCAGCCTCTCTGGGCAGCAGGGCCCAGAACCCCTAGACGCTGCAGCACCAGTGCACAGAGAAAGGGGGAGGCAGGGATAGGCCCGGAAGTCCTACAATTCTCTCGCAACAGGTGTGAACTGTTGCGTTTCCTCACCTGCTTGGGCGACCCAGTTTGCTACAGAGATGCGGCTGAGAGGGAAGGGAGCAGGGGACAGGCACTGTACAGGGAGGACTTCCACTCCCTGCACTACCTCCATCTGCCCAAAATCTCAGCACAGGCAGACTCTGGCACCTCTGGAAATTCCCAATCCCTCTTCCTGAGACGGAGCAGAGGCCACCTGCTACACTTGGTTTTTCTGTGACACCCAACCCTGTCCTGCACAGGCACCCCTGCTGGGTGCACCCAGGATCCCCTCCCTGCTTTTCTCCAGGGAGCAGGCCCAGCTCTCAGGAGTCTCCCTTGATTCTCCAACTGCCCCTCTGCAGGAAACGAGGCAGGCCCAGAGGTTAGTGTTTTAAGACCCCTTTGGTAGCTGCCCTCACCTAACTGCCCTGAGGAGAGGCTGGGCAAACAGCTGCCCCAGGGGCCAGTGGGTGCCAGGCTAGACTGCGGGAGGAGGCGGTGTGGCTCAGGTCCTGCAGGGAGGGGTGTTCAGAATTCAGAGGACTGAACAGGGCAAGGATTCAAAGAAGGCATCCCAGGTGTGGGGCTGTCCGAAGGTGTGCAGGGTACCCAACTCCTGCGGTATTCACTGTGCTAATGTCTCCCGTCAGGGCTCCTTCCCACTTCTGGCCACGTCGCCCCATTCCACTCCCAGTGGTCTTTTTCAGCCAGGCCCAGAACTATGGAAGTGGGCAGGGCTTGCCAGACTTCCCAAAAGAGGTCCTAAAGTGGGGCTAAGTGTCCAGGGTGCCTCGATGGAAGGCCCCTCTCCTGGGGCTCTGCCCCCGCCACTCTAACGTTTCAGTGGGTGGGGGGGAGTACAGCCAGGGACCCAGCTGGCTCTGCCCCGCCACTCTAACATTTCATTGGTTGGGGGTAGTACAGCCAGGGCCCCAGCTGGCTCTGCCCCGCCACTCTAACATTTCATTGGTTGGGGGTAGTACAGCCAGGGCCCCAGCTGGCTCTGTGAGACTCTTGGCTATTGTTCTGAGCTCCCTTCAGGACGTGTGGGGCAGGAGGAGCAAGGCTTGTAGCTAGGGTCCCAGCTAGGCTGCCTCCGGTGCCACGGCCTCTAAGGAGCAGCCCCAGGGGCTGAAGTAGTCCCACAGACAGGAACTAAGCCTTACACGTGATCCCACTCACCCCTCAAGGACTGGTGATGAAGTTTCTTTTTATTTTGGGGGGGAGAGGTTTTTGCTATAGGGCACGTGCGCTCGCCAGAAAGTGAGAAATTACCCCCCCCAGGGGGGATGGCCACGCGCAATCCCTTCTCCATTCTCCTCTCGGGATCTTGGGCACACACGCACACACGCCCAGTGTGAGTTTAAGCCACCGGGTCTGGGACTCAAACCACGGTCGACTACATGTGAGTCCAGTGACATAGCCATTATGCTAACTGCTCGTCCCTGGTGATGAGGTTTCTTCATGATTCACTGTAAGGACAGGAACCTGAGGTCTGAGTGACAATTTTATAAATAGCAGCTCACCCTGACTTTCCCACCCGTGGCCACTGCCCTTAAGTGTCTAAGCTCACCAGTTTAAATCATTTCAGGGGATCATTTAACTTCACTCCAGCCCTTCGAGGAGGAACTGTTGGTCCCACCCTGAGGCAGGGCCTGGGCTAGAATCCAGGCAGAACCAGGACCCCTGCCTCCAGAGCAGGAAGAGCTGGTAATAGCGTCTTGATGCATGGCAGCCTTCCCACCCTCAGCCATACACAACACACATGCATGTACCCACCCATGCAAGCATGTACAAACCCCCCCAGCTGCTCTGTGCCTGCTTTCCACACGAGGGTACAACAGAGGTTGCCCAGTGCCAAGTTGGCCTCTGCCCCCTGCTCCAGCTTGGTCCACACTTGCTTGACTTCTTTTTTGGAGGTTTTTGCTATAGGGTGCGTGTGCTTGCCAGAAAGACAGAGGGAGACAAGAGAGACAGAAAGTGAGAAATCACTCCCCAGGGAGATGGCCATGCCACAATCCCTTCTCCTCCATTCTCTTCTCAGGATCTTGGGCATGCACGCACACGTGCCTGGCATGAGTTTAAGCCACCGGGTCCAGGACTCGAACCGCAGTTGACTATGTGACAATCAGTGACGTAGGCATTATGCCAACTGCTAGTCCCTTATTTAATTTGCTTGACTTCTTGGGGATATCCAGTGACTGGACCAGGAGACCACCCCCTCCCTCTGGTGAGGAAGTAGCGAAGGGCCCTGTGCCCGACCCCAGACCCAGAGCTGGAAAGTGCTCTCCTGCTAGGGCCGACCCTCAAGCACACTGTTCCAACCACTCGCGACCCCACCCCTCCTTGCAGAGTCACAGCAGCTGCACCTGGAGTCTTACTCCTCGAGGCTGTGAGCTTATCAGAGGCCCACACAATTGTAATAATTTGTGAGCCTCTGATTACAGTACAACTCCCTGGATTAGCCGCTCAGGTAACACTCACTGGGAGAAACCCATGACTCAGCAATCTTTGGGGTAAATAATTTAACTGCAAGCCCAGCAAGCCCAGCACACAGCGCTGCCCACAGGGCGGCGTCAAACCTGCCGCCGTCCCTTCTCCTGCACAGGAGCCAGACGGCTCTGGGCTCCTCCAGCCTCGATATCCACGGCCCACCGAGCCTGTGAGGGGCTCCTCCAGGTAAGAAGCATCCTTGGGCTCCTACTCAGTCACAGCAGAGGAAGAGGTGGGAGCCAAGGCTGTGAAGGCTCAGCCAGAAATGCTCCGTATCCCATGGTTTCTCTGGGGGACTCTACGGCATTTTAGTCATTCAACACACCTGGACCCACAGGGTGCCTGTACGGTAGGTCTTTAGACGAATGGGATCACAACTCTCACAATGTGCCCCAAAGGGTCAGGACCACCATATGGCTCCCACAAACGGGGACCACCAGTCCTCTACTCCCCACAGAAACCCCAGCACCCCCTTAGGTTGGTGGTACCAGGCACCAGGGTGTCCTGGGCTCTGAGAGAGCAGAGAGCATTTGCTAACTTTGCTGAGGGGAGTTTTCAAACTAGAGTACTTTGGAACCTGTAAACAGGACAGACCCAAGGCTGCGCCTGTGATCCATTTGGCCTTTAAGTGCGGCCTCCATGCCGCCCAAGGTGCTCTCTGAGCCCAAAGGCCAAGGCCAGCTGTTTGCAGAGGGCTGGGCCCCTGGGTGACTGCCCTGAGGGACGGTGCAGGCCTGTCCCACAGGGCCCCGTACAGTCAGAAGGGGCTTTAGCACACACGAAGGGAGAGGGCGCTCCCCATCCCAGGACACCCGGGCAGGGGAGACGGATGCCAGTTACCCCAACACCCTCCCAGCTGGCCACGCCAGGCCACAAGGATGGGTGAATGGGACGAGCACAGATTTGGGGTCCCAGCACCCAAGGCCTGACAAAGGGGCTGCCTGCCAGCTCCAGGACCTGTGGTGCAGCAGTGACGCAGGGACTGGCTGGAGGTGTCCACAGAAGGAGAAGATGATGGTTTGGATTGCACTACGGCTCTGGTGTGGGCAAGGGGTAGGGAGCAGCACTCCTTACCAAGTTGGGGAGCCACGCGGGGAGTGGCAGGAGCTCAGGTTTGGCGGCACCACAGCTGGGTCTCTGTGACACCTGACCTGAGGCATACCTATAGACTGGCAGTCCAGCCCATTCACTCCTTTGGGAGAGATGGGCTTCTGAAGGTGTTAGGGTAGGTTGGGGCTGTGCCTGGAGCGAACGAACACCTGCCGGGTCGGGTATGCGCAGCCACTTGGCCTCAGCGCGTCCTGAGCTTGGTGTCCTCTCTCTGGCCAATCCTTCCAGCTTCTGAGAGAAACCTCTGATCTCTGCCCCTAGTGACAAATGAGGAGCGTCCACTCCCATGTCTCGTCTGAACCTGGCTCCTAGGCTCAATGAGCTAGACTGGAGGCCCCCATGATCATGCCCACTTTCCTTTCAGGGTGCCCCGAGGGACCTGGCATCGCAGCATGGAAATATCCCATGAGGCCTTGCAGCAGGATGGGGACCTAGTACTGGTCCGACGGCAACCCCCAGAGCCCCAGGGCCTGCGTGAGATGCTGAAGGCCAGACTGCGACAGAACTGTTCATGCAGTTTGCCGTGTGCCTGGGCGCTGGTGCAGGCCCTGTTCCCTGCCATACACTGGCTGCCCCGGTACCGCCTGCGGGAGTACCTGGTAGGAGACATCATGTCCGGGCTGGTAATCGGCATCATCCTGGTGCCACAGGCCATCGCCTACTCACTGCTGGCTGGGCTGCGGCCCATCCACAGCCTCTACACATCTTTCTTTGCCAACATCATCTACTTCCTCATGGGCACCTCACACCACGTCTCCGTGGGAATCTTCAGCTTGCTATGCCTCATGGTGGGGCAGGTGGTGGACCGTGAGCTCCAGGAGGCTGGCTTTGACCCTTCCCAGGATGGCCCAGGACCCTGGGCCAACAATAGTGCCCTCAACAACTCAGCCATGACACTGGTGCTTGGGCCACAGGACTGTGGACGGGACTGCCATGCCATCCGCGTTGCTACAGCCCTCACGTTGATGACCGGGATTTACCAGGTGAGGAGTTGGCTGCCGGGGGCAGGGACCAGCTAGCCCAGCCACTCAGGGCACCCTTCAGGTGTTTGCCAGTAGAAGGTGATACAGGGCCAGGGCTTCAGAGGAGTGGGCAGAACAAAGCACAGACAGGTGGGGCACTGAGGGCATCCCAAGGCCAGGCACCAACACCTGAGAGGTAAGGTGTGGGGAGCTGGCCTGGAGATCTGCAGCCTGGGTGGGCACCAGAGGCCAGTGGGCTGTGGCTCAGATGGGACCCAAGGGCTGAGGCTGCCTTCCCATGAACCCCTCACCTGTCGAGGCCTGCCTTGTCCTCCTAGTCCCTCTTACCAGCTCCTCATCTGCACAGGAAGGAGATAGAGAGGGTGCCCTATCAGGAAACAGGGGGGAGGAGATGCCTTTCGAGGGCCTGAAACCCAGAGGCTCAGTTCTGACATAAAACCAGTTCCTGTGCATGAGAGGGCGAGAAGTGACATCAGTAGCCAACTCTGTCCATGTGCACTCACATGTGTCCGCGTGCCTGCTGGGGGCGTGTGCACATGTGCATAGTATGGAAGCAGAGAGGCCCTGTGAGACATCCAGCTCGGGAAGTAAACAGCCCCACAGTGGAACGTCCTGCTCTGTGTGCAACTGTACCCCTCAGCCATCCTGGCACTGCTGACGTGGGGCACGTGTCTCTTGCCAGACGGCCTGATGACCTGACCACTCTCTTTCCACAGGTCCTCATGGGCATCCTCAGGCTGGGCTTTGTGTCTGCCTACCTCTCACAGTCGCTGCTTGATGGCTTCGCCATGGGGGCCTCTGTGACCATCCTGACCTCACAGCTCCGGCACCTGCTGGGCGTGAGAGTCCCACGGCACCAGGGGCCAGGTATGGTGGTCACCACGTGGCTGAGCCTGCTGCGCAACGCCGGGCAGGCCAATGTGTGCGACGTGGTCACCAGCACTGTGTGCCTGGTAGTTCTGCTGGCCTCGAAAGAGCTCTCAGACCGCTACCGGCACCGTCTCAGGGTGCCGCTGCCCACGGAACTGCTAGTCATTGTGGTGGCCACAGTGGTGTCCCACTTTGGGCAGCTGCATGAGCGCTTCGGCTCGAGTGTGGCTGGCAACATCCCTACTGGCTTCGAGGCCCCTGAGGTGCCAGACCCTAAGCTGATGCAGCGTGTGGCACTGGATGCGGTGCCCCTGGCCCTCGTGGGCTCGGCCTTCTCCATCTCATTGGCAGAGATGTTCGCCCACAACCATGGCTACTCCGTCCGTGCTAACCAGGAGCTGCTGGCTGTGGGCTGCTGCAATGTGCTACCTGCCTTCTTCCACTGCTTCGCCACCAGTGCCGCCCTGGCCAAGAGCCTGGTGAAGATCGCTACCGGCTGCCGGACGCAACTGTCCAGCGTGGTCAGTGCCACTGTAGTACTGCTGGTTCTGCTGGTGTTGGCACCACTGTTTAGAGACCTGCAACGAAGTGTGCTGGCCTGTGTCATCGTTGTCAGCTTGCGAGGGGCCCTGCGCAAGGTGAGGGACCTCCCCCAGCTCTGGCGGCTGAGCCGGACAGATGCATTGGTCTGGGTGGCCACTGCGGCCACCTGCGTGCTGGTCAGCACAGAGGCTGGGCTGCTGGCTGGCGTGCTCCTCTCGCTGCTCAGCCTGGCAGGCCGCACACAGCACCCACATGCTGCCCTCCTCGCCCGCATTGGGGACTCAGCCTTCTACGAGGACACCACAGAGTTTGAGGGCCTTACCCCTGAGCCTGGGGTGCAGGTGTTCCGTTTTACCGGCCCACTCTGTTACACCAACAAGGACTTTTTCCTGAGGTCACTCTACAGCCTCACGGGACTGGATGTGGGACACTGGGCTGCCAGGAGGAAGGAACGGGGCTCAGAGGTGGGGGTCAGTGAGAGCGACCCCATCGACAACAAGGACTCGGGCCCAGTCAGCAGCAGGGCTGCACTGGTGGCCGGGGCGACTGGCTTCCACACAGTGATTATTGACTGTGCCCCCATGCTGTTTTTGGATGTAGCTGGCATGTCTATGCTGCAAGACCTGCGCCGAGACTATGAGGCCCTGGGCATTGCCCTGCTCTTGGCCTGCTGCAGCCCCTCAGTGAGGGATACTCTGAGGAAAGGTAGCTTTCTCAGGGAGGACCAGGAGGAACAGCAGCTGTTCCACAGCGTGCACAGTGCCGTGCAAGCAGCCCGAGTGCGCCACAGGGAGCTGGCAGCTGCCGACTCCACCCTCTAGCAAGGCCGAGGCCCGCTCGCTGGCCTCTACTCCTTCCGAGAGCCTGCGGCAGATAGTGCAAGGCATCACAAAGATCCTTGCCAAGGAGTGATGCCAAGGTAATCCAAGAGATACGCCTTTGGGCCATGGCTACTCTGGTCCTGAAGAAACCAGTCCCCAAATGGAACGGGGCGAGTGGCATTCTGAGCACACAAGGACCCCAAACACTCGGTAATGAAGAATCTCTACCTTTGAGACAACTGCTGCCAGGTACCAGCTCGGTCCTGATGCTGGGCGCCCAAGCAGTCACTTGGCCTGAGCTCAGAAGGGCTGGGCCAAGTCTGACACGCTGCGTGGTCTTATTCGCCTCCAAGGTACTCAAAGGACATCCTATCTCCTGCCAGGTAGTAGTGGGCAGCTGTGCCAAGGCATGAGAGTCTCTGTGTTTCTGGAAGAGTCTGCCATATTTAAGTGCTCCTCACACCTGTGTCTCTGCCCCAGCTGGGCCTTGCAGGGTGGCCACCTGCTTCGGGGCAGATGGTCCAGCATCAGGGCCAAGGCAGTGTGACCAACACCACCTCAGCCCAGCCCTCAGGCACAGAGTCCCTGCACAGCCATATCTGGGAACACAGCACACTAAGTCACTTGCAATGGCATGCTGACTTGACCCTGAACCTACAAGGTCACCTCCCAGGGGACACCAGCCCTGTGCTCCGCTACGATGTTCCCTCCCCACCCCACCCCAGCCCTAGGCTGTCCTCCTTGGTCTCCCATGAGGCCAGCTGTGCCATATCTCTCGGCCTCACTGTCATCTCTGTAAGGTGGTCTCTGACCAGCTGTCCCCCAGATGCCCAGCCCCAGCATCACTCACCTGGCTGTGATGAGCTCCAACAGCCAGTGGGTCCGGACCTGCTGGATGCCACCATGTGGGACAGCACCCACATAGGCAAGGTTGAGCTGCTGGTCCCAGCTGAGGTCATACCGGTCAGCCTGGTTGTGTGGCAGTGGGGGGCTGGAGACAGAACAGGAGTGGCTGCATTAGTTCTGAGCCTTGGTCCTGGCCAGCAGAGCAGCCTTCACACAGATCTGGCACCTATTGTCACAGGGCCTATGACCACCCCAGCTCTGGGATCCAGCAGATGGGCTGGTGCAGGTTTGCTCAGCGAGTAATAAAATGACTCTGGATGTCGTCAAGTCTCACCTTCGTGGTAATGGGGTCTCCCAGAGGGCAGAGAGCCATATTAGACCCTGCCCTTTGCCCTGCCAGCTAGGAGAGGATCTTAGCTTCCCATGGAGCAGCAGGAGACATTCAGGGACGGGGTCAGGTCCCACTGCAGGGATGCCCAACACTCCTGGAGCTATTCCTCTTGGGAGATCCCTGGTCCACCACAAAGAGCAGCAGCATGAGCCCACAGAATTAAAAACGCGGTGGCCACAGCCCTTTAGACTCAGGGTACTGGGGGAGGGGTGGGTGGGTGGGGAGTCACTGGGCAAACTCAGATCCGGGGCCCTGACCTCCATCACAGGGACTACCTATTCCAAATTCGGACGAATGTCTCAGAAGAGGAGCTTGGGGCGGCCGGCCTCACCTGGCACTTGTACTGTGCGCGGGGAGGGCAAGAGGGTAACGGAAAAGGCCCAAGGGTCAAGAGGGTCAGAGTGGGCGGCACGGGTTCAGGAAGAAAGGTGCAGAAGTGGGCCAGGTGGGCCCCTAAGCCCGCAGTTTCCCCGCGCGGGGCGCTCACCAGAAGCCCGTGCTTCTCCAGAAGGGCCGCAGGGGACGTAGCGCGCGGGCCGCGTCTACGCGCACCAGGAGCCGGGCCTCGGCCAGCGCCAACGGGAGCGCGCCTAACGGCGCGAGGAGCGCGAGCAGCGCGAGCAGCGCGGCGCCGGGACACCTGGTAGGCATGGCTGGGATGTGGGGATGTGAGCCTGTGACTGGGGGTCCGGAGGTGCTCCCGGCTGGCAGGGCCCGCCTGTCGGCCGCACGCCTCTGCACTCGGGGAGCTGCCGGGCTCGGGCCGCGTCGCGGGTTCCGCCTCCGGGTCGTGCGCCCCTCCCCGCCGCCTTTGGGTGGGACCTGCCAGGACCCAGGCGGGCGTGCGACACTTGCGTAGGGCGGGGCGGGGCGGAGCTTACGTGGCGGGCGGGTGTGGCTGGAACCTGGACTCCGCCTGTTTGGGGCCAGGATTGCCAGGCGGAGTCCCGCTTGTTTGGGGCCAGGATAGCCGGGCGGAATCCTGGAGTCGGTTCTCTTCCTGGCCACTCCTTCCCCTTTCTTTTAGGAAAGGTTGTGCTAAACGTAACAGGCTAGGAGGACAAAATGACAAAAAACTGTACATGGAAAGCGCCTGGAACGACACTTGGCCCTGTGGTGGAATTCGAGTGAACCCTTACTGTCCGGTCCACCCTGAAGGCCGATAAGTAGCCTAATGGGGCCTGGCCTCCACTCTGAAAGCAGGTCAGTGGCTCAGTCTGCGATAGCTGGATGGTGAGAAGGGCTCAGACGGAGGTACACTGACAGTGGAGCCCTAGGCCTGGCCGGATGGGTGAGCAGAGCCAGTGGTGACCACAAAGCGGCCGGGGTGGGGTGGGGTGGGGTGGGGGTTACCCCTGTTTGAAATGGAGGGTGTTGACAAAGGAAGAGGTATAGTCAGGGGACAAACTGCCTTTGGGAAGCCAAGTAGACAGCTGGATGGCTGGCCTGAATGCCCTGGGGAGGTAGGGTCAAAGGTGTAAATGTTTAAGACTTGAATTGTATACATTTACTGAGTAGGTCACCCAACAATCAGAAGTCTCATAACAGGTGGAAAGCCTCTGTCCCTGCATTGTCCTCCCTCAAATGGCAGGATCTCTTACCTGGAGTCTGTCAATGTTACCAGTTCTCAGACTGGTGATTTTAAATTGTGGGTCATCAGCACAAAGCTGGTAAAAGGGATGGCTTATACGGAGAAGAGAAGGGGACCTGTGAAAAAGCCCGGTACAGTACAAGTGTTAGCAAGAGCAGTAGACACACACACACACACACACACACACACACGTGGGTTTTCAGAAATGAAATGTATTTATTAAAATAAAAAGCTCAATGGGAGACCAGCAGGTGGTATGGTGGTTAAGGTGCTGGACACTCCCACATGGCCAACCATGGTTTGAGTCCTGTACCTGGTGGTTTACTCTCTCTCTCTGTGTCTCTCTCTGGTCAAATTAAGATAAATGAATGAATGAATAAATCTTAAAAAAAAAAAAAAAAAAACTCAGTGGATGTTAGACAGCACACAATACAGGCTGGGGACAGACTTAGTGAAGTAAATGACATGGCTTGAGAAATAACTCAGAATGCAGCAAAGAGCCAAGAAAAAAATAAACAGATGTTCAGAAAGTAGGGAAATAAAGCAGAAGTGTCTAATTAGAGTCCTAGAAGAGACCATGCAAAAGAGGCAAGACATGAAGAGAACTTCTGGGAAACCTAAGTCCACAGATAGAGAAAGTGCAGTGTGTGCCAAGCAGGATAAATAGAAAGTTATCCTCACCTAGACATACTGTGGCAGACTGCCAGCCTAAAGAGATCACAAGATTTTAAGAGCAGCCAGAGAAGAAGGTCAGATCGCCTGCAGAGCCAAGATGATTAGACTGACAGCAGAGTGCCCTGCAACAGCAATGGAAGCCGGGAGATGGAAGCACTCTAGTGCCCCGTGTCCACGTTACCCAGTCCATAGTTTCAGTTACCCGCAGTCAAGCTCAGTCTGAAGATAGGTGCGTACACCACATGAGAGACCACCTTCACGTAACTTTTATTGTATATAGTAATAGTGGTTCTATTTTATGGGCAGTTATTGTTGTTAATCTCTAATTCATTGGGTCATCAGAAAAGTCATGATGCACTTTTGCATTGAAAAATATGTCATGACTTTTCCAAAGACCCAATATAAATGAAACAGTCATAAATATGTATATATAGGAAGAAAGATAGAATTCAGTACTAATGGAGTTTCAGGCATCTACTGGGGGGTCTTGGAACACTTCTACACGGATAAGGGGAGATGACGGTATAACAGGGTGACAGAAGATAACTGTCAACCTAAAATCATGTACCAGTAAAACTACTTTTTAAGAATGAGAGTTAAAAAAAAAAAGAATGAGAGTTTAATAAATTCCCTTGTAAATTAACAACTGGAAGTCTTCCCAGAATATCTATACTAAGAGATTTCCAAAGCATATTCTTCAGCAAGAAGGTAAATTATTGCAGAAGAATAATCCAATATACCTGTGTGAGCCCAAACAAAAACTTTGCATAAAATAACATTGAAAAAAGTCTAGTAAGAACAGAACTAAAATACTGGACAGTAATAGCCTGTACATTGCAAAGAGAGTTACAGTGTTCTTTGGTCTTTTTTTTTTTCTTTTTTTGGAGAGGTTTTTGCTATAGGGCGCGTGCGCTCACCAGAAAGACAGAGAGAGACAGAGAGACAGAAAGTGAGAAATCACCCCCCCAGGGGGGATGACCATGCCGCAATCCCGCACATGCGCCCGGCATGAGTTTAAGCTACCAGGTCCAGGACTTGAACCACGGTCGACCACAGTGACAGCCATTACACTAACTGCTGGTCCCATTCTTTGGTCTTTTTATTTTGAGGAGAGCGCTTAATATGTTGTATAACATTAGGTCTTCTAATGTTGAAAGTGCAAGGTAAAAATGTCCATGATTAGCCATTTGAAAAAGAAACAGTGTATAAATTCCAAACCATCAGGGAGGAGAAAATGCAATACTAGACAACCCGGGAAGGGCTACACCCTAAAAGTAAAGATTGTTGTTTCAAGGACAGAAGCCCAACTTTGAATCACCTCAAGCCCTGAGTGAAACGAGGTGATCCAGTAACCTAGCCACCTGCCAAAAGAAAAGTGAATCTTTCTTTCAAAAAGATAAAACACACAAAATCCTTCAATGCATGATGCTGAAATAGATCTTGGATCAGGAAAAAAGAAAACCCAGTCTTCCTTGTAGGAAGGTTAAAACATTTAAAAACCTTCAATGCATTATGCTGGAATAGATCTTGGATGGGGAAAAAATATAAAAGATACCACTGGGACATTTGCAACCAGGACTATGTACTATATATTCCATAATAAAATTTAACCAATGACTAATTTCCACATTTGTCAAATTCTGTCCGTTTGATAACTGATATAATCCAAATTCTATCAAGGGCAAATTCCAGAACTGTAAAAAAGATTTATTCATTTTAGTTTATTATTATTATTTATGATTATTATTTAATTTGACCAGACGGAGAGAGAAAGCAAGCCACCAGGTCTAGGACTTGAGCCACGGTTGGCCATTTGGAAGTCCAGCATCCCAACCACCACGCTACCTGCTGGCCCCAAATTCCAGAATTATTAAGTGACTTAATCATTGCATCATGAAATAATTCTTTAAAAAAAAATTGCATCATGATGGGCTAGCAGGTGGCATGGCGGTTAAGGTGCTAGATCTTCATATGGCAAACCACAGTTCAAATTCCTGATCTGGTGGCTTGAATATTATGCTGGGTACATGTGTGTGCATACCTAAAAATCCCAAGAGGAGAATGGAGGAGAAGGAAATAATTTCTCACTTTCCCTCTCACTGTCTCTGTCTCTCTCCGGTGAGCACACACACCCTATGGCAAAAACCTAAAATAATTTTATTGTGGTTATGAGTGGATCCTTTTGTGATCCCTGCTGAAGTATTTAGAGGTAAAAGTTATTATGTCTGTTCCAAAATGGCTCTGAAAATTAAAAACAAAAAGCAATAATATCATAGAGAATGAGATAAAGAGAATGGAACAAAATGTTAACAATTGGTTGAGAGACCAGCAGGTGGCATGGTGGTTAGAGTACTGGACTCCCACATGGCCGAACACAGTTCAAGTCCTGGGCCTGGTGCTTGCTTTCTCATTTTTCCTCTCTCACTCTATCTCTGGTGAATTAAAATAATAATAATAAATAAAAATTAAATAATTCCTTTTTAAAAATAATTATTTATTTATTATTTTAATTTGACCAGAGAGGGGGAGAGAGAGAGAGAAGGAGAGAGAAAGTAAGAAAGCAAGCCACCAGGTCTGGGACTCAACCATGGTTGGCCATGTGAGAGCCCAGCCCCCTTAATCACCATGCCACCTGGCAGCCCCATAAATAAATAATTCTTTTTTTTTTTTTTTTTTTTGGAAAGGTTTTCACTATAGGGCGCGTGCGCTCGCCAGACAGAGAGAGACATAGAGACAGAAAGTGAAAAATCACCCCCCTAGGGGGGATGGTCACACCGCAATCCCTTCTCCTCCATTCTCCTCTCGGGATCTTGGGCACGCACGCACATGCGCCCAGCGTGAGTTTTAAGCCACCGGGTCGGGGACGCGAAGCGTGGTCAACTACGTGGGAGTCCAGCAACACAGCCATTATGCTAACTGCTGGTTCCCATATAAATAATTCTTTTAAAAAATTGGTTTACCTGGGTGAAAAATACGTAGTATCATTGTAACTTTTCTGTGAGTTTGAATTTTTTCAAAATGAAAACATTGAAAAAAGTATAAAAATCCAAAGAAAACATAGTCAAATTTTATCTAACTGTATATTTGATCTTATCATTATTTTTTGATTGTCAGAGGGTATGTGCACTCACCAGAGAGACAAAGAAAAAGGAAGAAAGCACCCCCTAGTGGGGTGCAATCACTTCTCCATTTTTCTATTTTGCTTATGTACCTGGTGTATTTTTTTTAAAGAATTATTTATTTAGTTTTATTTATCATTGTTATTACTTTTAATTTGCTATAGAGCATGTGCGCTCACCAGAGACAGAGAGATAGGGAAAGTGAGAAAGCAAGCTATCAGGTCCAGGACTGAACCATGATCAGCCATGTGGGGAGTCAGGTGCCTTAACCATCACACCATCTGCTGTTCCATGGTGTATTTTTTCCAAGCTTCAGAGACTTGAACCATAGGAAGCCAGCTGGTATCTGGCTCCCTAAACTTCTAGACTACAAGGCTGGCCCTTGAATTATACATTGTAAGTTGGTCCACTTTTTTGTATGTTAATTATGTTCTCAAATCTGACAAAAACTTAATGTATTGGTTTAACAGAAAATTAGAGCCAACTAAAGAGAGGATTAAAGAACTGGATGATACAGGGGGCCGGCAGGTGGTGTGGTGGTTAAAGGCACTGGATTCCCACATGCCTGACCACAGTTCAAGTCCCAGACCTGGTGGCTTGCTTTCTCACTTTCCTTTCGCTCTCTGTCTCTCTCTGGTGAAATTGAAAAAATAATAATAACAAAATGGAATTACATAAATAATTATTTTTCTATAAAGAACTGGACAATAGATTGGAAAAAAATATTTATACTGAAACAAGGAAAGCAAAGTAATGGGAACTACCAAACATATATGGTAAAAAGATCTAACATAATGTAATTGAATTCCTAGCCAGGACTAAGAGAAAGAATGAGGCAGGAATAGTATTTGAAGGCGTAGTAACTGATAATTTTCTAAAAGTGATGAAAGACATCAAACCACAGAATCAAGAAGTGCCAATGAGGACCAGCAGATGGTGTAATGGTTACATTGCTTGACTCCCACGTAATCAACTGTGGTTTGAGTCCCAGACCCAGCAGCTTAAAACACACCAGATGCGTGTGTACGTGTGCAAAATCCTGCAAAGAGAATGGAGGAGAAGGGATTGTGTCATCATGCCCCCGGGGAGTGATTTCTTGCTCCTGTCTCTGTCTGTCTCTCTAGCAAGCACACACTCTGTATAGCAAAAATCTCTCTTAAAAAAAAAAAAAAAAAAAAAAAAAAAGTGCTAATGAAACCCAAGAGGAAAAACACAAAGAACGCAAAACATTAACACACCATAATAAAACAGCTCAGACCAAAGACAAAGGAAATTATTAAAAGAAATTTGCCAGAGACAAAAATGACCTTCACAGTACAAAACAATAAAAATGAATACTGATTTTTTTAACTGAGTATCATGGTGTTTAAGGCATGGGATTCCTGCATGACTGACTGCAGTTTAAGTCTCAGACCTGGTAGCTTGAAAGTCACAATGGGTGCGTGAGTGTCAGGAGAATGGGGGAGAAGGGATTGTGGCATGGCCATCCCCCAGCAGGGTGATTTCTCACTTTCCCTCTCTCTGTCTCTGGTGAGTACATGCATCCTATGGCAAAAACCTAAAAAAAGAAGAAACCAGTAGATAGTAAAAATAGAAACTTAAAAGTCCTGAAAGTAAGTAATTAGTAAGCTAAAATTTTAAATCTAGAAAAAAAACAATATATTTCAAAAATAAAAGTTGGCACAGCAGTAATGCAACTGGACCCACGTGGGTCCAGGACCCATAGCCAGGACTTCCCCGAGCATGCTGGGCACCCTCACATGCATGCCTCTGATCCAGGCTGGCTCAGACTGGAGGTGCCTGTCTCGCACTCTCTGTCTGGTACAAGAAATACATAAATAAACTTGTAAAAGATGAAGGGTGAATAAAGACAATTAAGAGGAACAAAATCTGAGAATGTTTGTTAGCATCAACTTAAATTTAAGGAAATACTGATCAATGTAATTCAAACAGAGGGAAAATTTTCCTCAGTCATAGTCAGGGTTTTAGGATAGAATTAAAGCAACATAAAAGGTATATGTGGGAGCTACCAGATGGCATAGCAGTTACATCGTTGGACTCCCACATGGTTGACCACGGTTTGAGTCCCAGACCTGTTGGCTTGAAACTCAGGCTGGGTGCATGTGCATGGATGCCAAAGATCCCAGGAGGAAAATGGAGGAGAAAGGATTGGGGTGTGGCACTTTCACACTGTCTCATTGTCTCTGTCTCTCTTTCTTTGGCAAGTGCACACGCCCTAAGGCAAAACTTCCTTAAAAAAAAAAAAAAAGGTATATTGTGTATAAATCTAATAATCATAAAGTTCTACAGTCACTCCTTACCTTACAATCTTAATGACCGCTCAGACTTACAACCAGTTCTCCAGCAGGGGCAATCCTCTTTCTCTGTCTTTGTTTCATTCCTGCAGTCAGTCAGTATTCATGACACTAAGTGTTCCCCACCACACAAGACTACATTTTTTGTTTATAAATTTGCACTTTAAGGAACAGTAGATGGCATAATGGTTACATTGTTGGACTCCCATGTAGTTGAACACAGTTCGAGTCTCAGACCTTGCGACTTAAAACTCAAGCCAGGCAGGCCAGCAGGTGGCATGATGGTTAAAGGCGCTGGACTCCCACATGGCCGACCACGGTTCAAGTCCTAGACCTGGTGGCTTGCTTTCTCTCTTTCCCTCTCTCTCTCCCTCTCTCTCTGTCTCTCTGATCAAACTGGAAAAATAATAAATAAAGTTAAATTTAAAAAATTCTTTGGGGGACCAGCAGTTAGCGTAATGGCTATGTCGCTGGACTCCCACGTAGTCGACTGTGGTTCGAGTCCCGGACCCGGTGGCTTAAACTCACGCCAGGTGCGTGTGCGTGCGTGCCCAAGATCCCGAGAGGAGAATGGAGGAGAAGGGATTGTGGCGTGGCCATCCCCTCTGGGGGGTGATTTCTTGCTTTCTATCTCTCTGTCTCTCTCTGTCTGTCTGGCGAGCGCACGCGCCCTATAGCAAAAACCGCTCCAAAAAATAAAAAAAATAAAAAAATAAAAATTCTTTGGGATAGCAGGTGGTGTGGTGGTTAAGGGCACAGGACTCACACATGGCTGACCATGGGTCAAATTCTAGACCTGGCAACTTGCTTTCTTACTTTCCTTCTCTCTTTCACTCTGCCCCTCTCTGGCCAAATTAAAAAATAAATAAAGTTAAATAAGATATTTAAAAAATATATTTCTTTAACAAAACAAAAACTCACACCAGGCATGTGTGCGTGGATGTCCAAGATCCCAAGAGGAAAATGAAGGAGAAGGGATTGCGGCGTGGCCATCTCCCCCCGGGGGGAAGATTTCTCACTTTCTGTATCTCTCTGTCTCTCTGGTGAGTACACACTCCCTATAGCAAAAATCTCTCTCTCTAAAAAAAAGTTTGTACTTTATTGTACACCCATAGTAGTATTCAGAATAAATAATAAAAACAATTATGCCATATTTATATTATTGTGTTATGGTGTATCTTGTTGCTTTCTGGCACTTACCTAATGTATGCATTTTATTTTATTTAATTAATTAATTTATTTATTTTGCTGTAGGGAGCTATGTGTTCACCAGAAACAGAGAGGGCGAAAGTGAGAAACTACCCCTTGAAAGGATGGCCACACCAAATACCTTCTCCATTCTCCTCTTGCAGTCTTGGGCATGCACACACCGGGCTCGATTCTCAAGCCTCCAGGTCTGGGACTTGATCCCTCCAATTGACCATGTGGAATCCAGCACTTTAACCTTCACGCCACCTGCTGACCCAATGTACCACAAGACATCCACCTTTTAAGCTCCTCGCTTGTTGACCAATTTGCATAACAACCTAGGCATAGAAACATATTTTGGTCATTAAGTGAGAAGTGCCTGTATAAAACTTAAAATACACAGACAGAATTAAAATACTGGGTTGTCAGAAAAGTCATGACGTAACTTTTCTGTTTTTACTTTTCAAAATTGCATCATGGCTTTTCTGAGAATGCAATATATGACGGCAATTGATCGCATAGATGTGAGGGAAATGGAGTCTGAGAGACTGAATATCGGCTCCCAAAGGGATCCAGTGACATAATCTCAGGGACCTGTGAATGTTACCTTATATGGTGAAGGGACTTTACAGGTGTGATTACATTACAGACCTTAAAATGGGGGCGATTATCCGGGATTATCCAGATGAGCCCTAAATATGATCAGTGTCATAGGAGGAGGGTGAGGGAGATTTGACACATACACAGGGGCTGTGGCAACCTAAGGTGTGGGGAGGATATTTGATATTAGATATTCTCAAATGCATGCTAATACTTGTTTTAATCAGGTATAATAAGACACACAGACATAGAAACGATTATCATGAAAGACTGAAATATGGAGCGTCCCGGAGAGGCCTCATAGTATAGCCTTATTATGTATAGAGTCACGTCATTTCTTTTAAAATTTGCTAGAGGGCACATGTGCTCTCCCGAGAGAGCCAGAGAGAGAAAGTAAGAAAGCACCTCCTCAAGTCGGTGGCCATGCCACATTGCCTCCTCCTCCATTTTCCTCTCAGACACGCACATGTACCTGGCCTGTTTTTCAAGCCACCAGGTCTGGGACTTGAACCGTTGGCCATATGGGATCAATCACCTTAACCACCATGCCATCTGGCCCCTGTAATTTTAATTTATATTTTGGATGTCAGTGAAGGAAGATATTTCTAGAGTTTTCTACTCTGAAGGGGAGTGTTCTTAGTAAATGTGAAGATGGGACCATGGGTTGGCCAGGACACCCAGTGCTGATGTGACTTCCTAACGTTTGGCTAAGTGTGTTATTTCTTAGGTCCCATCCTTTATTAGGACCTTTTGTCTAAGGGATGTAAAGCTGTAATTCTCCACTTCGAGTTATCACGCGTGGTGCTTAGCAGTACTCTTCACAGAGTCCATGAATTTCCATTACTGTTCACGCACTTCATCCCAATGGGTAGTAAGAAGCTTTGGCAAACTCTTTTCACGCCTCCTAGAGTCTCACAACTACTTCTGATGGCTGCAAATTGCCCAGGGGGCTTCTGATACAAGACACCACCCCTCTTGGCTTTGTGTTATACACAGGAAAATTTAAAAAGTCTTTTTCCACTGGGGCCAGCAGGTGGCATGGTGGTTAAGGTGTTGGACACTCCCACATGGCCAACCCTGGTTGGAATCCCAGACCTGGTGGCTTTCTTTCTCACTTTCCCTCTCTCTCTCTGTATCTCTTTCTGGTCAAATTAAAATAAATGAATAAATGAATAAAATAAAATAATTCTTAAAAAAAAAATTCTTTTCCACACATATTAGACAAAAGCTTTAGTCATCTGGGCAGGAAAGCTTGTTCCATTGGCCAGAAAAATAATTTGGATCCAGAGAGTCTTTAATAGATTAGTGAGTCTGTATTACTGTACCTGGCACATAGTTAAAATTTTAGAATGAAAGCTATGTTTCTGCCTATGAGTTTATATATGTCCTATGTATGATATATGTGATATCTTTCTATCCCCTTAGGATGTTATGAAGTTACAGTTTTAAAAAGCTCTACTTCAGGGACCAGCAGATGGTGTAATGGTTCTGTCGCTGGATTCCCACATTGCCAACTGTGGTTTGAGTCCTGGACCTGGTTGCTTGAAACTCACATGTGCATGCATGCCCAAAATCCTGAGAGGAGAATGGAGGAGAAGGGATTGTGATGTGGCCATCCCCCCAGAGGGTGATTTCTTGCTTTCTGTCTCTCCATCTCTCTGTCTCTGGTGAGCAGATGAGCCCTATAGTAAAAATCTCTCTCTCTAAAAAAAAAAAAAAAAAAAAAAAAAAAAAAAAAAAAAAAAAAGAAAGAAAGAAAAGAAAAGAAAAAGAAAAAGAAAAAGAAAGAAAACTATTTATTCTAAGAAATATAAATGCTGGGGCCGGATGGTGACAGAGCAGTAAAACACATGCCTGTGAGGTAGACCTGCACAGGAAGTTGCCGGTCAGCACCTCTTGGAGCACAAATGGTCTCACTGGGCACAAGGTGCTCATGGTCCAGGCTGCTGAAGTTAGAGGTAGGTTACAACATTCAGACCCTGTTGGGGGATGTTGTGTCTCATTCATGGAATAAATAAAAAAGGAAAGTGCTTATGTATATGAAGTATCCCCTCAGAGAAATGAGCACTAATGCAAATGCTTTTCAAGTTTTCATGGACAGTCTTTGTTTTTTTGTTGTTGTTGTTATTTTATTATTTATTTATTTATTTTGGAGAAGTTTTTTTTTGCTATAGGGCGCGTGCACTCGTCAGACAGACAGAGAGAGACAGAGAGACAGAAAGCGAGAAATCACCCCCCAGGGGGGATGGCCATGCTGCAATCCCTTCACCTCCGATCTCCTCTCAGGATCTTGGGCACGCACGCACATGCGCCCAGCGTGAATTTTAAGCCACCAGGTCAGGGACTCAAACCGCGGTCGACTGCATGGGAGTCCAGCAACATAGCCATTACGCTAACTGCTAGTCCCTCATGGACAGTCTTTGGTAAGTAAAAATATGCATGCATGTCTGATGAAAACTTCCATGTCTGTAGCATTTTCAGCATTGAATGTAATACAGATGTACAGCTTTTCATACCTAGGACTACTCATAAATTTATGTCATCTTTATATTATAAACTTTGTCAGCAAGAAAAATAACCTAAGATGATGGCTAGCTGTTTAATGTGTCATGTTTATCAGTAATCCAAGTGTTGGTGTAAAGTGTGTGATTTAAGTAGATATACGTAAGTTAAAAGTTATTTAAAAACGTGTTTTCTGGGGCCGCAAGTGGCTTGGTGGTTGAGGTGGCTGGACACCCACATGGCTGACCGTGGTTCAAGTCCCAGACCTGGCAGCTTGCTTTCTCACTCTAATTTCTCTCTGTCTGTCTCTGGTCAATTTCAAAAAAATAAAATATAATGACAATGAATAAAATTAAATTAAATAATTATTTTAAAAATATAAATAAAATAAAAATGTGTTTCCTGGGACCAGCAGATGGCATAATGGTTACATCCCTGGACTCCCAAGTAGTTGGCCACAGTTCGAGTCCCAGACCCAGCGGCTTAAAATTCACGCTGGGCACGTGTGTATGTGTGCCCAAGATCCCAAGAGGAGAATGGAGGAGAAGGGATTGTGGCATGGCCATCCTCCCTGGGGGATGATTTCTCGCTTTCTGTCTCTCTGGCGAGAGCACACACCCTATAACAAAAATCTCTCTCAAAAAAAGAAAAATAAAATGTGTTTCCTTATGGAGCATTCCTGAAGAAATCTCCAGTGATATAAATACTCAATTCACTGGACAAGTTATAAAATAGGATTTTTTTGTTTTGTTTTGTCTTTTTTTTTTTTTTTTTAAGAGTGGGGTTTTTTTTGTTTGTTTTTGTTTTTGTTTTTGCTATAGATCATGTGTGCCTGCCAGAGACAGACACAGAGAGACAGAAAGCGAGAAATCACCCCCTAGGGTGGATGGCCACGCCACGATCCCTTCTCCACCCTCTTCTTGGGATTTTGGGCACGCATGCACATGTACCCAGCAGGTTTCAAGCTGCCAGGTCTGGGACTCAAACTACAGTTGGCCACATGGGAGTCCAGCTGCTTCGCCCACTGTGCCACCTGCTGGTCCCTTGGTTTTAATTTTTAGATTTTTTTGCTCACTGGAGAGAAACAAAGGAGAGTAGGAAAGTGAGAGATCACTTCCTAGGGAGTGGCCACACCGTTATATCCTCTCTTCCATTCTCCTCTCTGGATGTCCAGCTTATTCAAGCCCCTCAGTCTAGGGCTCAAATTGCAGTCTGCCATATGGGATCTGGCACCTTAACCACCACACCACCTATTGGTTAAAAACAGTTAAATAAAGTATTATAAATACAATAGCATTAGGAAAAGCTACTGTCTCTTTCAAGCTGTCTCTTTGGGCACCATGTCAGGAAACGACTGTCCAAGGAGGGATCCACGTTTGGCTTTTGATTACGTCTCAATGTACAAAGAAGAGATGGTGTTTAAGAGCGTTAAGAAAATTCTTTTTACTTCATTTGTATGGTTAGGGGCCAGCAGGAGGTATGGTGGTTGAGGCACTGGATTCCCACATGGCCGACTGCAGTTTGAGTCCTGGACCTGGCAGCTTGCTTTCTTACTTCCCCCATTCCCCATGTCTCTCTCTCTCTCTGGTCAAATTAAAATAAATAAATAAATTAGGGAACCAGCAGTTAGCGTAATGGCTATGTCGCTGGACTCCCATGTAGTCGACCACGGTTCACGTCCCGGACCCAGTGGCTTAAAACTCACGCCGGGCGCATGTGCGTGCGTGCCCAAGATCCCGAGAGGAGAATGGAGGAGAAGGGATTGCGGCGTGACCATCCCCCCTGGGGGGTGATTTCTCGCTTTCTGTCTCTATGTCTCTCTCTCTCTGTCTGGCGAGCGCACGCGCCCTATAGTGAAAAACCTCTCCAAAAAAATAAAATAAAATAAAATAAAAAATAAAAAATAAATAAATTAATTAATTAATCATTCTTTTTTTAAAAAAAATTTGCATGTTTACTGTACTAAAGCTGAGGACCAATCTTGTTTCATTTTGTTTTAGCAAAACACACAAAAGGCAAATAAACGAGCCCACATATGTAGTAACTGAGGCAATTGTATCGCCTTGACCAAGGTATTACTAATTGATGGCAATCATTCTCCTGCCACCGGAAAATGTAAATTGACTCCTTATGAAATAGTTGCTGAAAGGCCTATGCCTCTAATAAGAGAACCTCATATATCTTTTATTCTTTTATTTAATTGCCAGAGGGTACATGTTCTCATCAAGAGACAGAGAGACAGAGGGAGAGGCAGAAAGCATTCTTCGGTGTGGTTACATTGTAATCCCTTCTCCATTCTCCTCCTGGGACTTTGGGCATGCATGAATAGGCACATGCACCCAGTGTGATTTTCAAACTACCAGCTCCAGGATTCAAACTGTAGTCAGCCATGTGAGAGTTCAGTGTCTTAACCACCACACTATCTGCAGGCCCCAAGCCCTCTCCTGTCATAAACTCTGATATGACTCAATAATGCAAGGCTTTAGTGTGCTATGCCAGCGTATTTTCACCCAGTAAAAAAAGCCTTTTGTGATCCACAAACTGATGACACCATGCCTTCACAATCTAGAACCCAGAGACTGGCTCTTTTGGACATAACACCAGAAAAAAACTGCCCTTCAACTCTGTTGAGAGAAACCATACTAAGTTCTTTTCAAGTGTTGTATCCATATTTTTCAATTCAAAAGGGCCCCTCCAGATTCCTGGAAGTGTATACCTATTAGGGACTTTAAAGTAAAGCTGACCAGGAAAGTTGTTCCTAAGAAGCAGCTGGCATCCTAGATGTGGACAGCAGTCCCAAGATCATGAATCAAGACTTCTCTGCCACCATTAAAGCCTTGTCTTCCCATCCCATCCCACCACCATCTTCCACTGTCTTTTTTTTTTTTTTTTTGGAGAGGATTTTGCTATAGGCACATGTACTCGCCAGAAAGACAGAGAGAAACAGACAGAAAGCAAGAAATCACCCCTCCCCCCAGAGGGATGGCCACGCCGCAATCCCTTCTCCTGCATTCTCCTCTCGGGATCTTGGGCACGCACGCACACGCGCCTGGCATGAGTTTTAAGCCACCGATCGGGGACTCGAACCACAGTCAACTACATAGGAGTCCAGCAACATAGCCATTACGCCATCTGCTGGTTCCTCTTTATTAGAGAGAGAGAGAGAGAGAAAGGGAAAGTGAGAAAGCAAGCCACCAGGTTCGGGACTCAAACTGTGGTTGGCCATGTGGGAATCCAGAACCTTAACCACCATGCTACCTGCAGGCCCCCATCTTCCACTGTCTTAATCCCTGCCCTTCCATTATAGGAAAATCTATGGCACCATAATCCATGGATGGCTTTTAGCAAAGGCTTATGCTCTAACAAGAAGCCAAAAAAAAACTGTTGGGTTTGTGAGCTAATTCTCAAATATCAGGAAATAATTCCACTAATGCCAATGCCTCTCCACATTCCCAATGAGAGTCACCCTGAAACTCCCACAAAAGAGTGGAAAGCAGCCTTTGGTATCCTAACATCATTGCTGCTTTCTTTATTACACTTTCTGTAAACAGTACCCTTACTTTTCCAGTTAATAATCTAAACACTACCAAATATTGAAAACCTATACAAACGGTACCTGCAAAATGTGTATTGTGCTTCCAAGCATTATGTATCCAAGACTTGGAAACTCCCTATGTGGGTACAAGTAATTACTAGTATGAAGTAGGATCCATTTCCACTAAATGTGATAGCGTTCTTTTGTAGCATGCTTTAAAGGGACCGTAAACAAGTCCGTTTCTTACCGAGCCTTGTTCAGGAGCTATGCAGACTTAGAGGCAAACACATTTAACTGAATTCTACTCAGACACCGCCAGGTGGCCCTCTTCCCCAGCTCCCCCAAGGCCCTGTATTGGATTTGTGGAGAATTTGCTTACTCTGTTTTGCCTCCTCATTGGTTTGGATCTTGCAATTTGGCCTGGTTCACTTCTGCTTTCCAAATAGCTTTCCGTGCCAGTTTTCATAACACCTTCCATAATCGTTGACCAAAGATGTCAACTACTGAAATGAGTACCCATCTCAAAGAGGACAAAGATAAGTTAGTTTCCACTGAAGAAAGGTTTCAGTGGGGTCTGGAGGCTCACTCTTGGCAGTGGGATGCTAGTTGTATAGAATTTGAAGCTAATTCATAAGTTGGGAAAAATCTAGCATTTCGTAGCCAGTGAGACCTCCCAGAGATTCAGATGGATATAAGCTACTCTCCGAAGGGTGGAGGAGAACGTTTGCATTCAACAAAAATACTTTATGGAACATTATTCAGCTTTAGTTCTCTTTGTCCATACGGGGGGCTTATCTATGGTACTGACAAAACTGAAAGTTGCACTTACCTTTCCCCTGGTTTTACTACAGCAGAGACCTTAATTTATAATAAAAGGAGGTTGAGGGGCCAGCAGGTGGCGCGGTGATTAAGGCACCGGACTCCCACCTGGAGGCTTGCTTTCTCACTTTCCCGCTCTCTCTCTCTCTCTTTCTCTGGTGAGTGCATGTGCCCTACAACAAACTTTAAAAAGTAATAATAATATGGGACCAGCAGGTGGCATAATGGTTAAGGCCCTGGACTTCTTAGTCAACCATGGTTTGAGTCCCAGACCCAGCTGCTTGAAACTCACTCTGAGCATGTGTACATGCATGCCCAAAATCCTGAGAGAAGAATGGAAAAGGGATTGCTATGTGGCCATCCCCCCTCCCCCCAGGGGGGTGATTTCTTGCTTTCTGTCTCTGTCTCCCCAGAAAGTGCACTCGCCCTATGGCAAAGCCTATTTAATAAAATAAATAAATAAATGAAAATGAAAAAGATGTGACTGTGTTAAAAAATGAGGCCGACATGGCTGTTTCTCTAGACACTGCTGCCTAATCCAGGAAAGGCATACATGATGTGTTTATGGGAGCAGCGAACCGTTGGTCTGCAGGCGTCAAACTGCTGAGAACACACCATATAAGGCAGGTGCCAGGATAGCCAACCAGGCTGTCTGCACATCCCTGCCCTACTCTGTCTGTAACTGCTGCCTGCCCACACTGCTGGTGGAGCTCTCTGAGCCTTTGCTGGTTCCAAGTGCTGCCTGATCCATGAGTCATTTCTTTGCTCAAATAAAGTGCTAAATTTAGTTGACTTGGTGGCCCAGTGGCAACGTGCTGCTCAAGTCAAGCTGGATCCATATGGAAAACTGCAGGTTCAGTTCCGTGGTCAATCGGTACATGCCTAGTATATGCGCTCGATCTTGGCTGGCTGTTGAAGAGGATGAGTACTGAACAGAACATGTTAGCCAAATCTGTAAGAGCAAGGTATCTAGCAATTGTTGATTGAATGGAGTCAGTAATTATTGCGGGGGGGGGGGTGTGGGGGGGCATAGGGCACGTGCATTTACTGGGAGGAGAGGAAAGGAAGAGAGAGAGATATCACTTTTCGGGGGAATGACTACACCACAATTTCTTCTCTCAGAATTTTGAGCATACATGCACACACACTCAGCATGATTCTCAAGCTTCTGGGCTCAGGACTCGAACCACGCGGTCGACTACGTGGGAGTCCAGTGACATAGCCATTACGCTAACTGCTGGTTCCCAGCAAGTCAGTAATTTTTTAAAAGTTTATTTCTTCCTGGGGCCGGCAGGTGGCATGGTGTTAAGGGCACAGGACTCCCACATGGCCAACCATGGTTTGAGTCCCAGACCTGGCAGCTTGCTTCCTCACTTTCTCTCTCTCCCCATCACTGGTAAAATTAAAAATAAATAAAGAAAAGTTTTTTTTTTAAAGTTTATTTCTTCCATGAGCATGAGAGAGGACCCCTAACAGGGTCTTGATGCCATGTTCCACCCTGACCCCAACCAGTCCTAGACCATGGCTACGTGAGTGTCTGGCATAATCAGGGAGGGCTCTGGATGAGAACCTGGAACCTTCCCATGTGGGTCAGCATCGCAGAGTATTGCTTTTTTATCACTGTGCCACTGTCTGGCCCCAAGCAATTTTTTTTTTTTTTTTTTTTTTTTGGAGAGGTTTTTGCTATAGGGCGCGTGCGCTCGCCAGACAGACAGAGAGAGACAGAGAGACAGAAAGCGAGAAATCACCCCCCAGGGGGGATGGCCACGCCGCAATCCCTTCTCCTCCATTCTCCTCTCGGGATCTTGGGCACGCACGCACACGCGCCCGGCGTGAGTTTTAAGCCACCAGGCCCGGGACACAAACCGCGGTCGACTACGTGGGAGTCCAGCGACATAGCCATTACGCTAACTGCTGGTTCCCTGGCCCCAAGCAATTTTAATACTGTTGGATATGGGACATGGAGGCTCTAATGGCTGGGGCCACGGCATCAAGATTGTAGTAACCCACCGAGATAACCTTTAATTTTTCTAGGTTAAAGAAAGACAAAATTGAGCTTTAATTATCTCTCCTAGAATTTAAGGCTTTCCTTCCCCCATCACCAGGCCACTTTTTTTTTTTCTTTCTTTCTCAGTTTTAGGCTTTTATAAGCCCCAAGCTATGGTTTATAGTTTCTGTCTCTGGCCAATCAAAGGAAACAGAGGGGGAGGGAAAGCAGCCCCCTCTCCCCAGATGGCCCCTGTCCTCAGGATAATCAATCTCCTTTTCATCTTTTATTTTTTTTTTCTTAAGCAAAATCTTGTTTTATTTTCTTGTAAACAATATCTGAGTTATATGTCTGGGTGAGTAAACACCCCCTCCACACTGTGTACTGATTGTATGGACTATATTTACTTATTTTCTGTATTATTCTTTTTTTTTAATTTTTTTTGCCATAGGACATGCACTCACTAGAGAGAGACAGAGACAGTGAGAGGGAAAGTGAGATATTACTCCCTGGGGGGTTGACCATGCTACAATTCCTTTTCCTCCATTCTCCTCCTGGGATTTTGGGCATATGCACACGCATGCCTGGTGTGATTTTTTAAGCCACCAGGTCAGGGACTCAAACTGTGGTTGACCACGTGGGAATCCAGTGCCTTAGCCACCACACCACCTGCTGGCTCCCCTTATTTCCTGGATTCTTGATAAGCTGGCATTTGCAGCCTCGGTTCTGGAGAGACTATCCCTCCCAGGGCTAGCTCATTCCTAGAGACATCAAAATGATTCCCCTTCGATATACAAACCCACCAGTCCAGAGCTCACAAACTGTCTTCTTTCTTTCCTTTTTTTGTAATTTATTGTGGGATGCATGCACTCCCTGGAGACACAGAGAGAGAGGGAAAGTGAGAAAGCAGCCCCCCGGGGGATGACCATGCATAATCGCCTCTTGTCCATTCTCTTCTTGGGATTTTGGGCATGCACATGCACAGGCCAGTGTGTTTTTCAAGCTACCAGGTCTGGGCTTGAACCGTGCAGTTGGCCATGTGGAATCCAGCCACCTTAACCACCATGCCACTGACTGGCCTTACGTCCTTTCTCAAACTCTAACACATCAAGTCAAGATTTCCCGCCCCAAATCACCCCAAGGCGTGGGACAATTAGGGGCTACCCTAGAGCCTAGAGTTCAGGGCAATTATTCAAACTATTCAGTTCTTTCAATCATCATGATGTATTTTTTTATGCAAAAATGTGTTGTGATTTTTCTGAGGAACCAATAAATTTACTCAGAAGTGCACACCCTGCCTCACCCTTTCCTTTGGGCCACATCCCCCATGCCTGCTTCTGCCCTGACCAAAACTGGGGCTCCCCTTGCAGCCATGTGTGGCACAGCATGGCCCCTTCTCTTAGGAATTATAAGAAAGAAATCTTTTAAAGCCCGTCATCTCCATGTCTGTCACCTTACCATACTTGACCAAAACTAATCCCTGGGGACCAGCACATGGCATAATGGTTACATTGCAAGACTCCTATGTAGTTGACCAAGGTTTGAGTCTTGGACCTAGTGGCTTAAAACACGCACATGCACCGTGTGTGTGCATGCCTGAGATCCTGAGAGGAGAAATTTCTCAGCTTTCTGTCCCTAGGCGATCATTCTCACCCTATAACAACAATCTCTCAAAAACAAATAAACAAACAAAAAAACTAATCCCTGAGGACCAGAGAGTGGTGTGGTAGTAAAACACGATACTCTGCAATCTGACATAGGAAGGTTTCTGGTTCAGATCTGGAGACCTCCATGAGTACATCATTTGCACGCATGTGCCCGTGATCTAGGGCTGGCTGTGGGCTGGGTGTGGATCGTGGCATCAGCACCCTTTTGTGGGTGCACACTCTCTCTTCTTTTGCTTATGGAATAAATAAAAGAAAGAAGAAAGAAACTAATTCTGGGACCAGCAGTTGTCATGATGGCTATGTCACTGGACTCCCATGTAGTCGACTATGGTTCGAGTCCTGGACCTAGTGGCTTAAACTGACGCTGGGTGCATATGCGTGTGTGCCCAAGATCCAGAGAGGAGAATGGAGAAGGGATTGCGGCGTGGCCATCCCCCCTGGGGGGTGATTTCTCGCATTCTGTCTCTCTGTCTCTCTCTGTCTTTCTGGCGAGCGCATGTGCCCTATAGCAAAAATCTCTCAAAAAAAAAAAAAAGCAAAAAGAAACTAATTCTGTGTACAAAATTTAGAACAAAGGCTTTCTGCTGCTAGCTTTGAAGATGGAGGAAAGAGCCAGGAGATTAGAAATACCACTCTGAGAGCTGGAAGAAGGGCCCTCACCTCTGAAGGCACTATGGTCCTGCTACACCTTGAACATACAGGGAGAGCTTGTACTTTCCCAGATCTCGACTATCAAGGCATAAAGACAGTGTGGCATTGGCAAAGATAGACCAAGGACCGCAGGGACACAGCAGGGCCGCACGATGGCATGGGTTCATGGGAAGCCCCTTTCAAGGCCCTGGAAGGAGCCTTGGTCATGTGATCACGTGGTTTTATAGATTCTGCTAAGCTAAGATACTGTAACCGCAAGGGTTCCTGTACGGTCTCCAGCTTCCCCTCTTGCTGGAGAGGTGGTGGGCATTTTTGGGACCTGGCCACAGGGGAGCTGAGTTGTGGAAATGCCATCAGTTGGAGTTTAGCAGAATCTATTTATACCCTTCCCAGCCACTTCCTTTCACAGCAAAGTGAAGGCCAGGCGTCTTGGTGTAGGAAACAGCTTCTAGGAACACCCATGGTAATTAGTGAAGAGGAGTGAGTCACACAAACTTTTGGAAAAGAATTAAAGATCTTGCTGATTTAATAGGAAATGCTGACATCAACATGATAATATAGACTCCTAACAGAGTCAGAGCCAGCATAACATAGACATGATGTTTTAATAAAGCTCATCCCAGAGGGTGTTTTAGATCTGTCACCTTGTAAGAAAAATGCAAAACTCTCTAAACTTCCAGCTTATAAAAGAAAGTAATTTGACAGAGTGTCTGCCAAATTTGACAACAGTCTTTACAATATATGTGATATAACAAGTAATGAGTTGTCAAGTGCAAACTTTTGTAAAATAATCATCACACTTTTTTTTTAATCAGCCATGCTAGAGGAACTAAATTATCTTTCTCTTTTTTCCTTGTAAAGTGTTACTGTAAAATTGTTATAAGAAGAGAATTTAAAATGTAGATAAAAAATGTATCTTGGTGTAGCAGGCAGTTATGAATAAAAATCATTGTATTTTTGGATTTTTTTTTTTTGGTTGTTGGAGAGGTTTTATTGCTATAGGGCACATGCGCTTGCCAGACAGACAGAGAGAGACAGAGAAACAGAAAGCGAGAAATCACCCTCCAGGGGAGATGGCCACGCTGCAATCTCTTCTCCTCCATTCTCCTCTCGGGATCTTGGGCACACATGCACATGCGCCTGGTGTGAGTTTAAGCCACCAGGTCCAGGACTCGAACCATGGTCGACTACATGGGAGTCCAACAACATAGGCATTATGCCAACAGCTGGTCCCACTATTAGTCAATTTTTTACTTTTTTTTTTTTTTTTTGGAGAGTTTTTTGCTATTGGGCGTGTGTGCTTGCCAGACAGACAGAGAGAGACAGAGAGACAGAAAGCGAGAAATCACCCCCCGGGGGGGATGGCCACGCCGCAATCCCTTCTCCTCCGTTCTCCTCTCGGGATCTTGGGCACGCACGCACACGCGCCTGGCGTGAGTTTAAGCCACCAGGTCCGGGACTCGAACCACGGTCGACTACGTGGGAGTCCAGAGACATAGCCGTTACGCTAACTGCTGGTCCCCAATTTTTTAAAAAAATTGTTTAATTTGTTGTGACTTCTCTCATTCTGAATAAATATTTCATTTTATAATTAGTACTTTGGATTTTTCCTTGGAGAGGGCACTATTGGCTTGAGGCTGCCCACAACCTGGACGTGCGCTAGTGCTTTCCATGGTGCCCCAGCTACAAGGAAGAGTGGTCCCTGCAAGGAGTATAATGCGTCATTAACCAGCTGGGTGAAAACCGGGGTCTCTACCCCGCCTCACACCACACCCCCAAGTCCGTGTAGGCTGGCTCAGAGATATAAATGTAAAAGATAAATAACACTGGGAACCAGCAGTTAGCGTAATGACTATGTCGCTGGACTCCCACGTAGTCGACTGCAGTTCGCATCCCGGACCCGGTGGCTTAAAACTCACCCGGTGGCTGCCCAAGATCCCAAGAGGAGAACGGAGGAGAAATTGCGGCTCACTGGGGGGTGCCGGTCTCTCTGTCTCTCTCTGTCTGTGCCCTATGCGTAGACATGAACATCTACATGCCTCAAGATCCCAAGAGGAGAACGGCAGAATGCATCCCCTAGAAGGGTTACTAATTGACGGAAAACTTCATCTGATTATGGTATTAAGAGGTGGGCTTGGGACCAGCCATCTCTGGACCCCCTGCGGTTCAAGGGGGGCTTAAAACTGATTATGCTCATCTCTTTGGCTGTCTTTCCACTTTCTGTCTTTCCAGGGAGTGCATGTGTCCTATAGCAAAAATCTCTCAAAATAAAAAAAAAAAAAAAAAAAAGAAGAAGAAGGAAGGAGGAGGAGGAGAAGAAAGGAGAGGGACAGGAGCTGACACATGCCCTACCCTTTCACTATGTGGTGCCCGGTACCCCTCCAGACTCTGCTGAAGTCTCCTTCCAGAAGAAGGCCCTTATTGAATGCAGCCCCTTGACCTGGGACCTCAAAAACCATGAGCTGAATAAACTTGAAAAAAAAGTTTTTTAATAAATTATCCCGTCTGTGGTCTTCAGTTATAGCAATAGAAAAATGGGCAAAAAAGGGACCAGCAGGGGCCAGCAGGTGGCATGGTGGTTAAGGGCGCTGGACTCCCACATGGCTGACTACTGTTTAAGTCCCCAACCTGGCAGCTTGCTTTCTCACTTTTCCTCTCTCTCTCTCTCTCTCTTTCTGTCCCTCTGTGGTCAAATTAAAATAAGTAAATAAAGTTAAATAAAATAATTTTTTTATAAAAAGAAAAATGCATGGATTCCAATTTTTTTTTTTTGCACTGAAATGAACTCAGACTTTTCCAAAAAACCTTTTTCTTTTCTTTTTTGCCAGAACGCACATGCACTTGCCAGAGAGAGACAGAGAGACAGAGAGAGAAGGAGAGGGAGAAAGTACTCCCAAAATGGGGCATGGCCATGCCACAGTATCTTTTCCTCCATTTCTCCATCCTGTTGGGATTTGGGGCACACAAACACATGCACCTGGCACGATTTTTAAGCCACTAGGTCCAAGATTCAAACCATGCCGTCAGCCACGTGGAAGAGGCTCCCTTAGCCACAAGGCCGTGGGCCAGCCCTCCACAAACTGTTAAAGGGTTTTGCCATATGGCACCTGCATTCTCTGGAGAGAGACAGTGAGAGGGAAAATGAGAAGTCACTCCCCGGGAGGATGGCTACACCTCAATCCCTTCTTCATCTTCCTCTTGGGACTTTGGGCATGCACACACATGTATCTGGCATAAGATTCAAGCCGCTAGGTCCAGGATTCAAACCACAGTCACCTTGACTGTGGGAGTCCAGTGCCTTAACCACTATGACAGCTGCTGGCCCCACTCCATGAACCTTTTTTTTTTTTTTTAATAGACCACAGATTAGTTTATTTTTAACACCCATCAAGCCATGAATTCATAGGGAAAAAGTTCCAGTAGCTCAGGCTCCTTTCCATTGGTTCTCACACAGTGTGCTTCTCTGGGTGGAGCAGGCTGGCGCTTTAGTTGAATCCAGGTACCTTTCTCTTTGGCTTCTTTCTTTTCCTGGTCATTTTCCTTCACACGTTTTAGGAAGCTATCTCTGCTCTTAGAATGTTTAATATGCTCAATACGCACATTGATTGTCTTGGCAAGAATCTTGCCCTTAACTTGTTTGTTCACAACAATGCCAACAGCATGCTGGGTAACATTGTAGACTCTTCCAGTTTTGCCATGGTCACGTTTGTGGGGCATTCCTTTTTGAACAGTACCCATTCCCTTAATGTCTACAATATCTCCTTTCTTGTAGATTCGCATATATGTTGCCAAAGGAACAACTCCATGTTTTCTAAAAGGCCTAGAGAACATATATCGGGTGTCTCTCCTCTTTCCCTTTGTGTTTGTCATTTTGGTTAATTACTGGAAGATGGCGGTTCTGGCCAAAAGCCTCCTCCACGAACTTTTAAAATTCCTCTCGTAAACATAAAATAAGGTGTCCTTAAATAGAATCACATATAAAACAAGATTATGTGTTGATTCAGGTGCCAAAACTGTGACCCGAGGCTCATAGGCCTCTAACTCTGTGTTTCCCCTAAGAGCAATGGTTCAGTACTCCCTAATTTAGTGTTTGTAATAATACAATCTTTATAGAACAGAGCTACCATGGATACTCACAGTCAACTGTAACTGACAAAAGAATCATCTCCAGAGAACTTTTACAAATCAATAAGGAAACAAAAATGATAGCGTCTAACAGAGCCCACGAGAAGAGCTGTCAAGGGCAGACAAGTCTGTAACAAGGGGCAAGGCTCTCTTGTCATAGAGAATTAGTCACAACCCACACTGAGACACCTCTGCACCCCTACCAGGGAGTCTGACATTGTGAAACCACGAGGGTCTAGGGTTAGCAAAAACATGCAGCTTAGGGAATTCCCTATATTGCTAACAGAGGTCTAAATTTTTATTTATGTGTGTGTGGATATTGGGGAAACTTCGGGGTTCTCTTCTAAAGGTGAACACAGCACATCCTATGAGCCAGCAGATTACTCCAGCAGTCGTGTGTATGCGTGCATGTGGTCTCCGGATGCATGGAGGAGAATATGCAATGGAGCATTATTCCTAACAGCCAAAATCTGGCAAAAGCCCACAAACTTATTGGCAAGAATAAACAGTAGTCTATACCTACAATGGAATAGAAGTAATTATTTTTTTTTAAGTTTTTGCTGTAGGACACGTGTACTTGCCAGAGAAAGAGAGAGAGAAAGTAAGAAATCACCCAAAGGGAGATGGCTGCTCCACAATCCTTTCACCACTCTCCTCTCGGGATTTTGGGCATGCCGCACATGTGCCTGGTTTCATTTTCAAGCCTCTGGGTCCAAGACTGGAGCCATGAAGCCAGCCAAATGGGACCGAGTGCCTTAACCTCCATACCACCTGCTGGCCCATGAATGTGCAATTTGACTTGCAGGATCAATGAAAAAGACTGCTCTGTGGAGCTCACGAACAAAACATTACGTGAAAGAAGCTGATCTCCAATAACGTGAACTCTGACCCATTTTTGTGCCATTCAACACAGGCTGGCATAGTTATGTGTGCGGTGCGTGTGGGAGTTTCATAGCACTGTGGTAACAAGGTACCACCGATTGGGTGGCTTAGACAACAGAAATTCACCACCTGTCAGTTCCAGAGGCCGAAGGTCTGAGATCAAGGTGTCGTGGGGCCGGTTCCTTAAGACACTCCAAAGGAGACTGTCCCTGACCTCTCTTCCAGCTTCTGGTAGTTGCTGGCAATCTGTGGTGTTCCTTAGCTTGTTGAAGCACCACCCCAACCTCTGCCTTCATCTTCACATGGTGCCCTCCCTGTGTGTGCGTGTCCATGTCCAAATTTCCCCTTTTTATAATCACACCAGTCTCATTTTAACTTGATTATTTTTGTAAAGAACCTGTCTCCCAGTAAGCACACAGTATGAGGTAGGTAATGGGAGTTAGGACTCTTAACATATGAATTTGGTGGGGACACTATTGTATTCTTAACAGTGTGGTTAGATTTTATCATGGTAATCTCCTTGGGGAGCAGGGAGGGGAGAGGGTCCCCACACGGACTTCCAACCTCTAGACTGTGATAAATCAATTTCTGTTGTTTAAGCCCCCCAGTCTGTAGTATTTTGTCGTGGAAGCTGAATAGACTAAGACAGTGAGGGAAGGGAACAGAGGAGACGGCTCTGGAGATGAGAACAGTCAAGGTTTGAAGGAACCTCCACACAAGACGCTTTCCACATAAGCCACTGATGCTGGAACAGAAGGATCTATCTTGGCTCCAGCCTGTCTGGCTTGGTGCTGTGTTTGAGGCAGAGATGGAAAGTTTTAAGGTACCTTGGATGCAAAGCTGGTAATTGTTTTAGACGACACTTCTAGGAAGTCCATGGGAGGGTTTGATGGAAGGAAGTATTGTTTGCTTGCCATTTAAATTAACATGCTGGCTGGAATGCACTAAATGGTCAGATGGGGGCTGGCCTTTTTAAGATGCACTCTCTTTTATTCTAAAGAAAAAGAGGGATGTCCTTACATACTATTTTTCTTTAGAAGCCATCTGGAGTTTGGACAATGGGGCATGAGCTTCAGTAAACCTCTGCCTCCTCAGGGCCATCATGGCTGCATCATAGCCTTCCCAGGGCCAAGGATAGGGTCGGGGGGGTGCTGAAGCCAGCAGGGGAGGTTGCCGAGAAGACAAAAGGAGAGAGAAAAGGTTGAGACCCATGGTCTCCCCAGCCATCTATTAAGAGCTTGAAGGTACAGGGAAGAGGGGAGGGTGACTGGGTTGAGCTAATGCTCCAGGGTGCGGGGACTCTGGATACACTGCGTTGACTCCCCTCTGGATGCCGGTTTAAGGAATCCCGGTGGCAGGGGGTGCCTTTTTTTCTTGAACGTCCTACCTCAGGGCCTTTGCATTGGCTGTGTCCCTTCCTGGGTACTTTTCCAGGTACTTTTTTGTGTTTGCTGGGTTTGCCACAAGACCTGCTGCTCCTGGTCACTTGGTCTCAGCTCCCACTATCCACAGCCAGCATCAAGACACTAAGTAGCTTCCGGGCTTATTTTTCAGTTTGCTGTCCATCTGCCTGCTTGACGCTTGTGGACATATCTCCTGTGACTCTGAGGTCTGCCCAGATGGTCAGTGAACACTTTCCGGACAAATGAATGCATCCTCCAGAATGTGGGGCCAAGTCTCTCCTCCCCCCTTCTCAGGTACCCCCTCTCCTTCCTCTTTAGGCCTAACCCCAGCACCATCCTCTCCCCTGGACACGGGTTGGACCTTCTACTCCTGGTAGCTCCTCTCAGCAGAGACCTCAAGGGGCAGGTCCTCCAGTCTTCCACATTCCCAGGTATTTTCTGGGTACATTAATCTCCTTCAGCTGTGCCTTCCTTTGGGCCTCTCTGCCATGTTGACCCTAGAACCCCACCTTTCTTTTTTTTTTTTTTTTTTTGGAGAGGTTTTTGCTATAGGGCGCGTGCGCTCGCCAGACAGACAGAGACAGAGAGACAGAAAGCAGGAAATCACCCCCCAGGGGGGGATGGCCACGCCGCAATCCCTTCTCCTCCATTCTCCTCTTGGGATCCTGGGCACGCACGCACACGCGCCCGGCGTGAGTTTCAGCCGCCGGGTCTGGAACTCGAACCGTGGTCGACTACGTGGGAGTCCAGCGACATAGCCATTACGCTAACTGCTGGTCCCAACCCCACCTTTCTTTTGAAGTCCTGCAGGTTCCTGCTGGGCTGTCTGGCAGGGTTGGGGACCTGGCTTAAGGGCCAACCACCAGGGCTCCTCAGGGACCAGGTGGGTTCCCCTGAGGTCCCTTGGCCCAGGATGCCACAGCACAGCTGCGCAGACTTCAGTTCACCATTAGGTCCACAGGAGCAGGGAACCAGAGTGCCTAGCGATGAGAGCAGGGTGACCTGCTCGGACACCGTCCCCAAACGTCATAGGGTACCACAGGAGAAGCTGAAGTTGTGTTTGCTGGGTTTGCCCCTCTGCAGATCTTGTGGGCTTCCCCAGCAGGGGGCAGGACACTGGGATCCAGGAGAACTGGGAGTGCAGTGAAAAGCGGGTCTTTCCATGGGGGAGAGGAGAGAGGTCGAAGTTCCTGAGTGTCGCGACAGGATTGTCCTAGACCGGCTGAATCGAAAGCCCACGGACGCCAGGAGGAATGGACAGGAGGTGGGCGTTCCTTTCCCTAATGGAACGTTCCTTTCCTGCTCCCAGGCGGAGATAGCCACGCCATGTCCATTGGGACAGCTCAAGTCTGCGGTCCCTGTCTGTCGTGGGAACAGCGACTGGTGCCTGGGGGGTGGGTTCTGTGCCTCCAGGCATGGTCAGCGCGCCGGAAGACCTCTGAAAACAGATCCTCCCACGAACGGCGCAGTGTCCTGGGAACGACCCAAGGGCACGAACAGGGCGCCCTATCCTCCTGCCCTCTCGCCTTATCCAGGGAAGCCCGGGATGGTTGCCGCCCATTTGCCGCGTAGCCCTGCGCAACCGCGAGCCAAGGACACGATCTGCTGTCCCGCGTAGGAAGCGTCTGTCTGCGCAACGCTGGCCTGGTCTTCACAGGTGCCGGGAGCCTGGAGGCCGAATGAGGGGAATGTGGTTCAGCCTCCGGCCTGTCTGGCTGTCGCAAGCGGCCAGGCAGACCCCACGAGGGCAGTTCCCACACCAATCCCCAGGCCCGCTCCCCAGTCGGTTGGCCCGGGCCAGCGGGAACCCATACTCAACAGGCCCCGCCCTCCGGCCTCGCCTTCAGCAGCCCCACCCTAGTAAGACTCCGCCCCCAACAGGCCCCGCCCTCCTGGCCCTGCCTCCTCCCCTTCTGGCCCCGCCTCCGTAATGCCCTGCCCATGGCCCCGCCTCCCCGTGGCCGCAACCATTTGCAGACACTGCTTCCTACTGGCCCCGCCTCGTCTCCCCACAGGCCCCGCCCCACATCCCGTAGACCCCGCCTCCTTGCCATCCCTGCTTCCCGCAGGTCCCGCCCCGCCGCCCGCGTCTGCGCAGTATGACCCGTGCAGTCGGAAGCCGGGCGGCACGGTGCGGGCAGGGCAGCCGGGGCGCCGGTCGCCCCCAGTGCTGACCTGGCCTCCTGCCTGCTCGCCCGCCCGCCTGCCGTGGCTCGGGCCGCTCGGGCCGGGGATGGCGGCGGCGGCCGAGCCCGGGGCCCGCGCCTGGCTAGGCGGCGACTCCCCGCGCCCCGGTAGCCCGTCCTGCAGCCCGGTGCTGAGTGGAGGAGGCCGCGCGCGTTCGGGGCAGGAGCGGGCGGGCTCCAGGCTCCCGGGCCCCGCTGCCGCGCAGGGCCACAACTTCCGGAAGGTTACGCTCACCAAGCCCACCTTCTGCCACCTCTGCTCCGATTTCATCTGGGGGCTGGCCGGCTTCCTCTGCGACGGTGAGCGCTGACCCGCTGTCGGGCCCCAGACTCCTCGGAAACCCTCTACCCAGCGCGCCGTCAGGACCCCACAGCCCGTCCCAGAGTCCCGGATTGCCCTTTTCCGAGGTGGAACAGGGGCCTATCCAGGACGTCAGGGCCTCACGGAACTCCAGCTCAGACACCACCCTCGTAACCAGAATGCACACTTCACCTTTGAGCTCTGTCCTTCCCAGCTGTGGCCCCATGGGTAGGAGAGGCCCAGGCCCAGAACCACCTTATCGAAGTGAAGACCGGTTCTTTCAGGAGGGGGTGGAGGTGTCCCAGCCCTGTCCTCAGGACCTGCCCCTCGTGGGGCTGAAGTGTGGGGATAGGAATCTGCCACTCTGGGCTCTGGGATCTCAGGGCTTGTTTGGGAGATGGGAACAGTAAGTGCCCTCTGCTGCCCAGATGGTCGGGGCTGGTGCTGCCTAGGCTCAGCCAAACAGAGAGCCAGACCAGGCCCTGTCATTCCAGGTGTGGCATGTCCCAGCAGGCTCCCATCCAGCTGCCAAGCAGGCTGGGCTGGGGTGAGAACTGCCCTGCCCTCTTCTCGACTCCAGGGTGCTTCCAGGGTTGGCCCTCTCTAGTCCTCTAACCTCCTGCAAGCAAGCAGGCTCTGGATACCACAGCCAGCCTCTACAGGGAGCCAGGGACAGGATTGGGGTGTTTATACGGAGTGCAGGGATGTTTGACACTTAACCGTATCCTGGCCAGGCTTGTGGACCTGGGATGGGACTGATGAACCTCTGTCCTGCTCAGGATGACAGGCCTTTGCTCAGGGGAGAGAAGGGTCACTTGGGCTGGAGCCTGTGGGAGAGGCTGGATCTCATGCAGGGGTCTTCCAGTGGAAGTGGCATGGTTGTTCTGATGCCTAGGGCTGTGTGTGGTGGCCTGGGAGTGGTTATTGTGGTTATCTTGGTTCTTGTCAGAAACATCATACTACCCTGCCTGCCCCCTGGGAATGCCAGGGTGTCCCACTGAGGTGGCAGATGTTCATGTGCAGGTTGAGTCAGCTCTATGTCTGAGGCTGGACCATTAGATTTGTGGACAGGTGAATGGTACAGAAAGCAGAGCACTAGATCTGAGATCAGACTCTGGGAGCCCATGCCATTGGGTTTGCTGCACAGGCGAAAGATACAGAAGGTAGAATTCCAGCTCTGAAGCTGAGCCCTAGGGCCCCCAGGGAGGTAAGTATGGTAAAGGTAGAGGTGTAGATCTGAGAGTAGACCAGGATCCCTGCACAACTGAGAGATCTGACGACAGAACTGAGTCTGGGCCTAGACTCTGGGTCCCCCTCAGAGATGTGACACTCTCCCTCCATCCCCCCACAGATGGGACATTACGTCTGAGGGGGCTCAGGATCAGCTTTGTCCTGGGGCAAATAGCTCATTGAAAGAGATTGGCATAGTACTTGGGAGATGCCTCAGAGCCTTTCCTGGGCAGCCCCCTTGGAGAATGGGCTGGAATCTCAGCAGAGAGACCCTGCAAGGAAGTGGGTGGAAGAAGAGCCCCCTCCCCTCTGGGGAGCTCTCAAGATATGGGGCCAGGCCTAATGGGTGCTAGCTCCTCACTCTCTCTGTGGGCAAAGGACGAAGCTGGGCATCACAGCTACGTTCCACAGCAGAGCTGGCCTGAGAAGGAGGGGATGCCCCAGGGAAGATGCCAAGGGGACTGCTCGCCTTTCTTCCTCCTTTCCCTACTTCTCTCATCCAGCTCCAGCCCACTTCCATGTTTTCTGTGGAGTTTTCATGGAGGAACTTCTGTCTACTCCCTTCTGGAGCCTGGCGTGGAGGGTGGAGTGGGCACGCTATGGCAGTGTCAACTGGGGGCCTTCCGTGAGCACTGCCTCTTTTGCGACTGGGCTACCTCAAGGTTTCTGTGGCCATAGTTTCCCCCTGAGGTTGCCTAGGAGACTGCCACTGCCTCCCACCCCTGTGAGGCCCAGCTCGGGCCCCTTCCCCTCTCGCTCCTGTCCTGGCCCACCCTGTGCTGGATATGCCACCAGAGGCCGCTCTGCTGCTCCTTCTCGCAGCCTCTCCACCCACATCCGTCTCACAGCCCATCTTGCTGCTGAGATGAGCAGCTGCCTCCCCCAGGGTGGGCATGATGTGCCACTTGCTGCGCCCATGACCCTCCTGAGCTCCCTGCTGGCTGAGGTGCTGCCCTGGGCCCCTTGTACCAGCTAAGGTTTTAAGTGCTCATTTCCTCTGGAGGCTGGGCTTTTCTACCCTCCAGTGGCTCCTGCTTTCTGGAGCCTTCACCTGGCCAGATCCCCTCACTGCCTTTGGGGGCTCTGGGTCTCAGTCATAGCTCATGGTGCGTGGCAAGGGCAATGAGAGATGTATGCAGTTTCAGGAGAGTGAGGGAAGGGTGTCTCCAGAGAAGCCACTACGAGGGGGGGATGTACAGAGAGGCAGAAGATTGTGAAAGTCCTGCCATCCTGGGTGGAGCTGATGAGCACCAGGGCTACTCCTTGCAGAGGGCCAGCTGCAAAGATGGAGGGGCCTGAGAGCGAGGGGCAGGGGCCACTCTCAGGACGAGTGGACATATTCTTTGTCTTCCAGAATGGTTAGAACCACTTGGCCCCTGCTCCCTGGCTGTAGGCTCTTGGATGAGGTGTGGGGAGGTGGAGGATCACCATGCCCATGGTGCCACCTAGCAGCCATAGGGACTGTAGCCGTGCCCTTCCTCTGCCCCCAGCAATGACGGAGATGGAAGCACTCTCCCCACTGCGCACACAATAGGACGGTGCTGGGAGGTCTGCAGGGACTTAGCTGGTGCATGAACCGCCCCATCAGCTCTGGCAGAGTGGGTCCCTTTGTGACGGGCGCCTGCCATGACTTGGTTGTCCTGCTGGGCAAGGTGAGCCCTGGGTTCACTCACTTCCTGGGTGGGAATCAACTTCTGCTGCTCTCGTCCTCACAGTCTGTAACTTCATGTCCCACGAGAAGTGCCTGAAGCATGTAAAGACCCCCTGCACGAATGTCGCGCCCAGCTTGGTCCGGGTAAGTACAGGGTGGGGCGCTGCCCCTGCTGAGAGCTCTTGTGAGTCTGAGACACTGAAACCCTAGTTGGCCTCCACACTGTCAGTTTAGTTACACCCGTGGTTAAAAAGCAAAACACAGAATACTACTCGGTGATTAAAAAAAAAAAAAGGAATGAGCTATTGATGCTCCAAGCACTCTAGCCATATCTCCAGGGAGCTGAGCTGATTGAGAAAAGCCAATCCCAAAGGTCATGTCCATAGAATGTTCTTGAGATGAGGAAACTAGAGAGCGCACAGATTAGAAGTGTCCAGGCCTTAAGGAAGTGGGAGTGGCTAGCAGGGTGAAGACTTCTGTATCTTGACTGCATCTGTGTCAGTAGCCTGTAATATTGACTGTTGTTTTGCAAGATGTTACTACTGGGGGCCAAAGGGCACAGGGAACTTTCAGTATTATTTCTTACAGCAGCATGTGAACCTACGCCTATATCAGAATAACCAGGTTAAATAAAAAGCAAAAGCACTAAAAACTTGGAGTTTGAGATCTTGGCCATCAGCCTAACTGTGATGCTCTGGGCGGAGCAGTGAGGTGGCTGGCGTATGTCCCCTCGGGCTACAGGAGACTTCTTTTCTATGGGTGACTGCAGTAGTGATGACAGTTGACATTTAAAAAGAGTTGACTTTTGGGGGCTGTTCTGTGTAGGCTTTGCCCATTCCTCTGTCACTCGTCAGCCTCACCCTTTCCAGACTGTGGGCCTCATCCCTCCTGGGTGCACGCAGGTGCAGGTTGGGCGGTGTGTTGGTGGTGAGTAGAGCTCTGGGCAGCAGGATGGCAGTGAGGGGAGTGTGGGAGAGACAAGGTCAGCAGAGACCAGGGTCCTGGCTGCAGGGTCTGCCCTCTGATATTTGATGCCGTGTTTGAAGAATAGCTTGATTATGAGGCATGAGTGCAGAAGGACCTGAGGCTGCTGGCTTCTGGTGGTGACCAGCACCCTCTGGACACCACATTGGCTAGGGGGTCCCTCTTCATGTGGACATCTGAGGCTATAGTTTTCGAAAATTGATTTTAATGTTTTCTACTTTACTCAAGTAAAATAAAAATATATGAGTGAGCTGGCCTCTTGGTACAGTGGTTAAGCATTGTGCATTGGGAGCGGGATCCTGTATGACTGACTGCACTTTGAATCCTGGCTCCAGCAGGTAGAAAAATGTGTGTGTGTGTGTTTACATGTCCCAAATCCTGACTGGATGGATGCAGGAGAAAGGATTGCAGTGTGACCATGACCCATGGGGTGGGGGGTGCTTTCTCTTTCTCTTTCTCTCTGTGTCTTTCTGGCGAGTACACATGCCCTCTGGCAATAAAAAAAATACATGTATGTATTTTAAATATAAGCATGATGGGGATACAGATATTGAAATGGAAATTTAAAAATCCCCCACCGCTCTGGCATGTTCACGGTTTCCATTCTGGTATATGATCTGTTTTTTCTCTTTATGCATATTTTAACTCAAATTTTGAGACAAGCACAAGAGTCAGGAGTGAAGATTTTTGTCCTTCTGGTCCCCAGCATGCATTCATGCATACGTGCATACATGTGCACGTGCGCACACTCACATGCCCCTGTATGTCTTGACTACCTCCCAGAGGACAGCCTTGGTGTGTGTTGGGAGCCCCTGGGTCCCAAGAGCCAGTACCTGGCAGCTGACAGGGCTTGACATGGCCTTGGAGGGGGAAGTGTGGGTGGTGCATGGGCCTTGCTCTGCTTCTGCTAGGCAGGACTGCTCAAGGGAAGCTCCAGGGCTGTGCTCCCTGCCCTCCATCAGCCAGGCTGTCCCAGGCCCCAGACATGGTCACCACTGGGACCTTCTGGGTGGCACAGTAGGATTGGGACTGGGTGGTCCCCAGCAGAGGCCTGAGCCACAGTTGTCCAGGTGAAGAGGGGGGAGGTAACCCCTCCTGCAGGAACAGTCACTGAGCGTGGGGAGAGAGCTGTGTGTTGGTCCTGAGGGTGGTTGGATGGGCAAACGGCACCCCTCAGCAGGACCCCTCTCACCTGCCAGGTTCCTGTGGCCCACTGCTTTGGCCCCCGGGGGCTCTACAAGCGCAAGTTCTGTGCTGTCTGCCGCAAGGGCCTGGAGGCTCCTGCGCTCCGCTGTGAAGGTACTGCTGGAGTCCGCTGGCTCCCCTGGGGCTTGCGAGGCCTTGGTCTCTGCTGCCCAGGACGGCCCAGCCCTTCCTCACCCAGTTGCTGGTCAGGGGAGATAGGAGGGAGGCGGAAGACTGGTAGGGGTGGGGGGTGGGTGAGGTGGCAAAGAGGAGGGGCAGGGCACAGGAAAGTTAAAGGGAGCCGGGTTCTGGGGTCAGTGGGACCCAGGCCCAAGCAGAGGTGCCAAGAGGCCAGAGAGGATGGTGGCATAGGGGCATGAGTGGGGCCGTAGCGAGAGAGGCCCCTAACCCTGCCCGCCCCCCAGTGTGTGAGCTGCACGTTCACCCCGACTGTGTGCCCTTCGCCTGCAGCGACTGCCGCCAGTGCCACCTGGATGGGCACCGGGACCACGTAAGTCTGCAGGGACCTGGGAAACTAGCGGGCTTGGGATGGGTGGCTGGGCAAGTAGCCGACCGCTCCCTTCCCAGGACACGTACCACCATCACTGGCGGGAGGGGAACCTACCCTCCGGTGCACGCTGCGAGGCCTGCAGGAAGACGTGTGGCTCCTCTGACGTGCTGGCTGGCGTGCGCTGCGAGTGGTGCAGCATCCAGGTGGGCACGAGAGCTCACCCTGAGGGTGGGGAAGGAGTGCGGGTTGAGGGAGGATGGGCATGGTGTGTCCAGATAGGCCCAAGGAGGGACTGGGGACAAGGCCCTGCGGGATGGGGCAGAAGGGCTGTAGAGTTGGGGAGGAACAGCATGGGAGGTAAAGGGGGCAAGGCAGGAGAGTGTGGTGTCCAGGTGCTAATGGGCGGGAGCCGGGGAGAGCCCCAACTATGGGGTTGGAGTGTGTGCTGGTCCTTCTTTCCTCCTGGCCTATCTGCATTGTACTGGTTTCAAGGTGGGAGACTCTCACACAGAGCCAGGGCTCCCTGTCTACTGGGGCCTGAGGGGGACGTGCCACCCTGCACAATGGGCCAGGATCGGTCAGCCCAGTATGGGTGCTCGCATGAGCCCCTGTGGGTGGGCCTTGGCCCTGGCCTTTTGCCCCAGCTCAAGCCCCTGTTCCCTCAGGCCCACTCAGTCTGTGCCCCCGCGCTCGCCCCTGAGTGCACGTTCGGGCGCCTGCGCTCCATGGTCCTGCCTCCTGCCTGCGTGCGCCTGCTGTCCCGCAACTTCAGCAAGATGCACTGCTTCCGCATCTCCGAGAGCACGGCCCCAGAGCCTGGTGAGGTGGGGTGGGCCTGGCGGGTGTGCCTTTGGTTGAGGACTGGGCACTGAATGAGAGGTTCCCATGCCCATTTTGCAGGTGAGGGGGATGACTGTACAGAGGGAAATGCTGCCATGGGCCCAGGCAGAGAGGCGCTGGCGTCTCCAGAGTCCAGTAAGTGCCCTCTTCCTTACTGGCCACCCTGTCCCTCACTTGTCGAATTCATACCTGCTCCCCCTGGCCCAGGCAAGCAAACCCTAAAGATCTTTGATGGCAATGACACCATGAGGAGAAGCCTGTTCCGACTCGTCACTGTCCCCCGCCTGGCCCGGAGTGAGGAGTTGCTGGTAAGAAGAGGCCTGCAGGTAGGTGGGGTGTGGTGTTAGTGTGGCCCCGTGTTCTCACACCTGGTACCTACCCTCCACAGGAGGCTGCGCTGAAGGCCTACTACATCAATGAGGACCCACGAGACTTCGAGCTGCAGCCACTGCCCTTATCCTCTCAGTCTGGGGACACCGGGGCCCAGGGCAAGGCTGGGAGTAGTGGGACCATGGAAGAGGAGGGCAGCAGAGGCCTTGGGTCCCGCGAAGACATGCCTGAGGCCTGGGTCATCCGGGCTCTGCCCCGTACCCAGGAGGTTCTAAAGATCTACCCTGGCTGGCTCAAGTGAGACCTGGGCCCAGGCAGGGGTCTGCTGGGTGGGAACTGTGAGGGGCTGGGAGGAGCTACGCGGCCCAAGCTTCTGAGCCTGTCCCCCACAGGGTGGGTGTGGCCTACGTGTCCATTCGTGTGACCCCACAGAGCACGGCCCAGATGGTGGTGCTGGAGGTCCTCCCGCTGCTTGGACGCCAGGTACGTACACTGGGTCCACCCTGTCCTGGCTGGAGTTGGGAGTCATTGTACTCAGTGGGCCAGGCCATTGGTCTGGCCCACGTGTGGCTGCCCCTGTGGGGATAGGAGCCAGTCTTAAACCTGACGCTGCAGCTTTTGCCCCTGCAGGCTGAGGGTCCCGAGAACTTCCAGCTGGTGGAGGTGCTCATGGGCAGCAGGCAAGGTGAGTGGGTGGCCTGAGGTCAGGGCCCCGTGGGTCCCTATATGCATTCTGGGTCATGGACTGGCCTGCTTTGGGGCCCTCCAGGTGGTACTCAGGACATTGGGGCCAGATCCTGCCTTCTGGCCAGTTCTGCCTTGCATGCCCACACACCCTGGGTCTCGGGGCAGCTGTCTGCAGTGGTAAGGAGCCAGTGCTGATGGGCTGCTCCCCTCACCCCTGCAGTCCAGTGGACAGTGCTGGCAGATGAGGAGCTGCTTCTCGACCGGCTTCGGGACATCCGGCGGGTCAGTGTGTGTGGATACCAGCCCCTCTCCTCTGTGATGACTGTCAGCCCCCTCCTCCCTGAGGGCTACCAACCCTCAGCCACAGCCTCCATCTGTCCTACAGGGGGGTGTCTTCCTCTGGGGCACTGCGTCCTCCCTAGCTGGGAGGCTGACTGTCCTGGAACAAGTCAGTTGCTCCCAGAATGTTGGGATCTCAAGCGCCAGATGTCCCTGAGCTCCCTGAGGGGATCGGACAGGGACTTGTCCAGGAAGGAAGCCTCTGTGGTCCCCTATTTCTCCTTCATCTTAAATTAGTTCAGCCTTTGGGAGTCTTCTTGCGGATGAAGGGTGGAGGGGCCCAGTGCTGGAAGTGCCGAGCTCTGGCCCTGCCTGGCATCTTGCCTGCCCAGCACCCTGTCCCTCTTCCTGCAGACTTCCGTTCGACAGCTAAATCAGACGCGGTTCTATGTGACTGAGACCAGGGCAGTGTCCCCACGTATCTCCCTGTTTGTCGGTGGCCTGCCACCTGGCCTGTCCCTCCAGGAGTATAGCAACCTGTTGCAAGAGGCTGTGGCCACCAAAGGTATGGTGTGGGCTGGGGGCTAGTGGCTGGGTGCAGGGTCTTGACGGCAGGCAGTAGTGGCTGCAGTGCCTCCCCATGTACCATCTGAGCTCTAGCCTGGGTCACCCTGAGAGTCTCCGTGCTTACCTCTGTCCTTCCCTCTGTGGGACTCCCAGCCTCTGAGGTCATTCCCAGTGGTGCTGTTTCTGCCTCCCCCTCTGGGTGGGCCCTGTACCTTTAGGGAACAGGAAATCCTGACCGTGGAGCTGGCCATGGGCACTTCCTAGAGGAGCTGCCCCTATAAGCCAGGTGTTGGGAGGTTCTTTCCCTAGAGTGGGGCAGGGCTGTCTGGGGTAGATTGTGCAGCTGGAGTGTGGACGCCTTTAAGAGGGAGGGCCGGAACCCCAGGGTAGGGGAGGCTGGCCAGCCCTCGTGGCCGTGTGTCCTTGGCATTCCCCAGCCCTGACTGCAGCCTGCCTTTGCAGCCGCCGTGGTGTCTGTGAGCCATGTCTACTCCTCACAAGGTGAGCTGCCGCCCTAAGGACAGTCGGGTTTGGCCAACACTTGCCCAGGAGTTAGGAGGAGAAGTCCTTTTTTTTTTTTTTTTTTTTTTGCCATGGTTCTCTATGGGGGCCAGTGCTAGAGAGTCCTAATTTTGTTTCTTGGTCCATGCTGTGATGTTTTTGCTAAAACATGACTGAGGCTCAGAATACTTCCACCAAGATGTGCTCTGCCTATGGGTTTGCATCTTTATTGTGGAACTTTTCAGTATGTCAAGGTCTTTCCATCCTGTAGCGTATTCCCCAGGCCTTCCTGAGTACCCTGTCCCACTCCTGAGCCCCCAGGGGAGGCTCCTTTGAAGCTCTAGAGGGGCTTGGCAGAGTTGGGTGTGAGGATGTGGTTAAGGGGTGAGGACACCCATGCCTGCTTCACTGCGCCTCCTGGTGGCCCACCTGTCACCGGGTCCTGTTGGGGAGCCTGGCGGTCCTTGGAAGTTCCTCATGGGGGGTTGCCGCTTTGATGGGCTGACCTGAAATTGACTGTGGTCAGGCCGAAGACTGTGGTGGCTGTGGGAGGTGGCCGAAGCCTACCCTGGGCACCACGGGGGCAGAAGTGCACAGGACAGACTCTGTCCTGAGTCACCGGCCACCTGCCGCAGGTGCCGTGGTGCTGGAGGTTGCCTGCTTTGCTGAGGCTGAGCGGCTATACATGCTGGTCCGGGACACGACCGTGCAGGGCCGGCCGCTGACTGTGCTGGTGCTCCCCGACGTGCTGGTGAGTAAGGCCGAGGCTGGCTCTCCAGTCCCCCAGGGTGGCCAAGGAGAAGAGTGGGTTCTCATGCCTGGAGTTCAAGGGGTGGTAGGTGCCTCCTTGGTCACGCCTCCTAACAGCCCTTCAAGGACATGCTGCCAATTTCCTCTAAGGGGACCCAGGTCAGAGAATCAGCACTTGTCTGAGGCCGCTCAGCAGGTGAGTCCTGCTCCATGGGGTACTGTGTGGCGGGGGCCAGCTGTCTGCTCTCAACCCTGAGGCCTCTGGCCCCTGGAAAGGATCAGGACGCAGGCCCCCGAACCCCCAGGCTGTGCTGGGCCAGTGCCTCCTGCAGTGGCAGCTTCATTAAGGGCCAGAGTCCTTGTGATCGTGTGCCAGTAAACCCTGGGACCCTGCGTTCTGGGGATAGTAGTGGCTTCATCCCCTAGCCTGGCAGTAGGCCTTAGGGCCCCCACTCTACCCCTGAGGCCACCGGTAGCGAGTTGGTGGAGCTCCCTAGCTGGATGCTGCCCTTCAGTGCCTGGAAGAGGGGGTGCCTGGTGGGCAGTGCAGGGCGAGGGTGGGTCAGAGGAGCAGGAGGGGCTGGGCCCCGCGATCCCACCTTTTACCTTCACAGTGGCCTCGTCGGCCACACCTGTCATCAGACCTGCCAGCCTAAGAGGCCCACAAGCCCTCTTCCCAGGTGTTGGTGGCTGCTGTACTCCTAAACCCTGGTCCTCAGCCGACCTGACTAGGCAAACAGAATTAGAGCAGAATGACTGGGGTCTGTGGCTGAAGTGGGCAATACCTGTGGACCCTTCCTGTCCCCTCCCCACCTAGTCCTACACAGGTCAGGACAGGATGGCTGGCCCTATTGTCCTGACAACACCTACAGGTCAGGACCCCAGTCAGTCTGGCCCTGGTCCTGGTCCCCCAGCCCTCTCATGGGCAGAGCTGGGCATGGGGCCAACACACACTTTCTCTCTCCCGTCAGCTGCCTGCCCTGGGGTGAGTGGTAAGTGGTGACCGCGGGCAGCTGTGCCTGCTGAGTGAGTCATATGGCCCTGAGTGTGTCCTTGCCCCAAGCCACGGCCTAGCCGTGTGCTGCCACCTAGCCTCTGTCTGCACCTGGCCTGTCTGTCTCCTGTCACCCAGCCCTCCCCAGTGTGGGGACCCCAGCCCTCTGCCATAGGGACTCCAGTCCTGGCCCACTGTGTCTAGACCCTTGGCACTGGGCTCTGGGGCTGTATGTGGGGAGATGGGTTTGTCCTGTGGCCAAAGGGAGACAACATAGCTGCCCTGAGTATAGCAGCCCACCTGGCTGCCCTGTGGGCAGCAGGGGCTCCTCAAGGGGGCAGGCCTGAGTCTGGCTGGCTGGCAGTACCAGGCCAGGTTCCATGTGCCTTCCAGCCTGGACTGGAAGTAGGTGGGCAGGTATGGTTCCTTGTCACAGGTCATAGTGCATAAGACTATGCCTTTGTGCTTGGGGCTCCTAGCAAAAGTCCTTGTTGCTGGCCCACAGGCCGACGGCCTATGGGTATCCCCAGGGGTCAGCAGTGAGGGAGGGATGGGTGTGTGACCTATTGGGCCTTCTGTGTGAGGACAGGGACGTGGCTTCCTCAGAAAAGGCCTGGCCCCAGGCTGGGTGGGCTCAAGTTCAGGGGCCAGACATTGCCTGGTAGCCCTAGTTGGGGGGCACTGACCTTGGGTCCTCACCCTAACCCAACCCTTATCTGTCAGCATGAGAAGCTGCCCCCAGACTGCTGCCCCCTCCTCGTGTTTGTGAACCCAAAGAGTGGGGGCCTCAAGGGCCGAGACCTGCTCTGCAGTTTCCGGAAGCTGCTGAACCCTCACCAGGTCTTTGAGCTGACCAACGGGGGGCCTCTTCCTGGGTGAGTCTTGTGGGACCCCAGGACCAGCCATACCACATGCAGCCTTGGTGGGAGGGCCTGGTAAGGCAGTGACTGCTGCACAGGCCCTGGGAGGGGCATTACCCACATCCTGTCTGTGGGCCAGAGGAATTTAGATGGGCTTCTGTGTTGGAACCTTCAAGTCCTCCATGTGGCTGGCCAGAGATGGCATGGCAAAGGGTGGGCTATCTAGGGCAGGGATAGACGCTTCCTGTCTCCCACTGCTAGGTTCCACCTGTTCTCCCAGTTGCCCTGCTTCCGGGTGCTGGTGTGTGGTGGGGACGGCACCGTGGGCTGGGTGCTGGCTGCCCTGGAGGAGACGCGGCACCGTCTGGCCTGCCCAGAACCTTCTGTGGCCATCCTGCCCCTGGGCACAGGTGGGGTCAGTCATCAAATCAGTAGACGGGGACTCAGGGTTTATCCCTCCCTGCCCCAAGTTTCACTCGATGCCTGGGGTGGCATGTCTGTCTCATGGTGGTATGTCTGTCCCATGGCAATGTCTCTGTCCCACAGTGGCACATTTCTGTCTTGTGGCATGTCTGTCATGTAGAATCTGTTCCATGGTATGTCCTTGTCCTGCGGCATGTCCTTGTCCTGTGGTAGCCTCTTTGTCCCGTGCTGCTAGGTGGGTAGGTTGGAGTTATTCTGCATCTCGTCTGTTCCCAGGAAACGACCTTGGCCGTGTCCTCCGATGGGGGGCGGGCTACAGCGGCGAGGACCCGTTCTCAGTGCTGGTGTCTGTGGATGAGGCTGATGCTGTGCTCATGGACCGCTGGACCATCTTGCTGGATGCTCATGAGACTGGTAGTACAGAGAACAATGTGGCAGATGTGGAGCCTCCCAAGGTACCAGTGGGTCCTGTGGTGAGGGTCTGGAACCTATTAGACTCTGCCATACTGCTCTTGTCTGCATTCATCCAAGTGTTCATCCTCCTCCCAGCCTTGCTTTGATATAGGTGCCAGTGCCATCTCCTCTGCAGGTGGGCCAAGGCAGGGAGCAGTGACTTGCTGGGGGATTGTGCCTAGGGCTGGCTGACACCAGAGCCTCAGCATGCTACCTGCCCATGGGGTGCTGACAGAGTTCTGGAAGCAGTGGGGGAATGGCTCAGATACAGAGAGACTGAACACACCCTGGGGGAACCCGGGAGTGTCTGCCAGGTGCCAACCAGGACCCCTCTCCATAGATTGTGCAGATGAATAACTACTGTGGCATTGGCATTGATGCGGAGCTGAGCCTGGACTTCCACCAGGCACGGGAGGAAGAGCCTGGCAAGTTCACAAGCAGGTACAAAAGAGCAGGGCTGGGACTGGACTGCTGTAGGCAGGGGCAGGGGCTGCCCCCTCCCTGGGAGGGGTGTACTTCCTGGGCATCACCAGCAAAGACTGGCAGAGAGGGGCCAAGGCTTGGGGGCTGCTGTAGGCAGGGCAAGGGCTGCTGCCTGGTGATGGTAGGTGCACCCCACCCCCCCGCAGGTTCCACAACAAGGGTGTATATGTGCGGGTTGGGCTGCAGAAGATCAGCCACTCACGCAGCCTACACAAGGAGATCCGTCTGCAGGTGGAGCAGCAGGAAGTGGAACTACCCAGCATAGAGGGCCTCATCTTCATCAACATCCCCAGGTGCGAGTGGGTGGGAGTCCCTGGAGGCTCTGCCCAGTCTCTGGCCTTGTCCGTACCTGTGTCTACACCTGTGTGTCCCTCCCTCCCTTCTTGGGACAGCTGGGGCTCAGGGGCTGACCTGTGGGGCTCCGACAGCGACTCAAGGTTTGAGAAGCCACGCATGGACGATGGGCTGCTGGAGGTGGTGGGCGTGACTGGTGTCATGCACATGGTGAGTGCTGGCAGCCCCTGGTGGCCTAGAAGGTGGCCCCTGGGCCTCACTGAGCTTGGCTCTCTCCTACTCAGGGCCAGGTCCAGGGTGGGCTGCGCTCTGGAATCCGCATCGCTCAGGGCTCTTACTTCCGAGTCACACTCCTCAAGGCCACCCCTGTGCAAGTGGATGGTGAACCCTGGGTCCAGGCCCCGGGGCACATCATTATCTCAGCTGCAGGTCCTAAGGTATGTTAGGCACAGCTAGAGAGCTAAGGTGAGGGAGGACTGGGCCTAGGTGGCTGTGGCTGGGCAGAGTAGCTGGTGGTGGCCTTGCTGTCCAGGCGGTCTTGGCATGTCCTGCCATGGCCTGGGTGTTTTCTGATGCTTGGGTGAGAAAAATGAACCTCAGTGGGAAGTGCCCGCCAGGCAGCTTCTCTAGGTCCATCCCCTTCTGTGAAATGGGGCTGAAATAGCACTGGCTCTGCTGGAGTTCCAGGACTGGGGGCTGGTGGGACACTCGGTCTGTCATCCTGTGTCACCTTGGCTCTGACTCCGCCTCTCTTGGGACAGGTCCACATGCTGAGAAAGGCTAAGCAGAAGCCGAGGAAGGCTGGGGCCACCAGGGATGCCCGAGTGGATGCCATGCCTGCCCCTGAGGGTGATCCCAAGTAGAGGGGGTGGGAGCCGCAAGGTGGCCCTGGAGCAGTCTCTGCCCACTTGGCCATCCACGTCTTCAGCTGTGTCCCGAATCTGCACAGTGGGGGCCCAGCGGGTGGACTTGGCTATATCCCTGACTGCAGTCTTCCTGCAGCCTGGCCAGTTCTCTCCTCTCCCGGAACCAGTCTGTGTGACAGGTAGGCACTGGGCTCTGGCTGGTCTGCCCTCTGCCCTGCGGGGGGCGGGGCCTCACAGGGTGCGTGGAGCCGGCCCTATACTTGGGTGTCAGTCATGGGATGTTACAGAAAGAAGTGGAAAGCAGGCGATCTTCCCAGAGCCAGGGCGTCCCTCCCTTTGTGCCCCCCTCACACCTGAGCCCTTGAAGGTCGGCAGCACTGGATGCAGGCTGTCTGGGTGGGTCTGTGGGCCTCATTTTGTTGCCCTTGGGCTGTCCCCTGGATGCTGTCTGAGCAGCTGGAGTTGAGAGCCCTGGCTGTGCCCTGGCCCAGCACATACACACTGCCAGCTCCTCCAGGCAGGTGTGGCCAGGCAGCACCTGACCTCCTGTTTGTCTTGAGGGAAGGTTCCTTCCCTTGTTTCCTGGCCTAGTCACTGCTTGAACCACGAGTGGCAGTTGCAGGGGTGAGGAAGTGCCCAGTGGGGCCTGGCTGCCCTTTCCTAGGGTCCCATACTACTGGCCAGGGCTGGTAGTCCCAGGAACTTCTGTCCATTTTAAGGCCAGGAGGGTCTCAAAGAGGCTGGGCAGGTGTCCCTCACTTCCTGCCAGCTACTGGGATAGGGAACTTAGTAGCCAGAAGGGACCAGAAACAGACTGGTGGTCCAGAGACATTTATGAAAGTGTAAATAACACTGGAGTAGCAGCTTTAATCCCCTAAATTCGCCCTTAGCACTTTACATGCTGTTTGCCAACAATCAACACGCAGTTCCCAGCGTCTCTGAGCTGACTGCGGCTCCCTCAATCCTCTCACGTTAATGCTTAGACCCCACTTCCACAAGCCAGCTTGCACGCCCACCCGGAGAGTCTGTGGATGCTGCTGCTGGTGGGCTGTGCACTGACAAATGGCCTGGTTGGAGTGAGCGGTTTCTTCCATGTGCCAGAGTTCAGATGCACTGTCGTGCCTCAGACCCCAGGAGGACTCTGACCTCTCCTGAGGACCACCCCAAAGAGAGGGATCCTACAAGTCCAGGCCTTTCTTAGCTGCTCACTGGCTGGGGTTTGCGTTGCTGTGGGGTACATCCAGGCCAGATCTCACTGGGGTCTGGGCCCAGGAGTGTGCCTCACCCAGCCTGTGGTCTCCAGAGGGCCTTAGTTGGGTCTCCCAACACCTCCCCTTACCCTGCTTCTGCCAAAACTGCACAAATGCATCATGATGGCCATTTGTGGCCTCCAGTATACAATGCCTCATGTTTACATCATTTCTAATCTCCAACTCAAGCCCTCAATGGTGTAATTAGTTTTTGCTTTGTAAGCCCTGGTGTTGATTTCAATCTGTAGGAATTATCTGTAAATTGTGGTTAGGACTCGTCCTTATGTATTTAAGTGAGTCTAGTCTGCCCAGATGGGGTCTGTGTCCCTTGTCCACTGGTCCCCTCATGTGTAATTTATCGCTACCAGAATGTAACCTAATTTATATTCAGGACAAATAGAGTCTCGCCATCATGTCCTGCTGCTCTTTGTCCCTTATCTTTGTCAGATAACTGTGTGTGTGTGTGTGAGAGAGAGAGAGAGAGAGAGGGAGGGAGAGAGGGAGGGAGGGAGGGATGGAGGGAAGGAGGGGGGGGCGGGCAGGGTGTGTGTCAGCCTCATCAGGGTAGCTCTCTGCATCCAGGGAGGGTGGGCCAGGAGTAGGCAGCCCCTCAGATGGGTCAGCTTACCCGACCCAGCTGACTCTAAGGACTGGAGAGGAAAGGGTGGGCTACTTATCAAGGAGCAACCCTCCTAGGGCTCCAAGCAGAGCAGGGCCCCTTCAATAAGGCTTCAATACAGGACCAGTGGAGGGCTCTGGGCTACTGGCTGAATCCCAGCTCCCCAAAACACATCTGAGTGCCAGCCCCCAAGCATGGCTTGTTTTAGGTTAGACAAGTAATTTTTAGTTTATTTTATTCATGGTTGAGCATATATGCATGCATGAGAGGGAGACAGAGAGAGAAGCGCCCTTGGCAGGGTCTTGTCAAGAGGCAGTCCCCTTCCCCAGCCCTCTAGCTCACTGGATTCTTGGGCACGCTTGTGCACCTGGAGTGTTTTCAGGCCAACTCAGGGATCTGAGCCCACCATCAGCCATGTGGTTCCCAGCACCACAGCTATTTGCTATTGGCTGCATCACCAGGCTGAGCCTAGACGAGTAATCTTAATGGCAATGTGTCTACTGAGGAAAGTACGATAGATGGGTAAATCCAGTAAAAGTTCCTGTGAACTACTTCCTGCAAAAAGTAGAGGACAATCTGAGGACTCTGAAACAGAACATGTTTTCACAAGGAAAATAAAACCCAAGCCTCATAAACCTGCAGCCCTAGGCCATCACGTAAACTGCTGCTGGCCTGTCGTTCCCTTCTTGTTAGCCTCAGGCTAGGGTGGGTGGGGTGGCCTCCTTGGCCCAAGTCTTCCAACCCTGGTTGCTAGCAGGGTGCAGGCAGGAGCAGCGACTGTGAGTCGGCCTCACCTGCATGGCCCAGCAAGGGGTGTTCGCGCTGGGAGAGGCCTCGCAGGCCCCGCAGGCCGGCCAGGCCAAGGCGCACGAGGAGGCGCAGCAGCAGGAAGGCGAAGGGCACCGCAATCTGCATGAGGTGGAAAATGGCTGTGCTGAACCTGCTCAGGAAGCAGGTGGAGGCGAAGGCCAGCAGGCTTGCGCATGGGTACAGGGCCAGCTTGGCGAACATGAACGCGTGCTCCCTGCCGCCGAAACGCACTGAAGGCTGCAGCGTCTCTGCCTCGTGCAGCAGGGCTGTGGTCCAGATGGCAAACTGGAAGATGCTGGCAAAGAAGATGATGGCGCAGCTGACCCGCACACGCTCGAGCTCGTCGTGGGGCTGCCGAGCAAAGGCCGAGGTCTGCTGGTAGGCCAGCGGGAGGCCACCCACGAAGGCCAATGAGAGCGTGTTGAGCAGCCCCATGGACTGTGTGGCCTTGCGAACATGCAGAAACAGTGAGTGGTGGGAGAACCAGAGCAGGCCCACTGTGGCAAAGGAGCCGAAGTAAGCCAGGAACTGTGGCCCGTATGCACGCAGCGCTGCCACCAGGCTGCCGTGGAACCTCTCCTTCACATCCTTGGGATTCGGAACGTTGTCCTCACTGAGAATTATGAACAGATGGTATTTGTACCAGCTCACCAAGGCCCACACAGGCCTGGCAGGCTGGGTTAAGTATTCAAGGCTGCCTGGCTCTGGGCACATGTGAATTTCAGGGGAATGACAAAGACTTTTAGTATGCGTATTTAGTACATTAAACAATTACCCATCGTTCACCTGAAACTATAGTTGAACTGGTTTCTGATGTTGTGCCCTAGGAGCAGCCCTATCCTGCGGTTCCCCCCCGCACCCCCAGGGCTGGTGAGCAGTCCTGGCCCTGAGCCTGGCCCACCAAGGCTGAAGTCAGTGTGGTTTGCTCACACCTGTCCGCCACGGCCAGCCCTATGTGTATGGGGTCTGTGAGCTGCTCCCTGTCCCCCGCCACACACACACACGCACACACCCTGGTTGCCAGACAGCATGAGGGGAGGGATGAGAGATGTGAGGAAGGCTCTGATTCACAAAGGGACGCTCAGAATGCTGACTCCTGGGCTGAACTTTTTAAGGAGCATCCACCAGTCACCTATGGCTCTGGCATCTCTGGGCTTCTTTCCTGCAGTGGAGGAGGTGGTTTGAACCACTCTAGTCAAGTCTGCTGCCTTCTAAAAGCACGACCTAGAAAAGCCAGGAATGGCATCTTTTTTCATCAACTAGAAATGCAGGACATCTGTCCTCAAAACAGTGGGCAGGAGACCTCCCGGAGCCTGGGGAGGTCACATGGGAGATAAGAACTCAAGGCAGCGTCTTAGCATATGCAAGAAGCCTGCAAGGAGGGCAGCTGGCTGTCCCTTGGTCATGGCTCTGGGTGGAGGAGAGTATACCATCTGGGCTCCAGGAAGGAGTTCTGAGCTGGTGTGGCTCTGGCTACAATGCAGGGTCAAAGGCAGATCATTCTGGAATGCTCCTTAAAGCTAGGCCTTAGAGATCAGGCATCAATAAATATTTGCTTTCTATTTCTAAAAATCCACAAATTATAGTAGGAAAAAGCTACCAAGAGAATCTCAGGAGAATTAGACTTTCAACTGTCAGACACAGAAGATAAAACCAAAATGGTGTCCCTGCCCTTCTGTTTGCCAAAGGGTTTATATGCTCACCAGAGAAAGTGAAAAGATGACACCATAATCCTTTCTCCATTTCGCTATCCCTTCAGGATTTGGGGCATGCATGCATATAACCTGGCACTGTCTTTTAAACTGCCAGGGCTAGGATTCTAACTGCTTGGTTAGCCATGTGGGATCTGGCTCTCTTAACCACCAGGCCACAGGGCTGGCCCAAAACCAGTGTTTTAATGTTTAACAAGTGTCCTAAACTATGACTAAGCAATGAGATCATTAACAATGATAGAAGATTTGAAAAAGCAAATAAAATACTTGGAAATGAAAATTAAGAGGAGAACTTAAACTCTCTTAAGTGGTAGATCAGGCTGAGTAGAAGAGCAGTGAAGGAAGGAACAGGCCTGATGTGGGTGGGGGAAGCTGGGGAGACACTGCCACTGCTGAGCACACTGTGTGATGACGGGTGAGATGCTGTGCTCGAGAGGCTGCAGTGGCTGGTGTAGTTCTTTCCCAAGTGTCCCACCCCCATTCCTCAGGTTGGAGGCTGCTGGGATGGGAGATCCCTGTTTTCTGGGAGCTCTGCTCTCCTTGGGTGTAGTGGCAGTTCTCTGGGCATCCAAGGGAAGGGTGGGACTCCGGCTCCTTTCTGGAGTCTCTAGAATGTGACACCAAGGACTCAGAGACAGACCTGTGGCCTGGCAGCCAGGCAGTGTCCTCACCAGATGTCCAGAATGAGGAGGGTGGCCACAATGGCATAGACGCCGTCGCTGAAGGCTTCTACCCGCTCCTTGCTGAGTGGCTCATGGAGGTCAAAAGTGAAGAACTCCACACTGGGGGCTGGGGGCTCCCCACGGCCTGTGGATGTTTGGAGGAAGGAGCTGCCTGAGCCCAGAGAGCCAACATAGCCATCACTGACCTCTTCCCCAAAGGGGTTGGGGACATATGGGCTAGGAAGGAACATGGTGAAGGGACATTCTGAAGGGTGGCAGGGCCTACCCATGGCCAACCATGCTCAGAACTGGAGCAGGGGCCAAACTGGTTAAGACCAAGTTGTCACCATATGCTTGAGCCTTGCCTCCACCTGACAGTCCTTAGAAGCAGCTGAGACCTGGGTGGTATCTCTAGTGGCCTCGGTGCAGAGTTGCCACAGGGAGGACAGCAGCCTGTCAGCCTCTCACACCAACTCATCCAGTGGTCACCTACCCACAAGAAGCCTGTTTTTGCACCAGCCGGCAGCCTTGCTGACATACGGAAGGAAGATAACCATCGCCATCAACAGGTATGACTGCAGGGAGACATGACAGGTTAGTGTCTGCTTTCATGGTGCAGATGGGACCTCATGTCACCCAGAGACCAGGGAGCCAGTCAGAAACCCCACCCTAAAATGGTCTACTCCAAAGAGAGGGAAAACACAAACCACAAAAGAAAAAACTGGATAGACTTGTGCATCAAAGGACATTCTTGAGAGTTTAAGGGCACCCCATAGAATGGGAGAAAAATCTTGGCAAATTATGTATCTGATAAGAGTTTAATATACAGAACTAATAATAAAAAGAGCTCTTACAACTTAACAAAAAGACAAACAACCCAATTTAAAAATGGGCAAAGAACTTGGTATTTCTCCAAAGAAAATATGGAAACGGCCAAGTCAGGAAAAGACACTCAGTATCATTGGTCTTTAGGGAAATGCAAATAAAAACCACAAGATACCACTTCACATTCACTATGATGGCTGGAATCAGAAAGACAGAACAGCAACTGTTTATGAAAGAAGTGAAGAATTGGGAACCCTTGAGCACTTTTGGTAGGAATTTAAATGGTGCAGGCACTATGGAAAACAGTATAGCAATTTCTCAAAAAACTAAACACAGAATTAATTATCCTAATATTTAGCAATTCTGCTTCTGTGTACACATACAAAATAACTGGAAACATAGACTTGAAGAGAAATTTGTATATTGATGTTTACAGCAGCATTATTCCTAATAGTCAAAAGGTGGAAGGACCAGCAGTTGGCATAATGGCTATGTCGCTGGACTCTCATGTAGTTGACCGTGGTTTGAGTCCCGGACCCAGGGGCTTAAGCTCATGGCAGGCGTGTGTGCATGCCTAAGGTCCTGAGAGGAGAGTGGAGGAGGGACTGTTTTCGTTTTCTGTCTCTTTCTAACGAGCGCACACGCCCTACAGCAAAAACCTCTCCAAAAAAATAAAAATAAAAATAGATACTGGGTTTCCATTTGAGACAAGAAAATCGTTCTGGAACTTGAGAGAGGTGATGTTTGCATAACGTCATGAGTGAACTAAATGCCAATGAACTGATCACTTTAAAATGGTTACAATGGTGAGTCTTCTGTTATGTGTATCTTGCCAAATTAAGAAAAAGGGAGGTGGGGAAACTTGCCAGGCCAGTTTCCTGGTGCTGATGGCTACTCTGCAGGACTGTTCTGGGTACACCTTAGCACCACACCAGTCTGGTTCAGTTAACAATCGCAGCAACCCCATCACTGTTCTCTACCCATGTGGCCTGCATGTGTACACATCCTGAGGTCTGGCCATCAAGCTGTGTCCTGGGCCATGTTTCCTACACGTGTCATTACTGCCCTCCACAATACATGGCCTTAGCCCTTAATGAAGGGTTTCCACCCCGTCCCTCAATGTAAGCACTTTAAGTTCATCCATAGTGGGCAAGAATACTGTACAAATAATGTAAATCCACAGGCATGTTTAATATTGAGTTTTCCAGGCTTCAAGCAACCATATCACACTCAAGGCAGGTATGAGTAGAAGCTCTTAGCAGGAGGCTGAGAATAAGTGTCGTAGCAGAGGGTATTAGAGCGACAGAAAAGCAGGAAACAAGACAAGGCAAGAGGGAGCCTGAATCCCAGGGGACTGCAGGAGGAATCTAAATGGGGGCCCGCAGCGTGGAGGGGGAAGGAGTTGGGAAGGATGGACACCAGCAGGAAGGAAGGAACAAAGAAGGCAGAGCAAAATCCAAGGGTCTCTTAGCCTGTGAAAGGTGCAGTAAAGAAATGACATTGACGGCTGAGAGGAGGCAGACCAAGGACTGACCGGAGCCATAGTCAAAGGTAAAGTGGTTGCTGTGGGCTGGGTAACTTCTCCCTCTGGGGTCCTAGAACATTCTTTTCTGTCAGCTCAGGTACCCCTTCCCTAATCCCTGGTCCTCTTGCCAGCCTTGTGCCAGGTGTGTGTTCCTTAAAGATCCCCAACACATCAGTACCTGCTCATGATCCCTCTCGGCCAGCCATGCTGGCAGCCCCAGTGTGTCCCTGTCGCATAAACCCTTTAAGGTCCACCCGATTATCTAGGCCACGCCAGCAAGGCATGGCCTATCCCACCCTGCAGATGATGACTATCACTTCCCACCTTGGTTTTGCCGTCTCTGGACCAATTCCTGCCACTGCAGCCACCCTGGGTGTACCAACCTCATCCCCTTACTCCTGTCCACCTTGCTAGCCATGCTTCATGGTGGAGAAAGGATTAGAGCATGGCCATCCCCCCTGGGGGGAGGTGATTTCTCACTTTCCCTCTCTTTCTCTGTCTCTCTGTGGCAAGCACATAGGCCCTGGGGCAAATTTTTAAAAAGTTGGAATTCTTGAAATTTGTTTAGAAGACATTTGAAATAACCACCTTTTTTTTTCCAAAATTTTTACAATGATCTGGACTTTTTTTTTTAAATTGCCAGAGGGTATATACACTCTCCAGAGACAGAGAACAAGAGGGAGAAGGAGAGGAAAAAAATCACCCCCCAATAAAGTACGGTCATGCTGCAATCCCTTCTCTTACATTTTTCCATTCTGTCTGGATTTTGGGCAAACATGTATGTACACATGCCCAACATGTTTTTCAAGCTTCTCAGGCCAGGATTTGAACTGCATTGGCCATGTGGGATCCAGCTCCCTTAACCAATAGACTCCAGGGCTGTCCGTACAATGCTCTAGGTTTAACAATACACCTTCCTTCAATGATGTTCGACTCGATCTGTGATAATTTCCTTTGGGTTCCTTACTCCTGGATGATGGAAGCATGACTAGGCAGTACTTATAAAAAATCTACCAGAGGGCACATGAGCTTTCCAGAGAAAGACAGAGAGGAAAGAAGGAAAAGGTGTATCCCATGGTGCATGGTCATGCTGCAATCCCTTCTCCTCTATTTCTTCACCGTGTTGGGATTCTGGGCATGCACAGAAGCACATGCACCCATGTCTGGTGTGTTTCTCAAGCCACTGGGTCTAGAATTGGGACTGTGCAATGGCCATGTGGGATCTGGCTCCCTTAACCACCAGGCCACAGGGCTGGCCCCTAGTATAATACTCTTACTCCCACTGAAGTTAAGGGTGTTGGGGGCTGCCCCTGCAGAACAGTGGGTAAGCACTGTGCATGGGCGCTAGGCCCCACATGGCCAAATACAGTTTAAATTTTGGCCCTTATGGCTTAAGAAACATGCCAGGAGTAAGTGCACGGTATGCCCAAAATCCTAACGGGAAGGAGGAATAGAGGAAAAAAGGACTGCAGCATGATTATGACCCACTGAGAGGTTCTCTCTCTCTCTCTCTGGTGACAAGTGCCCTCTGGCAATTAAAAAATAATTTTTATTTAAAAACAATAACAAAATTCTTGGGACCAGCAGATGGTGCAATGGTTGCGTCACAAGATTCTCACATAGTCAACCATGGTTTGAGCCTTGGACCTGGAGACTTAAAACTCACATTGGGTGCATGTACGTGCATGCAATGCCCAAGATACTGAAAGAAGGGATTGCAGTGTGGCCATCCCCCATGGAGGGTGATTTCTCGCCTTCTCTCTCTCTGGCAAGTGTACGCCCCCTATAGGAAAAATCTCTCTCAAAAACAAAACAAAACTCTTAAGAGCGTCAGCAGAGCTTCACTTGGGGACTGGGCTAAGATGTCCTAAGTTACTTTCTTTTTTTTTTTTTTCTTTTTTTCCTTTCTTTTTTTTTTTTATAGACCACAGATTAGTTTATTTTTAACACCCATCATGCCATGAATTCATAGGGAATAGGTCCCAGTAGCTCAGGCTCCTTTCCATTGGTTCTCACAAAGTGTGCTTCTCTGGGTAGAGCAGGCTGGCGCTTTAGTTGAACCCAGGTACCTTTCTCTTTGGCTTCTTTCTTTTTCTGGTCATTTTCCTTCGCACGTTTTAGGACGCTATCTCTGCTCTTAGAATGTTTAATATGCTCAATTACGCACATTGATTCTCTTGGCAAGAATCTTGCCCTTAACTTGTTTGTTCACAACAATGCCAACAGCATGCTGGGTAACATTGTAGACTCTTCCAGTTTTGCCATGGTAACATTTGTGGGGCATTCCTTTTTGAACAGTACCCATTCCCTTAATGTCTACAATACCACCTTTCTTGTAGATTTGCATATATGTCGCCAAAGGAACAACTCCATGTTTTCTAAAAGGTCTAGAGAACATATATCGGGTGCCTCTCCTCTTTCCCTTTGTGTTCGTCATTTTGGTTAATTACTGGAAGATGGCGGTTCCGGCCAAAAGGAACCTAAGTTACTTTCATTCTCCCTTACCTGAGTGCTCCCAGTCCGAGAGGTGAAGCACTCAGCACTCACTCTCATGGGCCTGTGTCCAACACCCTTTCCTGTCTTCTTTGCTCCCTCCCTCTGTCCTGATGGCACACATTCTCCGAGCACATTTTTAGGATGGGCATAGTTGGTCCTGCTGATGCCCGAGTTTATTGGCAGGGGCTCCCCGTCATCAAGGCAATACTGCTTTGGCCCCTCCATCTAAACAGCTGTTTGGTGTACACAGCCCCCCCTACCCCTATATTTGGGCAGATTTATTAAAAATAAAGTACATCAGGCCATAACTCTGGACTCCCGTCATCTTTGGTTTCTCAGATTGTCATCTTAGTCCTCAGCAGGCTAGGTCCTTGGGGTCTCAGATGAGTAGCAGCAGCAGCAGTGACCTGCCTCATTCCCTGACACCCTGGACACCTGGCTTCTCCTAGCCACAGATCCCACAGAAGACTCTTAGCAGGACCTTTGCCCACCATGTTGCCCTGTCCTTTCGTCCACTACTGGTGGCCCCCCCACCTGTGCCTGGAATTTAGGCGACCGCCCCAGCACTCACCACAGGGAAGAAGAAGAGCGAGAAGATGGCTGCAGCGAAGCACAGGGCTGGGCCCCGGAGCACAATGCCCAGCACGTGCTCCCGGCACAAGGCCCTGTGAGCAGCGCCCTGGATCTGTGGACTCAGCAGGTGCGGGAAGTGGAACGCATACCCCACAATCAGCGCCTGTGGGAGAGGCAGGCTGCAGGGCATTGGTCACGTGAGCAGAGGGGGAACCCTGGTCAGTGGACCCTTGGCTACCCAATATGCACCTGGGCAGGAGTCTTATGGGGAAACCCTAGAGTTAGACTTATACTTGTACATTCTGTGGGTAAAGGTTAAGGGGGAAGGGAGCCCCTGCCCTGCTCCTGGGGAGACATGTGGCAATCTCAGAGTCTACCCTTCCCAGTCCCAGCAAGTAGGGGGGCCCTGGGTGCCCCACATCTTGTGTGTGGACAAGACCTGAGTTTCTTGGAATGTAGGGGAGCAGGACGCCAGGATTACACCTTCACGTCAATGGCTCTCTTGTTTCCTCCCTCCCTTTTCTCTCTCTCTCTCTCACGCACACACACACACACACACACACACACACACACACACACACACTGCAGGCCTTACCTGTACGGCTCCAATTGCGATGACACACACGCAGAACAAGAAGATTCCCAGAGGCACGTCAGGGAAGGTCACCATTAAGGAAAACTATGTCCAAACAAAACAACAAAGAAACCCAAAGGTTATCAGGGCTTCCAGGGCCTGAAACTGGAGGACAGGTCTGTGCACAGGATGTCCTACTGCCAAAGAGCCAGTATCATCAAATTATTTAGGATTTTAAAGCCAAAATGTGGGACCAACAGAGTAATGGCTACGCTGCTGGACTCCCATGCAGTTGATCGCAGTTCGAATACCGGGCCCAGGCGCGTGTGCGTGTATACCCAAGATCCCAAGAGGAGAATGAAGGAGAAGGGATTGGCGTAGCCATCCCCCCTGGGTGGGTGATTTCTCGTTTTCTGTCTACCTGGCAGTGCACACGCCCTATAGCAAAAACCTCTCCAAAAAAAAAAAAAAAAAAAAAAAGCCAAAATGTCATTAAGTTCAGACAAATTCCCCAGATCCCACTTCTCATGACAGCCCTGCAAGCTCACACCAGCGTCTCTACCAGAATTCAGCGTGCTAACACTGTGAAGCACCTGGCAGCAGCACGGCAAGAGACAAGAGGGCAAGTTTTTGGGGAGCAGCTGGGTGAGGTGTGTGTGGGCCATATACTGGGACAGGTTTGAGTTGTGCAGGAGGCTGTGGGACAGGGACCAGGCAAGAACTGGGAGTGTCAACAGCACCCCTCATCTGTGGCCTCTGCCTGTGTGTGTCCTTCTGGGGCTCCAGGGACCTCCCCCCCCCCCCCACCCCACCAAATCTGTAAGCTCCAGGCAATCCCAACTGCTGGGTTTTCCCCAGAACCTTATCTCCTCTTTGCATCCCAGTGGCTCAGGCCCTAAACCACCCAGTGGGTCTGAGAATTTCTAAAGACAAGCCACACTCTGGATGATGCTCAATAAAGCTTAGGGGGAGCACTGGAGGAAACGGCTGTACTCACTGTGTACGGCAGGAAGGTGATGGTCATCATGCAGGCCTAGAGGGGAGGAGGGAAGCCATGGTCAGGATGCACCCTGGGGAGGGAAGGAAGGAGGCCGCTCCAGGATTGCTCAACAAACTGTAGCCACCATGACCCCCTGCTGCCAAAGGCGGAAGGCCCGGCCCAATTCCCAGATGCTGCAGAAGCCTGAGTCCTTGCCCAGGACAGATGGGGAAGGGGGAGTGCACCTTATCCGAGCCTCGTTCTCACAGGCAGGTGCAGGCCCCTATGACCCCATCCTGTAAGGTTTGTCAGGGCTTGCACGGCCAGGGGGTAGGAGAAGATTCCAAGTATGGACAAATAGCAGGTTCTAAGGAACCACAGAAGATAAAAGAGAAGTTAACTGCTCCCTTTCACTCCTTGTGTGCGTGCTACATTACAAATTAAAATCATTAAAAAAAAAAAAAAAAAAAAAAAAAAAAAAAAAAGACAGGAAAAACTTACCAGGTTCAGCAAGGCAAGTGTATCATCTATTTTCCCAACAACCTGGAACAACCTAAACAATTAAAAAAACAAAAAAAAAACAAAAAAAAAAACGGAAAAACAGGCCTTCAGTAAAATGTGATTCTAATAAAATTGAAACACATTTTCTCCAGTATTTCCTGGTTAAAACATCATTAAAAGATATCTTTAGGGACCAGCAGTTGCCGTAATGGATACGTTGCTGGACTCCCATGTAGTTGAGCGTGGTTCAAGTCCTGGACCAGGTAGCTTAAACTCACGCTGGGTGCATGTGTGTGCATTCCCAAGATCCCGAGAGGAGAATGAAGGGACTGCGGCGTGGTCATCCCCGCTGGGGAGTGACTTCTCACTTTCAGTTTCTCTGTCTCTATGTCTCTCTGGCGAGCACACGTGCCCTATAGCAAAAACCTCTCCAATAAAAGAAAAAAAAAAGGTTATCTTTAAAATAATCTTTTTTCTTGGGACCAGCAGTTAGCGTAATGGCTACGTTGCTGGACTCCCGTGTAGTCGACCACGATTTGAGTCTTGGACCTGGTGGCTTAAACTCATGCCAGGCCTGTGTGTGCATGCATGCCCAAGATTCCTAGAGGAGAATGGACGAGGGACTGTGGTGTGGCCAGGCCCTCTGAGGGGGATGATTTCTCGCTTTCTGTCTCTCTCTTTCTGGCGAGTGCACGCACCCTATAGCAAAAAGCCCTCAAAAAAACCTTTTTTTCTTTATTCATGATAAGGACACATGCACGTGTGTGTGTGTGTGTGTTTGTGTGTGTATGGGTGGGAAGAGTCCTCTACAGGGTCTGGTCATAGCACGATCCCCTTGGGATTTTTTTAAAAATTAAGTTTTTTGCTATATACTACTCACTGGAGAGAGACAGACAGACACACAAATGAGAAACCACCACCCTCCCCAAGATGGATGGCTATGCCATAATCCTTTTTCCTCCATTCTCCTCTTGGGGTTTTGGGGACATACATGCACACACATGCATGGCATGACTTTCAAGCCACGGGGTCTGGAACTTGGACTGAAATCAGCTATGTGGGATCTAATGCCTTAATTTCCATGCCACTTGCTGGTCCTGATCTTGGGCACTTTTATGTGTCAGTGTCTCAAGGCCAACCAGGCCAGGGATTTGAACCGTGGTTGCCATGTGGGATCTAGCTTCCTATGAGCAATGCATTACCACTGCGCCAAGGAGCTGGCCCCCAAGACCTTTTCTGAGTTTTTTTTTTGGCCTTAGGGCATGTGCTCACCAGAGAGAGACACAGACAACAAGAGAGAGAAAGTGAGAAATCACCCCTGAGGGGAGCTGGCCATGCCACAATCCCTTCTCTTCCATACTCCTCCCAGGATCTTGGGCATGGATACACATACACCTGGCATGAGTTTCAAGGCACTGGGCCTGAGATTCAAACTGTGGTTGGTTGTGTATGAATTCAGGGATTTAACTGCTACGCCATCTGCTGGCACCAAAAGATATCATTTTTAACTACATATAAAATAGTACCTAGTACACAGTTTGGAAAATCCAAGTTCCCTAGAAGCACCCTCCTCAATACCACATGCTCTTCTACAATTTTTCTTCTGATTTAAAGCAAGTTGCTTCAACTGTCAGAATCAATTTGTAGAAACAAGTGGGCACACCTGGCACCTCTGTAAAAAGCTTTTTCCAAGTTCGCTTTCTGGAGACCTAACAAGAGGAGCAGAGGGGCTGCTCCTGTCTCTGCAAGATCTGTGTAATTGAGAGGGCTGGCACTAAGCTACTAGGGAAGGCTGAGCTGAGAAGGTAGGGCTAAAGAGGGAAAGGGGCGCCTCAGGAAGCGGTGAACTGCCTGAACCCTCGTGCTAGGAGCCTAAAAACAGCTCTCTGGGGTCCAGCAGGTGGAGTGGAAGTGAAGGCACTGGACTCCCTCATGGCTGACCGTGGTTCAAGTCCTGGACTCAACAGCTCGAAAATCATGACCTGTGCACGCGTGCCCAAGATCCTGAGACGAGATGGGGAGAAGGGACTGTGGCGCGGCCATCCCCCCAGGAGGGGTGACTTCTCATTTTTCTTCTCTCTCCCTCTTTCCAGCAAGCACATGTGCCCTATGGCAAAACAAAACAAAACGAACAAAACAAACACAAAACCCAACCAGCTCTCTGGAAATAGGCTGCCTCTCTGGAGGCCAGAAACAACCCTTTCTGGAGGTAGAGTCCATCATGCAGTAAGTTCGCTCTTCAAGTCTTCTGTCCAAAAACCATTATGTAAAAAGGAAATCCTCTTTCCCACTACTTTCTCAGGGACCTCACATACTAAACCCGTTGAAACTACTTGTTTAACTGAGAGAATTTTACTCTAATGCAGGAGACAGTAAGATGTAAACTGACAACTAAAAATGGAGTTGCTTTCAGCAGCAAGCTGAGCTGGCTCCACCCCCTCACTTAGCCCCATCCCTGGGGTATTCCACTAGGAATCTGACCACCCCTGCCCAGTGTACCAGGGAGCTCCACATTGCCTGTCAACTCAGAAGATGAGGCCTTCATCATAGTCCTCTGACCTAGGAGCTCTGCATCTAGACTGGTGTGGGGGATGGGACAAGAGGCTTGCTCAGGCTGCACACTAGGCTAAAAAGCCACAAGGGAAGCGAGCTGGACGTGGCAGCTCCCCTGGCAATCTGCTAAGCACTGGGACAATGTGCATGGGTGTGAAGGTCCCCAACCAAAGCAAGGCAGATCTGTTAAGCCCGACAGGCCTCCCCAAGCTGCACGAGTTCCACTCCATTGTGTACTCCACAGTAGAGGGATGTTATGATGAATGGACGCACAATGCAATGAAGGGTGATGTCTCTCTCTATGTTGGAGGCCTGGAGAAGTCAGTGGCTTCTCCAGCTCTTACCAGCCTGAGGCCAAAGAGAAAAGTTTTCCCTTAGTCTTGAAAGAAAAGTCATCTGTCACCACCAGAAAGTCTCACTTGTTGAAAACAAGCATGCAGTGTAAACATTAAGTCACACCTCTAATGCAAGTAGAAATGAGTGACAGGATTCATGGATCATCCTGCACATCCAGAGAGCACTTCCTTTCTAAGCCTTGCAGCTGATGACCTCGATGTCCACACTGCCAAGACTCTCTTGGTATGCCCTCCTACTCCTACCTGCCCAGAGCAGGGTAGTATAGGGCCTTGTTCCCCTTGAATCTTTTTTCTTTCCTTCTTCTTTTTTTTTTTTTTTTGGGAGAGGTTTTTTTTTTTTCGCTATAGGGCGCGTGCGCTCGCCAGACAGACAGAGAGAAACATAGAGACAGAAAGCGAGAAATCACCCCCCAGGGGGGATGGTCACGCCGCAATCCCTTCTCCTCCATTCTCCTCTCGGGATCTTGGGCACGCACGCACACGCGGCCGGTGTGAGTTGTAAGCCACCGGGTCCGAGACGCGAACCGCGGTCGACTACGTGGGAGTCCAGCGACATAGCCATTACGCTAACTGCTGGTTCCCCTTTCCTTCTTTTTTAAAGTTTTTTATATAGTACATGCATTCACCAGACAGAAATGGAGGGAAAGTGTGAAATCACCTCCCCCAGGGAGGATGGCCACATTGCAATCCCCTCTCTATTCTGCTCTAGGGACTTTGGGTTGTGCGTACATACACCTGGGGTGATTTTCAAGTCACCAGGTCTGGGACTCAAACTGCAAAGTTGGTCATGTGAGATCCAGACACCTTAACCTCCACACCAGCTGCTGGCCTTGAATCTTTTAATTTTTTCTTTCAGGTTTTAGCCGTAGGGTGTGTGTGCTCCTGGAGAGACAGTGAGAGGGAAGGTGAAAAACCACCCCCTAGAGTCCACTAAGTGGCGTGTGGTTAAGGGCGCTGGACTCCCACATGGTTGACCGTGGTTCAATTCATGGACCAGGTGGCTTGCTTTCTCACTTTCTCTCTCTTGCTCTGTCCCTCTCTTGTCAAATTTAAAAATAAGTAAAAAAAGAATAAATTTAAATAAAATAATTCTAAAAAAAAGAACAAAAACAAACAAATAAAAAACACCTCCGGGTGGGGGATGGTCATGCTGCAAACCCTTCTTCTCCTGGGCTTTCAGGCACATGTACACACAAGCCCAGCATGAATTTCAAGTTGCCAGGTCCGAGACTCGAACTGCAGCCAGCCATGTGGGAACCCAGTGCCTAAACCACCATGCCTCTTGCTAGTCCCCTCTGCCCCGAACTCGAGAGCCTTTCCTTCTAAGGCAGAGCTCAGGCCTTGGAGCGCGAGTCCTGCAGGTTGAAACTCCTTACCAAAAAATGGCAGCCTATGAGCCCTCTGGGAAATACAAACAGGATGGGGCTGCAGATGGGATCATGCACTCAGAGTAGGGACCTAACAGGACGTGTGTGCAGCCCCTGCCCTGCTTTGCGCCATCTCAGACAGAGAGTGGCTGCCTCTCTGTCCTGCAGGGAGCATGTTCCCCGCTCCACTATCCAGGACCCTGGGGCTGCTGGTAAGTCCTGCCATTCTGTGAAGAGAGGACACAAGGCTTAGAGCAAGAATGGGGCAAGAGCATGAAGGGGCGGCCTGGGATGATGCGAGGGGACAACTGACACCGTGAGAATGGCAGATTCAGCCAGCGCCCTGCTCCCCCGTGTGTGTCCTCCTGAGTCACAAAGATGTGAAACTTAGCTTGGAAAGCCCACCCTCTCACCTTATGTGTGCTGCCCAGGCCACAGTTACAATCAGAAATGTCATCAGGTACACCGCAATTCTGGTTGCTAGAAGCTTCTGTATACTTTTATCAAACTGCTGGAATAAAAGGGCATTGCTGTTACAGGGATGTTACATGCATGGAACCCAATAGTGGTTGTCTCACAGGGATGGGGCCTTGTGAGTGGCTGGCCTTGTCTCGGGGGGTAAGACCCCCGAGAAGAGCCTTGTGAAGTGCCTGGGAGGGAATCTTGGCTCTGGGCTCAGCTTCCTCTGTGCTGCTGTCCATCGTCCCTAACAACCGCGTGCCCACCCTCCAGCTCCCTGCCCTTTTCCCATGGCACTGAAGAACTGTCTATATCCACAGATGTGTTTCAGAGACTACTGTGGACTAGTTTCTTGCTGAAATCTCAGCTCTTGAGGTGAGGCTCCCAGGACCAGACCAGTGAGTACTAGATAGAGGATGGGAGGAGGTGAGTCTTAATCACTGGCAGGTTTGGTGTCTGGAGAGGGCCTCGTTCCTCATTCCACACATGGTGCCTGCTGGGTGTCCTCACGTGGTAGAAGGGATGGAAGGGCAAAAGGGCCTTTCTAGTTCTTTTCAGCTCTTTTTAAAAAAACATTTTTTGCTATAGGGCGTGTGTGCTCGCCAGAAAGACAGAGAGAGACAGAGAGAGATAGAAAGCGAGAAATCATCCCCCAGGGGGGATGGCCACGCCGCAATCCCTTCTCCTCCTTTCTCCTTTCAGGATCTTGGGCACACACGTACACGCGCCTGCCGTGAGTTTGAGCCACTGGGTCTGGGACTTGAACTGCAGTCGACTACATGGGAGTCCAGCAACATAGCCATTATGCTAGCTGCTGGTCCCCTAGCTCTTTTATAAGGTTGTTTCACCATCTTCTAAAGATGCTTCCTCTTAATATCAGCTCCTTGGGGTTTAAGACTCAACATACGAATTTTGGAGGGACACATTCAAGTCACAGCTGGCTCTCCACAGCACTGCCTGGAGGAGCTATGGGAAAAGGTACCTCTGTAGCTCAGTGGGATGCAGGTGGGCACAGCCCCTAGGGTCTGTGGTCAGAATGGAGACGCAGAGGGAGGAAACCATCCTCGATGGAGAGCTCTTACCCTGAAGTTATGAGAGGGGGTTTTATGCTTCATCATTGAATACAAAACAAAAAAATCACTGTTTCCCTTGGACCTTTATTTGGAAGCAGGTCTTTGTGTCAGTAACTTTATTTTAGTTAATTTACATCTTTTATTGAGTGCCATGTTTCTTAAACTAAAACCTTAACCAGCTTTTTTTAAGTGAAGCAGAGTGAGAGCAACCCCATGAATCCCGTGTCGTAAACCGGCATCCGCTATTCTAGCGCCTTCCACAGGAAGCATGTCAGGTGTTTCCTTCTTCCCAAGAATGTGTCTCTTTTGGACGAGTTCCACAGACTCAAAGAATTTTCTTAGGCTTAAGCACACCCTCACTGTGAACCAGCCAGAACATATGAGGAAAAGTCCACACCAACAAGTTACTCTCCAAAAAGATGACCCTGACTGACTTGCAAAGAAGTGTGAGGTTTAGTCTATGGGGTTTTCTTATGTTAATCACGAATGAAGCCCTTCATTTCCATGTGCCCTCCTGGCCTGGGTACCTCTCATCCATGTGGCTGCACTTCAATAACTTGTCCCGAAACTGGGTGCCAGGCCAGCACCCCACAACATTAGATGAGCCCACACTTCTCCCCAGAGAAGGCTCCAAAGCCAGTTCTGGCCCTCTGCCTGTAAGCTCCCCAAGCTCCTGAGGGAGGACATGACTCTGGCAGATGCCACCCATGTAAGTGCCTTCTCCAGATGCCGGGGTCTTCCTGACAGCCAGTTCTTAACCTGCATTTCGACTTTATTCTCATCAAAACTCTGTGAAAAGTATCCCTATCACCTTTCCACAAAGAAAAAGCCAAACTAAGCAGCTCCTGTGACTTCCCAGCTTCATCCAGGCTCAGTCCACAGGTTGACGTTGGAACTTCAGCACCACTGCATTCTCACTCCTCTGTGCCTTGTAGCACCCAGGAAGCTGCACGACAACAAAAGCCTTCCAAATGTCCTCTGAAACCATTCAGCCTCCGTGCTATATGCTGCTCTTTAACTCAACACATGCCAATAAAGTTGGCTACAGATGCAAACTCTGCTTTTAAAACTCTTCCTCACTTACTTCCACGATGAAGCTGCAAGGAAGAAGTGTCTCTGAGGCTGCAGACTGCCCACCCGATTAGTCAGAGGACCGGCTGTGAGGGATGCTCTGGGGCAAGGACTCCACCCACAGGAGCTTTTCCGGCAGAGGAAACTATTGTCCTCTCAGGACTGGACTAGAACTTTCCTTCTGCAATCTGTCCCTCCAGGCTCACCTGGAAGGCACCACCTTTGTCCACTGAGCTTAGGGAGAAAGCGCTCCCTGTGGGAGTCAGGGCTGGGAGCCCACTCTACCTGAACCTGCAATAGCCCCAGCCTGTTGAGGAAGAGAAGACCTTTCCAACAGCCCACTCTTCCCTCTCAATGAAGTCCCGCCTCCCATGCCTCAGAAGCCGCAGTGCTATGGGTTTGCACCCCCTCCCCCCAAACCTCAGCCCAGACAGAAGCCTCACAGACCAAGTTTTTAATGCAACACTACACAAAGCACAACTCGTTCCCTTTACCTGTTCCGGGGAGATCTCCGTGTGGGTCACAGGCAGGATCTAAAGGAATAAAGACACAAAAGGAACCAAGAGACATTTCTTGGGCTGGACAATGACAACTTCTCAGGTGCAGTGATTGGGAGACTTGAGACAGTGCTGGGTACCCCCAAGCTTCCTGAGGGGCTAAGGGACCCAAAGATACCACAGAGACCTTGGTCAGGCCTGAGTAGGCGGGGTGCTGCCTTGGCTGTGGTGGTGGTGGGAAAACTGGCTATGTAGGCGGGCCCCATACAGACCATGACGGTGGCGATGATGGACAGGAGTGCATCACTGAAGCTGAGCATGCGGTGGGAGCACTGGGCACCCTCCAGGGCATCCTTGTCCCTTCTGCCTGAGGGGGAGTCCCCCTGTGCAACGAGCACCGGCTCTGGAGTCTGGGACCTGGACATGGTGGACCGCTGCCTGGTGGTCACAGGAGCCTGAGAAGAAACACAACCTGAGTCTGAGCAAGTCACTGCCATGCCCCTGGGGGAGTGGGGGGGTGGGGCTCTGCCTCTGTGGGCTTGAGCCATAATGCAGGCACAGGAAGCAGGTGCATGGGAGGAGAGCTGCCCCGGGCAGAGTGGCTAGCTGCACCTGAGGGAGTGGGGTCTTTGCCACTCTATCTTCTCTAGGTGTCTCCTCTGAATTTCCAGAATCCAGGCTAAGAGAACCAGCCTAGAATCTATCCCTGGCTCTGTTACTGCTAAACACTATAATCATTTGCCTTAGTTTTCCCTTGAGAAAAGGAAGATATAAGGAAGGCACCTATGAGGAAGGTACCTACGGTGGGCATTTAATACACCACATCACCAGGGCAGGGGCCAGAATCCCTAATCCCCACAGGCAGACTCTCCACTATGAGCTGCTTTCATCCTAAATATGGAAAAGAGGGACCAGCAGTTAGCGTAATGGCTATGTCTCTGGACTCCCATGTAGTCGACTGCGGTTCGCGTCTCGGACCCGGTGGCTTAAAACTCACACCGGGCACGTGTGCATGCGTGCCCAAGATCCTGAGAGGAGAGTGGAGGAGAAGGGATTGTGGCGTGGTCATCCCCCCTGGGGGGTGATTTCTCGTTTTCTATCTTTCTGTCTCTGTCTGTCTGGTGAGCGCACGTGCCCTATAGCAAAAACCTCTCCAAAAAAAAAACTAAATATGGAAAAGAAACATGGGGCCCAAGTCCACGGAAGCTTCTTGGGGGACTTGGTGCCCAAGCATATGCACTGAGGGTTGTCCATTTCCCACAGGGTGCCTGTGCTTCCAGGGCCTGTAACCTCTAGGGTCAAGGCCCTGTGTAACCAACCTGGCACCAGGAGAGGGCACACACAGTCCCTGTGCTGTTGGCCCACCTGCAGCACCAGGGTTGGGCCACCTAGGAACAAGGAAAGCTCTATCAGATTAGAATATCAATCTCAAACACCCAGCGGAACAGAACAGGTAACGTGAGTGAGCCAAGTTGGCCAGGTACATGACTGTGTTACCTGGAGGGGGAAGCTCTAGCTAACTGATAACACAAGATTCTGCGTCCAATATTGGCAGATATGTTTTTTTGACATAAGCTTAAAAAGTTTTATTTTTAAATTTAAACTTTTTTTTGTTTAGGTTTTTGTCATTGGGTATGTGCACTCGCCAGAGAAACAGAGAGGGAAAATGAGAAATCACCTCCCGGTGGGATGGCCACACTGCATCTTCTCCATCCTCCTCCTGGGATTTTCAGCACGCAGGCACATGCACCTGGCATGAGTTTCAAGTCACCAAGTCCGGGACTCCAACCGCAGCTGGCCATGTGGCAATCCAGCACCTCAACCACCAGCCACCTGCTGGCCCCTAAAGTTTTAATTGCCAGAGGGTGTGGGCACTGGCAGTAAGGTATGTGTGTATGTGTAGCAGGGTGAGGGATGGGGGCAGAAAACATCCCCAAGTCGGGATGGTCATGCTGCAATCCCTTTTCCACTCATGCAGAGGCCACTGGCCAGTTTCTCAAGCCTCCTGGCTGGGATTCAAACCATGGTGGACTATGTGGGATCCAGTTACCTTAACCAGTAGGCTACAGAACCGGCTCAAACTTTTCATTCCTGAAATAGTAACAACTAATTTACCTTTTCCCCTGAAATACCGTGTGGATCAAAAGCAAAAAAACATGTTTGTAGGCCATGTGCTTTAAGGAAAGTCACCTTTTCACTCACACATGATCTGACATTGTAAACACTTCCACTAGTCTAAGAGGGCTTGCTTTTTACCTCGTAAAATATCAGGGTTCGCGTGAACCTGGAAAGTTACAGGGCAGTCTCTGCACTGCTGTGGTTGCCCAGAATGAAGGTTATCAGGCCCATGCTTGCCCCGCCCAGACTGCGATGCTCTGAAGAAAGGTGGTGCCAGGTCTCTCACCTCCGCACTACCTGGCCGCTGTGACTAGGTTATAGAGAACGTCGGCGGTGCCACCAATCTTACTCATTCGTCACAGGGAATTTAGACTTCTGCGAGAAGCTCAACGTTTATTGCGTGTTCGACGCGCACTATCTCATTCACTGCTCACGCCAACGGAGGCAAAGAACACGACCGCGTTCGCAAGAGCGACTGCTCGCAGCAAAAAAGGATGGAGAAGCGCTTCCGGGAACCAAAGCAACTGGGAACAAGCCTCCCGCAGAACAGGCCGTGTGGGGTAGGCGGGGAGCTGGGCTGGGGCTAAGCTACCTGGGTCGGAACCGCCGAGCTCACTCTTCTGCAAGTCTACACGAAATCCACGGCCCGAGGCTCGTGACCAACCATCCTGCGCACGCCCAGTCCACCCCCGTGCCTCCGCGCCTGCGCGCCCAGCAGCGCGGCGGAAGTGAGGCCTGGCGTCCTTCCGGCCCGCTGCGCAGCTACGTCACACGTCAGGGCGGCAGATGGCGGAACTTGGGGCCGGTGGTTGCTGAGTGGAGCTCACGGAGCCGGAGCCGGAGCCCGGCCACTCAGGCTGCTGGGCGCGGTGCGGTCGCCGTCATGTCGCTGCTGCAGTCCGCGCTCGACTTCCTGGCGGGCCCAGGCTCCCTAGGCGGCGCTGCCGGCCGCGACCAGAGTGACTTCGTGGGGCAGACGGTGGAACTCGGGGAGCTGCGGCTGCGGGTGCGGCGGGTCCTGGCCGAGGGTGAGGCCTGTCGTGGAGGGTCGTCGCCAAGGCCACCAGGGTCAGGGTCGGAGCCGGGCTGGGGCGAGAGTGACTGCCCGGAAACAGGGTGGACTGGTGGGGTGTGACCTCCCGGGGCAGAGTCGGTTGTTGAGAAGGGTGGCCGCCGGGGGGAGTACATGAGCCCGGGAGAAGAGGGTGACCAGAGGGAGCAGAAACGGGGCCGAGTTGGGGTAGGGTGACTGCCAGGGGCAGAGACAGGCAGAGGGAGATGATTGGTGATGGTGAGCCTGGATCTGCGTTGGGCACTTCCATACGGGGGTGTAGGGTCAGGCTGGGGCGAGGGGTAGTTATAGGAGGCCTTTGACTGGAGAGACTTCCCCAGGGTTGTGCATGGTGACAGGCAAGGGGCTAGGGTAAGGGACACAGTAAAATTTGAGGGGGAGAGGGTGCAGCGGCTGAAGGCTGGAGGCTGCGGGTGAATCGTACAGCTAGTGGTGTAAGCCCTGGCTCTTTGCTTTACATCTACGTTTGTTATGCCTGTTGTTCTGGAGGAGGACAGATCGGACCTCTGGATGTTACAGCTGGTGTCTGAAATTCTAGGCAACTTTGGCAATGGTAATTGTACACATCGTTGCTGCCCTGTCCGGTGTTGTTGTACTGGGGTAGACAGTATGTGGCCCATAATCTCTGTTCTTCCTGTGCACCTCTGGATTTTTGTTAGTAAGTTCATTCACATTACAGAAAGCAGAGCCCAAAGCTGTGACCTAATGTATAACAAAATTTTGCAGGATGGACAGATAAGTCAGCGTCAGTATTTCTGAGTCAGTCTTGAGTCAATTTTCTTTATTTTCTTTTTTTTTTTTTAAGAGGTTTTTGCTATAGGGCACGTGCGCTTGCCAGACAGACAGAGACAGACAGAGAGACAGAAAGCAGGAAATCACCCCCCAGGGGGGATGGCCACGCTGCAATCCCTTCTCCTCCATTCTCCTCTTGGGATCTTGGGCATGCACGCACATGCGCCCGGCATGAGTTTAAGCCACCAGGTCCCGAACCTGAGCCGCGGTCGACTATGTGAGTCCAGCGACATAGCCATTACGCTAACTGCTGGTCCCAATTTTCTTTTTTTTTAAAAAATATTTTATTTAACTTTATTTTAATTTGACCATAGATGTACAAAGTGAGAGAGAGAAAGAAAAAGCGAGAAAGCAAGCTGCCAGGTCTGGGACTTCAACCGTGGTCGGCCCTGTGGGAGTCTGGCACCTTTAACCACTATGCCACCTGCTTTCCCTTGAATCAATTTTCTGCTTGGTGTGTTTCTACCTTCCTGAACGTCCTCTCTTTTTATCACACAGAATTTATCATTGATGTCATTGTAGTCCCATTTGTTCTTTTGGATTTTCCTTACGTTTTGTCAAACGATGTCCAAGAGTGTGTCAGATTTCACTAGCTATGAAATTTACTGGCTAAACGTGGCTATCTTTGATCTTGGAATAAATGTATTCTGACACATTGGTAGGGAGTGAAGCAGCATGAAGACCAAACCCTCACCAGTTCTGTGATAGCTCTCTGGAGATAACCCCCTTGGCAGAGGGTCAGCTGAGCAAGGAGGCCATCCCTGTGGCCATCTATGCTCAGTTTTTTGCAGGAAAACTGGTCCAATATATATATATATATATTATTTTTTTGGAGAGGTTTTTTCGCTATAGGGCGTGTGTGCTCGCCAGACAGACAGAGAGAGACATAGAGACAGAAAGCAAGAAATCACCCCCCCAGGGGGATGGTCACGCTGCAATCCCTTCTCCTCCATTCTCCTCTCCGGATCTTGGGCACGCACGCACACGCGCCTGGCGTGAGTTTTAAGCCACCGGGTCCGGAACGCGAACCGCGGTCGACTACGTGGGAGTCCAGCGACATAGCCATTACGCTAACTGCTGGTTCCCAACTGGTTCAATATTTTGATGTCTTTATTCCAGAAGACTTGAAGGAATATAACATCAAACACTTTTCTCTTGAAAAATCAGGAACAAACAAGTTTTAGGTGTGATTTGCTGGGAAAACTCCAGGTTCTTCTTTCAGAGATGGGGTAGGCAATACTTCTGTTATAATAATATTCTCTTATATTTGTTAGAATGTCTAGAGTTCCCTCAGATCAATTCACTTGTTCTGGTAAAATACCAGAATTTTACAAAATACCAGACAGTTATCTTCATTCTTTAAGACATTAATAGTGGACAGGACTTGCCCTTATAGAACGTATAGTAAGAGACAAAGGCCTATGGACAAGGCAACATCAGGAGCAGGCCAGACCTAATGGAGACGTCTACATGTCATCAGTTGAGGTGGCAGGGAAGGGGCCATCCAGAAGATAGCTTTTGAAGGTGGGAGGGGTTGAGAATGCCACCAGTTTGGGGCTGGGGCAGGGCCAGGGCCCTGGATGTGTATAGCAGATGGGAGGTGTTATTGATTGGCAGTAGAGGAAGGTTCATGTGTAAAGAAGGAAGCTTACGAAGGTCAATTAACACCCAGGATGAAGAACAAGGAAATAGGGGCAGCCACTGTGCTTGTGTAAAAGAGTTTGTTTCCCTTTGTTATCTAGGTGAGTTGGGAGATTAAAAACAACTAATGCAATTATGAGCCATGGATTTCCTCCTATTAAATATAATAGGTGACTTGAAGCCTCTAAAATATTTTGAAGCCTCTTTCTGAACCAAAATAGAGTGAGAAACCTGTATTGCATATTATATATAAATGTACTTAAATAGGTTTTGCCTGGACAGCAACCTTAGACCATAGGCTGGAAGAATTAAAGCTATTTTAATGGAGAATGTTCATGATCTGAAATGCTTGGGAATAGATGTTAACAATTTCTAAATTTCTCAGGTTAAAAAAAAAAAAACGTGGGCTGGCTGGTTCTGTGGCCTGGTGGTTAAGGCAGCCAGATCCCATGTGGCTGACTGTGCTATTTGAGTCCAAGATGTGGTGGCTTGAGAAACACACCAGGTATGTGTGTGTGTGCCCAAAATCCTGAATGGAAGGAGAGATGAAAGATAAGGAATTGTGACATGACCATTCCCCATGGAGCTTTCTCTTTCTCTTCTCTTTTTTTGTCTCTGGTAGAAAGAAAAAACAAAAAAGATATGTAATGTAGTATGTATCTTGTATGTCATGGATCCTTCCAAAGGAGTTGGGAAAATATTCTGTAATAAAAACATTAAAATCTGTGAATTGAATGATAACTAACTAAATAGTCCCGTATGACTTCATATCAGGGGTTATCCCAAACAAGTTATTTAGATTGAATTTTGCCATCAAGTGAGTTAGGAAAAAATAATTTTCATAGATTTTAGAAGTTTGGACCTGTGGTTGGAATTATACTGTTGGGCAGAACTGTGGTGTCAAAGTTTTCTAATGTTTTCAACATTTATTCTAGGTCTTCATTTAAAAAACAAATGTTGGGAGTGACCAACAATGTCAGAGGTGTCTAGTCCATATGCATTCTAGAGTACATTGTGTTCTCTTGTTTTGGATTCTTCAGAATGGGTCACTACTGCTGAGGCAAATGTGCATTTTGTGTTGTTTTTTAAGGTTTTTGCTATAGAGCGAGTGTGTTTACTGAGGGCAGAGAGAAGGAGGGAGAGAGAGGAATTCCCCTCCTTCACCCCCCAGGGGACAGCCTTGCCACAATCCCTTCTCCATTCTCTTGGGATTTGGGGCATGCCTGCACATGGCTTGGTGTGTTTTTCAAGCTGTCAGGTCTAGGACTTGAACTGTAGAATCAACTATGTGGGATCTAGCACCTTAACCACCACTCCACCTGCTGACCCCAGAGGCAAGTATGTTCTTCATGCATGACAAATCCACCTTTCCAAGGTGACTTGAACTGTCTGTGGAGAGTTCATTGCTAATGAGGTAAATCGAGGTAGACAGTGAAAGCAGTCCTGCACAACCATCATGTAGTTTAAGTGTAACTAGTCTTGTGTGCTTGGTTAGATATTAAATTTCCTTCAATCAGCAACTACTTGCTTGGGGTTCTTATGCTTGTGTGCCACACACAATATTAATGACAGGGTTGGGGGAATCTTCCTCCTGACCTAATGTGGTTCCTTCTCAGGAATCTGTTCTCTTGGGGCTCAAGCTCTGGCTTGAGAAATGGTAAGGGCATGGCTCACACCACTCCCAGGACCCCTTAGTTGCCGTCCTGTCTTTCCACCCATCTTAACCATCTTCCTCTTAGGCATTGCTTTTTGGGGTTCTTCCCTTCACTTCTGCAGAATATTCTAACCTGGGTGAGGGTTTAGGGACTCTTTGGTTTTGGCAGACAGTTGTAGAATTGTTATACAGTCAGGACTCTTGGCTACAACTTTCAGAATCCCACTGAGACTGTCCTGATGGAGGGAGAGGCTCTATGTTGGGCCAAAATAATACACTCCGCGTATCGACAATGCATTTTAATTTTTGCCAGAGGGCATGTTTGCTTGCCAGAGAGAGACAGAGACAGAGGGGGTTGGGGGAGAGAGAAAGCACCCTCCCCCCCAGTGGAGTATGGTTATATTACAGTTCCTTCTCCTCCATTTCTCCATCCTTTTGGGATTTTGGGTACACAGGCGCACGTGTTTGGTGTGTTTTTCAAGCCAGTAGGGCTAGGATTTGAACCATGTGGTTGGCTTTGTAGAATCTGTCTTCCCTATCCACTAGACCATAGAGTCAGCCCTTAATATTGCATTTTAGATTTATTTTTTATTTTTTGGAGAAGTTTTCTCTATAGGGTGCGTGCGCTCGCCAGAAAGACAGAAACAGAGAGACAGAAAGCAAGAAATCACCCCCCAGAGGGGATGGCCATGCCGCAATCCCTTCTCCTTCATTCTCTTCTCGGGATCTTGGGCACGCATGCACACGCGCCCGACATGAGTTTAAGCCACTGGGTCCGGGACTCGGACCACAGTTGACTACATGGAGTCCAGTGACATAGCCATTACGCTAACTGCTGGTCCCAGATTGATTTTAAAAGTAGATTATTAAAGTAGATTATTAAGTGGTGGTAGTATACCAACACAGTAGCACATTCCACTGCCCACAAAGGAAGCAAGACCATGGAACATGGACAATGTTCTCTTAACCGTTTTGGTTTTATCCTTCTTTCTTTTTTTTTTTAAAGAATTATTTTATTCAACTTTATTTATTTATACATTTTTTCACTTTAATTTGACGAGAGAGAGAGAGAAAGTGAGAAAGCAAGTCACCAGGTTCAGGACTCGAACCGTAGTCGCCCATGTGGGAATCCAGCGTCTTTAACCACCACGCCATCTGCTGGCCCGTTGTTCCTGTCCCTGGACACAGAGCCTGAAGTACGCAGACTATTCTTGCCCAAGGAGGGATATCATACACGTGCCTTTTACTTTCTAGACACAGCAGAGCATAGATAACACAGTCTTTGGAGGTTGGGCAGCTGGTTCTGGGCCATCAGGTCTGTGTGGCCCATACCTGGTACCATATTAATTGCCCTGTGTTATTTCCAATTGGCAACTTTTATCATCAGCTCATTATCCACTTTGACTAATACCCATAATGGAATAATAATCAAGACCTTGGGCCAGCAGGTGGAGGGGTGGTTAGGGTGCTGGACTCCCACTTGGACAACCATGGTTCAAATCCCCAACCTAGTGGCTTGCTTTCTCTCTCTCTCATAAGCGCATATGTACTATTGCAAGTTAAAAACTAGTAATAATAATAATAATAAATAAAATTAAATAATTCTTAAATAATACTACCCCAAGGGCATTTATGATACTACCGCAAGAGCATTTATTTTTTTAAAAAAAGAAGTTTTTTTTGGAACCAGCAGATGGCATAATGGTTACGTCACTAAACTCCCACGTAGTCAGACTGTGGTTCAAGTGCTGGACCTGGTGGCTAAAAACTCACATTGTGGTTCAAGTGCTGGACCTGGTGGCAAAAAACTCACATTGGGTGCTTGTGTGTGTGAGCCCAAAATCCCAAGAGGAGAATGGAGGAGAGGGGATTGCGGCGTGGCCATCCCTCAGTGATTTATTTCTTGCTTTCTGTCTCTCTGGTGAGTGCATGTACCTTATCCAAAAACCTTTAAAATATATTTATTTATTTATTTATTTATTATTTTTTAACTTGACAAGAAAGAGGGAGGGAGGGAGGGAGAGGGAAATTGAGAAAGCAAGTCACCAGGTCCAGGAATTGATCCGTGGTTGGCCATGTGGGAGCCCAGCACCTTAACCACCATGCTGTCCACTAGCTCCTTATGGGGTCCTTTATATTTACTGTGCACAGTCTCTAGTGCTCTAAGTAGATGGCTTAATTCTGATGGCAGCCCTAGAAGGTGAGTACTATATTTATTTCCATTTTACAGATGAGAAAACTGAGGTTTGGGGCAGTTAGTAGCTTGCCAAAGCCACAAGCTTATGAGAAGTGGGGAGGGCTGGAAGTGCAAGGTAAGGTCAGCCTTTCCTGACTTAGCGCCCGTAGGCATAAGTTCTGTATCTGAGTAATCTGGAGAGTGGATCTATACAGTATGTCCTGGGAGGGAGACACATCACGGAAGTGAGCTGTACAGTGCCCGTTTACTGTGTTCATTCATGTGAGAAGGGAGAAATGCCCTGAAGCCTAATGCTGGGAGACACAGAGAGAGGGAGAGGGAAGGTGAGAACGTAAGCCACGAGGTCTGAGACTCAGACTGCGTTGGCCATGTGAGAGTCTAGTGTCTCAATCACCATGCTTCCCGCTGGCCCCTAAAGTGTCTGTTTCTCAAAAATGTGCTTAGTTGGGACCAACAGGTGGCGTGGTGGTTAAGGTGCTGGAATCCCATATGGCTGACTACAGTTCAAATCCTGGACCCTATGACTTAAAACTCACACTGGGTGCATGTGTGTTCATGCCCAAGGTTCCAGGAGGAGAGTGGAGAAGGATTTGTGGTGTTGCCATCCCTTCTGTGGGGTGATTTCTCACTTTATCTCTCTGTCTCTCCAGTGCGTGTACACACCCTATAGCAAGAAAGCTTTCGTAAAAAAATCTTAGTTCACCTTCCAAGACCTCCCAAGTATGCTTGGCATGCATGTGCCCATTACCTGGGGGCTGGCTGAGGTTGGATGGATCACAGTGTCAAAATCTCATTGGGAGTGCTCACTCCAGGGCTCTCTTGCTCTTATAAAAAATAAACTTGAAAAATGTTTAATTAAAAATAATAACAATAGTATATAAGACATACTAAAGAAACTAAAGAAAGGCATGCAGGCACCTGTAAGATCCAGTTATGTGTAGTCGTTTTACCGCATGTATTCTGCCAATTTTGAAATAGGCACAGAGGATCAACCACCTAGGCCAAGTCATATTCCCAAGGCCTCACTCCCTGAGGCAGCCTAATTTCTCTAAAAAAATAATAAAAATTAGGGACCAGCAGGTGGCGTGGTGGTTAAGCATGGGGGGTACTCCAACACCAGCACCCTCCATGCTTCAGATTTATCAACAGCATGAATCAAGAAAAGTTAGCCAAACTTCAAGCTCAGGCCTAGATGGGGGAAAAGGTACAGGTCACAGAAAGAAGGTGGTACACAGAACAGCTGCAGCTGATGACAAAAAGCTTCAGAGTTCTCTTAAAAAAAAAAAAAAAAAAAACTGGCTATGAATCATATAGCTGATACCGAAGAGGTGAACCTGATTAAAGATGATGGGACAGTTATTCATTTCAACAATCCCAAAGTCAAAGTTTCTCCCTCTGCTAATACTTTTGCGATTACTGATCATGCAGAAGCCACACCAAACACAGAAATGCTTCCTGGAATATTAAGTCAGCTTGATGCAGACAGCTTAACAAGCCTTCAGGACATTAGCTAAACAGTTCCCACTGCAAATCTTAGATAGCAAAGCACCAAAACCAAAAGACATTGATGAAGAGGATGACTGTCCTAGGTCTTATAGAAAATTTTGATGAAGCATCAAACAACAAACCTAACTTAAATATTTTCTGGTTTTGGAAGCTGGCATGGACTAGATTTAACAAATCAGCTATGTGTTCCAAAGTTAGATAGCTACAGAAAACATCACCTATTACTCAGTAATATAAGTATTTTGTGTATATATATTTTTAAAGAATTACTTTGTTCAGCCTTATGCATTATTATTATCATCATTTTAAAAGTCTAATCAGAGAGGCCCCTTTTCTGGGGTCATGATGGGCAGCAAGATGGCGTCTGCCAGCAGGGTCGTGCAGGTAGTGAAGCCACATACACCACTAATAAGGTTTCCTGACAGAAGAGACAATCCTAAACCCAATGTATCAGAAGCTTTGAGGTCAGCAGGACTGCCATCCCATTCTTCTGCAGTTTCACAGCATTCTAAGGGAAGTAAATCACCAGATTTGCTGATGTATCAGGGTCCACCAGACACGGCAGAAATAATAAAAACTTTACCTCAGAAATACAGAAGGATACTGGTGTCTCAAGAAGAAATGGAATTTATCCAACGTGGTGGTCCAGAGTAATCACTATGGCTGCTGTTTTCATCAGAAAGAAGAATTGTCTTTACAATAAAGGACTTCTAAAATGACACATGAGAAATTGTATATTAAACAATTTACTTTAATAAATATTCTGTAAAAAAAGAAATATAGAAAATTTAGATAGACACTTGTATCTCCTAATTTATGTATCTTGGTCAGCTCCAAGCTTACCTAATTATTTATATACTTTATACTTATTAAAGTATACATTTTTACATATTAGCCTATTAATTTACTCTTGATTATCAAGTATCATCAGTTTTGAACTATTAAAAGAACAGTGTCTAATAAACTGCCATAGGTTTCTCATAATTTCACTTTTCTTTCCATTTCTGTTTAGGTATGGAAAGAATTTACCAGGCAGAATTGCAATTTTAGGGACATAATTTTTCTAAAATTGAATGAGGATCAGTGAACTAATTATTATTTGTCTTCTCTTTTTTTCATTCACAAACTTTAGTAAGTGTAACTGGCTTAATAGGGATATCATATTCTAAATGACAAAACAATAGCAGAGATACAATAGGTGATTAGTATTAGGACCAGAAAGATAACACAAAAGATTTTATGTAATCTATATTTTTTAAAAAGTCAATATAAAATGAAAATAAAAGATGTAAATCACCATAGGATAGGAATAAATGTTTCACTAGAAATTGCAATTATGTTTTGAGGGTGTTAAACTTTAGTCTTTGGTTTATTTTACCATTTTGATTGTGATCATGTATGCAAATCCTGATAGCCATTAACTTTCTCATACTTAATATCTGAAAGCCTCATAAATCAACCTAAATATCTTATTAAGCAATTTGTAACACTTTAATAGGGCCTTTCTGTGCCAAGGTTATAAATATTGTGAAACTAAAACCTTTCAAAGCTAAATAAAATTTCTTCCATACCTTTAAAAAAAAATCTAATCAGAGAAAGAGAGGGAAAATGAAAAAGTAAGCTGCCAGGTCCAGGACTTCAATTGCAGTCATCCATATGGAAGTCCAGTGTCCCTAACTACGATGCCACCTGCCAGCCCCAATATTTTGTGTATTAATTTTGCTGTCTGTTCAGCATTTTTCTGTCATTTAATTTTGCGTTTTACACTTCTTATTAGGACCTATTCTTTTGGTCAAAATATGAAGTGCGGCTTCATATTTGTGTAGCTTGAGGGTGTTTCGGTTTTTGATTCTTATTTTTTCTTTTTTTTTTTGTTCTGGTGTTTTGATATATGTATGTGTTTATACAGTGGAAAGCAAATTGGAAAACAGTTCTGTTTATTCTGTTTGTTCCCCCAGTAGAAATAAAAAAAATCTTTATCCCCCGAAAAGAAAAATGCTGTGTAAGTAAAATCATACAGTATTCATCTGATGGTTGTGTGTACCAGTGGTTTATTCTAATAGATTCCATCGTGTGGGTGTGCCACAGTTTATTTACTCATTCACCCATTGAAGGACATCTAGGTTGTTTCCAGTTTTTGGTTATTACAAATGAGGCTGCTATGAACATTTGTGTATAGGTTTTGGGGTGAACATAAGTTTTCATTTTCTGGGGAAAATGCCCAGGAGTACAGTTGTTGATTCATACAGTAGTTACACGTTTAGTTTATTAGAACACTGCCAAATTTTTCTAGAGTGGACATACCATTTTGTACTCCCACTAGCAATGTATGAATGCCTTAGTCTATATGGGCTGCCTTTATAAAATATTACAGACTGGGTAGAGAAAATAGTAGAAATCTATTTTCTCAAAGTTCTGGAGGCTCAGAATCCAAGATCAGGATTCTGGCAGTATTGATTTCTGGTGAGCCTTTCTTCCTTGTTTGTAGATGCTGCCTTTTCACTGTGTCCTCACAAGGCCTTTTCTTTGCTGTCCTGAAGAAGTGGGGAGAGAAATCTTTCTCTTATAAGGACACGAGTCCTTTTTACTTTATTGTCCTTAATTTCCTCTTTTTAAAGAATTTTAAATTTAATTTGTTATTATTTTTAAAAATGTGCTGTAGGGCACATGTGTGCATGCGTGTGCGCGCATGAGAGAGAGAGAGAGAGCGCCACGCAAGCTGCCAGGTCTAGGACTTGAACTGTGGTCAGTCATGTGGGAGTCTAGCATCCCCAACTACCGTAACATCTGCTGGCTCCCTTACTTCTTCTTTTTTTTTTTTTTTTAAATTAAAAGATGTTTTTTAGGGACCAGCAGTTAGTGTAATGGCTATGTCGCTGGACTCGCATGTAGTCAACTGTGGTTCAAGTCCTGGATCCGGTGGCTTAAACTCACACTGGGCGCTGTGTGCGTGTGTGCCCAAGATTCCGAGAAGAGAATGGAGGAGAAGGGATTATGGTGTGGCCATCCCCCCTGGGGAATGATTTCTCGCTTTCTGTCTCTCTCTGTCTGTCTGGCGAGCGCACATGCCCTGTAGCAAAAACCTCTCCAAAAAATTTTTTTAAAAATAATTATTTAATTTTATTTATTTTAATTTGACCAGAGAGAGACAGAGCGAGAGAGTGTGAGAGAGACAGAAAGTGAGAAAGCAAGCCATCAGGTCCAGGACTCAAATCATAGTTGGCCACGCAGGAGTCCAGTGCCCTTAACTACATCACTTGCTGGTCCTTAACATTTTTTTTTTCATAATTCTTTTAAATTTAATTTTATTAATTATTATTATTATCATCATCATCATTATTTTAATGTGATCAAAGAAAGACAGAGAGAGAGTGGGAAAGTGAGAAAGCAAATCACCAGGCCCGGGACTTGAACCACAGTCAGCCATGTGTGTGAGTCCAGTGACACCACTCTGCTGGTCCCAGATTCAAAGTTTTTAATTGTGATGAAGTCGTTTTTGTTAATCATGCCTTTGTTGCTAGATTTCTATGTTTAGCTCCTGATCTTGAAGATTTTTCTCATGTTTTTCCTAAAAGTTTTATAATCTTACAACTGTACATTTATTTCCATAGTCCATTTTGATTAATTATTGTTCAGGAATATTAACATTGTTCAGAATTTATTTTTTGCCTATGGATGTTCACTTGTACCACAATTTATTGAAAACATTATCCATGTTCCATTGAACCATTTTTGTACCTTTACTGAAAATAATTTGGATGTATTTGTATGGCTCTATTTCTGGGTTTTTCTGCTCCATTATGTCAATCTGTGTATCTGTCCTTCCACTAGTACCATATAGTCTTGATTAATTTAGCTAAATAGTAACTCCTGAAATTGTTATCTTTTTTAATAATGATTTTTTTCCTCCAATTTTTTCTAAAGGATGAGACAGATGGGGAAAGTGAGAAACCATCCCCTGGGGAGAATTTGGCCATACCATAACTCTTCTCCATTCTCGTCTCAGGAACTTGGGCACACATGCGTATGTGCCCAGTGTGATTTTCTTCAAGCTATTGAGATCGGAACTCGAACTGCATGGTTGGCCACGTGGTATCCAGCTACCGTAACCTCCATGCTACCTGCTGGCCCAGTAATGGAAAAAATTTTAAATGCAGAAAAGTAGGAGTAACATAGTACATACCTATGTTCTACTATCTAGAGCTAGTAAACGTTAATGTCTGGGGGAAAAACCTGGCAGATCAGCCAGATGATGTGTGGTTAAGGTGGCTGAATCCCACAAGGCTGACCACACAGTTTTAAGTCCCACACTCAGTGACTTGCAAAACATGCAGGGCATGTGTGCATGTGTGCCCAAAATCCCAAGAGAGAAATAGAAAAGGGATTATAGCATGGTCATCTCCCCTGGGGAATTCTTTTTTTTTTTTTTTTTTTAAGAGAGATTTTTGCTATTAAGGAAGTGTGCTTGCTGGAGAGACAAAGAGAAAGCAAGAAATCACCTGTTTCTTCACATAGGATTTTATTTACATGATCTGTTCATTTGCTCAATACACATTTTCACTTAGCTCCACATGCTAGGCATGTTCTAGATACTGTGATATAGATGGAGTTTATCATCGTAACAGGAGAGACAGACAATAAACAGTTGTCCAAATAAATGTGTACTGTGGGGGGAATTCAGAACGTTCATGGAAAAATGGAATTGAAGTACCAGTTTATTTTGGAACAATAGGATTTTGGAATCATCCATAATTGTTTCATAATGTGCGTTGTTTCCATGAATTTTTTGAAAACCGCCCTCTCCAGCAAGTGGCGTAGTGGTTGAGGTGCTGGAGTCCCACAGTGACTGGGATGAAGGTGCACCAGGAAAGGTCTCAGAGGAATGACGGGAAGCAATACCTGCAGTGCTGGGTGGGGGTTGGAGGAAAATCAGGCTAATGTCCAGGGTCAGGTGTCCCCTTCAGTCTGTGTGGAAAAGCCCTAGGTAGTAATAGACTCTGTATTTGAGGACAGGCAGTAATGTCAGTACGGCTAAAGCTGAGGGAATCTAGTAGGAAGGCTGGAGAGGCTGTGTAGGAGATTATTTCTGAGGACCTTTTTTTTTTTTAAAGAGAAGTTTTTGCTATAGGGTATGTGCGTGTAGACAGAAAGCAAGAAATCACCCCCCAGGGTGGATGGCCATGCCGCAGTCCCTTCTTTTCCAGTCTCCTCTTGGGATTTTAGGCATGCACGCACATGCACCCAGCATGAGTTTTAAGCCGCTAGGTCTGGGACTCAAATGGCAGTCGACTACATGGGAGCCCAGCGACATTACTGTTAATGCCATCTGCTGGTCCCAATTCTGAGGACCTTGTAACCTTGAAGATTACCCTCTAGTAAAATCCTTAAGATTGTTCACTTTTACAGTTAGATCAACTATGAATAGGGAGAGTTTTATTTCACTAGGTTTAATCATTTGTTCCTTGGTTTAACTATTTTTTAAGAATTATTTTATTCAACTTTATTTTATTATTATTATTTTGGAGAGGTTTTTGCTATAGGGTGTGTGCACTCGCCAGAGAGACAGCAAGAAATCACCCCCTATTGAGGATGGCCACACTGCAATTCCTTCTCCTTCATTCTCCTCTTGAGATTTTGGGCATGCACACACACACACTCCATGTGAGTTTTAAGAGACCACGTCCGGGCCTCAAACTGTGGTTGACTACGTGGGAGTCCAGCTATGTAACTGCTGGTCCCTACTTAATTTACTTTTAATTTGACCAGAGAGGGACAGAGTGAGAGAGAAGGAAAGTGAGAAAGCAAGCCTCCAGGTCCAGGACTCTAACCACTGTCGGCCACATGGGAATCCAGTGCCCTTAACCACCACACCACCTATGGCCCCAAATTTTTTTTTAAGGTTGTTTTCCTTAAGACACATGCACTTGCTGGAGAGAGAGAGGTACAGAGAGAGGGAAAGTGAGAAAGCACCTCCTGGGGGGATGGCTACACCACAATTCTTCATTCTCAGGATTTGGGGCATATGTGCACAAGAGCCTGGTGTGATTTTTAAGAAGCCACTGGTCCAGGACTTGACCTGTGGTTAGCTGTGTTCTCACACTATAGTCACCATTTTGTAGAATAGATCTGTTAGACTTACTGCTCTCTTAATTGGAATTTTGTATCTTTTGTTCTCCATCTCTGATCTTTTTCTAGCTTTCTTAAGTTGACTATAATTTTTAGTAAAATATAAACAGTACTGAGAGCAGACATTCTTGCCTTGTTCTTACTGTTAGGGGAAAAACACAATTGAGTTTCATGTTTCCATAGTTTTTAACTTAATTTTATTTTTTGAGAGCCCTATTTGCTATAGGGCACGTGTACTTGCCAGAAAGACAGAAACAAAGAGACAGAAAGTAAGAAATCACTCCCTGGGGGAGTGGCCATACCTCAATCCCTTCTCCTTCATTCTCCTCTAGGGATGTTGGGCACGCATGCACAGGCGCCTGGCGTGAGTTTAAGCTACTGGGTCCGGGACTCAAACTGCAGTCTACTACATGGGAGTCCAGCGACATAGCCATTACACCAACTGCTGGTTTTTTGTAGTTGCTGAAACTATTTCTAGTTTGCTGAGAATTTGTTTGTTTGTTTTATTTTATTGCCAGAGGGTGCACACAGTTATTTAGAGAGAAAGAGAGAGAGACAGAGAGAGAAGGTGTTCCCTGGTAGAGTGTGGTCACACTACAATCCTTTTCCTTTCATTTCCTCTTCCTGTCAGGATTTTGGGCACTCATATACATGCCTCTGGAGAGTTTTTCAAGCCACCAGGGCCGGGATTCGAATTGTAGTCAGCTATGTGGGATTCAGCTTACAATGCAGAGTACTTAACCACTGCCCTATGGGGCCATCTCTGTATTATTATTATTATTTTTTTTTTTTTTTTGGAGAGGTTTTTGCTATAGGGCGCGTGCGCTCACCAGACAGAGACAGAGAGATAGAAAGCGAGAAATCATCCCCCAGGGGGAATGGCCACGCCGCAACCCCTTCTCCTCCATTCTCCTCTTGGGATCTTGGGCACGCACACACATGCGCCCAGCGTGAGTTTTAAGCCACTGGGTCTGGGACTCGAACCGCAGTTGACTATGTGGGAGTCCAGTGACATAGTCATTATGCTAACTGCTGGTCCCTCCCTGTATCATTATTTTAAGAAATCATGAATGAGAGGTCATTCAGTGGCATGGTGGTTAAGGCATCTCAATCCCACATGGCAAATCGTGTGGTTTTTAGTCCTGGACCTACTTGCTTGAGAAACACACTGGGCATATGTGCCCAAATCCCAAAAGAGTAGAAAACTGGAAGAGAAGGGATTGTGGTATGACCATGGGGGGGGGGGGGGGTGTGCTTTCTCACTTTGTCTCTGTCTCCAGTGAGTGCACGTGCCCTCTGGCAAATGAAAAATAAATTTTTTTAATTAAAAAATTTTTAGAGAATCATGAGTAATTTGACATAGGCTTTCTCAGTAAATATTGAAAGGACACAGTGTTCCTATTCTGTTAGCTTTGTGTACTACAGTAATTTTTTTGTAGTTCTTTTTAAAAAAATAATTATTTAATTTGATTTATTATTATTATTTTTTTATTTTGAGCAGAGAGAAAGAAAGTGAGAAAGCAAGCTGCCAGGTCCAGGACTTGAACCCTTCTCAGCCATGTGGGAGTCCCACTCCTTAACCACTACGCCACCTACTGGCCTCAGTAATAGATTTTTTTTTTTTTTTTTTTTTTTTTTTGGAGAGGTTTTTGCTATTGGGCATGTGTGCTCACCAAAAAGACAGAGAGAGAGAGAGAGAGAGATAGAAAGTAAGAAATCACCCCCCCCCTCCGGGGGGGGGGGATGGCCACACCTCAGTCCCTTCTCCTCCATTCTCCTCTTGGGATCTTGGGCGTGCACACACACACGCGCCTGGTATGAATTTAAGCCACCAGGTCCGGGACTCGAACAGCCGTCGCCTACGTGGGAGTTTAGCGACATAGCCATTACTCCATCTGCTGATTCCTCAGTAATAGATTTTTAAAATGTTGAACCATACCTTGGATACATCCCATTTGGTCATTTGTATTATCCTTAACTATGTTTTGCCCAAATCAATTTGCTAGTTATTTTGTCGAGGATCCATTGTGTCTATGTTGATGAGTATTTGCTCTGTGGTTTTGTATTTATATCTTTTTCTGGCTTTGCCTATGCTGACCTCAAAATAGGTCTGGGAACTGTGCTCTTCTAGCTCATGGAAGACTTTCGTATTAGATTGTTGTGATTTTTGTTTCCTTAAATGTTTGATAGAATTCAGCAGGGATGCCATCTGTTCCCTATTTCTATTTTCAATCTCATGGATTTTCATTTATTATATTTCCTTTCATCTTTTTTTTTTCACATAGATTTACTTTTTAATTTTTTAACAGCTGTGTTGGGATAAAAATGAGTTAAAGAAACTACACATATTTAGTGTTTGACACATATATGTATGTATACTCTGTATGTATATACCTATATGTAATTGTCAGTGTAATCAAGGTAGTGAAAATATTTATTCCCTCAAAATTTCTTTTCTCTTTTATAATCCTTTCCTTCTGCTGCTTCTGTTCCCATTCCCAGGCAACCACTGATCCACTTTCTGTTACTGTAGATTAATTTACATTTATTCTGGAGTTTCCTATAAATGGAATTGTATGTATGTGCACTTTTTTGTCTAACCTTTTAAAAGTATAATTACTCTGAGTCATCTGTATTGTCGCATGTAACAATAGTTTCACCCTTCTTATTGTTGAGTAGTGTTCCATATGAGTAATTTGTTTATCCACTCACCTGTTGGTGGACATTTGGGTCATTTCAGATTTGGGGCTCTAATAGATGGTGCTGCTCTGAATGTTTGTGTACTGTAGAAGTCTTGGTATGGATATATGCTTTATTTTTCTTGAGTAAATACTAAATACTCAACATTGTAGTACCAGGGCTGTATAGTCAATGCATGTTCAACTTTTTACGCAATTGCCAAAATATTTTCCAAAGTAGTCATACCATTTTACATTTCCAAAGCAGTGTATAAGCATTCCGGTTGCTTCACATCCTAATTAAGACTTGATCTTATCAGTTTTTAAAGTTTTAGACATTCTAATGTTTAATAGTATCTTTGTGGTTTAAATATACATTTCCCTAGTGGATAATGATGGGACATCTTGACATGAGCTTGTCATTAGTGTATCTTCGGTAATGTGTCTATCTACATCTTTTGTCCATTGAAATTTTTGTTATCATTATTGAGTTTTGGTTTTCTTTGTATTTTCTAGGTAGAAGTCTCTTTTCAGGTATGCAATTTGTGTAAGCTAGATGATGGCTTCTTTTCATTCTTTGACTAGTGTATTTCAAAAAGTAGAAATTATTTAAAGTCTGTTTATTATTTTTTTCTTTCATGAGCCAACTTTTGTGTTTATATTTAAGAGATCTCTGTCCACCCCAGGGAATGTAGAAGCATAGTTGATACTTGTATGTTGCTCTTAACAAGATAAAGCTTTCCCAAATTTGTTTACTTATAGAAGGCTTTCTTATTTTTGTAGATTTCCTACATAGATGATCATGCCTTCTGCAAATACAACTATTTTTACTTTACCCCTTTCAGTATGAATGCCTTTTATTTCTTTTTTTTTGTATGATTGCATTGACTAGAACTTCCAGGACAATGTTGAATATCTGTGTTCAGAACAAACATCCTTGCCTCATTCCTGATCTTAGAAGGGAATGTTCAGTTTTTTACCATTAAATATAACATTGCTGGTGGTCTTTCATAGATGCCCTTTATCAGAGTGAGGACATTTTCTTCTATTCCTGGTTTATTGAGAGTTTTTAAATTTCATGATATAATTTTCCACTACAGAAAGCTAATAAAAGCTAGCAAATTAGACCTAAGAGCAATATAATTAAATTGATAATTATTTATTTATTTAAAATTTGCTATAGGGTGCATGCAATCACTGAAGAGAGACTGAGAAAGAGCAAGAGAGGGAAAGTAAGAAAGCTCCTTACAGTGGGGACAACCATGCCACAATCTCTCCTCCATTTTCCTCTTGGGATTTTGGGCACACATGCACACATGCCCACTCTGTTTCTTCTGCTGCTGGGTCTGGGACTCTAATGGCACAGTTGACCGTGTGGGATCCAACTGCCCTAACAACCATGCCAGCCGGTTGGTCCTACTTTTCAAATGTTAAACCAACTCTACTTGGCTGTAGTATATTATCCTTTCTATGTGCTATTGGACTTGATTTGCTAATATTTTAGTTAATTAGAACTAAGAATGTTTAATGAATGATCCATATTCATGAGTGATGCTTATCTGTACTTTTTTTTCTTGGACATCATGACAGTGATGTCCCTTATTCTAGATATTATTAATTGTCCTCTTTATAGCAGTCTCTCTCTTTTTCTTAAAAAATCAATTTATCTAGAATTTATCAGTTTCATTTATTTATTTTCAGAGGACTGGCTTTTGATTTTGTTGATTTTCTTTGTTTGTTTGTTTGTTTTTTTTTCCTTTCATTGATCTCTCTTCTCAGATTTATTTTCTTCCTGTCTCTGAAGCAGATCATGTAAAAGGCGTAAGTTGGGGCTGCTATATATTGTGGAAAACAAATTGCTGGCCACAACCACAGGTCCAGTATTTTACTTAGTAAAGGTATTTTTAAAGCTTAATATGATAAATAAAATTATAGCTCTGAACTGATAGTTATTTAAAAATTTTTTCAGGAGGGTTTGCATTTGTATATGAAGCTCAAGATCTGGGAAGTGGCAGAGAGTATGCATTAAAGGTAAGTAACCAAACTTGACTTAAGTTTTTTTTTTAGAGAGAGATGTTTCCTATAGGGCACGTGCACTCACCAAAGAGACAAAAAGGGAGGAATCACCCCCTGAGGGGATGGCAACACCTCAGTCCCTTCTCCCCCATTCTCCTCTCAGGATTTTGGGCACAGATGCACACATGCTCAGCATGAGTTTCAAGCTGCTGCATCCAGGACTTGAATTACGGTTGGCCACGTGGGAGTCCAGCGATGTAACCATTACACCATCTGCTGGTCCCATGATGTAATAAATATTTTAATGTGGAGTTTTGATTTATTCTGAAGGAAATCTCTGAGTGACATTGTTTTCAGGGATTTAACTCTGTGTTTATTTTTTTAACAATCTGTATCTGTTTGTCCTATTTGTTTTCTTTGATTGTGAAACCCTCAGCAGTTGTAGATGCTGTGTTCTCAGGTCATAACTTAAAGCCTTGGGGCCTATTTCCTGTGCTGTGGGAGCTGGGTTGCCTTGGAGTAAGGTGTGAAGGTGACTTCATGGTGGGGTCCCAGCCTCTTGGCTACCATGTGCCAAGAAAATAGTGCCCACAGCATATCTATAAATAAGGGCAACTGTGACAGTGCATGGAGGGGGGCTGTCTCATATGGGTACCAGATCAGGTGGTTCTGGTTTGACCTGAGGCACATCAGAAGGTCCGGCATGCTGGAGGTTGAGAGGTATAGCTGCACCATGCTGAGTTCCAAAGTGGCCCTGCATTTGCAGGTGGGCTGGAGTGGGCCTGGTATTTGTGAGCCACTATTTATACCTGTATCTCTGCCAAGCATCTACTCTCATTTTCTTATTTTACTCTGGCCTTTTTGGAGAGCTCTTAGTTTTATTTCATGAGTCCTTGGGTCATAATCTTTGAAGGATCTTTAACAACTTGTCAGGTGTAAATGTTAAATGTTGAATGTTAAAATACAGTGAAACAGGTTACACTCTCAGACAATTTGCATTTGTTTTTATAAATGTTTATGACAGATAAGACATTACATAATGCGGGAAAGTAAATAAACTTTAATCTTTTTTGTGTGCTGTTTTCTAATACAGAGATTATTATCCAATGAAGAGGAAAAGAACAGAGCCATCATTCAAGAAGTTTGTTTCATGGTATCCTTTTCCCAGGAATTGAGCCAGTGCTGTCACCCAGGGAGGCAAAGGCCTGCATGAGGCTATAGCAGTCTGCTTCCATGAGGCTACTCTGTGATATTGATTGATGTGTTAAAATTGGCCTTTTGCTTTTACTGAGTTTATCTATAGACTATTTCTAGTCAAAAGGCATTTTCCTCTCTTCCCTCCTGGGGTTATAGTGAAAGGTTTAAGAGTTGGGAGTGGAGTGTTTTTCCTACCCAAGAGGTCTCCATACCCAGTGGATGGGCCAGTTACTGAGGGGTAGCCCTCCGTCCCTCCTTCTGTCCCTCTAAAGACCTGCTGAGGGCTGTGGTTCCAACAGGCTGTGATGTGGCATCTCTTCATCAGCTATCCCTGCGTGTCTGCTCAGGTGGTAAGGTGTTGGGTCTCCCTGCACTGATGGTGGGTTTATGCAGCTTTTTGGTGATTCTCCTCTGCTTCACCTGTGCTCCCTGTGTGGGGCCTTGCCCTATCCTGCTCGCAGCACTACTTTTTTCTTCAAGCTCTGACTACTTGTGGAGCGCATTGACTGTCTGAGCTGAGGTCTGGGCAGACGTGGTCCTTGTTTACAGTCTTTCTGCTCCAAAGCCTCCTGAGTCCTCCACCTGCTCCCACCTGGAACAGGACAGACTCTGGTGTTATTGTGGTCAGCCGTGTGTGGCCAGCCTGGCGCTGTCTCCAAACCACTATTTCCTCTCTTACCCGTGTCCTTTTCCTTTCTCTTTGTCCCCCCCTGCTCTCTCCTTCATCTTTCTGCTCTCGTGGGCTAAAGTTGTAAGGTGATTCAGTTCAAGCGTTGTGACTTTAGAGTCTTGTTATACATATACTTATTTTCTGAGAGAGAATGTACCTCATTCTCTGGAAAGGGAAGGAGAAAGGGAGGGAGAGAAACGCTTTTGTTAGGGTCTGGCTATGTCGGGACCTCACCACCCCAGCCTCCCACTTGACTAGGATCACAGGCATGACCACCATACCTAGCTTGTTCAGCTTAGGCTGAGAACTGAATCAGGCCTCGCATGTGGCCTCAACCACTACTCAGCAGTACCCCCTCAATCATGCCACTATGGTTGGGCCCTATATATGCTTATTTTAAGTGCACAGAATTATGGACGAGGTTATGAACATTCTTCTTTAACAAGACATCTACAGAAAAAACTTTCTGGCCACCCCAATATCGTGCAGTTTTGTTCCGCAGCATCGATAGGAAAGGAGGAGTCAGACACTGGGCAGGCAGAGTTCCTCCTGCTCACGGAGCTCTGCAGAGGTAACATTCCTTTGAGTCTGAACAGTTGTACAGTATTCAGTGTCTTCTTCCAAGATGAGTACAATGGTCCTAACAGGAAGAACAGGTCAGATGTATCACAGGAGTTCTCCAAGTGGTGTGCCTTTACTTCCTTAGAGGTTCCCATCATCAGGCCTGGTCTTGTCTGCCATCTTAGTCCCAGGGCTGCAGCCTCCAGGAGAGCATGGATCTCTCCAGAGATGGAGGAGCTGTTAGCTCTCCTCATGGCTCTGTGATGTGCACTAGGGCAGTGGGAAGTAGTGGGCAGCTGCCTGGCTGCTCAGCTGGCTGGCATGTGCATCAGTGTGGGGCTGCACAAGATGCAGGAGGACTCCTTGGTCCATTGGCAATTCAGGGATTGAAGAGGCACCTTCCAGAGAATCATAGGGCATAGTGGTCCGCATGAATGACCATACGTGGTGCTGACTGGTACAAGGCAGGGCTGGCTCTGCTAAGCTCCGGGCTTTGTCTGCTGTAGGGGGAGAGGTTCGTTCACCTCCAAGCATCTGCCAGAAAGTCTGCATCGTGCTTCTGCTCTCCAGAGCCCAATCTCGTTTGTGCAGCGCCTGGTGGCCAGGGAACTCCCTTGTAAGGAGACATTTGTAGGAAAAGCCTTCTAAGTAGAGGGCCCAGCCTGCATAAGAGATAGGCCCAGAGGCCTTGTCCTGGTGAGGGACAGTGACACAAGCAATTGCTGTGTGTCAGTCACCTGGGCAGTGAGGTGAGGCTATCAGCAGGGCGAGACTGAGGCAGGGAGCCCTGTGGAGGAGGCCTAGTGGGGAGGGTGTGTGCAGCCCACAAGTCAGTCCCTCCTCAGTGACCATGAGAAGAGTTGGAGTGGGCACAGACCTCCCTAGATCAGGTACTGGGGAGGCAGGAGAGGGCTGGAGTGCTTGAGTGGACCTCCGCAGGGTCAGGATTATGTTTTCAGAGGTGGTAGCAGTGAGTAAGCTAGCGGAGTCCCATGCCGGGTAGGGAGAGAGGGTCCCTGTGCTGAAGGCAGGTCCATGCAGTGTCTGTGTGAGGTGTGTGTGTGTGTGTGTGTGTGTGAGTGTCTCTACGGTGCCATAGGCAAAAGGTAGATAATGAAGGGCAGAGTGCTCTGACGTGGCCTGTGTGAGGCCCCTAACTAGTAGGAACCCATATGTTCCTCTCCCAGCTGTGTCCCCTGCTGAGTGTCCTGAGAACTGGCTGCCTCCTGTCCCCTGACCCCTGGCCTCTGCCCTTGCTCCTCTGTCCAGAGAACCCCCACCTGACCCATCCACATGCAGTGGCCATACTGGGTCAGGCCCTGCAGTACTCCTTCCAGCACCTATTGTCACAGTCACCCCACTGTATAAGGCAGGCATTTGCCTGGGTCAATGGGTGGAGAGGGTCATTGGTCACCTGGGGGCTGAGGAAATGTTGCCAAGTAACTGTGGTACATTCTGTTTATCAACATTTTACCCCTACAGAAAACATGAAAGTAGAGTGGACATCCACTTACTGCATACTATTATAGATTCACAAGTTTTTCACATTTCTCATAGCTGCTTTATCTCTTTGCACATTCTTGCTGAACCATGTAAAAAATAAGTTACAGATATCAAGACTGGGAATTTTGGTATCCATGTATCTCCTGAGAGCCGGGGCATTTCCTCCATAACCATAGTCTTGTTGTCGTGTCTAAGAGAACTGTCATGACTTGATGATGTCATATCATATGCAGTCCGTGTTCACCATCTTCGGTAGTCCTCAAAATATCGTCATAATAGGTTCTTACCCCTACAGCAGAATCGTGTCTGGTTCCTATGTTGTCATTGATTGTGAGTCCTCTTGAGTGTTTTTCATTACACTCTGTCTGGGTGGCCAGGCTCTTTGTGTGGAGAATGAGTCCGGAAACCAGCATCTGAGTACTCCCAGACTGTCCTTGCCTCTAGGACCAGCTAGAGTAACACTGAAACTGCCAGCTTAGCTGATTTATCTAGCTTATGTCTAATGCTGAGGAGTCTTCCACTTCATGAGTGTTGTTATTTTTAGTTAAAAAAGAATGTGTGCTCATTGAAAATATACAGACAACACAGAGTCGAATACATGCTTATCAAAATGGGATTTTTTTTTTTTGAGTGTTTTTTGCTATAGGGCTCATGTGCTTGCCAGAATGACAGAGAGACAGAAAGCAAGAAGTCCCCCCCCGCCCCCCCCCCCCCCCCCCCGAGGGGATGGTCACGCCGCAATCCCTTCTCCTCCATTCTCCTCTCAGGATGTTGGGCACGCACGCACACGTGCCCGGCGTGAGTTTAAGCCACTGGGTCCGGGACTCGAATCATGGTCGACTACATGGGAGTCCAGTGACATAGCCATTATGCCAACTGCTGGTCCCCAAAATGGGATTTTACTAGGCACACTTTTCCTTACCAAAAAAAAAAAAATCTTGGACATCTTTCCATGCCAGTACATTCCCCTTATTCCTTTTTTATTTTTTAAATTGCCTAAGATTGGGGCCGGCAGGTGGCATGGTGGTTAAAGACACTGGACTCCCACATGGCTAACCATGGTTCAAGTCCCGGACCTGGTAGCTTGCTTTCTCACTTTCCTTCTCCCTCTCTCTCTCGCTCTGTCCCTCTCTAGTCAAATTTAAATAAATAAATAAATAAAGTTAAATAAAATAATTCTTTAAAAAAATTGCCTAAGATTGTATTTGCTCCCCAGAGAGAGTGTGAGAGAGAAAGCACCCTCCAGTAGGGTGTGGTCTAATTGCAGTCCTTTGTCTTCCATTTCTCCATCCTGTTGGGATTTGGGGCACATAATCACACACATGCCGTGTGCTCCTCAAGTCTCTGGGGCCAAGATTTGAACTGCAGTTGGCCAGGCGGGATCTGGCTCTGTTAACCCACTAGGCTGTGGGGCCAGCCCACCCCTTACTTTATCTTACAGGATACATAATTTCCTTAATTTTGATGAAGTTTTTTCTCTTTGCCTGTAGGAACTTGAGTATTGTTGCCTGGGACTGCACCATGTCTACTGTGTGAGCCTTGGTTCTTTGGAGGGAGAGATATCTAGGGGGCTGCTCGTGTCAGACAGTGTATGTTTGCAATTCCGACAGGGCCCCATCCCTGTCCATTTTGGGTAACTTGGAGAAAGACCAGACAAGGCTTTTCCTGTTTGTTTTTTCCAGTCTATTTTTCCTGGTTGTTGGAGGTGAGACTGGTTTGTTTATTGTCTCTCTTGTTCATTATTTGGGGTATCAGAAAGCTTCTGCATGGTGAAATCTTGGTTTTAGAAGTTTGGGCTGAGTCGTTATGAGAAATGAAACTGATGGGACTCAGCACTTTCCCAAGGTGGTGTGGTTGACGATGTGACAGGAGTGTAGGAAGGAGGGGGACACACAGAGCCCTCGCCTTTCCCACAGTGATTCAAAGCTGTGACCACTACTAACATCCACTTCCCTGTGGCAGAGGAGCAGGTGCAAGGCCAGAGAGCTGAGAGCTGGGGTGTTTGTGGGTGGGCGCCAGCCCTGTGTGCAGAAATTGTGGGATCTTTGAGAAGCTGGGGACATGCGGGGACCCATACAGCAGCAGGTTTGGAGTCTGCCAAAGGCGGCCTTGAAAGGGGGCTCCCTGGATGTGCTGCAGACTCTTCTCTCAGGCAGGTTTCTTCTGATGCCCTAATGTCATTGACCTGTGACTCGTCCTGTCCTGGATCCTGCTCCCCATACCCACGCCGTACCTAAGCCAGGTATGGTCAGCACCTGCTTTGGCTCCCTGGAGCCTGCTCTCAACTCACCTGGGCCTATGGTTCTCTTCCTGAGGGCCTTGTATTTCTCCTGAGGCATCTCTGTTTCTCTCAAGAGTGCCTCTGTTTCTTCTTAGGACCTCCATTTCTTTCTGTGAGTGTTCCATTCCTCCTGAGAGTCCCTCCTGCCTCTGAGGATTGGGAGTGAAGCCTATGAGGTAGCTGTGGTTGGGGGTTCTGGGAAAGGTCTGGTCCACCTGGGGTTGATGGCCAGGGTGGGACTGGCAGGCATGGGCGAAAGTCATTCTGGGCATGGGAGAGCAGAGGATGGTGGTCTAGTCAGAAGAGTCTGGATTCCTTAGAGCCAGCACAGACTCTTAAGGAGCTGGGGCAGACTGCCTAGGCTGTACTGGTGGCATAAACGTGCGGCTTTTTTTGGTAAGTCCAATTATAGCATGGTCCACCATGTGAGCTATAGTGAGATTTATAATATGTAAATTCCCTTTGTTTTAAAAGTTGTAAAGGCATAGGTTATGGAAGTTGCCCCACAGAGCAGTTAGAATCTAACATCCACTACATTCTGAAACCTGTATGTTGGCCTTGCCATGTGTAGGCTTTAGGGGTTCAGTGAATTAGGCTAATAGAGCAGATTGACTCCTGCCTAAGTCAGAGCCCAGGGCTGGGTAGTTAGAAATGCTGAAGAGAAAATGAATCCAGGGAAGAGATATGTATTTAGATAGGGTGGACAGAGATGGCTCCTTGTAAGGTGTTATTTGAGCCAGGGGTTGAAGGAGGTGAGGGTGAGAAGCCATGTGGTAAGGGAGCAGCATGTGTAAAGGCAGGGACAGAAGGGCTGGTGTAACTGGGGCGGAGAGCGAGTGGGGTCGGGGAGAAGGGGTCACAGAGAGGAGGCTGTGGACTATGATCATGGCCAGTTGTTGAGGATGTGGAGTCGCTGAACAGAGGGTCATGGCGACTGTGGAGTGTAGATGGCCAGAGCACAGGGCCTGGGAGGGCGGGGTCCCATACTGGACTGGCACATTGGGTGTAGGGGCTCCAGGGAAGCCTTGCAGGAGGTTGCAGCTTAAGTCTGGGCAACCTGGGAGACTACATGGGAGCATGCTGGGCCGTCATTGGTGTGAACATGGGGGTCCCCAGATAGACCCGTCCTCTAAGCACCACCGCCCTGTGTTTGGTGGTGCCAGCTGGCCAGGCCTCAGGTTCCAGAGATTACCTAGATGAGGCCAGATCTAGCAAGGCTGGGGATCCCTAGGCTGCAGAACTGGGAAGGACTCATCTGTGATGTGGGTACCCACCAAGGGCAGCAGCTTTGCACCCCACAGTCTCATTACAGTTTGCATATTCCATGTTGCATATATAGCTACTAAGATCTCATGTTAACATGAAAGTCATTTTTTTCATCTAAGGAAATGTAGTGATTATTTCACTAGAGATATTTGAAAAATTTATATATTTGTAGTTTCTTTTTGCAGTTCTCATTAACCACGTATTTATCCTGATTCAGGTGTCAGTGAGCAGTTTGTAATGATTTCACCTGTGTACTTGGGTGTTTGTGCGTCCTCTATTAACTACAGCAGGTGTTTTCTTTTACTTAGGGTTCTGTACCTTGATTGCTTTTGCTTATTGTGTTGTCCCAGGGCTGCTCCATGCCAGCTCTTGCCACCATGCTTGCCCCTGGGTGCTGGTCCTACAAACAGGGCTACCGTGAGCACCCCTGTACCTGTACACCTTCCTGCGGCAGCTGAGAAGGGCTGGGAGCAGCATCCTGGGTGGGTGGTGGGGCTTGCACCCAGACTGTGCTCTCAGAAGAAGCAGCATATGAACCTGTGGCCAAGGCAGCTGAGCTTGAACCTTAGCCTGCTGGCCAGGGAGGGCTCAGCATTTATAGCTCCATGGTGATATGAATTTAATTGTCTCTTTTAGGGCAGCTGGTGGAATTTTTAAAGAAAAGTGAATCTAAAGGTCCTCTATCATGTGATACGGTTCTGAAGATATTCTATCAGACGTGCAGAGCAGTGCAGCACATGCATAAACAAAAGCCGCCCATCATTCATAGAGATCTCAAGGTACCAACTTCATTCAACACATTTTACTGGGGGGCATTCCTGCCAATGATCCAGTTAGCTTAGGATGTCAGAAGTTTTTAGCAGTGAGGCTGTATGATCACTTTACCTGAGAAATCTGAGATGTATATAGGAGCTTCTTTTTTGTAGAGGTTTTTGCCTTAGGGTGCATGCGCTCGCCAGAGAGACAGACAGAGAAAGTGAGAGGTAAAGTGAGAAATCCTCCCTGCGGGGATGGCCATACCACCATCCTTCTCCTTCATTCTCCTCCTGGGTTCTTGGGCGCACACACACACACACACACACACACACAGACACAGTATAAGTTTCAAGCCACTGGATCTGGGACTCAAACTGCAGTCAGCTGTGTGGGAGTCCAGACACCTAACCTCTATGCCATCTGCTGGCCCCTATAGGAGCTTATTAACACAAACCATGACAGGGGATCCAACCCTCCTACCACCCACCTGGTTCCGCCCAGGGCTTCTATTTCAGATTCCCTATTCTCATGCTGGGTGTTTGCTTGCTGCAGTTCCCACCAGGAGCAGTGGATGAGGGCATGTACCTGTGGATGTAGGGGTACTGGGGCCTCCCTGACTCCTCAGCATGCACTCTGTCCTTTGAGAGCTCCTACACTCCGATTTCTTGGTCCTTGGGATAGTTTTCAACTCCTTGGAACTGGGAAGTGAAACTGTGAGGCTCTTCTAAGCAGGAACTTGTCCCTCAAGCACAAGGAGGGCCTTGTCTCCTTGCCGCTTGTTCCAAGCAAAGAGCTTCTTCCTCTTCCTGAGTTGTCTTTGCAGGAGCTGTGGGTGGAGAGGGGAATGTGGTTTCAGTCCCCTCACTTGCTTGACTCAGTGAGCAAGGAGCTCCTCCCCCTGAGTGTCTTGGCCCTCCCAGCACATCTGCATTTCCTGTTATGTGGCTGCCATTCTGGCACTTCACTGTGGTTTAGGTGTCATCTGTGGGTAAGGACTGGTCTGTGGGCTGTACCTCATGGAGACTACTACTTTGCCACAAGGTCATCCATACTTGGAGTTGCCCTTCTGGTTAGGGATTTAATCATTTCCTGGTTATTCATTAAGTTGAATGTTAACTGTATTTATAGTCATTAGTGCCTTATTGTTCAGTCAACCTCCTTTGTGGTTTTTGCCTTTTTTCTGTTGGCTTTTTGTGTTTGATTTGTTGGAGCTTCTTGGTTTTTTTTTTAATTATTTTTTTAAAGTTGTATGTGCTGCAAATATGGCCTAATGTTTACTCTTTCTGTTGTTGTTTTTTTTTAATGAGAGAGTGTTTTTGTTGTTGTTGTTTATTTTTAAGATTTTTTGCTATAGGGTGCCTGTGCTCACCAGAGAAAGACAGAGAGAAACAGAGAGAGGAGAAGTGAGAAGTAACCCCCCAGGGGAGATGGCCATGCCCAATCCCTTCTTTTCCATTCTCCTCTTGGGATTTTGGGCATGCATGCACACACACCTGATGTGTTTTTCAGGCCACCTGGTTCAGGACTCATACGACAGAGTTGGCCATGTGGGATCCAGTGCCTTAACTACCACACCACCTGTTGGCCCTGAGAGACAGGTATTTTTTGACAGGGTCTTGTTCTGTCATAGTCCTTCCTGCCTCAGCCTCCGTGTTAGCTAGGGCCACGGGCACTTTTGCCTATCATGTTTTTATTGCGCTGAGAGTTGAACCTGGCCTCATGTTCTCAACCACTGTGCAGCAGTACCTTCCTGCTGTGTCATCATTGGTAGGCCCTTATTGTACCTTCAAAAATCCAAATGTGGGGCCGGCAAGTGGTATGGTGGTTAAAGGCGCTGGACTCCCACATGGCTGACCACGGTTCAAGTCTTGGACCTGGTGGCTTGCTTTCTCACTTCCTCTCTCTGTCTCTCTCTGATCAAACTGGAAAATAATAATGATAATAATAATAAATAAAATTAAAATAAAATAATTCTTTAAAAAAAAAAAAAAAAAATCCAAATGTGAGAATTACCCAGCATCCATGAAGCTCGACCCTGACTCTGACCACAGTGACCACTTGTCATGCTCACTGAAGCAGGTTTTTGGCAGGAGAATTTTAAAGCCATTTCACTCTCAGATACTTGTATACACACCTCTGGGGAGATCAGAGCACCTTATGTATTGTAGCATCATTACTACCCCAGCAAATGGAAATAATCCATGAGTATCGTCTCTGGTCCAGGATGTTGCCAGCCTTCCCCAGTTTTCTTCAAAGAGTGATCTCTTAACTTCAGTACTCTAATAGGTTGTTGGAAAAATCATGTCATATATTTCTATGCAAAAATGTGACATGACTTTCCCAAAGACCCAACAAAATGCTACCTCCCTACCATGAGTGTCAGCTCCCCCCGTACCTCTCAGGCAGAGGCACAGGAGGCTGGTGAGGCCTCTGCTCCGCAGTATGACTCAGAGACTAGAGAGCTGCATTTTAGATACTGCTTCTCCATCCTCCCCTCAGGGCTGTTCTTCTGAGGGTGCTGAAGTCAGCCTTTCTCATGTCAGGTGTTTAGTCTATGTGGAATTGATTGTGTGTGACGTGGGGCAGTGTCCGTTTCTCCTCCTGGGCACCCACCTGGTCCTATACCCAGAGCTCTGACCAACTCAGCATATGCAGGTATCTGCCCACGCAGTTCTCCAGACTCACCTCCACTCCTAATGGGGATAGCCTGGCTAGTGTGGCTTAGGACTCAGTATCCTGTCCCCAGTGTACAAGTGTGTGTGGGGCGGGAAGGGGGAGGAGACCTTGGGTTCCCCCCATGGTGAAAACTTGAGAAAACACCCCCAGGAGGCCTGCTGCAGTTCTTCCTTCTCAGACTTATTCGCCCTCCAGCACACTCAGGGTCAGCGTTCTCAAAGGCAGTTTTCTTTATATTTCTCTGGTTGAGGGGTACATGTTTTCCATTTTGCATTATACTGGAAATCTACCTATACGGAAGGCATTTAGTTTCTTGTCTTCTTTATTTGTCACATGAGCTCGGAGAGGCCTAGAAAATCATAGCTTAGAAGACCCTGTCTAGGGACCAGCAGATGGTGTAATGGTTACGTTGCTAGACTCCTACATAGTCAGCCATGGTTTGAGCCCCAGACCCAGTGGCTTAAAACTTGTGTGTTTGTGCATGCCCAGTATCCCAAGAGGAGAATGGAGGAGAAGGGATTACGGCATGGCCATCCTCTCTGGGGGTGATTTCTCGTTTTCTGTCTGTTTCTCTCTGTTTCTGCAGCGAGTGCATGCACCCTATAGCAAAAATGTCTCCTGAAAAAAAAAAAAAAAAAAAGAAGAAGAGCCTGTCTAATACCTGCAAGGTCTGGAGCCACCTCATTGGTCTGGTGCCCCCTTTGGCAGCATGGGGACAGCACAGTCCACTCTGTTTCTGGGCACCTGCCCTGAGTGCATCAGTAACCCTTCTTTTCCTCTCCCTTTCCTTCCCTTCCACATCTTTCTTCTATTCTTTCTTCATACTTTTTCTTCCTTTATTCCCTTTTACCATTCTTTTCAGCACTCCTAGTTGTTTCTAACTGGAAGGTTTTTCAAAGTCCTGAAACCTCATGGTTTCTGGAAACCAAAGTGCCTGAGGCCTGGTTCTGACCTGGAAAATCAGGGCCTCTCCTCAGTGAGCCAGCAATGCAGAGCTCTATCGAGTTCTGTATATGAGGAATCTTGTTTTTGTTTGTTTCTTTGTTTTTTCCATCTGGATGGTTGTTCCTTGGTGGACTTGAAATGGTTGGTGGATTCTCTCATGTCTTTAAGTGTGGTGAGTGTTAGGTTTGTGTGTATGTGTGTGTGTTATAGGACATAACAGTGTGTTTGCCAGAAACAGAAGGAAAGTGAGAAAGTACCAACCCCCAGAGGTGGGTGGAGGATGGCCACACTGCAATCCCTTCTTCATTCTCCTCTCGAGATTTTGGCATTCGCTCTTTGGGGTTTTGGGCACGCACACATGTGCACCTGGCATGTTTTTTAAGCCATGGACTTGAACTGGTAGTTGGCCATGTGAGATATAGCCACTTTAACCACCACACCACTGGTCGACCCAGCAAGTATGTATTTTAAGGAAAACAAAAGGGAAAAAGGATGGCTTTAATAAGTAATATTTGTGAGATCAGCCTGGGTTTGACATCACTTGTCCTCCTAGTCACAAGTGCCTTTGCTGCTCAGTGGGGGTCTTGGCCAGAAACCTCGATAGTGGATGGGACCAACACTGCCCCTCCTTCAGCTGTTCATTTGTGGCCTGCAGATGCCCTCCAGTAGCACCTTGCAGAGGAGCAGGCGAGACATGCTGTCACTCCTTGTTCTGCGGCTGTGTATGCTGCTTGAACATAGCGGCTATGACACGGGCACACAGTAGGGCCCCTATGCAGTGTGCCCTAAGAGAGCTCCCTGGTGTGGCATGTCCTTCCAGGCCCCTCTCCCACAAGACCATTCCCTGCAAGCCTCCCCCTCTACAGGTGGCATTGTCCTCACTTATGGTAATTGTATATTTACATTACTTTATTGCTGTGTGTTCTGCATTCTTCTTCAGTGTGATTTATATTTTATTGGTAGAGGTTATATGAACAGCATCATGCATTACACATTATTACTTTTTTTTTTTTTGGAGAGGTTTTTGCTATAGGGCGCATGCGCTCACCAGAAAGAGAGAGAGAGACAGACAAAAAGCAAGTAATTGCCCCCCAATGACCACACTGCAATCCCTTCTCCTCCATTCTCCTCTCAGGATCTTGGGCACTCATGCACACGCGCCCGGCGTGGGTTTAAGCCACCGGGTCTGGGAGTCAAACAGTGGTCGACTACATGGGAGTTCAGCAACATAGCCATTATGCTAACTGCTGGTCCCACATTACACATTGTTTTATGTCTGGGTTCTTTGCCCACTGTTGTTTTCAGAGCCCACTGTCTTGTGTAAGGTCCACACCTTGAAGATGGCAGCTGACTGTGTCTGTCTGTCCTACTGGGAGCTGAAATTCATTTTACCTCCCTGTCCATGGTGAAGGTGCTGGTTGTGCCCTGGGGACAGCCTGTTTACCACTGGTCGTGGAGCAGGTGCCCCCGTAGGACAGAAGTCTTGAACACATGATCAGAGGGAGGGTGTGTGTCTCTAACCCTGATGGTCCTTTCGCACACATGGATCCCGAGTCTCCTTTCTTGGCAGCCCTTGGTATCATTGCAGACTCTCACCTCAACAGGTGTGTAGATCGTGTAGTTTTGATTTGTGTTCCCCTTCTCTTAATGAGGTTGACCGTCTTTTTGTGTGTATTCATTGGAATTTTTACTTTCTCTGTTGGGAAGTACCTGTTAAAGTGTCTTGCCTCTTTTTCTATTGATTTTTTTTATTTATAGAAACTCTGTGCTGGTTTTATGTGTACAAATGTCTTTTCTGTGGTCCCACCTTATGTGGTCCCACCTTAGTCTTTGATGGTATTCTTTCTTTGAGCTAGGACATTCTACTAATCCTTTTATGATATTAATTAGTGCTGTTTCTACCTCGGTGGAGAAGTCATTATATTTCCTAGGTCAGGAAGAAATTCTTCCTATATTGTCGTTTTTAAGAGTTGTGGTTTTTGCCATAATGTTTAGAGATGAGGCCCCCTTGGTTGGCTGTGTGTGTGGTGGGATCAAAACTTTTCTCTTGTGTGGGTACCTGGTGTTCCCCAAAGCCCCATCCCCACCCATTGCTCCTGCCACCGTGCCGTGGGTGTGGTGTCTGGTGTCTGTGGTGCTATCTTGGTGGAGCTCATTGAATTGTCTATTGGACTGAAGCTCCTTTGTCCTGTTACCAGAACTGTTTCTTATTTATTTTATTTATTATCACTATTATTATTTTTAAATTTGCTACAGGACATGTGTGCTCAACAGAGAAAGATGGAGAAAGAGAGAGAAAGTGAGAAAGCAAACTGCAAAGTCTGGGACTCGAACTTCAGTCAGCCATGTGGGAGTCCAGCATCTGAACCGCCACACCACCTGCTGGCCCCCACCAGTGCTTCTTAAAAAGGCTTAAAACTGATTCTACAGTATTGTCTTGGCCCTTTTGACTCTTTGCATCTAAATTTTTGAATCAACTTACCAAGTTCTATCTAAAAGTCTTTGAGAATTGGATTGGAATTGTGATGACATTCTGGAGAGCAGGGCTTGATAGACTTTTTTTTTTTTTTTTTTTCAGTTTGTTAATGGATACATGTGCTCTCTGCAGGGAAACAGAGAGAAAGTGAGAAAGCATCCCTCTCCCTCGGGAAGAAGAGCACAATTCAGTTCCTTTTCCTTCACCCTCTTGAGATTTTGGACATGCATGCACATACACTTGGTTTTTTTTTAGATTTTTTTAAGTTGCCAGGCCCAGTACTCAAACCATGCATTCAGCTGTGTGGGATCCAGCCACTTTAATCACCATACCACCTGGCTAGACCAGCAGACTATTTTGTAAAGCGCTAACCTAGGAAAATGTTGACTTTGTGTGTCAAACAGTCTTATAGCTCTTCAGCCTTGTTGTATACCGCAGAAACGGGTACAGATAGCGTGAGTGGGCATGGCTGTGTGCCAGTAGAACTTAGACTGAAGTTAGAATTTTGTATAATTTTCACATCATGAAATACTAGTAATTTTTAATTTTTTCCCCAGTCAATTAAAAATGTAAAAACCACTCCTAGCTATGAGCCACACAAGAGCTGTGGTGACAAATTGGCTCATGGACGTAGGCTCTAGACCCTGTCCTGGAGCGCTGGTGCAGGTCTGACAGCTCTGAAGCATGTACCTTTCACATTAGGAGCATAGCCTGGGTTCCTTGTTTATTCTGGATTTTAAAATGTGGCTGGTATTTTACAGTTTTCTGTATAGGAATTCTTTTATCCATCTTTTCTCAGACTTATTCCTAGGTTCTTAATTTCTTTTTTTTTTTTTAAGAATTTTTATTTTTATTTATTTATTTATTCATTTATTTTAATTTGACCACAGAGAGACACAGAGAGAGAGGGGGAAAGCGAGAAAGCAAGCCACCAGGTCCGGGACCTGAACCGTGGTCAGCCATGTGGGAGTGCCCAGCATTTTAACCCCCACACCACCTGCTAGCCCCCGGTTCTTAATTTCTTTAATGTGGTTATATATGGCAAGTTAAAATGTTATTTTCTGACTTTTCTAAAGTCTTTGATTGTTTGGGGTTCCACATTATTAATTGGGTTATCTTTGTCCCATTTGCAGTTCTTTTTTTTTTTTAGGTTTTTGCCATAGGGCACATGTGCTTACTAGACAGAGAGAGAGAGAGAAAGTGAGAAATCACCCCCGTAGAGGGATGGCCACACTGCAATCCCTTGTCCTCCATTCTCTCAGGATTTGGGTACTCACATGTGCATGCCTGGCATGATTTTTAAGTTCCACCAGGTCCAGGACTCGAATTTGCAGTTGATGTTAACATTTTTCCTTTTATTTTTTCTGAATTAGGTATTTTAAATGTATATATATTGATTTTGATCAGAAGGAATTGAGGGCATCACATTGTCTCTTTGAGGAAGTCCCCTTTGCTGACCTCTGTGGGAAATCTCTCATACTCTCAGGACCTGCCTCTTGGGCCAGCTCCTTCTCTCTGAAGCCCCTCTGCCCAGGTCTGGGCAGCCTTCTGTACCTCAGTCTGGTTGAGCGTGGACCTAGTTGCATAGCCACTCTTGGCATGCAGGGGTTTTCACATCCTCGAGGTGGTCGGGGCAGCCCAGGAACTCGGCCTTAGAGCAGGAGACTGGGCTGTGTGTAATAAGGCACTGTCCTGTCTAATGCTCTTAAAGTCCTGTCTCTGTCTCCATCTGAAGTTCATAAAGACTGTTTTCTGGACTTTTACAGGTTGAAAACTTGTTGCTTAGTAACCAAGGGACCATTAAGTTATGTGACTTCGGCAGTGCCACGACCATCTCTCACTACCCTGACTACAGCTGGAGTGCCCAGAAGCGAGCCATGGTGGAAGAAGAGGTGAGAGGTGGCATTTGGAGCCTGTTTCCTAGTCACTTTGTTTCTTTGTTACCTTTGCTTTCTCATTATTGCAATGTTCTTTGTAGCCCACTGCGCCTCTCTTTGCAGCATGTCCCCATAAGCCAAACCTGAACAGATTCCGTGATTCCACAATCCAAGTGGCTTTGTCTCTCCATACTGCCATCAGGGCTGGTGCTTGGGTCACAAAGCAAACCAGGGTGGATATTTTCTCTCATCATCTTCCTCACCCGAATCTGGCTCTGAATGTCTTATGGCTATTTTCTTGTCTTTTTTGGGGGGAGGGATGGGGGAAGGTTGCCATAGGATACGTGTGCTCACCAGAGAGAGAGAGAGAAAGGGAAGGAAAGTGAAAAATCATCCCCCAGGGCCAGCAGGTAGCATGGTGGTTAAGGTGCTAGACTCCCACATAGCTGACTACAGTTTCGGTCCTGGGCCTAGTGGCTTGAAAATCACACCAGGTGCCTGTGCATGCATGCCCAAAATCCCAAGAGAAGAGTGTAAGAGAAAGGTTTACAGTGTGGCTATCCTCTCCAGGGGTGATTTCTCACTTTCCCTCTCACTGTCTCTCTATGTCTCTCTGGCAAGTACATGTACCGTATGGCAAAAACCTTAAAAAGAAACAAAACAAAACAAAACAAAAACTAGGAAAGAGGGCCATACCACAGTCCCTTCTTCATTTTACTCTTGGGATTTCGGGCATGTACACATATGTGACCAATGTGATTGTTTATTAGCATTTTTTTAAAACATTTACTTATTTATCTATTAATTTGTTGTGATTTTTGGGCCATCAGGTCCAGGACTTGTACCATGGTTGGCCGTGTAGAAGTCCAGCACTTCAACCACCAAACTACCTGCCTACCAGCATGATTTTCTTTTCTTTTTCTTTCTTTTTTTTTTGGAGAGGTTTTTGCTAATAGCGCGCGTGCGCTCACCAGACAGAGACAGAGAGACAGAAGGCGAGAAATCACCGCCCAGGGGTGATGGCCACGCCACAGTCCCTTCTCCCCCATTCTCCTCTCGGGATCTTGGGCATGCACGCACACGCGCCCGGAGTGAGTTTTAAGCCACTGGGTCTGGGACACGAACTTCAGTCGACTACATGGGAGTTCAGTGACAATAGCCATTACGCTAACTGCTGGTCCCACCACCAGCATGATTTTCAAGCCACCGGGTCTGAGACTTGAACTGTAGTCAGCCACGTGGGAATCCAGTGCCTTAACCACTACATCACCTGCTGTCCTCTTGGATATTTTTAATTTTCTTTAACTTTATCTTATAAGAGAGATAAAGAGGTGTACGCCCTTCAGAGAGAGAGGAAGAGAGAGAGATGTGTGCACCCTTGATAGGTTCTTGCCATGCCATAATCCCTCCCTCAGTTTTTTAGCCAGCTAGGATTATGAATGTGTGACCTGAGATCCAAACCCAGGCCTCCCATGTGGTTCTAGCATTACACAACAGGATTCTACCACCTGTAGCATTGCTACAGGCTGGTCCAGGCTTTTTAAGATTGTGGTAAAATTCACGTAACCTAAAATTTACCGTTGTAACGTTTGTAAGTACAATTCAGTGACATTAAGTGCACTCATGGTTTTGTGCAGCCGACATCACCATTCCTCTCCAGAACTTTTTCATCATTCCAAATATAGCCATTTTAAAAAAATGTTTAAAAGTAACACCTTCCTGGGAAACTCAGGTGCTCCATCCAGAAGACCCCAGCAGGAAACTGGGTGGCATGTACTCTGAGCATGAGCTAAACCACAGCCGTATGCAACTGCCTATGGAGGGAGAGACGCCAGGCAGAAAGGAAGTAGGAAACTGGCAGAGCTTATCGTTTTAGTGGTTGCCAGGAGGAGCTGCCCTAGGAAGGAGGGCATAGACCAGACGCTATAGGGTATGGCAGCTCTGAGCAGGGGTGCTGGTGGGGACTCCATGGTGTGTCCACTCCAAAAATTCCCCGTCTACACTCGTACAACTTGTGCATTTTCCTGTGGGTAGCTTATACATTCATTAAAAAATTGGGACCAGCAGTTAGCGTAATGGCTATGTCGCTGGACTCCCATGTAGTCGACCACAGTTCGAGTCCTGGACCCAGTGGCTTAAACTCATGCTGCGCACGTGTGCGTGCGTGCGTGCCCAAGATCCCGAGAGGAGAATGGAGGAGAAGGGATTGCGTCGTGACCATCCCCCGGGGGGTGATTTCTTGCTTTCTGTCTCTCTGTCTCTGTCTATCGGGCTAGTGCACGCACCCTATAGCGAAAAACATCTCCAAAATAAAAAAGAAGTCACCTACTTCCAATGTTTAGGGTGGCTTTAAGCCACCCTAAAAACAACTTGTGGGACCAGCAGTTAGCATAATGGCTATGTCGCTGGACTCCCATGTAGTCGACTGTGGTTCGAGTCCTGGACCTGGTGGCTTAAACTCACGTGAGGTGTGTGTGCGTGCGTACCCAAGATCCCGAGAGGAGAATGGAGGAGAGAGATTGCAGCGTGGCCATCCCCCCTGGGGGGGGGGGGTGATTTCTTGCTTTCTATCTTTCTGTCTGTCTCTGTCTTTCTGGCGAGCGCACGCGCCCTATAGCAAAAACCTCTTAAAAAAAAAAAAGCTTTTGTAAATTATATAAGCAGAACAATCCAGGACAGAGAAACCATCACAAATGATGGGGTAGGGAGCTTCTAGGGTGTGGAGATACTTGGGGGAGAGTGCTGAGGGGAAGCCCCTGCTGTGGAAGTGCTGAGTGAAGCTTGCTGTGGGCCAGGTGATCTTTCATGAGGTGTGTTCACAGCTACTTCTGGTACCATCGGGCCACATGGGAAAGAGGCATGGCTGCTGTCACCGTGGGGCAGAATCATTCCGGCATGCTACCAAAAGGGACACTTAGGAGAAAGAGTTCTCTCGCAAGAAAGAGTTCTTATCATAGAAAGAGCTTCTACTTTCCTCCGGTGTCCCATTACTAAGTCAGAGGTGTGTTTCATGCCGGCAGAGTGCCACACATTGTTTATGTCCAAAGCTGGTCATCTTTTGTAAGTTAGTTGGTAGAGCCTGAAGATCCAGAAAAGAGCCTAGGCTGTGGACTGAGTCTAGACTAGAGCACAGGAAGGAGGCCCATCCTCCAGGGTTGGAGTTGTGCCCCGGCAGCCCCCATGTCAGTTCAGCCTTCTCTGCTGTTGGGTGCAGCCTTCTCCCCCGGCAGCCCCCCATGGAGTGCAGCCTTCTCCGCTGTTGGGTGCAGGTGTTCTGGGTGTGTTCCTTTAGATCATCCAGGCAGGGTGCAGTCTGTGTGGTTCTCTTGTTCTCCCCTGTGTTGTGAACACCTGTGTGGGTGCATTAAGTGTAACTCACCCTTCCCAGTTCCCTCTTGATGCTTGCAATCTGCCCTTGGGGTGACTTCATGGCTGTGGTAGGAGCTCCTGTACCTACTCCTGTATTTCTGATTCACAAGGACTTTTGGGTTCCATTTTCTCCATGGTCATGATTCAATGTGTCCTTAATTAGTAAAATTAAGGTAGTAAAATGGTAGTAACTGGTAGTAAAATGTTCTGAATTTGCTTCACGTTAGCTCCTGTGTTTTTTTGACATTTTCCCATCATTTTGGGGCATTTACGTACTTTCTAGAATTGGGGATATTCTGGGCTCACCCTGTACCTACCCCGCCCCTGCCCTGGGAATTGTCATCTCTCTGGGGAACCCTGTTGCCTTGGAGTGGGACATGGCAGTAGAGACCATGGTCTAAGCACAGATGTGCTCATCACTGCTGGGCGTGAGTGAGCAGAAACATTCACATACATAGCACACGGGCATGCACATGTACACGTGTCTGTCCTTACAGTAGGAACTGTGGGACTGCTCTAGTACCTCCAGCCCTGGCGTGTCTCCCAGGGCTTCAGACCCCTTGCTGCCTCCTTGCTGAGATCCCTGCCATGTGTTAGCCCTCAGTCCTGCTCTGTGGTGGGCTTCAGGATTGCCTGCTCATGGCACTGAGGAAGCAGAACTACTTGAGAGTTCAGGGCTTACTTGTAGTGCTTCTCCCACCTCATCTGCAACCAAGACCAATGAGGTCCTGTCAAGTTTTGTGTTCAGAATTCCTGGGATGATTTTCTCTTTCAATGGGTATATTACTCATTTGAGATAAATGTAGGTTTTTCTTTTTTGTTTAGTTACAATAGGAGGGCAATCTGAGGTTTACAGAAAAGCTGAACTAAAAATACAGAGTTGCCCTATGTCCTCTTCCCCACACAGCTTCTCACTCATTGCAGCCCACCTTGGAGTCTTGCTGTGGTTCTACCCAGGTCTCAGTCTCCCTCCGAAGTGTCTTTCCTAGCCATGAGTAGGCAGATGCATGTTGCTCAGCTCCGTTTTCCCTCACACTGTGCTACTCTTTGGACTCTTTTGTTTTACTTACTGGTATCTCCTAGAAGCCATGCCTAGCAGTTGGCTGAGCTCATCTTAGTGTCTTTGTAGCACATCATACCCCCTTGCCTGTATGCCAGTGCCTTATGCTCTTGTTTAGGTTGTTTTCAGCACGTACACGGACAGTCCTGCCAGGGTCATCCTTGTGCACAGTGTCTCCTGGGTGAAATCCTAGAAGTGGGGTTGCTGGGTTGAAGGTCCAGTGCCATAGTTTGTACAAGTGACGTTTTCAGTGGAAGTACGTCACACACAATAGTGCAGAATCGTGCACCTCGATGCTGCCCCACGATTGGATGGTCGAAGATACAGGCCTTGCCCATGCTGCCTGGTCACACTTGTCACCTACCCTAGGGTGTAGCTTCTAAAGTATTTGCTGAAGCCTCTTTCCCACTCTGGGTTGATTGTTTATCTCTAGGAGGTGTAGCAATTATTTATATATGTCGTACGTGCCTGCCTTTATGGGTACTGTCCCTTGCCCTCCTGGTCTACATCTGACTGTTCCACCATCCTCAGGGAAGCTACTCTTGAATAGCTATCCTCTAGTAGAGCTATCCTTTTGTTCTCTCTCCCCCATTCTGCTTAAGAAACCTTTGCCTGTTTCAGGCTGTGGTGCTAACCTCAGGCCTATTTGAATGTATAAACTTGGAATCAATGTTTCTGTTTACTGTGTACCAGCATTGCAGGAGTGTGGACCCTGTGGGTCTCCTCGTCATTTGTCCCTCTCTGTGTATGTGAGTAGATTTGATTATTTCTTCTTAAAGCCTTCTGTGTTCTCTACTAGATTTATCTAGAAGCTTCTTTTATTATTTTGTAGGAGACCCAATAATACAGTGCTTTTCCGACAACCCAATAGTACAGTGCTTCCTTTTTTTCTCTAGAATAATACAACTCACAAAAGCCTATCTATTTGTAGCCATTCTGGAGCAGGTTCTAGTATTAGGTAAGACAACTGAACAAACAAAACAGAATGTGTGGTGGGTGAACTTTGGCATGGTTGTTTTATTCAACATGGGAGGCCATAGAGATTCATAGAGAAGAGTATCTCAGCCTGTCTCAAGAAGTGAATTAATCTGAGGATAAATGGCGGTGGAGGAGGTGAGTAGGGAGTCAAGGGACTGACGTCTTCCTGAAACGTGGTGGGAGCGCTTGTCGTACCTGCTGTGCATTTCATAGGGCATTAATGCAAAATTTAAAATATTGACTTGCATATAATTTTTTCTTTGAAATGTTTTTTTTTTTTTCTTCAGATCACGAGGAACACGACACCCATGTATAGAACACCAGAAATCATAGACTTATATTCAAACTTCCCAATCGGCGAGAAGCAGGATATCTGGGTGAGGTCCACAGTGCCTGTACTCCTGTGTCTGAGTCAGTCAGCCACCCAGAACCCACACATGTGCCTATCCTGGGCCCCCAGGCAGCCACAGATCCTAGTCTTCCCCGTGACTCAGGGTCAGCATGTTCCCTTGGCCTTTCTTCTTTCTTCTTTTTCTTTCCTTTTCAATTGCCAAGAGGGACACATGCACTTGCCAGAGAGAGAGGGAGAGAGAGAGAATACACCCTAATGGGACGTGGTCCCATTGCAATCTTTATTTCCTCTGTTTTTCCTATATCAGGATTTTGGGCGTATGTGCATACATGCCTAGTGTGATTTTCAAGCCTCTGGGGCCAGGAATCCAACTGTGGTCAGCTATGTGGGATCTGGTTCTTTATGCAGAGCATTTAACCACTGTGCTACAGCCCTGCTCATTTTAATTTTCTTAGTAGAGTCATTTTCTTTCTTTTTTTTTTTTTTTAGAGATTTTCGCTATAGAGCATGTAGGCTCGCCAGAAAGACAGAGAGAGACAGAGAGACAGAAAGCAATCCCTGGGGAAGATGGCCACACCGCAATCCCTTCTCCTCCATTCTCCTCTCGGGATCCTGGGCAAGCTTGCACACATGCCCGGAGTGAGTTTAAGCCACCGGACTCGGGACTCGAACGACGGTCGACCACATGGGAGCCCGGTGACATAGCCAATTATGCCAACTGCTGGTCCCAGAAGAGTCATTTTCTTAAAGAGTAGCTCATGACTACTTGTAGTGGAGATGAGATTGAAGAGGAATCAGTTGGCGTGTCAGGTGGTGCTGGGTTGGCCTCTTGTAGCTGGACCTGCCTTGAGATTTAATCTGTACCTGCTCTGACCTTTATGCCTAACCCCTGAGCTCCCTGTCCTGAGGCGTCACTGCCTTACTTGGCCCTGGCATGCTCTGCTCTCTTGGTCAGAGCTTGGCTAGTGTGAGGGCAGGCCCTGATCTGGGTACTGCTTCTGCTTTCTCCCTGCTCCTCTCCAAGGCTATGACTGATGGCAGTCCTGGTTGCCTGCATGAAATGATAGGGACTTTTCCTGCACCTTTATGAACTTTCATGGTTCGACACCAGGGGCATGACCATCAGCACATATTCTAGCCTGAGGACTACCCTGCCCTTTAGCAGAATGTCCCACGTGACATGTTACTCTCGGCTATATAAAATCTTGATGTTGAAATAACCACAGTTCCTCCTCTGTGTTCGCGTAGTGGGATGTTGTAGGTAGAATAACTCATGAGAAGAGGCCAGTAGTTGGTTCAGGGCTAGGTTTGTGGGAATCCTTAGCTGACTCTGCACGTTTCATCCTTGTTTATTTTGCTCCTCTGTGCTTTGACCTCTCATAGCTAAGAGAGGTAACGGAGGAGCTTTTCCTCAATAGTCGCCCAGCCATGCCAGGGATGAGATGGGCACCAGGCGCCTCCCACAGAGGAATCCACATTTCACTGGTTAGTGGATTCGGAATATTTGAATGTGAGAACCATTTCATTGTGAAGGGATCTTTTGAAGTTTGTTTACTACTGTAATCCTAATAGTTATTTGCAGTGGATAAGGATGAAAAACACAAGGCTCTCACAAACTGTGAGGAGTGCCACAGCTAACTGCTCAGCAAGGTTGATGTTCATAAGTCACGACCAAGAGCACATACTGCTCCTTTGCTAATAACCTTGTGTGTCAGCCATGAAACCAAGTGAAAGATTAAAGTCATGTCTTAATTGCTGTCCTCCAAAATCCCCTGAGGAAAGAGCTGCCCTCCATGACTGCTTCACTGTTCCTGGGCTCTCAGCCCACATCTCCATCCTAGCTCTGAGCCTCCATTCTCCCTGCAGGCCCTGGGCTGCATCTTGTACCTGCTGTGCTTCCGACAGCATCCGTTTGAAGATGGAGCAAAACTTCGAATAGTCAATGGGAAGTACTCGATCCCTCTGAATGATACTCGGTACACGGTCTTCCACGATCTCATTCGTAAGTTCCCATGTAACCCAAGCTTGGTACAGGGGCCTGGAAAGGACAGACCGCTCTGTTCTGGGTGTTGTTCACCTGACCATGGTGTCTGTACTCCCCAACTCACACCCCTTCAGTGAATGTACATTGCTCTAAATAGTTGTTTTTGATCATTTATTCAGTTTTGTTGTTCTTCACTTCATTATTCCCTCACCTGCTTTTAACATTAGTAATGTATGTAAAAGGAGTGGCCTCTGGTGGTCCGTAACCTCTGTAAGAGCAGGGTGGTGTCATCCTGCCCTGGAGACCCTGGGGTCGAGCTTTGCTGCTGTGCCTCTGCCGCAGGCGCCATGCTGAAGGTTAACCCCGAGGAGCGGCTGTCAATTGCTGAGGTGGTGCACCAGCTGCAGGAGATCGCGGCTGCCAGGAACGTGAACCCCAAGGCACCCATCACGGAGGTAAGGGGATCACTCAGCTGCGCCAGCTACATCTGGACTTGCAAGGTGTTGCTTATAATCGCATATTCTCAGTGCTACCTGATGGGTCCTTCATCCACTTCAGTGTGGAGTCATAGGACCCCTGAAGGCTCATAGCCACTGTGCAGGGGAGGAGCCCCAACATGGCAGCCTGGGGTTCAGACTCAGGTGCATCCCTAGAGTTGTAGCTCTGCAGGTATCTGCATTGTGGACTTGACATTCCCAGCCAGGCTGAACTTTGAGGGTGGCTTCCTAAGTGCCATCTCGTAGTTCTCTTCTCCATTTTGGGTGGTGCTGTGAGGTGTTTTGGTTTGGTTTGTTTTTTTGTTTTGTTTTGACGTCTCACCGTTTTGGGGCATCAGGCATCCAGTCATAGCTCTAGTCATCTCAGGGCTTGACATGAGAAGGGTCCAATTCTAGTTGAATTTGACTGCTGGCAGCATTCAGGGATGATTGGCACATGGCCACATGCTTCCTGTGGGTCTGCAGATCACAGGATGTAGGCCCAGGAATATCCTCATGGTCTTTTCTGACAAGCTGTGGATATAGCCCATCATCAGCTTGACCAGATTCTTGTAGTTGGAAGTAGCCATGAGGTCCAGCCCATACTCATAGGGCACAAGTAAAGTGTCTGTGGGTCCTACCGCCTGTGTATACAGTCCAGGAGGAGACAGGGCTCTGAAGGCCTCCAGAGCCCCCACTCTCTTGGCCCTATGCTCTGTGCTCTATCCATATATTCCAGCTGCCCTGGCCACCCTGGCCTCATCTGTATCTCCTGAACGAGGACCTCCTCTCTTGGGGGTCTTGGTTCGGAGACCCAGAACTCTTGCTTCATTTGTTTAGGCTGTTTTTTTTGTTTGTTTATCTTTAAATAGTTGTTGGTTCCTTTTTATTGCTTTGTAGCTAGAAGCAGAATTAGCCTGAGTCATTGAAGTGAGTCTGATTATTGGGTGGCTGGCTCTCTGTGTTGCTGAAGGGCTAAATGTGTGCATGGAAGAAAGGTCAGAGAGGCTGGTCCTAGTCCTTATCGGAAGATGGGGACTCGGTGAGAGATGGTGGGTTCGGGGAGAGTCAAGGTTTGCAATTCCTGTGGAGGCAGCAATGGCTACATGGGTTGGGGTGGAGGAGTGGCAGGATGCAGAATGTGGATGAGGGGGGAAGAGCTGATGGTGCCTCCCTCTGGAAGCCTAGGCCTGTGGAGACTCCAGGGAAAGGGCTTAAGGGGCCAGTTGTGCTGACACAGAGCACCTGAAGGGGTCAGGCGAGATGAAGTTGGAGAGTTGATGTCACTGATGACCTCATCTAGAAGTTTTTGTGGGAAGTGATGGTTTGGGGCTGATTTCAGAGAGAATAGAGGAGCCAAATCCTGGGCAGTTTTCTGCAGTGGGGTGACCTGGAGCCTGCCATGTCCTGATCTCTCTCGCTGACTTTTTATGGAAACGTCAGTCTGGCCCTCTACTAGTGGGTTGGACAGATGTACAGGGAATTGTGGGGCCACTCTTTATCAGGAGTGTACCAAGTTCTTCACGTGGTGGTCAGTAGAGATGCCTGAGGGCATCTGGTCATAACCCTTTTGGAGCCCACAGTCAGCAGGAGTAACAGTATGTCCCTGCTGACTCCCCGAGAAGAGTCCACAGTGGTGAGAGCTCACGGGGAAGTACACTTACTGTTCCCCCAGGAGGTAGCTGATGGGAAAACCCTGGCTCCCAGAACCCGAGATGATAGGATGTCCTGAGATTGCACATGCCATACGTCTGCTTAAAATGGTTGAATGGATTGGGGGAAAAAATGAAAGAAAAAGAAGAAAAATAGAATCTGTAACCCAAGGATATAAACAATCAGATTGTGTTATAGATAGAGAGTGATGGGCGCTCAGTGGGCCCTTCCTGGGTGAGGTAAACACTCAGCTGCCTCCTCTGAGTCACCCCGAGTATTAGCTCATGGAGCTGTGTGAGTAGCGGTATAATGTGCCTCTGGTTCAAGCTGACCATTTAGAGGCATTGAAATTCTTTCTTGTATTTTATAACAAGCTAGGTAGAGACAAAATGGGTTAGTTTGGTGGCTTATAACCCCAGGGCACAGGTGCTGTGTGTTCTCTCCTGGCATGGGGCAGGTGTGAACTGTGGCTCTGACTTTTTATTGCCAGAGGGCATGTGCTTTGCCATGTTCCCTTCTCCATTTGTCCGTCAGGATTTTGGGCATACTTGCACACTCATCTGACGCTGCCAGGACTGGGATTTGACTGTGATTGACAGTGTGAGATCTAGCTCCCTTAACTACAAGGCTTTAGGGCCAGTACTCGTGGCCCAGACATTTTGGATTAAGGGAACCAACTTGCATCCGTTTTCATTGTTGCAGCTCCTGGAGCAGAATGGAGGCTATGGGAACACTGCTCCATCCCGAGGGCCGCCCTTACCCTCAGGCCCTGTGAACAGTGGCTACAGTGGAGGTGAGTACTCCACACAGTCACAGCCTAGGAGGTGAGCACCCCTGTCCTATACCCACCACCCATCTCAAAAGGTTGTCCACTCCTGTTAGGCACCCAGGACACATGGGCAGAGACCAAAAGGGAGGCCTTCAGTGACAGCAGGAAATAGACTGCAAGGTTAAGGTCCCCACAACTGTCTTAATGTTTAGGAGCTCACTAGGACCCACAGAATCTAGCAAAACCGATGCCCTCAGGTTGTGGCCTAGGATGAGCGAGGAACTCAGATTATAATCAGCCAGGGAAGAGGTGCTGGGGCAGGGGCCAGGGAGACCCAGGCTGAGGGGGAGCTGCGCACAGTGGCAATGGGCACAGCTTACTTGGGACGTTGTCAGCATCCAGGGTTTATGGATAGTCATTAGTGCAGCCAGCCTCAGCTCCTGCTGCCCTGGAGGCCTGAGTGCTGAGTCCTGTAACATCCTGTGCTAGCTCTGTGTTTCTCGGGCCCTGGGTCCTGCTACAGAAGTCTTGGGATCTTTTCATGTGATGGACATTGATCAGGTGGCTTTTTTTTTTTTTTTGAGAGATTTTTGCTCTCTGTGTGGGTGCCTGCCAGAAGAGACAGAAAGTGAGAAATCACCCCCCTCCCCCCCCCCCGGGAGGTCACACCACAATCTCTTTTCCATCTCCTCTAGAGATCTTGGGCACACATGTGCCTGGTGTGAGGTTTAAGTCGCTGGGTCCAGGACTTGAACCACTGTCCACTATGTGGGAGTCAAGCAACGTAGCTGTTAGGACATCTGCTGGTCCCAGGTGGCTCTCTCTTTTGCCAGCTTCTACCACCAGAGATTTCTTTGAAGGCCTCACTCCTGGGACCCTGTGGTTTCAGGGTCTACTTTGGTTGGTCACCACTCTGTGTTCATGTCCAGGGCAGTGGTGGTCTGGAGGTGATCATGAGCTGGCCTCCTGTCCCCACACGTGGGCAGAGTTCCAGCTGGAAGCCATCTTCAAGGTGTATCCATGGGACATTTCTGCACCTACATTGACCACTTCCCCTGGTCTTTGGAGTGGCTAAGGATAGTGATCAGGTTTGATGGTGCTTTGACCAGGCTTGCCACTGGGCACGTGTGGGGCCAGCAGGGCTGCCCACTGAGAAATGTGATGAGACCTGTTACCTGCTGAAACCTGTCTCCCCCTGCAGGCCTGGCCCTGGCAGAGTATGACCAGCCCTACGGTGGGTTCCTTGACATCCTGCGGGGTGGTACAGAGCGGCTCTTCACCAACCTCAAGGACACCTCCTCCAAGGTCATACAGTCTGTTGCTAAGTGAGTGTGAGGGACATGAGGGTGAGGCATCTGGCCTGGGTCTGCAGGGCTCTTGCTCCCGTTCTCTACCCCTGCCACATGAGCCCCTGAAGCTGTGGAATGCATCACCCTTTTCTCCTGGTGGGACCAGAGTAAGTGGGAATAAGTCTAGTAACCTACAGAGCCAGGAGGACCTCCCACAGACCTCCTCTTGGGGATAGACCCTCTTACTTCGCTAATGCCCCTTATGCTGGTGTTGTTTCTTTTCTTTGGTGTAAAATGGGAGAGGTATCCTAGAGTGCAGTGAGACTTCACTAATGTGATTCTCCTTTTAAATTGTAATTATTCAAACTTAGACCAAGGTGTGGTTAACTAAAGCCATGCTGTGTGTGGGACTGTCCAAGGAGCATGCATGTCTGCAAGTGGAGGCCATCCCATCCTGGATGCCGACCTGCAGCCAGCCTGGCGCTACAGAAGGCTGCAGAGCATGGCCCCCACTGTGTTGAGGGACATCCCTGTGCCAGCTCTTCTGAAAGAGCTCAGCTTTGTTGAGGGCGTGCCAGGGGAGCACTCCTGACCCTCGTCACCTGACACTGCAACCACTGGCCAGTTTGAAGCTGTTAGTCTTTCAGAAACTGTAGGAGCTAAGCAGAGTGTGCTCAGGTGTCAGGAACTGACAACTATTTGTAGTTACCATGTTTGTGCTACAGTTGATAAAACAGTTTGGCTTTATTTTCTTTTTTTTCTTGTGTTTTGATCATTGCTTTGTGTCTGCAATTCTCTACGGCACCATCACATGCATGTGAGTGTGTGTGTGGGCACAGGTATAATTATATGTGTACATCAGTGTGCATGTTCAGGTGTGAGCATGTGTGCAGTGTGAGTGCAAGTGTGTACATGTAATTTGGAAGTCTGTGCGTGAGTACATGTGCGCATATGTAGCTCACAGTGCTATGCATGCCATCTGTCACATGCCCTGGCTCTTCTGTAATGCCTCCTTCCTACATCATAGCTGACAAGATCAAAAAGAGCTCTGCTGGTTTCCAGTGCCAGCTTCTGCCCCCTGGGGTTGGGGCTGTGATTGCTGCAAGGTCTGGCTGGCATTTCTGGGTGTGAAGGGCCAGCAGAGGCTGGGCAGGGGCCTGGCAGAAGTGGAAGATTGGTGCTCATCTGTTGTCTGCATGCATTGCAAATGCAGGTGTGAGCTTGTGGGGATGGTGCTATGCCGGGGGGCGCTGCGTGTGTGCTCCAGAGTGCCGTTCACCCCACAGACTGGACTCTGCGCAGGGCAGGGTGTGGGCCCAGTAGCTGCAGTCCTGTGTCTGGGTCTAGGTGCAAGCTGACCTGAACTTCTTGGTCACAGTCCAGCCTCCTTGTCTTCAGCTTGACCCCTGTTATTTCCTGCCCAAATATGACTCTCAGCCTGGGCAGGTCACAGTTCCATTCTTTGTCCTCATGGGTCCTGGGACTTGAGGCTCCTGAACTGTAGCCCCAAGTGACAGCGAACAGGTGATGGATTCCTGGGTGTGCAGCAGTTACTCAACCTCACTCTTAAAAAGGGGACTGAAAATTTAGGGTTGGACTCAGCTGCGTTTTTCACTTGTCCGGTGGGCAGCATCCAGCATTCACAACCTCAGCGAGACTGTGGGGAGATGCCCTGGGCCTTGGACTTCCAGGGTCATTGACCAAGAGGGAGATGGGGAAAGGAAATGAGATGAGAGTGTGTGAGACAGTGGAGACCCCCCGAGCCCATCAGTGGAGGGCGTGATCAGTAAACCACAGGCTCAGTGTAAATGGAAGAGGCGTGAGGGCATGGCTGGACTGTGGTCAGATTGGGTATATTCTCTTGAATTCGGACAGATTGGTTGAAATAGAGTTTTGGATAAACAAATATGTGAATTCCTACAGAGGGTGTCGATAGCATGGCAGTTCACTTTTGATTCAGTAATTTTGACTTTGGAAACAGATAAACATCTCACATGATGTGAAAAGAAAATTATTTTTGAAATGGAGTCTTAATGTAAACCAATAAACATAACGATACATATCATGTTGGTGTGTAACCAGAGTCATTCTTGGAGACTGAGGTGTGGTAACATGAAGATACCAAGCGAGGTACTCCAGGATAGAGACCTACAAGAGCTGGAGACTACCCAAGACCTTCCTGGCAGTGGTATTATTAGGGTCAAATTGGAGACAGAGAAAAAAAGGATCAAGTAATGTCTTAGTAGACATTACGTTCAGGTCAGTAAGAATGAGCATTTCTAGTACTGGCAAATCTGTATCGTTTTGCGGTAAAGTAAATATCACAATGAAATGAGGCACACAAGCTTCTTTTTTTTTCTCCCCGAGAAGTTTGTGCTATAGGGTGTGTATGCTTGCCAGAAAGACAGAGAGACAGAAAGCGAGAAATCACCCCCCAGAGGGGATGGCCACGCCACAATCCCTTTTCCTCCATTCTCCTCTCGGGATCTTGGGCACGCATGCACACGCGCCTGACTTTAAGCCACCAGGTCCGGGACTTGAACTGCGGTTGGCTACATGGGAGTCCAGCGACATAGCCATTACGTCAACTGCTGGTCCCACAAGTTTTTTGTTTGTTTATTTCCTAGCACATGTAAATTATGTCTATACTATACTGTAGTCTGTTATGTGTGTAATAGCATTGTGTTTTAAAAAAAGTACATACCTTAGTTAAAAAGTACTTCATTGCTAAGAAATGTTAAAAATTATGTGAGCCTTCAGTGAGTTTTAACCTGTGGGAAGTCCAGGTTGTCAATGGGGCTGGTGATGTAGGCACCTCTGACTGCTCTGGGTACCATAACCCAGGAAGAAGCGCTTCGAGCATGAGCCATATTGTATGTTGTTAGCATGGCATCCTGGGAACTGGAGTCTTGGGGCCTGAGCCCGTGTCTAAGTCTTGTTTCTTCCTCGTCCGTGTTAGGTACTGACCTACTGTGCATGTCACCTTGCACCTGTGCCTGGAACCAGCACAGCCAGAGCCACATGACTCATGCCCCACCCATGCTGGGCTGGAGGTTTGGGGTGAGATGCGTAGACCCTGACAGTACTCAGCAAGTCACTTTGTTGTGTTCACCTCTGTCTCACCTGTCTCACCTGGTGCTGGCCAAGTTGGGGCTCTCAGGACTCCCCTGGGAGACTCGCTCTTTTTGGATGCCCAGGAATTGGTCTTAGGTCCTACCTTTGCAGCTTAGTGGGTCCTGTCCACTTGCACCTGCTGCTTGTTCTTCTCTGCAATGAGTGGCCCAATTTCAGCCTTTGAGCATTTTCTCTATTTGTTGTTGTTTTTACTTGTTATAGGGTACGTGTGCTCACTGGAGGAAGACTTTCAGAGAGAGAAAGTGAGGAAGCATCTCCCTAGGGGGTGACCACGCTGCAGTCCGTTTTCTTTCATTCTCCTCTTGGGATTTTGGGCACACGTGCACACCTGCCTGGTGTGTTTTTCAAGCTGCCAGGTCTGGGACTTGAACTGCACGGTCTACCCTGTGGGACCCAACCATGTAGGTAGGATACCATGTGGGACACCACCTGACTGGCCCCAAGAGAGAGCTTTTTGATAGGATCCCCCATCTGTCTAGCCAACTAGGACCGTGGGTACCTCGTTCTCAGCCTGTTTTAGGGTGGGCCATGAACTGAGCCTGTGCGTCTTATGTGGCCTCGGTCTCTACCCAACAGCATCCTAGCACTACGCAGCACTGCAGCCGAGCTGTGTTTTTATTTTTCTTACGGATGTTCAGATGATGTGTTCTTTGTACTAATTTTTTTGTGTGCGAAAAACATATATAACTAATACTGTGTCCTAGTCTGTGGCTGCTGTCTCTCTCTCTTTTTTTCTTCATTGATTTCTTTAAGAGAGATAGACAGGCACCCTCAACAGGGTCTTCATGCTGTGATCCACCCCCCCAGCCTCAACCAGCCAGTGTCATAGGCATGCATTAATGTGCCTGTTGGGCGCAGGAGAACCCCCAGGACATGAACCTAGGATGTTTCCACATGGCTTCAGCCTCGCAGTGTTGAGTCACCAGTGCATCACTATGACTGGTGTCTCTTTTTTAAATGTCTTGTCCTATAGAAGTTTTAAATTAAAGCATCATATTTATCTGTACATCTCTGTTTCTTACCTTGCTTAGGAAGACCACCCTCTGAAGGGTGGTCTTAAAATAGATTTAAGGGTGGTCTTTAAATAGATTTAAGCAAGTTTTCTATATATTTAAGTGTATCACAGTTATATTTTCTTTTAGTGGTAGTTATTGCTTGTATTTGGGTCCTTTTGGGAGGTTTTTGGTTGATCCTGCCTGCTTTGCCTGACATGAATGGCTCCTCTGCTGACAGCTTCCTGTGGTCACGCCAGTTCTGTTCTCTGAGGATGTCTGTGTCCCTTCAGCTCCAGCCTGTGAGCTGTTGTGGTGAGGCAAGCTACCTCATTATCCCTTCCTTTCCAAGACATTTCGGCTGTTCTTGCAAACTGTCTTCAAATGAATTTTAGAATAACCTTTCAGGGATTTTGATCTGCATTTTATCAAGTTTCAATTATGAGGATAGCATCTTCAGACTAAGAGCAGGGCAACAACTCAGGTGCTTAGTACTTTTTTTTTCTGATGGTGTCCGCTGGCATCCTCTGAGGGCATGAGGATTTGGAGCAGTAACCGCACAGGTGTACTGTGTCTTTGGGCTGCTGACCACTGAGTCCGTGGCTGTTCTCTCCCTCTCTCTCTCTCTTTTTTCCTTCAATTATTATTTCTTTTGAGAGAAAGACAGGTACCCTCAACAGGGTCAGCCTGAATTCCACAGGCCAGCACTGGTAACAGCGACTAACGTCAGCCCTTTTGGAGAAGGCTTAAGAACAGCAGTAAGACCATTCAAGGTCCTTCCTCTCTGGCAGACCTTGCCTCCCTACTACCTGCAGATGATACTTTTGTTCATTTCTGTTAGGGACATCACACAGCTTACACATGTAAGCATTTGCACATGCATGCTCCTCACAGGATGCAGCTCCATGGTTTCTCCAGGATGTGGGCTTCGTCGTTCTTGTGACTACCTATACAATATTTCCTGTAATAATCAAGTACTCCTCTTTCTAATTCCAGTTATGCAAAGGGCGACCTGGATATATCTTACATCACATCCAGAATTGCTGGTATGTTGTCAAGTTGAGCCTCAAGGTGTGTGAGGACAGCTCGCGAAGCTGCTGCCTCCAGTGTGTCCTGCTGCCCGTCGCTCGGGAAGCTGTGCCGCGGTGACTGGCAGCATGGCAGAAGTACCTGTTCTCCAGCCTCCTGAGCAGCCAGTCACCGCAGTTGTAGTGAGCTTACTGTCCCAAGAAGGGCAGCAGGTGGGGTGGCCCATGTCTAGTGCCTCTGCACCCATGTAGTGGACATCACCAGAATCAGCCCAGCTCCCCACCAGTCTGGCTCCTCCTGGAACCCTGAGATCACAAAGGAAATGAAGTAGGTCTTACAGACCTAAAACCTGGGTCTTAAGGCAAAAAAAAAAAGAAAAGAAAAGCTGATGCCGATGCTTGGAGACCCCGCTGGGCATTAGGCTCTCTACAGAACTTACTGTCTGGTGGCTCTTTCTGCAAGTCCCAGTGGTTACTTTGGCAGGATCTTCCTGGTGACCAACTGACAGGCATGCAGTTGCCTTGTGTTCCTTAGCCAATAGCCCTTGCTGGGAGTTCCGGAGGGGTGGGTAGTGGGCAGAGGCCCTGAGTATAGCCAGCTGTCATGCCAGTGGCTGGTGAAGCTTCAGGAGGCCATCCTCACCCAGTAGCAAAACAGTTTGGGGTGGTAGCTGGTCGCAAGGCTGACCCGGGCCTGCTTTGTTTCAGTGATGTCGTTCCCAGCGGAAGGTGTGGAGTCAGCAATCAAGAACAACATAGAAGATGTGCGGTTGTTTCTAGACTCCAAGCACCCGGGACACTACGCTGTCTATAACCTGTCCCCGAGAACATACAGGCCCTCCAAGTTTCACAACCGAGTGAGCAGCCCCAGGCTTTGTTTTGGTTTAATTGGAGATTTTAACCCCCTTCACTTCAGTTTTGTATGCTTGATTTTCACTTAGTTGTAGCTCTAGGTTGACATTTCAACTTGCATAAGTGCTTGGCAGTGAGCAGAGTCCAGGGCTGACCGTGATGTGACTATAGTCGGAGGTTGGGCCCTTGAGTTTGTGGTGGGAGGGGGCCATCTCTCTGGCCAAGTGACAGCTGATGGAAGGTTCCTTGGCATGGACTGTGAAGAGAGAATCTGGTGAGCTTGTTTTATACTAAAGGTCACTGTTTGATGAAGAAATGTAAGCTGCCTCCCTCCTCCCTTGCTGCTTCTTGCCCTCTGGAAGGAGCATACATGTGGCCACACAGGTTTTTTGTAAATAAACATTTTGGACACTGATGGCTTTTCACAGCATTTAAACTGACCCAAAGCAGAGGACAAGGCAGGCAGCTCTTACTGCCGTGTCCAGGATGGCCCTGCTACACAGATCCTGCAGCACAGAAGAGCTCAAGGCTGAGACGGATACCTGTTCGAGAATCTCAGCAGGTAGAGCTGCTGAGCCCTAACAGGAGGGCACTGGAGGGACTCTCCCACCGTGCCCATTCAAGTCTGTCCCTCCTGGTTCACACAAAATGTACGCAGGAGTATCGTGTGGACACGCGGAGCCCTGCTCACTCTACACTCACAGCACTGGTGTGGGAGCAGAGCTGAGCTGAGCTGAGCAGAGCCTCTCCTGCAGGTGTCTGAGTGTGGCTGGGCGGCCAGGCGGGCTCCAAACCTCCACAACCTGTACAACATCTGCAAGAACATGCACTCCTGGCTCAGGCAGGACCACAAAAATGTCTGTGTTGTCCACTGCATGGTGAGTATGGATCACATGGTGACTGCTCTTTGTGTTTTTTACTGAAGTTCATACTCTCACACACTTTTCCAACAAAACTGAGCACCAGCTTTGAGTTGAGAACTATTCTTAATCTCTAGGACATGGTAGAGAAGGACATACCACCAGAGACAAGTCCCTCCACCCAAGAGGCCTAGGGTCTGGTGGAGATAGACCAGAAACTTCCCTGCCCTTTCTGGTAGACTGTGACACTTTGTGAGAGCTTCCTGCAGAGTGCCCACATATCCTTGACCCACGCAGCCTGGTGCTGAGGCTGCGGTGCCATGTTAGAACCCTGGACTAGCCTCTCCTTAACTGTGGCCAATGACAAGTCCATACTTTTGGCTTTCCAGTCTGCTGAGCAAGGGTTTGAGGTTTGTAAGCCTTACATACCAAAAACACTTGGGACTTACCTACTGCCATTATAGTGTTGATAAATGAGAGAGAGGATTCATTCAAGTGTCACGAGTCCAGTTGGAGAAGCTGGCCATCTTGTGCTTTCTGTTAAGGAACCTTTATTCTCTGTGGAGCCTCAGATTTCTCTCTCACCAGGTATACTAAAAGGCTTGTAAACATATCCCCAAATCAGAGAGCAATGGCTGCATCGTGTTCTCAGTGGCCTGGGTCATTAGGAAGCCTGCAGGAACCCTTGAGAGCCCCCATGCCGCTGCACAAAGCTGTGTGTGAACCTGCATGTCTGTCTGTCCTAGGATGGGAGAGCTGCGTCTGCGGTGGCTGTCTGCTCCTTCTTGTGCTTCTGCCGTCTCTTCAGCACCGCAGAGGCCGCCGTATACATGTTCAGTATGAAGCGCTGCCCCCCTGGCATCTGGCCATCCCACAAAAGGTACCACAGGCCCCCTGGCTCCCTGGGTACAGCTGCCAGCCCTCACTAAGTGCCGGCTTGACCCAAACTAGTGCTCTTAGGGACCCGTTGAGAATAGGCTGTGGTTGACATCCTACTTGGACTCTCAGCACGGCAGTTCCTTGACCCCATCCCATCTAGCTCCTGAGCACCATGTTGCCCAGCAGACATTGAGCCTGGCATGGCCTTGGGCCCTTGGTTCCAGCCGAGCCCTCTCTGGGGAACCCTCTGATGGGTTTTGGTAGATGTATGTGTTAGAATGTTCTGGCTGTGGTGGTCACATACCTGTGATTAGGGTCCTGTGAGACAGGCCTTCCTGCTGCTCTGCCTCAAGAGAAGGCAGTCTGCACTTGGCATTTTAAAGAAAGTGATCTCTCATAGCAGTGGTGAGCTCTGTCCCATTCTCTCCTCTCACTGAGACCATTTCATTCACCAACCAGAGAGGCTTCCTACATCTACTCTGCCCACTTTTGCCCACTCACCTGCAGCGAGGATGACCCTTCAGATACCCTGATCTGAGGAGTCACTTCCCAGCGTAAACTCCCTCTGTGAGTTTGGTCTTACTGAGGCGCCATGAGCTGGGCTGGAGCAGTCTTCTCTTTCTGAAAGAATGTCCTTGCTAGAGGAAGAGAAGGGCTTAGGCCCGTGAGGGAGGTTGTGTCTGCCATCCCTCCCACTCAGCTGGTTGCACAGCCCACTGACATAGCTCAGACACTGTTCTTACAGCATAAATGGGTGAATGGGGCCTTACCTTGTTTGCTCATTGCCAGGGCCAGGGCGTCATGGCAGTGATGTGTTCCCCGGGTGGTCCTGACATTGGGGGAAGCCAAGGCAGGAGCCCTTTTAACATGTTGAGTTAAAAACCATTTCTGTTCCCATTTTCTAAACATGTCAGGGGTCCCTGAGTTGTGCCCCCCACTTCAGGATCCTACTAGACAGGCTGGATCTGAGAACCAAGGAGAGTCTCATTACCTGCAGTGTGTGTCTGAACCCACCCACACCCTCCATCTTTGGAAATGTACTTGAGATGTACAGAAAGTCACACCCACCCTGATGACTACCTGAATGAGCTTCAAACTTATGATTTCTTCAAACTCGTTGGAGAACTGAAGTCGCAGAGGCAGCAGCTAGTCCAAAATCCAAGGAGAGTCAGGTGCCTGCAGGGACAAAGACACAAGCATTTGTTGTCCAGGATGCATGTAACTGGGTACCAGAAGAGGGAGTCAGGTGAAATTGAGCCAGTGATGGGCGAGGGTGCCTCCATGACAGGTATCTCTGGGGGACTCAGAGCATGGGAGATTGTGTGCCTTCCTAAAGGTACTTCCTCTACAGTTCTCAGGGGTGCTTGCAGGACAGGTTAGAGGTGGGGGAGTCTGCCTGAGAGTGATGCAGCTGCTCCAGAGGAGCCACAGGCCCATCGTGGACCCGTCTTCCTGCCTCCAGACAGGATAGACAGAGCCACATGTAGGAACTGTTTAACAGGAAACTTAAAATAACTGTGATGAACATGCAAAGACTCCAATGAAGAAGGTAGAATAAGACAAGTCAGATGGGCCTTTTTATCAGAGAGATGGAAGCTTAGGAAGATTCAGATGGAAATGCTAGAAATAAAAAAGCATAATCACAGACAAAGAGTACCTTTGACAGGCTCAGAGATGGCCTTGACATAGCTGAGGAACTGACTAGTGGACTAGGGGACAAATCACAGGTAGTACTCACACAGCAATGTGGAAAGACAACAGTGAAAAAGCTGAGCATTCAAGGGCTGACAAACCATCTCCAACAGTCAGACACATATCCACAGAATTGGAATCCAGAACAAGAGTGAATAGGGAAGTAGGAACGTAAAAGAAATGATGACTCAGAAATTTCTAAAATTAACAACGGGTACCAAACCGCAGACCCAAAACACTCAGAGGAAACCAAGCGGGTGAAATAAAATAAACATTAAAAAATTCCACTTAGGTATATCATACTGGTTCAAACTGCTGTAATATAAAACAGAGGGGGTCTTGATGGTAGTCAGAAGAAAATGATACATACACGTAGAAAATGACAACCACTAAAGATTTTTTTAAGTGCTATAATAAGTCAGTAGAAGAAATAAAAAGCATAAAAAATGCTCAATTAATCCAAGAGAAAGCATAAAGAAAAAAGACTTAAAAACCAAGAACAAACGGAACAGATAGAGTGAGATGGACTCGATGCCGCAATCCTCTAGCCTCCATAGGTTTTTGACATAGGGCGGGCGCCACCATGCCCCAGATAGAAAACAACTAGTAAGATAATATATTTTAATCCACCTGTATCAACGTTTAGATTAAATGTGAATAGTCTAAGGAAATTGGTTAAAAGACAGAGATTTTCGGGTTGGATAAAAAAGCAAGACCTGGGACCAGCAGATGGAGTAATGTTTATGTCACTGGGCTCCCACATAGTTGGCTGAGGTTTGAGTTCTGGACCCAGTGACTTATAACTCATGTCTGATGCATGTGTGTGCATGCCCAAAATCCGAGAGGAGGATGAAGGAGAAGTGATTGAGGCGTGGCCATCCCCCTGGGGGTGATTTCTCACTTTCTGTCTCTGGTGAGCACATGTGCCTATAGCAAAAATCTCTCTTGGGGGGGCTGTGGGGGAAGCAAGACCCAACTATACACTATGAGTACCTTTAAACATGAAGGAACAGATAGATTAAGAATAAAATGGTGAAGGAAGAGTAAGTTAGTTACCAGCTTCTGCATGACAGATTAATAAACAGTGGTTTAAAACAAGACACATTTGCTCTCAGTTTCTGTGGGTCAGAAGTGGTCAACGATGCTTAGTTGGGTCCTCTGCTGGAGTCATGTAAGGCTACAGTTAAGATGTTGACCAAGCTGTGTTCTTGTGTGAAAGCTTGGCTCTAAGCCCATTGTCCTTCATTTTCAAATTTGCATCCAAGCCCACTCTTGGCAGAATTCATTTACTTATGGTTGAAGAACTTAGTGTCTTAGCTTCAACTGACCACAGCAGAACACATTCTCAATTTCTAGAGGCTCTTGGTTATTCCCTTATATCTGGGCCATCAAGGAAGATGGGGTCTGCCCATGATCACAGAAGGTGCTAGAGGCAAGTCACTGCTCCTGCACTGGCTTTGAGGAGGTTGGAGAGGTGGGGATCATACAGATTTGAAGGTATGCATTTATGTACCACAAAGATGAATCATGGAAGTACTACCCAAAATAAAGTTGGAGAAGATATATCAATGTTAGACAAAATAGATTGAAAATTTATAAAGCAAAAAACTGGTAGGCTTGAAAGAAAAAAATAGAGATTCTTCTTTCAGTAATGAATAGAACAAGTAGACAGAAAATCAGCAAGGATATAGAACTGAATGAACTATACCACCAGCTAACCTACCCTCTCTAAAACAGTCTACCAAGGACAGAAAAATGCACATTTCTTTTAGTTGCAAATGGACCATTCAACAGGGGAGGTTATATTTTGCATCACTAAACCTCAACAAATTTTAAAATTGAAATAATCCAAAATAAAAACTATGTTCTCAGGCAATAATGGACTAAAACTAGAAATTGGTAGCAAAAATATCTGGAAAAATCAATACCAAATCTGAGGAGCAACTAAAACATTGCTTTAATGCAAATCTATAGTGTTAAATACTTATATTTCAAAAGAGAAGATCTGGGACATGTCTACCTCTCAGGGACACATAGCATGGATGACACAGTGCGTTTCTGCCTCTCAGGGACACATAGCATATGGGTGACCAAGTGTGTGTCTTCTCTTCAGGTACATTGAATACATGTGTGACATGGTGGCCGAAGAGCCCATCACACCCCACAGTAAGCCAATCCTGGTGAAGGCCGTTGTCATGACCCCTGTGCCGCTGTTCAGCAAGCAGAGGAACGGTTGCCGACCATTCTGTGAGGTCTACGTGGGTGACGAGCGTGTGACCACCACATCCCAGGAATATGACAAGATGAAGTGAGTGTAAATGTAGTTTTCTTGTCTGTGACTATTAAATTCCTCTGGGGAAAAAAAAAAATTTCCAGAAGGCATGGGCACTCATCAGAGAGAGGGAGGGAGGGAGAAAACACCCTCCAGTGGGCCATCGTCATACCACAATCCCTTCTCCATTTCTCTATCCTAGCAGGACCTTTGGTATTCATGAACATGCCGCCTCACACACACCCCATCCCATGTGGTTTTCAAGCCCCACATATTTTTAAAGCCATCAGGGCCAGGATTTGAACCATGGTTGGCCAAGTAGGATCCAACTTTTCTTAACCACCAGGATACAGGGCTGACTCTGGAAAATATTTAAAGAAGAAACCTGGCCATATTATAACAGATATTACTGAGGCAGATGTTTGGAACTCTAGTTCCTTTGCCTGTTGCATTGGATTGTGGCAGTGAGCCTGTACATTTGTAGGCTCTGTCCGGGGACTCGTATTCAGTGCTGTGTCTGAGGGATTCCTGTAGTCACCTGTGCTTGTGAAGCTCTTTGCAGAGTAAATACCCTGTGAGGTAATTTGATGCCATAGTCATCAAAAGAACACATGGATTTAAGTGTTCAGTGCTTTAGAAGATTCAGAATTCTTGCTGGAGTTAATAGTTAATTGGAGGTCACTATTTCTTAGAATGTTACACTTTTTTTTACTTAAGTGAACAATTGTCACCATTCTCTTCTTTAGGGATTTTAAAATTGAGGATGGCAAAGCGGTTATTCCCTTGGGCATTACAGTTCAAGGAGACGTGCTCATTATAATTTATCATGCAAGGTCAACCCTGGGAGGAAGGCTGCAGGCCAAGGTGAGTGATTCTGCAGGCCCTTCTCAAGCTCTGGTAGGCCGTCCCGCTCCTCTGCTGCTTGCACGCGCCACTCACTAGTGCCACCTGAGCCTCTCTGGCAATTGTGGAAGATTCTGGGTCAAGCTGTTTGTTCAGTGAGAGCTGCTGAGCTTTCCTTCAGTAACTGCCTTATCGAGTCTCCTGCCCTCCCTATATAACCAAGGCAGAGGGGATTTTAGCCAGAAAAGCCTAGAATTTCTTCTGAGCACATCATAGGATATCTGTCTCTTATAGAGGGTCTCCACGGCTTGTGGCTGCCTCACCACAGATCCATGAGCTGCTTCTTCCTAGGCTCCTTGCCTCATGCTGACGCCTCCTTCTGTGACACACAGCAGGGGATGCTGCTTGACCTGTCTTGTGTCCCCAGCACTTGGAGCACCACTGAGCAGTTCCTAGAACTTGTTAAATGTAAAATCTTTTCCCATGACTCGGTAACAGTGATAGCTGTTATTAAGGGGAAGAACTTTTTCTGTGACCAGAGTGTCTAATCCATCTACCAAAGCATGAAGGATCATCCATTTGCTTTCTTCTTGCAGATGGCGTCTATGAAGATGTTCCAGATTCAGTTCCACACTGGGTTTGTGCCTCGGAATGCAACCACTGTGAAATTTGCAAAGTACGTCAGTGTGATACTATGCTGTTGTCAGTAGAGGGACAAATACCCAAACCATTAAGCACATGGGTCAGTGCAGAGAGTGCTAGCTAGACTGGCATGTGCTATGAGTAGGCATTTTGAAATGTTGGACGTGAATTCTGTCCTAGAACTGTCGTGTGTTCCGTTTCCAAGACTCCTTAGGTTGAACCAACATAGCTTCCATTTTGTGCCTTGATGACTTTGGACTAACCAGTGCGTTTCTTTCTAGAATTTAGCCACGCGCACGGATGTGGTATGACCAAGTGATAGGTGTTCACTGTATCTTAGCAAATGTTTTCGTGTACTTGTTATGAGCAGAGCATTCTGCTGGGTACAAAGGTCGGGATAACAGGATATTATCCCTCCTGCTTTAAAGCTCTGATTTTAGAGGCAGATGTTTATATATATGTATTATCTTTAATGGGCTTGATATATGTAATCTCCAGTATCATGAGTTATTGTTAATATCTTACTCTGCCTAGTCTGTGCATTAAACTTTATCATGTCTATAGACACATAGAAAAAAAACATGGTCTGTACAGGATTAGGTATAATCCATGGTTTTAAGCATCTACTCGGGGTCTTGGAGCATACCCCCAAGGATAAGGGAGGACAATTGTATAACATTTCATAGTTTACTGCACTCTTGATGTTGGTCACCTAACAACATGTACCTGGCCCTTGGTGAGCCACAGCGTTGCCCACCTAGTAGTTTGTGTGGTGGTACTCAGGCCCCGGCCTTTTGACTGTAGCTGATGGTGTTTCTACTTAGTCTCATGCATGCAGGTATTAGCCAAGACAGAACGATGAAGTAAATATGGTTCCAAGAACAAAAGGGGAGCTATGCAGAGAAGAGTCCAGTTGCCTGGGCTGCACAGGGCCTGTCATCTTCCAATCTCTGTGCCCTTGTTTCCTGCCCAAATAACGGGGAGCTGTCGGCTACATGGTATCCTCAGGGGGAACTCTGCTCACCATAAGGGGAGGCACTACACTTGGCCAGCCCCTGGGGAGTGCTTAGGAAATGGCTGCATTGTCAGGAGATCTGAGGTCACATCTCATTTCCACATCTGTCTCTCTTTTACATTTCTCATCTTATTTACATTTGTTTTTGTTTTTGTTTTTGTTTTTTGTTTTTTGGGGTTTTTTTGAGAGGATTTTGCTATAGGGCATGTGCACTCGCCGGAAGGACAGAGACAGAGAGACAGAAAGCAAGAAGTCACCCCCCCCAGGGGGGGTGGCCACGCAGTAATCCCTTTTCCTCCATTCTCCTCTCGGGATCTTGGGCACACACGCACACATGCCCTGTGTGAGTTTAAGCCACTAGGTCAAGGACTCGAACTGAGGTTGACTACATGGGAGTCCAGCAACATAGCCATTACGCCAACTGCTGGTTCCTTATTTACATTTCCTATCTTTGTTGTATTTTTTTTTATATTGTCATTTTAATGCTTCTCTAAAAGATCTAAATGTTTATGACTCTTAACATTTTAATTTCTTTTTCCTCTTTTGAAGGAAGATAATACCCCGAGCTTCAATCACAGTAAAGGAATGCTTTAATAATTTTCAAGTTAAAATAACTGAAGACAAAGAGGAAAAAAATAGGTGACAAATTGACAGTGATTCAGTTATTAGAGTTAGTAGATGGGGACTTTTGATAACTGTGACTAGGGTATTAAAAAACTAGAGATAAACCTAGGAAATTTTACCAGAGACATAGAAATGTAAAAAAATATATAGATGTGTTCTAGAACTAAAAATATTACAACTGAAATAAAGAATTCAGTAGGTATGTTCAATAGACCAGACACAGTAAAGCAGACAGTGTAGTAGAAGACTGTATCTACAGATTGTAGACACAGGAAAAGTGATGGGCAGCACAGAAAGGGTCATGAGAGAGATGGATGCCGCAGAATGTTTCGTATGCTTTTATTTGGAGTCCTAGGAACAGAGAGAGAATGGAACAGAACAATACTTGAAAAATTACTGGCCAGGGACCAGCAGTTAGCGTAATGGCTATGTCGCTGGACTCCCACGTAGTCGACCGCAGTTCGAGTCCCGAACCCAGCGGCTTAAACTCACGCCGGGTGCGTGTGTGTGCGTGCCCAAGATCCCGAGAGGAGAATGGAGGAGAAGGGATTGCGGCGTGGCCATCCCCCCTGGGGGGTGATTTCCTGCTTTCTATCTCTCTGTCTCTCTCTGTCTGTCTGGCGAGCGCACGCGCCCTATAGCAAAAACCTCTCCAAAAAAAGAAAAAAAAAAAATTAATGGCCAAAAATTTTCCTAAACTGATGAAAGGCATCGAAAATGTAGAATCAAAAACTGCCAGGACCAGGAGTTGGCATAATGGCTATGTCACTGGACTCCCACGTAGTTGACCGTGGTTTGAGTCCCAGACCTGGTGGCTTAAAACTCATGCTAGGCACATGTGCACGCATGTCCAAGATCCCGAGAGGAGAAGGGATTGTGGTGTGGCCATCTCCCCTGGGGGGTGATTTCTCGCTTTCTGTCTGTCTCTCTTTCTGGTGAGTGTATGCACCCTATAGCAAAAACGTCTTTTAAAAAACAAACAAAATAAAAAAACAATAACTGTGCAAACACAAAATAGGTTTTTTGTTTGTTTGTTTTTTAAGTTTGCAATAGGGTGTATATACTTGCCAGAGAGACAGTGGGAAAGCAATAAAGCACCCCCCAGGGGGATGGCCACAGTACAATCACTTCTTGATTCTCCTTTCAGGATTTTGGGCACATATACACATGTGTCTCGCATGTTTTTCAGGTTGCCTGGTCCAGGACTCTAACCATACAGCTGGCCATGTGGGATCTAGCTGTCTTAACCTTCACGCCACCTCCTAGGCCCTCCCCCAAATAGGATTTTTTTTTTTTTAAGAGAAAAAGAAGAAACCTATACCTCAGAACATCCCATTTAAATTACTTAAAAGCAAAGATTTCAAGCACTTGAGGACAATAGAGGAGGTGGGAATTTGTGACCTTCAGAGTGACAACACTGATTTTTTCTTAACTGAAATGATGTGTCTTAGTCTATCATCATATTGCTAACAAAAATACCTAAAACTAGGGATTGTCCCCATGGTCTGGCATTTAAGGGACTTGGATCTCACATGACTGACTATGCTTTGAAGCCTGGCCCCAGTGGCTTAAAGATACCACATGCATTTGCATTGTGTCCAAAATCCTGCCAGAGTGAGAAATGGAGAAGAATTGTGGCATGACCACATCCCATTAGGGCATGTGTCTCTGTCTCTAGTGAGCACATGTGCCCTCTGGCAATTGAAAACTAGAAATAGAAATACCTGAGACTAGGTGATTTTATAAAGAAATAAAGATAAGACTGTTAGCAAATTAAAGAAAAAATAAATTTAAGATTAAATAAATCCTTCTAAAATAGATAAGACTGTCAGACTAGATTTAAAAAACCAGCAAACAAACTTAAGTGTATATACTGTTTACAATAGCCATACTTTTAAAAAAATGTGGAGAGCAGGCTAAGTGGTTAAGGGAGCCCACACGGCCAGCCACATGGTTCCAATCCCAGTTCTCACAGCTTGAAAAACACACTAGATATATGTGCCCAAAATCCTGATGGGGGGAGAAGTGTGACCATACCCCATTGGTAGGTGTTTTCCCTATCTCTCTGTCTCTCTCTCTCTGGCAATAACTGCCTCTAGCAGTTATTAAAAAACAAAAACCCAGTGGGCTTAAATTAAATGATGGAAAAATCACATTCCATGCAAGCATTACCAAAAAGAGAGCTGATGTTATCATATGAGTATTAGATGTAGCAGAGTAAGACAAGTGCAGCTGGAGATAAAAGGCAACATTGCATGGTACTGCAAGGGTCAGTTCAGCAAGAAAGATCACCACCCTAAGTTGTTGGTTTTTTTTTTTTTTTGAGAGGCTTTTTGCTATAGGGCGCGTGCACTCACCAGACAGACAGAAAGACAGAAAGACAGAAAGCGAGAAAAATCACCCCCTGGGGGGGATGGCCACAGTGCAATCCCTTTTCCTCCATTCTCCTCTCGAGATCTTGGGCACGCACGCACACGCGCCCGGCGTGAGTTTTAATACACCGGGTCCGGGACACGAACCACGGTCGACTACGTGGGAGTCCAGCAACATAGCCATTACGCTAACTGCTGGTCCCCACCACCCTAAGTTTTTGAATACCTAATAACGCAGCTTCACAATACTCAGCCATACACAGAAATGAAAGATAAAAAGACAAACCTATGCAGATAGTCATTTATCTGCTTGGCCAAGAGAACTTGTAAACAGAAAAATTAGTTAGGATGTAGAAGATTTCACAGACACAACCTGAGCTTTGTACACTTCACACAGGAGCAATTCCATGTTCCAGTTGAGCATTTGCCACAGTAGCCTGTATGTTGGGTCACACACCAAGTCTGAAAACATTTCAAAAGATGGGCTAGAATAGAAATCAATGCCAGGGAAGTACCCAGAGACACTACACTTATAAGTAGATCATGTGCCAGAAGAAGGAAACACAGTTGAAATTAAAATACCATGTATCAAAACGTGGGATGCATCTAAAGCAGTGTTTAAAGAAAATGTGTTACTTTTAAATACATATATTAAACAGAAGGTTTATGCCAATATTTTTGAAATTTTGGATGAAATGGACAAATTCTCTAAAAACAATATAATTTATCAAAATTAATAGGAAGAAATACTAGATTGGAGTATTAAAGAAACATATTCTGAAATTTAAAACTTTTCATAAAGGGAAACTCCATATCTCACCTGAGCGCTCCATTAATAGAGTTCCCAGATAGGAAAAGATCGTACCAATTTTATGTAGACTTTGTCAGAGAATAGAAACAGAGATACTTTTTTTTTTTCTTTTGAAACAGATTTTTGCTGTAGGGCGGATGCACTTGCCAGAGAGTGACAGAGAGACAGAAAGCGAGAAATCACGCCCCCCTCCCTCCCCAGAGGGATTGGTCACATCACAACCCCTCTCCTTCATTCTTCTCTCAGGATTCTGGGAACGCATGCACATGTGCCCTCTGTGAGTTTTTAAGCCACTGGATCCAGAACTTGAACCTCGGTTGACTACGTGGGAGTCCAGCAACATAACCACTACTCAGTCTGCTGGTTCCAAGATCTTTTTTTTTTGGAGATTTTTTGCTATAGGGCACATGCACTCACCAGAAAGACAGAAAGTGAGAGCTCAACCCCCAGGGGGGGAGTGACCACACTGAAATCCTTTCTCCTCCATTCTCCTCTCAGGATTTTAGGCACACATCTGAGGTTTTACACATGCACGTGCACACACACACAACCTGCCCAGCGTGAGTTTTAAGCCTCCAATTCCAGGACTGGAATCACAGTTGACTACTTGGGAATCCAGCAAGGTAACCATTGCACCATCTACTGGTCCCTAAGGAGAGATATTTCTTAACTACTACGAAGTCAGTATAACCTTACTAAGATAAAAATATTATAAGAGGGACCAGCAGATGGTGTAGTGGTTACGGTGCTGACTCCCACATAGTCGACCAAGGCCCAAGTCTCAAACCTGGAGGCTTAAAACTCACTCTGGGTGCATGTGCATGCGTGTCCAAAATCCCAAGAGGAAAATGGAGGAGAGGGGATTGTGGCATGACCATCCCCACTGGGTGGTGATTTCTCATTTTCTGTCTGTCTGTCTCAGACGAGTGCACGTGTCCTGTAGTAAAAAAGTCTCTGAAAAAAAAAGTTACATGAAAGGAAAATTATAGGCTAATATCTCACAAGGATAGATGTGAAAATTCTAAACAAAATATTAGCCAGTAGACTATAGATGCCACATAACAACAATAATATATTTTGATCAAGTCTAGTTTGTTATGGGAATATGGAGTTGTTGTAACATATTGCAATCAGTTAGTCACTGTAATTTACTATATTAACTGAGGGAAGGTCATAATGTTAGTATGTAGTCTTTTCATTAATAAAGCATATGATAAAAATGCTTTTCCTTTTTTTGGAGAAGTTTTTGCTATAGGGCGCACACACTCACCAGAGAGATCCTGAGAGGAGAATAGAGGAGAAGGGATTGTGGCATGGCCATTCCCCCTGGGGGGTGATTTTTCCCTTTCTCTCTCTCTGTCTCTCTTTGTCTTTCTGGCAAGCACTTGCGCCCTATAACAAAAAGCTCTCCACAAAAAGAAAAACAGAAAAAAAGCTTTTCTTTCTCATCAAAATGCTTAGCAAATGAATAGATGGGAACATTTTTTCCCCCAAGCTATTGAGGTTGGGATTTGAACTGCAATCAGCCAGTTAGCCACATGGGATCTGGCTCCCAGTACATATCACTCAATCACTCACTGCCCTACAAAGCCAACCCAAAAGAAACTTTCTTATTCTGATAAAGAATAAGATGCATGAAAGCCCACATCACAATTGATGGTAAAATATTTGAACATTTCCCTCTCAGTTTGCAAACATAGCTAGAGTTTCCACTCTAACTATTCAGTGCTTTGTAATAGGTCTGGACCAGTGGTATAGGCAAAATAAAGAATAGGCAGAAGGAATGGGAAGGAAGAAGTTAAAACTGCTATTTTCACAGGTAGCACAACTGTTTATAGTAAAACTTCTGAAAGAACTTTCCAGTATTAAAATGAAAAAGTGAATAAAATTGCTGAACATGAAGTAAATATGCAACTATTTATTTAATTTCTACATACTAGCAATAAACAACAAAAAAAAGAAATTAAAAAATGCCTTTTATATTAACTCCAAAAGCATAAGAGACTTAGAATAGCTAACAAAACACAGATCTATGACTTCTGTGCTGAACTCAGTTTCTGAGATAAAATTAAGCCCTAAAATGTAAAATGGGATTTACTTTGTTCATGAATTGGAAGACATAGTATTTTTTGGTTTGGTTTGATTTTTTTGTTTGTTTGATTTTTTAAATTTTATTTATTTATTCATTCATTCATTCATTTTTCTTTGAGAGGGAGAATATGCCACATGAGAAGAGTCACCATGTCGTACAGAGTTGAATAGAGTCCTCCCAAAATCCACATCCTTCCTGGAACTTCAAAATATGACTTTATTTGGGAAAAAGGGTCTTTACAGATATAATCAGTGAAGATGAGGTCATTATGTAGACCCTAACCCAACAGCTGGTGTTGTTATAAGAAAAAACCGACTTACAGAGGAGAAGACTGTGTGAGGAGGTTACAACGAGCTTAGAAGCTGAGAAACACATGGGGTCCCCAGAGCTGCAGTAGGCAGAAATGGTCCCCCATAGGGAGCACTGCCCTGAAGACACCTGGATTTCAAGTTTCTTGGCTCAAAATTCATTGCCTCACTGTGACTACGCCCCATTGGCAGGTGTTTTCCCCTCTATCCCAGTGAGGCAATGAATTTCTGTTGTTTGAAGTACCCAGTCTGTGATGTTGTTTTAACAACCCTAGGGCATTAGTAAAGATATCAATGATATCTAGCTTCACTAGCATTCCAATCAAAGCGCAGCCAGGGGTGCACGTGTGCGGGTGTGTGGAATCAAAAGGCTGTGACAACACAAATGGTCAAGACATGCTTCACAAGAAGAGCAAAGTTGGAGACCTCACCCGTCAGGAATTCAGAACAACTCTAAAGCCACAGTAACCTCTGTAGTATGCAAGAACAGGTGTCTTAGTGCATTGAACTGTAATTTAAAAAAAAAAAAAAAAAAAAAAAAAAAGTGCCACAAACTGAGTGGCTTACTATAAATGACAGGAATTTATTTCTTACAGTTTTGGGGGCTGGAAGCTCAAGATCAAGGTGCTAACAGGCTCAGTGTCTAGAGAAAGCCAAACACTGCTTCCAAGATGATGACTTAAATGTTGTGTCTTCGCATGGCAAAAGGATGATGAATCTTCCTAGGATCCCTTTTATGAGGGCACTAATCTTATTCATGAGGTGCCACCCTTATGACTAATCAGCTTCTAAAGGCCCCACCACCAAACACCATCACTTTGCAAGAGATTCGGGTGTATAAATTCTGGGGGAAATAAGGACAGTTAAACCGCAGCAATCAACAGATGAAGCCAGGCAACAGAATGGATCGAGACTTAACACTCGCTTACCCCTGATTTCCAACAAAGCCATCACTGCAGTTGAGTGGGGAAAGGGCTAGAGCCAGCCAACCTGTTTGAAAAAAAACAAAACAAAAACTTTGACCTCTTTGTCACAACATGTACAAAATTTATCTTGAGTTGGGTCAGTACCTAAACTTGAAAACAATCCATGATCAAACTTCTAGAGGAAAATATTCAGAATATCTTCATAACTTTCTGTTAAGCAAAAAATTTTTAAACAAAAATAGAATCATGAAAAGAAAAACTGAAAATGTACACGTCATTAAAATTAATATTTTAAAAATTCTAATGTATTTTTGGGCCAGATGTGGTGCTCATGGGATGCTGCTGCTCAGGAGGCTGAGGCCACATGGAAGGCTCAGGTTCAGTTCCCAGCCCATCCTAAAAGGCTGGGCGCAGTGGCCCACACCTGTAGTCCCAGGTATTGAGGAGGCTGAGACAGGAGAATTGTGACATAGCAAGACCTTAATACACACAAACACAAGAACATTTTTTGTCAACAGAACCATTAGAAGTCTGAAGAGGCAGTAATAATTAGAAGTTGTTTGCAATGCATATGTTAGAGAAGACATAGATCCAGAATGTGCAAAGAATTACAGATTGAGGGACCAGCAGTTGGTGTTCTGGCTGTGTTGCTGGACTCCTATGTAGTCGACCACGGTTCGAGTCCTGGACCCGGTGGCTTAAACTCAAACCAGGTGCATGTGCGTGCATGCCCAATATCCTGAGAGTAGAATGAAGGAGAAAGTATTGTGGCGTGGCCATCCACCCTGGGGGGTGATTTCTCGCTTTCTCTCTCTCTCTTTCTCTAGTGAGCGCACACACCCTATAGCAAAAACCTCTCCCAAAAAAAAAAAAAAAAAAAAAAAAAAAAAAAAAAAAAAAAAAGATTGGAAAGAGAAAGATAGCCCATTAAAAACGAACAAAAATGGGACCAGCAGATAGTGTAATGGTTATGTTGCTGGACTCCCATATAGTCAACCGTGGTTTGAGTCCCGAACCTGGTAGCTTGAAACTTAATGCTGGTTTCCTGCGTACGTGCCCAAAATCCCGAGAGGAAAATAAAGGAGAAGGGATTGTGCTGTGGCTATCCACCTGGGGGGTGATTTCCCAGTTTCTGTCTCTATCTCTCTGGCAAGCACATGCACCCTATAGCAAAAATATCTCTTGGGCAAAAAAATTAGGAAATCTGGGTGGTTAATGAGTATACGAAGCTAAGCCTTCTCACTGTCATTAGGGAAATGCAAGTTGGAACCTTGATATCATCTGGAAGCAGCTGATGTAAAAAGGGCTGTCACTGCAAGATGTTGGCATTTGAAGTGGAATGATAAATAGTAGAGTCAGTGTGGAAGGTCTACTCAAGCTGTTGCTCTCTGGGATGTACTTAGGATAAATGAGTACTTAGCACCAAAAAGAAGGCTTGTAAAAGGCTGGGTTTTGTTGCTTTACTATTAATCATTATTTGAGGTTTTTGCTATAGGGCATGTGTGCTCGACAGAGACAGAGAGAGACAGAGAGAGATGTGAGAGAGTGAGAAATCACCGCGCGGGGTATAGCCATGCCACAGGCCCATCCCCATTCTCCTGGGATCTGGGGATATGCATGCACATGGACCTGGCGTGATTTTCATGTCATCAGGTCCTGGACTCAAAACATAGTTTGCCATGTGGGAGTCTAGCATCTTAACAACCATGCCACCTGCTGGCCCCTGTTGCTTTATTTATTGTTTTTAAATCGTATTCATTTATTTTTAATTTGACTACAGAGAGAGAAAGTAAGCAAGCAAGCCACCAGATCTGGGACTCAAACCATGATTGGTCATGTGGGAGTCTGGCACCTGATCCACCACACCACCCGCTGGCTCCCCAAAAAATATGGAATGCTTCACGATTTTGCATGTCATCCTTGCTCAGGGGCCATGCTAATTTTCTCTGTATTGTTCCAATTCTAGTGTATGTGCTGCCAAAGAGAGCACCCTATTGCTTTATTTTTAATAGTTCAGCCTAGAAGGAAACCAAGTGTGCGTCAGCAGTAGGATGGATAAATACATTGTGGAGTGTTCACTCTCAGAACAATAGGCAGAGGTGAGAAGAAAGACACAGTGGGCTGGCCCCATGGCCTAGGGGTAAAGGGAGCTGCATTCCACACTACCGACTGCAGTGGCCTAAAAAACATGCCCGGCCTGTGCTTCCCTGCCCCGTGAATCCTGGTCAGTGCAGGAAAGGGATTGTGGTATGACACGCCCCATTGGGGAGTGCTTTCTCCTTCTCCCTGTCTCTTTGGCAATTAAAAAAAAAAAAAAAGGAAGGAAGGAAGAAAACACTGCTTGATGGCACAACACAAGCCAAAGAACATAGGGAGCTGAGTTGTCTGGTCCCATTTCATCAGCTCAGAACTTGTGTGGTCACAGATCCAAGGCATGACCACCTTTGTGGTGTTGAGTTGGAGACACACAGGGGGCCTTTAGAGAAAGAAAAAGCTGATGCGTGTCTTAGTTCATTTTGTGTGGCTGTAACAGAATGCCTGAAACTAGGTAACTTATAAAGAACAGAATTTACAAGGAGAATTTAAAAAGTTTGTGGAAAATGGAGTTAAAACTACAAGTTTATTTTAGTACCAAAATAATTAAAGTGCATGCATAGTTTCTTCATAATACAAATATTCCATGAACTTTTGCAGACCCTGTCTATTTCTCACAGTTCCGGAGGTTGGGAAGTCTTAAGATCAAGGGGTCTGCATTTGATCTGCTGAGGGCATTCTTGCCATGCCCTCACATGGCAGAGTGTAGAAGGGCAGGAGAGAACCACGTGATCCTGTGAGCCCTTTTATAGTAACATTCACCCATCTGTGAGGGCAGAGTCCTTGTGACCTTCTCCCTTCTCAGTACTGTTGACTTGGGGATGGGATGTCCAATACGTGAGTTTCAGAGGATGAATTCAGACCATACTATATAGTATATCTGAATATACTGGTTACACAGGAATACGGGTTTATTGAGGTATACTCTGTGTAGAACTCCAAAAATGAGTGAAAGAATTGAATGAGGGAGAAAGCTGTGGAGTTGGCTGATGGATGTAGGAGAGTTGCACATGCTGCAGGTAGGGTTGGTTTACAAAGAGGCAGCTGAACAGGACAGTTTTAGAGAAGAATTTGGAGCCAGTCAGATGAACCTGAGCAGGTCAGTCCTCACAGGCCCTGAAGCATCCTGGGACCGCACAAGATTGAAGTTATGACAAGTCGGCATTTTAGTTTACTGACCAAGCACATCAGAAGCATCCCTCAGTGCCCTGTCGGAGCCTCACCATGCTAGTGCCCACCCAGTGAGGCGTGTGGGTGGTTCTCCTGAAGTCTCTTAGGGGCTGCCATCCCTGCTCACAGACCCTCATTGTTCTCTCACACCTGCTCGGTGAGCCAAGCAGGTCCAGACCCCCGCTGAGATGTAGAGTCCAAGGATGCCACCCAGGGGTACTGCTGAGAGCTGCCCACGGCTTATCTGTTCCCAGGAACTGACTCTGCCACACACCTGGAGCTACCTTCCTCCTCATTGTTGAGAGTGGGATCTAAGCCTTCCTTAGCCATGTCCACCATCTCCTGGAGGGCACCCTGGCTGGCTGTTGGATTGTTTCCCAGGGCCCATTGACCCCTGTATGGACATTGCCTCTCTGTGTCTGTCTTTTTTTTTTTTTTTTTTTAAGATTTTTTCGTAGGGTTCATGCCCTCACCAGAGAGAGACAGAGACAGTAAGAAGGAAAATGAGAAATCACCACCTGGGGGATGGCCACACCATAATCCGTTCTCCTGGGATTTGGGGCGCATACACACAAAGGCACCTGGTATAATTTTCAAGCTGCTGGGTGTAGGACTCGAACTGTCGTTGGCCGATTGGGAGTCCACCGCCTTAACCATTATGCCATCTGCCTCTCCTGTCCCTCCCCCTTCCCCTCCTCCTGCCTTGATCTCTGCATCTGTGCATTAGCTATTCCTACCTGGCTGAGCACTCATCTGTGTTGTCTCTTGACAGGGTGACTGATACAGAAAGGGTTCTCTGGTATGGAAGGAGGCTGGGTCGGCCCAGCCAGGAGTTCACATCATTCTGGGCTTCTATGTGTCTGCCCAGAGCTCCTGGGAAGGGCATCGCTTCCCTGGGAGGTCTACTAATGAGCGCCGGGTGCCTGTTACTTCAGGCACTGTCTGTTCCCCTTGCACCAAGGCAATTACGTTCTGGAGAGCAGGAAGTTTAAATGGGGATCTTTACATATCAGAGTCATGTGTACACTCTGGTTTTATTTCGCAAGGACACAGAAGTAAGATTTAAAATCAACCAGCCATACCACCATTCTCCCCGGTGCCTCCTGTGCTTAGTGTTGGTGCTGTGTTTGGGTGAGGAAGCTTCCCCACAGACAGCTAAGGGCCTTGCAGGGACCCAGAGGACAGGCAGCCTCCTTAGTACCTTGGGTCTCTAGGATCCTGCCACCACTTTTTTTCTCTTTCTTTGTTGGTTTTGATAAGTTTAAAACTTAAATATAATGTATAGAGATGCCAGGAAGCAGAGGAAGAAAACATGCTGTGCCTGCTGCCAAGCCAAATAACCAGGGTTTATCAACGCAGTCTGTGAAGATGTTATTAGAGACAGTCTTAGAAAATACGTGAAATACCAGAGGGCCTCCAAAAGTTTGTAGAAACATAGAATTAAAGTATGAGTTTATTTTGGTGCAGAAATGTTTGAAATCCATACGTAGTCTTTTGGTAAAACACATTTTCCATGAAGTTTTTTGAAGACTCTTGTATCCTGGCATTCCTTGGAGAAGTGCAGAGCAACGGAGTTAGGATAGCTCAGTGAGGTGACTGTGGGAGTCGCTGCCTTCAAGTTCCCTTGCTTATGTGGAGACCCTGAAATGTCCTCCCTCCCCCTCTCCTTTCCTCCCCCTCCCCTCCCTTTCTCTCTGCCTCCCACAGCACAAGCAAAGGCAGTGCTACCTCCTTGGGTCCCACAGCCAACCCAGCTGCTCTTCCCCAGAATCTCCTTTCTAGTCCCTGTCTTGGTTTTGGCGGCATTTGTTAATAATAGTTGCGGTTTTTGCCAAGGTGGACATCACTTTTTATGGGAAAGCGCATTTAAGATCCCATAGTCCCAGATCCGAACCAAGTGAGTGGCAGTCATTGGGGCTGACCTGACTACTGAGGGCCTGCCCTGTGGAGCTCCCCACCTGGGTGCAGGAGTCTGCCATGTGGGAGATGTCCTGTGTCTCTGGTCACTTCTGAGCACTTGGCCTCCTGTGATCTCAGGGGAGACACTGGGACCTAGGCCAGCACTTTTCCAACTTTAACACAGAGAAACCCCTACTGTATCATCAGAAAAGCCAGCAAGGTGACCCTCAGACGAGGCTGACTGGGCACTGCAGGCCCTCCTATTGAAAGTTACGTGTTAGCTCGATGTTGGCTCCTGGGGCTGTTGCTGGGGATTGGCTGTGTGGCCACAGATCTGACAAGAGGTGGATGTGGCTGACTACCCCAGTTCTGCCTGAGCTCCTCCCACCTTGCCTCACAGACAGTCCTTGTTTCTGTTCACGTTTCTTTAGTGAATGTTCCAGTGACTTAGAAAGCACTTCGCGGGCTTCCTAACTGGTGTCTTGGTTACACTGCAGGTATGACCTGGATGCCTGTGACATCCAAGAAAAATACCCAGATCTATTCCAAGTGAACCTGGATGTGGAGGTGGAGCCCAGGGACAGGCCAAGCCGGGAGGCTCCACCATGGGAGAGCACAAGCATGAGGGGGCTGAACCCTAAAATACTGTTTTCCAGCCGGGAGGAGCAGCAAGACATTCTGTCTAAATTTGGTAAGATCCCACAGGCAAAATGAAAGAATTTGAGCACTAGCAGGTGACCTGATTCCATTACCAGTCATGGAGGTCTGCGCCAGGGTGGGGCAGTGTCCTCCTTCTCCCTTGTTGCTGTGCCATACGCAGGTTATGGGAGGTTCCAGATACCCCTGTCCCTTGACACTGTCATGCATCAGCCCCTACACCAGGGCAGGGAGAGTTCCATGTCTGTAATTCCTTCCTTAGGCCTGTTCACAATCTGCATAGCTGTGGGGTCATCCCTACCTGGACTGCAAGCACAGTGAGCATGTCCCAGCCCTGGAGTCAGGTCATCCCCAATTGCTGCCACTCACTCAGCTCTAGGGGATGTTGTGAAGCTGGACCTGCAGCCCCGGAAGGGGTTTGCTTCTGGGATAGTCCAAGTTGCTTGTGGACTTTGAGGGTCTTACATTCTAGATCTACGCCCTTATTAAATGTGACCTTGAAAATGTTTACTTCAGAGCAGTCACAAAAATAGCGGCTCAGAAAGTGCACTGGCAGGTAAGACTCATGGTGTTGTTTTGATGCTCTTGGTCTACATTCAAGTTTTCTTAGGCCTGTTAAGTATTCCTGAAGAGTGTGTGTGCTGTGTGCATGTGTGACATGTGCACAGATATGACCTAACATTTACGTGCACAATAGGGGTCTGTTCACAGACTGGACCCTCGCTGTCCTTGTGTCAGTGCGGATCTCCTGGCGTCTGGCTTCTGCGTCCTTCCCGCCCCACGGTTGCTGCCTGGGGTAGGTGACCTGATGCCCCCCTCTCCTGGCAGGGAAGCCGGAGCTCCCCAGGCAGCCGGGCTCCACAGCTCAGTACGACGCCGAGGCCGGGTCCCCGGAAGCTGAGCCCACGGAGTCGGATTCGCCGCAGAGCAGCAGCACAGACACCAACCACTTTCTCCACACCCTGGACTGGCAGGGTAGGCGGCCCCAGGCCCCTCAACCCTTGCAGAGGAGCCCAGTGTGCGATGTGGGCCAGAGCTCACAGAGCAGGCTCTGTCCAGCTCCCACAGAGGACGGCTTCCAGTGTGTACCCCAGTGCAAGGCACACATCACGGGATGTGCCGAGGCAGAGCGGGGTTTCCCCAGAGCAGGGCTGTAGACTCATGCACTGGCCTGTTTTTTTAATGGCTCACAAGCTAAGGATCATTTTCATATGTATTTTTGAGTTTTTATATATTTCTTCTGTGAGGAAGACGGTATTCCCAATAGAGTCCTTATGCCACAGTCCGTCCAAGCCTCAGCCGGCCTCCATTATTGGCAAGCACACATGTCCTGCGTATGCTGGGAGATCTTGGGATATAAATGTGGGACCTTCCCACATGGCTTCAGCATGTGGAGTGTTCTGTTACTGCACCACTGTCTGGCCCAGTTTTCTTATTTTGTAAGGTTGAAAGCAAAAAAAGTATGCTCACAAAGCCTAAAATATTGACTCTCGCCCTTGTGGGACTTATTTGCTAACTGAGACCTCTCCCTAAGAAGTTCTTACCCTCCCCTGAGGAGACACTCACCTCCTCATCATGGTACCCCTCACACAGGCCTAGTAAGGCCATCCATCTTGCACCTGTCCCCAAACTCATGCCCTTCCCAGTCTTATCGTCACTGGCCCCTCTACCTGATGTTCTTCCCCAGATGTGTGCCAGCGCCCTGCAGCGTGCTGCGGTGTGTGCCCTCCAGACTGAGCTCCACAGGAAGCTACTTCACACTGGCACCAGGGAGCAATGGGCAGACCTTGCTTGAGTTCGAGGTTCAGAGAAGGCTAGAAGAAAAGCCTCGTGAAACCTCAGGAAGTTCCGTTGTTAGCTGGATGCTGATGTGGTGCTGGGCCCTTAGGTGCTGAAGGCACAAGGTGTCAGCAAATGGTTCAATGGCCTAGGACACGTGCTCTGCTCTGTCTGTCCCTGTGCACTGATCCCCAGAACTGAACACAGGTGCATCGAGGCCACAGCCTGGGCTCTGAGGAGACAGTCCGCTGTGGCTACAGCCACATCAGTGTATGGCGTCACCAACCTATGGCCTTGTTTTCTTTTCACAGAGGAGAAAGAATCAGAGACTGGTGTAGAAACTACCTCTCCTAGGGAGAGTCAGCCTGTTCTGATCGAAGACAGAGATGAGAGCGAAGCATCAGATGAAGGGCCGTCCTTCCCAAATGAGGACAGGGAGCTGGGGGCCGAGGAGGACAAGCCAGGCCTGGCAGCAAGGGCGGGTCAGCAAGACTTGATTTTTGATGCTGGAACCCCAACCGTGCCCCAAGAGCCCACACCTCAGGAAGACAACATCGACCTCCTGGGGCTGCATGCCGAGACAGGCCCTGGGCCGGCTCCCCCATCACAGGTCTGCGGTGCCCCCCCCAGCAATGCCGACCTGCTCAGCCGCCTACTTGGGCCTTCTGAGGCTACTCCAGAAGGGTCTCCAGAGGATCTGCTTGGTGGAGAGGCTCCCCTGCTCTTGGCAAGCCAAGCCCCTCCCTTGAGCGTACAGAACACCACGAGAGGAGGGCCCCCTGCTGCTGGTACGCACTTACAGTGCTGGTTCCTCCATCTCTCCCGAGCCCACGGGCTTAGAACTGCTCTCTGTTCCCTTTCACGAGCATTGCTGTGTCCATGGGGAAGTCATCCTGAATGTGGCACATTGTGCAACGTGATGTGAAGGGGGCGGCTGCACTTCTTGGAGCTCAGTGTGTCCCTGAAAGGGCAGCGCTGAGTCTGGGTTTGATTAGCTGAGATGGTTTCCTTTGTGGATTAGAAGAGTGGGTCTGTGATTTTGTCCTCATGAGCGAGGGCCAAGGCATTGGTTCTAAACACTTCATTTCTGTCCCTGCCCATCTTTCCGTAGCTGACCTGTTTGACCCATTCATGCTATCCTCTGATGCCGACACCCAGCCCTGCTCCAAGCCTGACCTCTTCGGCGAGTTTCTCAACGCAGACTCCACAGCTGCCCCGCCTGCCTTCCCCTCAACCCACAGTGCCCCACCCCCATCCTGCAGCACCAACTTCCTGCACCTGGGTACGTGGGCACACCTGCAGGGGCTACAGCTTAGCGGGGCGTGGGAACTTCTGCATCCCATGGCCACCTTCCTCAGCACTACTGCTGGAGGTCTAAGATGGTGGGCAGAGCGGGATTATGTGACTCTCCGGCATCGGAGGCTCCAGGAAAGATCTGTCATACACCCCCTTGATAGACCAGGTCTTTCTGAGACTCCTGCAGGATACCCCCAAACTGTCCCCAAACCTGAAACAGGTCCTGTACCCCACGGTGCCCTCCAGTTACTCATGGGCGCTTCAGCAGGTATTTCTTGAGGCCCACATCATGGCCAGACCTTCTCTGGGCCTTAGGAGCGTGGCCATGAGCAGGGATGCACCTTTGCCCCAAATCTTGTTTGGGGCAAGAGGATGAGATCAAGTTAGGGGTCAGAGGGGTCCAGGAATGCCAAGGTGCCAGTGTCAGAGAGAGCGCAGCATGGAGGAATGAAAGGCTGGGGCGTCTATATGGAGAAGTGTTGAGTCCCAGAAGTGTTAGGCATGGCATGGCTTCCTCCTAGGTGAGATGGGCATCAGGCTGTCACCTGGCTGTTATCCTCTGCAAGGAACCCAGATTCTTCTTGATCTTCTGAGCAGGAAGCAGCGTGGCTCGGTCCATGGTGGGATCAGGGGTGGTAACTTACCATTGTGGGGATGGCTTGTGGCAGGCAGCATGGAGTACAGCCATGCTCAAGAGGCTGACAGTATGGCCATGTGTCCTCAGTATGGGAAGGGAAGTTAGTGTCTACCATCACTGTGGGCTCAGGAGAATTTTAGGAGAGGCAAGGAGTAGGTTTTGGAGATTGGGGCAGGCAACTATAAATGACAAGGAATCCCCGAAGACCCTTTCAGTGAAAGATTTGTGGACTCTTCTCATTGTTGTCCTGTGAGCTTCCCTGCCTGTTGCTCCCCTCCCTTATATCTAGTCAGTCACATGATGTGGCCACTGGTCCTGGCTCAGTGTACTCAGGATGTTGGCCATCGGGAGATCCTGAGCACAGCTCAGCTCTTACAGAGGCAGGAAGAAACGGGGATTCCCGTGTGAACTGAACGTGCTGCCACACCCCGGGAGGAATGGGGCTGGCAGACATCCGCGATCATGCTCTCTTCTGGCACCTTCTTCCCAGGGGACCTGCCAGCAGAGCCCAGCAAGATGACTGCCTCATCCAGCCACCCGGATCTGCTGGGAGGATGGGATGCTTGGGCTGAGACTGCTGTGCCTGGGCCGGCCTCCTTGCCAGCCACAGAAGGTATGACACATGAGGTGGGCTCCCACTGGCACCTGCTGTGGCCTTTATACCATTTCCATTTTATACATAATGTAACTAGATCCCCTCTTCCTGGAAAAGGAAGGCAGGCCTGGGGCATGTTTGCGTTACACTTTCCATGCACCTGGTCAGCCGCAAGGTTGTTTGTGCCGCTGCAATACTTTTGCTCGCTCCTTCTTGATTGGATTACACAGAGGCTTACAAAGGCCACATGTCATTATCTTGGTCCCTCCCAAATAATGGCCAGTGCTTTGTCCTTCAGAGTGATCCTTTTTCTGCAGTACATGTTTGGTTTTTTTTTTTTTTTTTTTTTGGAGAGGTTTTTGCTATAGGGCACGTGCGCTCGCCAGACAGATAGAGAGAGACAGAGAGACAGAAAGCGAGAAATCACCCCCCGGGGGGGATGGCCACGCCGCATTCCCTTCTCCTCTTTTCTCCTCTTGGGATTCTGGGTATGTACGCACACGCGCCCGGCGTGAGTTTAAACCACCGGGTCGGGGACTCAAACCGTGGTCAACTACGTGGGAGTTCAGCGACACAGCCATTATGCCAACTGCTGGTCCCTGCAGTACATTTTTTTGTAATGTGATTTTGTACCTTAGGTACTACTTATTACTCAGTTCATTTATTGTGTTGTACCGTAGCATGCTTCTGTGTCTCTTGGCTATTCTGCATTTCTGCAGAGTCCTCATGAAAGAATGACACTGCCTACCATGTATCTGTGCCCCAGCCAGTGTCACCAGGCTTTGTTGGGAACATGGATTACATGGCATATTGGCCTTTGTGAATAGTTGTCTGCTTCATTCGCCCATGATTCTGTCTGGGACGTTTCTGATGTGAATCGCCCATCTGATATAATCATAAGGCCTTTGGCACGTGGCCCTTTTGGAGTTCATTTTATTAATTCATTTGCCCAGGAATAGTTCTTGCATTTGGTTTGTCGCCAAAATTGAGTGACAACTTTCAAAATATTTTGCAAACTTGATAGATAATCAGTGCTTTTAATTTTTGTTTCCTTGTTTTGAATGAGATTAACTATTACTTTGCATGCTTTTAGCTATTTCTGTTACTTCTGAGAGTTAATGTTCTGTATTTTTTTTGCATAGAGAATTTATCATTGGCTTTTGAGAGTTCTTTATAATATAAATAGGCACCATTTTTAATGATTTCATATTTCATTAACTGGCTGTATAATAATTTATTTAACTGTTTCATTATGTTATACTTAAATATTCTCAAGTTTATATTATTAGAAAGGATATCATAAAGAACATTCACATTTTAGATCTAAGAAGCAGTATTACAAAAGCAAAATGGTATGAACATTTATTTGGTTCTTGACATGAGTGGCCTGATCATTTCCCTGAGCTGTGTGGGGCACTGGAGGCGGCTGAATCAAGTGTGTGATTGAGCCTGGACTGGCATGTTGTGTGCTCTGGCTGGGTCTTTGCAGAACTGTGCAGATGCTGACTGAGCTTACAGTAAGGCCGGGTAGGGTTACAAGGACGGAAGAGTAGGGAGGGTGTGTGACTCCAAGGGGTGCTTGTTCTAAAGCCCTGTCCCCTTCTCCAGGCCCTCTCTTCTCTCCTGGAGGTCAGCTGGCCCCTCCTGGCCCCCAGGCCAGCCGGACCAAGTCTCAGAGCCTGGACCCATTTGCTGACCTTGGCGACCTAAGCTCCAGCCTCCAAGGTAACGTGAAGGATATGTCTTATGTCAGGAGGGGGTTGTGTGTTCTTGTAGGAAGTTGATTGTTGTCTGCCCAGTTCCGAGCGGACCAAGGTGAGCTCTTTGCATATATTCACTAAGACTCCCGAGTCCAGGGCCCAGTGACCCCAGGGACATGTGTCTGTTCCTGTTCCAGGTGTTTGTGAACAGGCTAATAGGCATTACCAAAACCGGCACTGCTGCCTGGCCTTTGCTGGCTTTGCAATGTGCACACTGTCTTGCCCGAGAGGCTGTGGGGTCTGTCCGGGAATGGGGTATGGCTGGGCTCTGCTGGGCTGCTAGAATGCTGCCCTCAGAGTGCTCTAGCCAAGGATAGGCCTCAAGAACCATGCCCATGCTCCCTCCTCAGTCCAGCTTCCATGACTATCTCAGATCCGGCCTACCGTCCCTATGCTGATCCGTCACCCTGTGGTTTCTCAGGTTCACTTTCTGGGATCCATCTCCCTAGGTCCTTGTAGCTTTCTGTCTTCATCTCTTCCCGTACCTTTGGACCAGGGGGTTAATGATTATCTGAAGATACCTTTTTTGGAATTCCAGGTTTGAAATGACATCTCCGCAGGATGCTTGTTGCTGGTAACAGTCACAGACTGCTCCTGCATCTGGCCTTCTCCCACCAGCAATAAGCCTGGCGGATTATAGTGGCAACTTTCATGCTGGGCTCCTGATGTTCCTGAGCTCTGGGGAAACTCCTTGACTTGTCTCTGTAATTGTTTTTCTTTCTCTGTATCTTCAATTTCTGTAATGCTCATATGTTGAATCTTCTGGTGGATCTCTAATTCTCTTGTCTCTTCTCTCCTTATCCCCCTCTTTGTTCTGCCCTTAGGGAAGTTTTATCAAGAGTTTATTAAGGAGGCCAACAGGTAGCATAGTGGTTAAGGTGCTAGACTGCCACACGATTGACTGTAGTTCAAGTCCTGGATCTGGTGACTCAAAACTCATACCAGGCATGTGTGCGTGTGTGCCCATAATCCCGAGAAGAGAATAGAAGAAAAGGGATTGTGGTGTGGCCATCTTCCCTGGGTAGGGGGTGATTTCTCACATTCTGTCTCTTCTGTCTCTCTCTGGTGAACAAACACACCCTATAGAGGAAATAAAAAAAGTTTATTCTGTTACCAAACAGCTAAGTCCCCTCAATGTTTTCATTCTTTGAATACTCTTTATTTTCCTTTAATAGTTTTCCCTGTTTGTTTTTCAGGTTGCAGTGTCTGAGAATATCCATTGGTTTTTGTCTTTGCTTTCTGTACAATCTCTGTCTTAAACTGTCTGAGAGCAGGATGGGACTACAGGGAGAGCTTCCCTTGGGGAGAGTGGTCTGAATTTGCTTAGAACTCTGAATCCTCTTGGGTTGCCAGGGATTGAGCAAGTGAAAGGGCTTCCTAGGATTGAGCCCTGGCCCTTACCTCTCCCAATGAGTGACCTGCAGCTCACCCTGTGTCGCTGCCCCTCAGAAAGCATAGTGGTGCTGAGGGAAGAAAAGTTAGTACAACTGAGAGGAGAAATAGGCAAACCCAAATCATAATTGGATATGTTAACATTTCTCTCTCCACAAGAGATAGAGCAACCAGGGAGGACACGGAAGAACTGAAAAGTGCCAGCCAGCAGGACCTAGTACAGAGAATACTGCACATGATGACAACAGAACTAGGGCCTTTCTGTGCACCTGAAGAGCCTCCACCAAAACAGGCCACTTCCCATGCCATGATCCATAACAAATTTAGAAGAGTTGAAATATCCAGTGTGCTCTCTGACCATAATGAAACCAAATGCTAGAAATCAGTGACAGCAAGATAACAGGAAAATCTTCACACTAGGAAACAAAAAGGCACACTTCTAAAAGACACCTGAGTCAAAAAGTAAGTCTCAAGGAAAACAGAATAATGCATTGAACAGAATGGAAATTCTGGGATACACAGCCAAAAGTGTGCTGAAAGAGAATTTTTAAAAAATAATTATTTATTTTTATTATTATCATTTTTATTTTTAATTGGACTAGAGAGAGGGGAAGTGAGAAAGCAAGCTGCCAGGTCCAGGACTCGAACCACAGTCAGCTATGTGGGAGTCCTGCTGGCCCTGATAGAGAAATTTACAGCATTAAATTTATAGCTTACTTTAGAAAAGATGAAATGTCTGAGAAATTTTAAAAACAAGCGCAAAATAAACCCAAAGCAAGGAAAGAAATGATACAGAGCCCAAATCAGTGAAATAGGAAACAAGGCAATAGGGAATAGTCGGTGAAACAAAAGCTTGGCTCTTTGAAAAAAATCAATAAAATTGACAAACCTCTGCTGAGAGTGACTAAAAAAATGAAGAAGGCGGGAACCAGCAGTTAGCGTAATGGCTATGTCGCTGGATTCCCACGTAGTCGACCGCGGTTTGCGTCCCGGACCCGGTGGCTTAAAACTCAGGCCGGGTGCGTGTGCATGCGTGCCCAAGATCCCGAGAGGAGAATGGAGGAGAAGGGACTGCGGCGTGACCATCCCCTCTGGGGGGTGATTTCTCGCTTTCTGTCTCTATGTTTCTCTCTGTCTGTCTGGCGGGCGCACGCGCCCTATAGCGAAAACCTCTCAAAAAATGAAGAAGGCCAAGTGGTCTCAGTGGTGGTGTAACTGGACTCACATGAGAGGATCTCGGGTTTACATCCTGGGGTCTCCCTTTACATGCTGGGTGTATGCGTGCATGCCTGTGATCCAGGCTGCTTGGCTGGGGATGGATCATGGCATAAGGACCATATTGGGCTGCCTTTCTCTGTCTGTCTCTCTCATAGAAGAAATAAATTAATTAAAAAGTAAGACGAGAGACTCGCCTATGGCCTGGTGGTTAAGACAGCTGGATACCACATGCTGACTGCACAGTTCAAATCCTAGACCCAGTGGTTTGAAAAACACCTCAGATACATGTGCATGTATGCTTAAAGTCCTTAAAGGAACGAGAGCTGGAGAAAGGATTGCACTGTGACCATGCTCCATGGTTGGGGGCGGGGGGTTGGTGCATTTTTATTTCCTCTCTCTCGTTTTCTGGTGAGGGCACTCACCCTTTGGCAAAATTTTAAAGTAAGAAAGGAGATAATACAAGTTACCATCAAGGGACATCTCTATATACCATATAGGCTTAAAAAAGATGGTAAGAGAGGGTTGGCAGGTGGCACAGTGGTTGAGTGTGCTGGATTCCCACATGGCCTACTCTGGTTCAAGCCTACTGTGGCGGCTTGCTTTCTCACTTGCTCTCTTTCTTTTTCTTTCTCTCTGAAAAATTGAAATAAATACATAAGTTGAATAAAATAATTCTTTTTAAAAAAAGATAAGTGAATATAAACAACTCTATGTACATAAATTCCATCACCTACATAAAATGGACAAATTCTCAAAACCAGTAAATAACCAAACTCACCGAATATGAAGTGGATCTTTCTGTAATAATAAAGAAATGAATTTGGGCCAACCAGGTGGCCTGGTGGCTAAGGCTGCTGGATCCCACATGGCTGGCTGTGTATCATTCAAGTCCCAGGCCTGGCAACTTGGAAGATACACGGGGCTTGGAAAATACACAGGGAAATCCTGAAGGGATTGTCACATGGCCACCCTGCCTCCAGGGAGAGATTCCCTCTCTCTCTCTCTCTCTCTCTCTCTCTCTCTCTCTCTCTCTCTCTTCCCCCCCTCCCTCTCTCCCCCCTCCCTCCCTCCCTCTCTCCCTCTCTCTCCCCCTTTCTCCCTCCCTCCCCCCCGACCCCCCTTTCTCCCCTGGTGAGCATATGTACGCTATAGTGAAAATAAGAGAGAGAGATAAAGAAGAGAAGGAAAAAAATGAATTTATGGTTAAAACCTCCCAAAAACGAAATTTCCAGACTCAGATGGGTTTATTAGAGAATTTTACCAAATGTTTAAAGAATGTCAATACTGCACAGTCTTCCATGAACTAAAAGAGAGGAAACACTTTTCAGTTGATTTTTTGAAGCTAGTATTATTACACTGGTAACAAAGTCAGACAGTGACAGTACAAAAAAGGAAAATGACAGGCCAACATCCCTCGTGATAGACATAAAAATTCTCAACAAAATAATAGCAAATGAAATTCATCAATATGTAAAAAGAATTATACACCATGACCAAGTAGTGTTTATTGCAAGAATGCAAGATTGGTTCAGTATCTTAGTCAATCAGTAGAACGTGCCAAACTAACTGGCCAAAGAATAGTCATGTGGTCATATCAGGACTGCAGAAAAATGGGGCCAGATGGTGGTATAGCATGAAAATATGATGCCCTGTAAGATAGTCCATGCAAGAAGGTTACCAGTTCACATCCAGGGACCTCCTTGACTACACCCATGATCCAGGGTGGCTGATGCTGAGAGTAGACTGTGGCACACATGCCCATGATCCAGGCTGGCTGATTCTGCAAGTAGATCACGGTGCTGTATTTCTCTTTTTCTTACTCGTGAAATAAGTAAACTTTTTTTAAAAAATGCATAAAAAGGATTTACCAAGTAGTTTATGAAAATGCTGTCATCAAGGTAGTAATAAGAGGGGAATGTCATCAACTTAATAGTGAGCATGCATAACTAACATCTTTCTCCTCTTTTTTTTTTTTTTAATTAGAAGAAAGTAAATGTACTTTCCAGAGAGAGAGTGAGAAGAGTGAGGGAGAAAGCATTTTTCCCATGGGAAATGGTCCTTTCTTTAAGGATTTTAGGAATGCACATATACATATTCTGGTTGCATTTTTCAAGCTGTTGGGCCCAAGACTTGAACCATATGGTCAGCCATGTGGGTCCACCTCCCTTAACTACCAGGCCACAGGCTGGCCCTGATGTCCTTAATTGTGAAAACTGGATGTTCCCCCTAAAATCAGGAACAAAGCAGGAATGTCCTCTCTTCACATCTGTTTACTGGAAGCCCCAGCTACCTTTAGGCAAGAAAAGGAAGTAGAAGTTATAAATACTGGAAAGAGAAAAATAAACTTGTTCCTATTTACAGATGACATGATTATGCAGGAAATCTCATATAATCTACTGAAATTTCTTAGAACTATGAGTTCAGTAAGGTCACAGGATACAAGACCAATACATAAAATTTTACTGTTTTCCAGTTTACTAGCAAATACATAAGGAAACAATTTAAAACATCATCATATAGAATCACTGTTTCGTTAAAAAAGAAACATGTAAGTATAAATCTAACAACCGTGTATAGGACTTGTATGGTGAAACTATAAAACTATACATGATAAAAAAAATCAGAGAAGATCTAAAATAATGGAGAGACATTAGTGCCCATGAGTGGAAGGATCCAAAATGGTAAAGATGCCCATTCTCCATATATTGATCTATAAGTTTAATACAGTTCCTACCAAAACAAGGTAATACAGGCAAGCTTATTGTAAAATTTATTTGGAAAGGCAAATGAACTAGAGTGGCTTAAAATTCTTTTGTAACAAAAGAATAATGGGCCAGCTGGTGGTGTGGTGGTTAAGACGACTGGATCCCACATGGCTGGCCGTGTGCTTCAGGTCCTGGACTTGGCAGCTTGCAAAATGTGTTGGGCATGTGTACCCAAAATTCTGAAAGGAGAAATGGAGAAGGGATTGCAGCATGACCATCCTTCACAGGGGGTGCTCTCTCACTCTCCCTCTCTCCCCTCGGCTCCCTTTTCCTTTGATTAGTAAACATGCCCTCTAGCAAAAACAAATTAAAAAACAAACAAACAAAACAGTAACTCTGGAGGCTAGTAGGTGGTGTGGTGGTTAAGGTGCTGGATTCCCACATGGCCAACGGCGATTTGAGTCCTTGATCCAGAGGCTTGAAACTCACGCTGGGCAAATGTGTGTGTGTATCTCCAGAATTCTTGGAGGAAAAGGGATTGTGACATAGCCGTCTTCCCTGGGGCAGTGCACACTGTCCGAACCCTTAAAGCTTTTCGCCAAGATGGCACTGAAAGGGAAGAAGGAAGCTCCTGCCCCTCCCAAAGCTGAAGCTAAAGCAAAGGCTTTGAAGGCCAAGAAGGCAGTGCTGAAAGGCATCCACAGCCACACACAAAAAAAGGTCCATATATCACCCACCTTCCAGGGACCCAAGACTCTTCGGCTGCAGAGGCAGCCTAAATATCCTCGCAAGAGTGCTCCCAGGAGAAGCAAGCTTGACCACTATGCCATCTTCAAGTTCCCCCTGACCACCAAGTCTGCCGTGAAGAAGATAGAGGACAACAACACACTGTGTTCATTGTGGACGTCAAGGCCAACAAGCACCAGGTCACACAGGCTGTGAAGAAGCGCTATGATAGTGATGTGGCCAGGGTCAGCACTCTAATCAGGCCTGATGGAGAGGAGAAGGCACATGTGCGACTGGCTCCTGATGAGGGTGCTCTGGATGTTGCCAACAAAATTGGAATAATCTAAACCGAGTCCAGCTGGCTAATGCTAAATACACTCTTTTACACCATTAAATATATATATATATATATATATATATATATATATATCCTTAAAAAAAAAGAAAGGAAGAGGTTGTTCCCCTTGGCTTTAAAGCTTACTTTGTAGCACAGAAATCCAGACAACATGTTGCTGGTAGAAGGATAGACACACAGATAGTGGGACAGAAAAGGGGTGTCAGATATAGACCCACACAAGGCCAGCCAAAAAGCCTTTCTGCAAATGGCTATGGAGCAACTGGACATCATAGGCAAAAAAGGGCCCTCAACCTAAACCCACAGCCTGCATCAGCTGTCTTAGAGTTGATGGTTAAACTGTGCTCTATGGGAGTGGAAGGCCTTGAGAAGAACACAGGGAGCAATCTTTGGGACCGAGGACTGGACAAAAAGCCTTGATACCTAAACCATTATCCATCAGAAAAAAAATCAATAAGTAGGACTTCATTAAAACTCTGAAAGACTGATCTACAGATTGGGAGAAGATACTTTCAAACTGCCTACTGATAATTCATATCTGTAATATTTAAATATAGGTAGACAAACAAACAAAAATAACCAAAAAAAAAAAAAATTCCCGTTAGGAAATGGGCAAGAGACATGAAGTGACATTCTCGGAAAGATAATATTTGAATGGCATTTAAACATGAAGAAACCTCCAGCGTCACTAGCCATTAAGAAAATGCAAGCAGAAACGAGACTTCACGCCGGCAGCATGCCTTGACTGAAAGCAGCAGCAGTCGCGGATGCTGGTGGTGATTTGGAGAGACTGGGTTTTCCTCACATTCCTGACGGAAATGTAAAATGGTACAGCTACTCTGGAGAGTAGTTTGTTTCTTACGAAACTGAATGTACAACTACGATATGACCCTGGACATTTATCTCAGAGAAATAAAAACTTATGTGTGCACAGAAATCCCCAAACAAGCATTCAAAAAAGCTTTGTAGTAGCCAGGCACTGAAATCAGCCCAGATGTCGCTCAGTGCGAAGACAGTTGAGCAGACAGGTGATCCCTCCACATGATGAAACACCCTTAGCAATAAAAAGGAGCAGGGTGCAGGTACACTCAGCGGCTTGGATGGACGCTGTAGGGAGAGTGAAAAGAGCCGATAGCAAAAGTCACCTGCCTTTGGGAACATTTCTAGGACTTTCTTAAAATGACAGAATTATAGAAGTTTGGCGTTTTGATTGTTCTGGTGCTTATAGAAATCTGTACGTGGCGAGATCGCATACATCTACAATTTTATTCACACATGCACATATGTGCCTAGCTGGCTGTATCTGAGTAGGCCCTGTAGGTGGTGCTGGTGTGGCTTCCCAGTCTCTATGGCTTACTAGGGTTGAGAGAAATGTCACCCACAGGTGCATGGGTGAAGGTACTCGGGCTCTCTCATTACTAGTTTTGTAGCTTTCTGTGATTATAATTATTTCAGAATAAAAGTTAAAAAATCACAAAAACAAAACCAGAATCAGCCCTATATTTTAAGGGCTTTGAGCAAAGAGGGAAGAGAGGTCATCTCAGCTGCTGTTTGCAGACACTGCAATGATGACCTCCAGTCCCTGTGAATGCGCCCCTGGTCAGCCTTGGGCAAGCTGGGCTGAGCCAAGCTGGCCAGACCGTGGGAGTGGGGAGTGGTACTTGGACAGATGCCCTGTTTTAGATGTTCTCAGCCATTGCAGCATTTGGCTATGCCACTAGCTACCTGTTGGGTACAATCAGTGACTGGGCTGGTGCGAGTTGTAAATTTTTCACTAGCAAAACACATATTTTCGATGTGCAGAGTTTTAAGTACTAGAAACAGTAGCAGCCCCCCTGTTTGGAGTAGCCTCTTGGTGGGTAAACATTTCATCTAGTGTCTTGTGATCTCTCTCCCCAGGCTCATCTGCTGGATTCCCTTCTGGGGGCTTCATTCCCAAAACGGTCCCCCCTCCTAAGAGTGGTAGCTCCTGGCAGACAAGTCGGCCACAGACCCAGGGTACCTCATGGCCCTCCCAGGCCAAGCCACCCCCCAAAGCCTGTGCACAGCCAAGGCCTAACTATGCTGCAAACTTCAGTGTCATTGGGGGGCGAGAGGAACGAGGGGTTCGTGCACCTAGTTTTGGTAAGTCGTCCACCTTTCTCTCCCTCTGGGTAGGGTTTGAACCGCTTGCCCTGAAGTAGTTAAAGGTGAAATCCTGTTTTGGTTTTCTCCAACTTGGAGCCTAGTCCCGGGAGAGATGTGGTTAAATCAGTTGTGTCCTTTTTTTCACCAAAATAGACTTGTTGGATGGCAGGAAATGGTTTTAGATACATGTCCTGTGGTGTCTTTTCCACATTACTCATCCAAGTCCCTCTTGTCCCAATGTCAGTTTTTCAATCTGTTTTTAACTATTTCTTGAGGCCAGCAAGTGGTTTAGTGGTTAAGGCACTAGAATCCCACATGGCTGACCACAGTTCAAGTCCTGGACTCAGTGACTTGAAGCTCACCCCGGGCACATGTGCATGCATGCCCAAAGTCCCAAGAAGAGAATGGAGGAAAAGGGATTGCGACATGACCATCCCCCCAGGGGGTGATTTCTCTTTTTCTCTGCCTATCTCTCTCTCTCCCTGGCAAGTATACACACCCTATAGCAAAAATAAATAAATAAATAAAAGTAAAATAATGTTTCTTTTCTGTCAAGGCATCGATACAGTGACTTGGTCCCCCAGGGGAGCAGGTAAACGTGGGCACAAATACCTTTGGGCCTATATGTCTGTAGAAACTTCCTTTTCTTTTACAGCTCAGAAGCCAAAGGTCTCAGAGAACGATTTTGAAGATCTATTGTCCAATCAAGGCTTTTCCTCCAAATCTGACAAGAAGGGGCCGAAGACCATCGCAGAAATGAGGAAGCAGGATCTTGCTAAAGACACAGACCCACTCAAGCTAAAGGTGTGGTGGTACTGGGCATTCTGCATGAAGCCAGGCATGTGGGCAGGGACCTGTCACTGGGAATAGACCTGGCAAGTCCTTGAGGTCAGCAGTGGCTTGAGGCCAGGGTCACAGGGCAGAGCCAGTCTTTCAAGTAATGCCTCCCCGTGTGCCCAGAGGGCTCAGCATAATGGTGGGCACCCATGGGACAGCTGTATCTGCCTCTTGGGAAGCATTTGTGGAGATGGCTGAGTAGATGTGCCCCCTGGGTGCTGCTCCATGGGATGCTGGTGGTTGGTGAGGGAAACATTTGACCTTCGCTCTGAGGAGTGGGGTGGGGTACAAGTTCATCTGCCAGTCAGAACCAGCACTCCTAGTGGAACGAGAACTCTTGCATGTGAGGGGGTTTTCACCTGACCCAGAGCAGACACTGTGGGGTGATGAGGACATCCTGACCCTGGGGACACTCACTGCAGAATGGTGAGGTGGTGGGGTTGTGACCTGTCACATCCTCTGAAGGGTGATTGATGGTCAGCTCTGTGAGGCAGAGTGGCTGTGGCCTTAGGATCCTGTCACAGCCCACCAGGGATTCTCCTCATCCTCTCTGTGCCCTGGATGTAGGGTAGGCAGAGCGAGGCTGCACCCAAGGGACCAGAGTTTGCCTTTCTGAACAAGGGCCTGTCCGAGGGCCTGAGGGGCAGGAGTCCCAGGACCAGGTGCCTGTTAGATACCAACCACCAAGTGGCCAGACGCCTGAGACTAGGGTCTCTCATTCTGGCCATCACACCTCCTGGCTCCTAGATGCTGTATCTTGATGGCTTCTGGCCTAGTTTAGTCCTCGGTGGGCTCAGTACAGAGTCTAGGAAGGTTGGAATGATAGCAGTCGTGAGTGGTCGGGGTGTGTTGGGATCGTGTCTATGAGCCAAGGGCCTCTAAGGAGCAGCTGGCAAGTTGAGCACCTACACACGTGCCATGCTCCCCTGGGGGTGAAGTGGAGGTGTATAGGGAAGTACTCAGGCCACATGTCCTCCAAAGAGCCTCCTCAGAAACTTCGTGGCCAGGAGTCCAGATGTGAAGCCCAGCTGCTGTTGCTCAAACTGCACTGTCCCATCTCTGTTAGGAGCAGCATCCTAGGAACTTCTCTTCTCTGGGCCTCGGTTTCCCCTCTCTAGTGTGGGAAGCACCCTGTCCCAATTGTGCCCAGAGTTTGAGGAAGTACCTGCTGCCCTCAGCCTCCCTGCCAGGCTCCTATAGCTCAGAGCACACTGGTGTCTCCGGCAGCTCCTGGACTGGATTGAAGGCAAGGAGAGGAACATCCGGGCATTGTTGTCCACACTGCACACAGTGCTGTGGGATGGGGAGAGCCGCTGGACACCTGTGGGCATGGCTGACCTGGTCACCCCAGGCCAGGTGAAGAAACAGTACCGCCGTGCTGTGCTGGTTGTGCATCCCGATAAGGTGAGGCTTCTGTCCCCGCCCCCCCCCCCCCCCCCCCCGTCCCATTCTGCCTAGGTCCCCAGGGCTTCCTGCCCTGTTTCCTGCAGATGGTTGGCACTAGCCCTTATGCCACCTGTCGTCCACAGGCTACGGGGCAGCCATACGAGCAGTACGCCAAGATGATCTTCATGGAGCTGAACGACGCGTGGTCTGAGTTTGAGAACCAGGGCTCTCGGCCACTCTACTGAGGCCCGCAATGGTCTTGGCTCATGGAGCCATTAGGCTGCTGGCCTGACGATGAGGCCATCTGGACCTGACAGGCGTGGGCATGTGATACAGGCTCCAAGTGCCCAGTTCGTCACCTGCTCCCCGCTGTCCCTCTGTCAATCCAGGACAAATGTCATTCCATGGCACAGGAAGACAAAGCATTCCAAAGTCTCTGATTTTTGTTGTTTTGTTTTTCTTTTTCTTGTCAAAGGAAAAGTGTTGATTTATGCTCCTCCCACAATTGTCACAGTCTGTGATTATTTTGGTGTTTAGCGGCTGTCACTGAGAGTGTCGCTCTGCCGTCCCTTCTCTGAGCTGAGGCTGCGCGTGCACCTCTCCCTTTGTAATCAGCCCGATGATCGTCTGTACAGAATTAAACTATTTTCTGATGACCACTGCAGTCTCCAGCGTGGGTGCAGTCCTCACTGGGCACCTGGTAACCTGGTTCTTCTCAGTCTCTCCACCCATCACTGGATTGTCGGATCTTGACTGACTTGGAATCGAGGGCAAAGACCAGCATGACTGGGGGCATCCCAGTGCAGAGAGCTAGATGAAGTCCGTCTTCATGTTGGAGTGCTATGCTGCAGGAGGGGCCAGTGCTACCTGCCACTGCCAGGACTTGAAGTGGGGGCCACCAGGACAGTTGCTGGTCTCCACACCCCGATTTGTGACTGGAGCTCCATCAGGGAATGAGATGTCACTCCCTGGATGGGCCTGGCTATCATGTGCCGCAGGAATGTCGGGAGGTATGTGAGTGAGAGCTGAGGCTTTGGGTCTGGGGGCTTTGGACATGCACGTGGTCACTGTGTGGCTGAAGCTGCTACTGTGGGACTGGGCCGTAGTGCAGCCCTGTGTGGGGGAGCAGGGGCACCGAGTCTAGAGCCCTCTTGCACCCATCTGCGTCTGACAGCTTGAGTCACTGTGCCCCATGGGCTGCCCTGGGTCCCATGTCTGGGCAGGGTTGGACAGAGCATTTGGACTTTATTATTCAGGGAATTCAAAATAAAAGGTAGATTCCTTTACAGGCCTGCTGGGGATTGCTGGGTTGCTCATCACGTATGGGCAGGGATGTCACTGCTGACTTCAGAACTTCAGTCACTTGTTGATTATGCCAAATTGAAGACAAGGGGCAGTGATGACAAGGCTCAAAGTATGGGTCAAAAATGACCTTCTCAGCTTCCGTGGGTCTGAGAGCAGCAGAGCTAGGACACCTGGGGCCTCCCCCCTCCTCCCCCCTCCTCCCCCATCCTCCCTTCTCTGTTAAGCACAGATCCTCAGACCTTGGAGAATCCCTTTGCAGCAGCTTCATCCAAAGTGTGACTTATTGGTTCAAATATGGTAAGTGGAATTCAGTGAAGACTGTGCTGGGAGGTGAGTTGGTGGGCCAGGGGTCCCTCTTGGGCTGCTCCTCTCCTGAGGTGTACTTTATTTTGGAAACCAAGTGTCCAGTCTGTGGGCAAAACCCCAGCAGCAAAGGTCCTTGAATAAATGTCTCCCTGAAAGTACCTGCTGGGGATGCATTGATCCAAGACAGCTACACTGCCTGCCACTCGGAGGGATATGGCCTCCCCTGCAGTCAAAATGTAAGGAGTCTGGGGTGTAGGCCACATAGGAGTGGGCCACAGCGTGTACAGAGGTGGTGGCTGAAACAGGAAGGGGCAGAGGAGGGGCAGGAGAGAGGCAGGCCTGACTCTGGGAGACGGAGCCAGAACAGGCAATGGGACAGCAGAGCATGGTGGCCTTGGAGATGGCCTGTCCTGACTATAGGAGAGCAGGCAAGGGCCTGAGGGGCAGGGGTCCTAGGACCAGGTACCTGCTAGGTACCAACTGCCAGGTGACCTGTTGGCAGAGGGGCCGGGCTGCCAGGTCCTGGAGAGTCCAGGTGAGTACCCTTCAGAGAGGAGGGGGGATACCTCCTGCCTTTTGCAGACATGCATGGGCACATACACACGGGTGGCAGGCAGGCTAGGTCATGACACAGCCCTGGAGGTTTTCTCTCACATAGGGAGAGCCTCAAGCTTGGGAGCTGCCTCCCCACCACCCCAAGGCAATTGTGGAGCCCTTGGTCACCAGAAGGGTCCACTCTGAGCCGCATCCCTGCACGTGGGCCAGGATGGGAGAGGGCAGAAACCGTGATCTGGGTACCCAGAGAGAAGGCATGGGATCTGGGAGTAGCCTTGGGGGCAGAGGATGTTGGGGAATTTACTGTGAGTACCCACTGTCCCCCTGAAAGGGCCAGAGAACACGTGGAGCAGTACTCCCGGGGTAGATGCCATTGAACCCTAATTTATGCCTGCCAGGGATCCCTACCAAGACTGGTGCTGAGAGGAGGGGGGGGCAGTGGTCAGAAGTTTGTGCCAGAAGTTTCTGCAGCCCTCTGCCTGGAATGGCTGCCCCGGGAACCTTCCTCATGTCCACTCCACTCCCTGTGCACGCTCCCTCCCGACCCCCCCCCCCACACACACACACTTCCCGCACTTGCCTTTTGCTGCTCCCGCAGGGCTGTGGTGACATCTGGGCCCATCTCCTCCCATTGGGGCGGGTGGGAGACAAGCCATCAGAAGGAAGCAACATTTCCCCCTTTCCACTGTGGACTAAAAAAGGCCCTGACTTGGTCCCTGAATAACACAGGCCTGATTCTGTCATTAGCTCTCCCTGTTTTCAGAGAATAACGACTTCACATTTGTTATGCATCCGCTGCTATTTTTAGCATTTAGCTCTTTTAAAAAAATAATGAGCAACCTAAATAGGTGCAGAGATTTTCACATCAAAGTTCTGGATTCCGGCTCTGGGCCCATGGAACCAAGGCAGCCTAGGAGGCACTCCAGAGCGAGATACCTGCTCTGGGGGACAGAAACCCTCCACAGTATCCCCCCTACAGGCCTGTGATGAGGGACTGAGGTGAGGTCTCTGGGGCTGGAGGAGTGGGCCCGGGGGCAGGGGCGGCAGGCTTAGCATAGGCACCCATTCACTCCTCACTGTCTCAGACTGGCAAGGCCTTGGCTAGAGCCACACCTCTGTCTTGCCCCTCTTCTGCACTCATTGCCTCGCACCTGCTACAACTGCTCCCAAGTGTGGCCAGCCTGGCCTTTCCCCTTACCCAGACCTGAATACTGAACTCAGAATCCTCAGACCCTTGAACCTTACCTCAGGAAATAGTGTCCTTTCCCTACCAGCCTCCACCACCTGAGGCCCCTCCACACAACTGGTGTGGGGGTCATGAGGGGCATGAGGAAACAGGTGGGGTGCTTACTCCTATGGAGACACGCTCACCCTGAATGCATTGACTCACCTGTGAAGGAATCTGCCTTCTGGAGAGCCTGTGCTGCTGGGTCGCCTCTCCCCAGTGCCCCAGCTACTCCAGAGCTCTGAGGAGGGCCAGCCTGGCAAGTGTGGGTGGCCTTCCTCAAGGAGGCTTCCTCTGCAGAGCCCAGGAGCCCTCCCGTTGGATGGAGCTGAGCAGGAAGAAGGTGTTCAGGCCGGAGCCCACTGAGCAGAGGTGTATTGGCGGGAATGTGTGTAGCTTCTTCCAGGGCAGCTGGTCCTGACACCCTTGGGCAGGGTGTTTGAGGTGCTGGCCTGGGTGGTTAAGGGAGCCCTGGAGGGGCAGGGCATTTGTGTCAAGTTAGACTTATGTTTTAGACAAGGGTGAAGGTGAAGGTACGAGGTGGGGCCCCAGGAGGATTCCACCCCACCCCCATCTACCCCTCAGTGGTGGCCTCCCGCTGTCTCCCTCTGTAGAGATCTGAGAAGCCCTCTGTCAACTGGGCTTACAGCCACCTCTGCACCCTTCCCTTCTTCCCTCACCCAACGTGCTTGGTATTGACTAAAGCCCCATGGGGCCGGTGACTGACTAGCAGTTCACATGCCAGCTTGTCCAGCTCTGGAGGTGGCCAGCCTTGGGAGGTGGCCAGCAGTGGGGCAGGGGTGGGTGGTCTCCAACCCACAGAAGGGTCTGGTTGGTTGTCAGCCTGCATCCTCTCAGCTCACAGCTGCTGTCCTCCCTCAGCCCAGGAATGAAGCAACCAGGACACTGGTCTCATGGGTGCTTGGAGACAGGGCATAGAGGAGCACAAGGCACCTGCCCCCCAGCTCGTGCCCGACTGGTGAGAACTCTCAGGAATGCTGGGGGTGGCAGTTTGCTCTTTCTGGGCCCTGGTGCAAACCTCATGCCCAGAGGTGAGCTAGGCACTAAGACAGATGGACCCCCAGGTAAAGGCATCATTCTCTGCATCTGCCATGCAGATAATCTGGAGCATCCCCACCATCCCACTGTCTGAGGCAATTGTAGTTAGTGGCCCACTCTGGGGACCCCACGTGGAGTTTTGTTAAAAAAAATTCAGTAACCCGAGAGCGTTGGGCATGAGGTGCTGCCCAGCCCACTCTGTTCAGGAGTTGCTTGGAAACATGGAAACGTGCTTTTACCAGAGGCAGTGGGCTCTTGTCCATCCACATGGGCACATGGGGCACCACGGGACCGGGCTGGGAGCCTGCCTCCTCCAGTCCAAGGACATGCCCTGAGCAATCCTATTAGGGAGCTGAGGATGCTGGTCTCAGGTGTAGACGTGGCCTTAGATTTGGACAGTGTGAGGTTCCTGCTGGCCTGATGATTGGAGAAGGACCCAGAGAGGCAGAAGCCCATGCAGAATATGCTGCCTATGCCTCACCGGACAGACTCTGACCCCTCTTCTATTCTGGAATGCCAGGACCGTCTGTTAGTGGACAGCAGCCACCACAGAACCTCACCTCTCGGCCATCATGGACATCATCCGCATTCACTGAGCATGGTATAAAAAAAGCCATAGCTAGGGCCAACAGGTGGCATGGTGGTTAAGATACTGGACTCCCACATGGCCGATCACAGTTCGAGTCCCGGGCCTGGTGGTTTGCTTTCTCATTTTCCCTCTCTCTCGTCAAATTAAAATAATAATAATTAAATACATCTTTTTTTTTTTTTTTTTTTTGAGAGGTTTTGCTGCTATAGGGTGCATGTGCTCGCCAGAGAGACAGAGAGATAGAAAGCAAGAAATCACCCCCCAGGGGAAATGGCCACGCCGCAATCCCTTCTCCTCCATTCTCCTCTCAGGATCATGGGCACGCATGCACACACGCCCAGTGTGAGTTTAAGCCACCGGGTCCAGGACTCGAACCACAGTCGACTACATGGGAGTCCAGCGACATAGCCACTACACTAACTGCTGGTCCCAAATTAAATACACCTTTAAGGGGGAAAAAAGCCATAGCCAACACTTCACTTACAGACATCCTCCCTCAAGTTAAAAAAAATAAAAATTATAAGATAGTTGTTTTTGTACATTGAACAAAAGAAGGGGAAAACAGCTCACAAATACCTGCTCACTGCCAGGACACGCAAGTTGAGAACACAGAGATCGGAGTCCATGGGTTCTGAGCTATTGCTAAGTATGGAGACGTGTGTGTGATATGGAGCTCTCCACAGGCAGGCAAAGAGATGAGTTGCAGGGAACTGTCCAGTCCACAGGGAATGAACGTGGTATCAGTCAGAACCCTGTCTGCGGGAGCCAGAGGACTGAAAACGGAAACAATGCGTGAATACAGAAAAACCTTTATTCACTTTAAAACGTATCGTTACAGTATTTGTTAAAGCTAAAGTAAGAGTATGGCGGAGCTTGTAACATAAAAAGAAGTACTGTGAGGTGGCATATTATTTGAATGTTGGTGGAGATGAGTTAAAGCTACCTGTCATAACCCTAGAGGAAACTTTAAAAATTAAATAAAAAGATGTTGGTGGGACCAGCAGGTGGCATGGTGACTAGGGGTGCTGGACTCCCACATGGCCAACCACAGTTCAAGTCCCAGACCTGGTGGCTTGCTTTCTCTCTTTCTCTCTCTTTATCTGGTCAAATGAAATAAGAAAGTTAAATAATTTTTTTAAGGCGTTGCTAATACCAGCAGAGAACAAAAGTATGGAATTCTAGGGGCCAGCAAATGGTGTAGTGGTTAAGGCACTGAACTCCCACATAGTCTACCATGATTCAAGTCCCTGATCCAGTGGCTGAAAACACGTCAGGTGCATGTGCATGTGTGTGTGCCCAAAATCCCAAGAGGAGAATGGAAGAGAAGGGATTGCAGCATGGGCATCCCCCTGCCGAGTGATTTCTGTCTGTCTGTCTCTCCAGCAAGCACACACACCCTATAGCAAAAATCTCTCAGGAAAAAAAAAAAAAAAAAAAGGAATCCTAAAGAAATCAACCAGGCCAAAAGAAGTTAGCAAAAGAGGATAAAAGGAACAAAAAAGAAAAGAAAAAAGGGAAGGAAAGCCAATAGCAAATGGTAGACATGAATTTAACTAAAATATAAAAACTCCAACTAAGGGACCAGCAGTTGGCATAGTGGCTATGTTGCTGGACTCCCATGTAGTCAACCATGGTTCGAGTCCCGGACCCTGTGGCTTAAACTCATGCCGGGTGCGTGTGTGTGCGTGCCCAAGATCCCGAGAAGAGAATGAAGGAGAAGGGGTTGCAGTATGGTCGTCCCCCCAGGGGGTGATTTCTCGCTTTCTTTCTCTCTGTCTCTTTCTGTCTTTCTGGTGAGTGTACACACCCTATAGCAAAAATCTCTCAAAAAAAAGAAAAATATTTGAATAGAATGAAAATGAACATCAATGTGTTAAAATTTGAGAGACAAAGCAATGCTTAGAAAATTTTTTGATTATTTCATTTTACTTATTATCATTTAAAAATTTGCTGTAAGGCATGTGTGTGTGCCAGAGACAGAGAGAGAAAGAGAAAAAGTGAGAAAGAAAGCTGCCAGATCCAGGATTAAAACTGCAGTCAGCCATGGGCACCACCCCTGCTGGTCCCTCGAGAGAAATGTATACTTTTAACATCTTATATTAGAAAAGAAGAAAGCCAAAAATCAAGAGTAAATTAAGCCCAAAGTAAGTTGAAGAAAGGAAATAAAATTAAGAGCATAAATCAATGGAATAGAAAATAATAGGAAAAAAATAATGAACTCAGTTTATTTTTTTAAAGATCAATAGAATTGCTTGATTATTTTTTAAGAGAAATTTTTGCTATAGGGCACGAGCACTTGCCAGTGAAACAGAGAGAAAGCAAGACAGCAAGAGATCACCTCCCCAGGGGGGATGGCCATGCCACAATCCCTTCTCCATTCTCCTCTCGGGATCCTGGGAATGCAAGCACACACACCCTGTTTAAGGTTTTTGTTTTGTTTTTTGAGAGATTTTTGCTATAGGGTACATGCACTCCCCAGAAAGACAGACAGAGACAGAGAGATAGAAAGTGAGAAATCACCCCCCAGGGAAGATGGCCACAATCTGTTCTCCTCCATTCTCCTCTTGGGATCTTGGGCATGCACACACATGTGCCCAGTGTGAGTTTAAGCCACTGGATCCAGCACTTGATCCGCGGTTGACTACATGGGAGTCCAGTTAGCCGTTACGCTAACTGCTGGTCCCCCCAGTGTGAGTTTTAAGCTGCCGAGTCTGGGACTTGAACTGCGGTCAACTATGTGGGAGCCCAGTGACATAACCATTATACCATCTGCTGGTCCCTGAATTGATTGATTTCTAAGTAGACTGAGAAAAACAAAGAGAAGACCCGAATTACCAATATCAGTGAAAGAGGAGTCTTCACAATAGAACCTACAAATGTTAAAAGGGCAGTAAGGGATTTTGTGAATAACTTTATGCCACCAAAAAGGTAATAACTTAGCCAAATTGGACACTTTTATTGAAAGACACAAATGATCCATGCTTAGAAATTTTGAAAAATCTGAACAATCCTGCATCAAATAGATATTTAATTAATAATTATGAATCTTCTAAAAATTTCAAAACTAGAAGCTTCCAGACAGCTTCTGTGAAATCTATCAAACATTGAAGCAAGAGGCAATACTGGGCCTACCTGCACTTGCCCAGAAAGTAGAGGGGGAAGGCTGCTTCCCAGCTTAGTGTCGGCCCTCTGTTAACAGCAAAACCTGAACAAGGACAACACAAGACACCAGCCCACAGACAGCCGTCCTGGTGAATGACTGTAGATGCAAACGTTCTTAAATTGTGATAAAACTGGAGTCAGCAGTGTATACCAGGGAGAGCAGACACCGGGCATGCAACATTCATTTAACATTCACAGTGAGTCAGTGTTTTACTTGGAAACTATAGGATTAAGGACAAAACAAAATACATAAACACTGAAAAAAATGTGAAAACCTAACTCACCATATTGACAAAGGAGAAGAAGCATAAGATCATCTTAGTAGATGCAGATAAAGCATTTTATAAAATTGGGCAGCAATTCGTGATTAAAAACTCATAGCACACAGGAACCAGCAGTTAGCGTAATGGCTATGTCGCTGGACTCCCACGTAGTCGACCGCGGTTCGCGTCTTGGACCCGGTGGCTTACAACTCACGCCGGGCACGTGTGCGTGCGTGCCCAAGATCCCAAGAGGAGAATGGAGGAGAAGGGATTGCGGCGTGACCATCCCCCCTGGGGGGTGATTTCTCGCTTTCTGTCTCTATGTCTCTCTCTGTCTGTCTGGCGAGCGCACGCGCCCTATAGCGAAAAACCTCTCCAAAAAAAAAAAAAAAAAAAAAAAAAAACTCATAACACACTACGAATGGAGCTTCCTCAATCCAGCAAAGAGTAAGTACCGAGGAAAAACCCACAGCAGCCTAATGGTGAAAGACTGAAAACTTCCCCTAAGAAAAGGGCAAGAATGTCCATCTCATCATCTTCCCAGCATCATACTGGAGGGTCCATTTAGTCCAATATTGGGGCAAAGGCAAAAAGGCTGGAGAGGTGGGACCAGCAGTTAGTGTAATGGCTATATCACTGGACCACGTAGTTGACCGCAGTTTGAGTCCCCGACCTGGCAGCTTAAACTCACACCGGGCGCATGTGCGTATGTGCCCAAGATCCCGAGAGGAGAATGGAGAAGGGATTGCGGTGTGGCCATCCCCCCTGGGGGGTGATTTCTCGCTTTCTGTCTCTCTGTCTCTGTCTGCCTGGCGAGCGCACGCACCCTATAGCAAAAACCTCTCCCCCCCCCAAAAAAAAAAAAAAAAGGCTGGAGAGGAAGAAGTAAAAATTCTTCATACACATTCGATACATACAACCCGTATGTATAGAACCTACAAAATAAAGTATCAAGAAGTGAGTGAGTTTAGCAGGGTTGCAGGATACAAAGCCAACATCAAAATCAGTTTTATGTCTCCAGTGTATGTGTGTGTGTATGTAAAATAGTGAAAGTAATGAACGATTTGGAAATTGATATTTTAAAATTACTTATGATAGCATCAAAACCACAGAATTTCAGATAACTTTCATGAATATCTGCAAAACCTGTTTACTCATGAGAATTACTGCTGCAAGAAATAAAAATAAAAACCTTGCAATTTATTGATGTTCTTTAAATAGAAGTAAATCTACCATTCATAGATTAGAGGACTTGAAAGTTACGTCAATTCTCCTCCAAGCCATCAAATTGCAACACTTTTCCATAGAAACTGAGCTGCTGATTCTGAAGTGTATGTGGAAACGGAAGGAACCTACAAATCTGAAACAATTTTGAAAAAGAACAAAATTGAAAGACTTATACTACTTGCTTCTAAAACTGACTATAGTAGTTAAGATGCCATGGTCTTGGTTGGCATAAGGATAATTCTGTGGAATAGAATAGTGTCCAGAAATAGACTTGTGTATAATGGTCAACTGATTTTTTTGACAAAGGCCCCAAAACAGATCAATAGGGGTAACACTTTTTTAACAACTAGTATTGGCACAACTGGATATCCACAGGAAGAAAAATGAACTCCTTATCTCATAATATACACAAAGATGAACTGGATCATAGACCATGTTGTAAAAGCTAAACTATAAAACTTCAAGAAGCAACCACAGGACAAAGACTTTGCAAGCTTATTACTGCAACGATTTCTTAGGGTTCAAAATGTGAGAAGCATACCAAAAAATCAATAAAATGGACATAATAAAAAAAATAAAGAACTGCTCTTGAAAGGATGCAATTAAGAAAAGAAAATAGCGGGACCAGCAGTTAGCATAATAGCTATGTCGCTGGACTCCCATGTAGTTGATCGCAGTTCGAGTCCCGGACCCGGTGTCTTAAACTCACGCCGGGCGCATGTCCGTGAGCGCCCAAGATCCCAAGAGGAGAATGGAGGAGAAGGGATTGCGGCATGGCCATCCCCCTGGGGGCTGATTTCTCGCTTGCGAGCGCACGTGCCCTATAGCAAAAATCTCTTAAAAAAAAAAGAAAGAAAGAAAGAAAAGAAAATAGCAAGCAACTAAGAGAAAATATATCCCACACATGCAGTGGCAAAGGGCTGTTTCTCTTTTGTTTTGTTTTGTTTTGTTTTTCAGGTTTTTGCTATAAGGTTTGTGTGCTCACCAGAGAGAAGGAAAGTGAGAAATCAGCTCCCAGGGTGAATGGCCAAGCCACAATCATCTCTTCTCTATTCCCCTCTTGCAATTTTGGCATGGGTATTTTTTTCAGACCACTGGATTCAGGACTGGAACTGCGGGGTTAGCCCTGTGGGATGGAGCATCTTTATCACCACCGACTGGCCCCATTTGTTTCTAAAATATGTAAAGAAGTGTTACAATCAGATAAGAACCCAAACCCCACTTGTATAAGTGGGCAAACTAGGTGCCAGAAGGTGGTATAGTGGTTAAGGTGCAGGATTCCTGTGTGGTTGATCACAGATTGAGTCCCAGACCTAGCAGCTTGAAACAAGGCACATGTGCATGCGTGCCCAAAATCCTGAGAGGAGGATGGAGGAGAAGGGATTGTGGTGTGGCCATCCCTCCTACGGTGATGATTTCTCTCATTCTGTCTCTTTCTCTCTCTCTGTCTCTCCAGTGAGCATGTTCCCTAAAGCAAAAATCTCTAAAATAAATAATAAAACAAATGGGCAAACTATCGCATGTATATTTCATAAGAGAAGATATAGAAATGCCAGTAAGGTGGGGAGCAGCAGGTGGTGTGATGGTTAAGGCGCTGGACACTCCCACATGGCTGACCACGGTTTGAGTCCCAAGCCTGGTTGATTGCTTTCTCACTTTCTCTCTCTCTCTGGCGATCAAACTGGAAAATAATAATAATAATAAAGTTAAAAGAAATGCTAGTAAGGGAGCCAGCAGGCAGTGTAGTGGTTAAGGCATTGGACTCCCACATGGCTGACTGTGGTTCAAGTCCTAGACCTGGCGGCTTGAAACTCACACCAGGCATGTGTGCATGCCCAACATTCTGAGGGGAGAATGGAGGAGACAGGATTGTGGTGTGGCCATCCCTCCTTGGGGGTGATTTCTCACTTTCTCTCTATCTCTCTTTCTCTCTGGCGAGTGCACATGCCCTATAGCAAAAATCTCTCTCTCAAAAAAAAATGCCAGTAAGTACATAAAAAGATAATCAACATTAGTTGCTGGGAAAATGCAAATTTAAACCATAATGAGACACCATTTCACACCCACTAAAGTGGCTAGACTTTAAAAGACCAGCCGTACCTAGTGTTGCAGGGCTATCGAGCGAGCAATCTCATCCCCCAGACATTACCGCTGAGTGTACAAAATAGTGTAACCCGTTTGGAAAAACAGTCTGGCAGTTTAAAAAACAAGTTAAACATATACTTATTATGTGACTCCACTCCTAGATATTTACCCAAGAGAGATAAAAACACATTTCCTTCTTTCTTTCTTTTTTTTTAAATTTGCTATAGAGCATGTGCACGACAGGGAGAGAGAAAGACAGAGAGTGACAGAGAGGGAAAGTGAGAAAGCACCCCCATGGGGATGACCATGCCTCATTCTCTTCTCCTTTGCTTTCTTGGGATTCTGGGCACACATACACACACACCTGGTGTGTCTCTCAAGCCACTGATTCTGGGACTTGAACTGCTCAGAAGGCTATGTGGAATCCAGCTGCCTTAATCACCATGCCACCTAGCTGGGCCTTAAAAAGTATTTCTTTGATTCGCACATGAGTGTTCATAGAGCTTAAGTCGTAACTTGAGCCAGAAACAACACAGAAGTTCCTCCACAGGAGCCAACTGCAAGGCACCCACCCAGGGAGGATAAGACTGCAATAGAAAGGGATGGATGGCGGGTGCACGCCGCTCGTGTATGAGCCTCAAGGACAGTGGCTGGACACAGAGCAGCGCACCGGCTGCCTTTAGAGCACAGCCGAGGCCGGACCAGACCTCATCTGCAGTCCCACAGCCAAGTCGGCACGGGAGGGTCCCGCTCAGCTCCGCATGGGAGCCTTGCTCTGCTCTTGGTGGTGACCTGGCTCCTGGGACCTCCTGGGACTGCTTGCTGCTCGCGGCCTCCGGTTGCGACAGGAACCCATTGTCTCTCCCTCCTTTTCCCAGGTCTGTGAATTGAGTGCAGATGCATTTCACTGAGCACCTCCTAGAGCAAGCACTATCTGTCCCAGGGCTGCAGAGGCTGGAGGAAGTGGGCCCTGGTGCCTGGCTAGTCAGAGCCAGGGGAGGGGGTTCTGAGGCCCGGGCCTGCCCTGGGCAGACGGGGAGGGGGTTCTGAGGCCTGGGCCTGCCCTGGGCAGACGGGGAGGGGGTTCTGAGGCCTGACCCTGCCCTGTCCCTCTGACTGTCCAGTGGGTGTCTGGCTCTGGCCTGATACTTTCTGCTGTGAGCTCTTCCTGTCTGCATCTGTCCATGTCCTCAAGGAAACAGATGCTAAGGCGGAACTGGGTGAGTGAGTGACTTACTGGGGACTCGTGTGTGAGGGAAGGAAGGGAGGATACTGGGAAGCCCCCAAAAGGGGGGAATGAGCACAGTGTCTTAGACCACAGTGCTCTCGGGGGGGTCTTAGAGCCCTGCCTCGGTGTCACACGCCTGCCCCAGGACATCTGAGGAGCATTGTCTGGCCACCACGCAGGGCTGGCAGCATCTCCTCCAAGGCCCCCTAGGCCTCAGAAGGAGGGGCTTGGGGACTCTGCACTTGCAGGTGGGCTTGGGGCCGGGTTCAGCCCCTCTTCACCACCCACCTGAATCCCGTGGGAGTATATGGAGTCGGTGAGCCAGATCTTCACTCTCTGGGGTCCTGCACTCCTGGTGAGGCCGTGGTGCAACGTCCTCAGGACCTGCCTAATTCTGCAGGGCTGGACTGCCTGAGTGCGGAGACACTGCAGGAGTCCTGTGCTTGCCTTCTGCAGGTCTGTACTCTGTGGACATCTCTGCCGCCCACCCGAGAGGACCTCGGTTTTGACTGACTGTCTCAGGTGGGGTGATGTTCTGGTTCTTACCAACCACCATGTCTGCTCATCTCAAAGATTCCCTCGGGGGTAGGGGGTGCCCACAAGGGCCTCAGACTTCAGTCAGCCCCAGCTTACCTGGCCCTCACAGCTAACATGGAGGCCGGTGACTCTACGTGTCACACCATGTCCAGTGGTCCCCATGGTCAGTCTCCAAGCTTGTGGAAACTTGCCTGGCACCGAAGGGCCTCTCCTTAGGTGGAAAAATCAGCTCAGACTTGGGAACTGGCAAGGACGTGACGTCTCATCTCTTCACTGTGAGGGTGAGGCGGCCACAGACTGCCCGCCCATCGCCCATGGATGCTGCCTTCCCTCAACCATCCCCTCTCCCTCCAGCTTCCCCAGCCTGGCCTGTTGTCAGTGACTGTGGCCCCTGCCTTCTGTTTCCTGGGATGCCATCATCCCTGGGCCTGTTAGGGCCCAGACTGTGAGCCAGCCTGACTGTCCCCCAGGCCTGAGGAGGATGCCCTGTCCGCCTTCCTATGTGTGATTCTGGTCCCCTTTCAGTGGACTCCCCACAGCCTGCGAGACCGTGACCCCTGGGCCCTCTGTGGGATGCTCCTGGTGGACCCCTGCCCCACAGAATACATCCATCCCCACTCTCCATTTCTCTCAGCCCTTTATCCCCGTCTGCCTTCTCCATAACAGCCAGGCATTGCCCATCCCTGGAGTCTTGGTGGGGTCCCCAGATCAAAGCAGCCCACCCTGCCTTGTGCGCGTGTGACTGACAACGCACGCCATGACCTAGCCCAGGAGCTCGTCTTAGCCTGCCAGCGGGATTGCCTGACTCCCAGTTAAAGCCGCTTTGGACTCCAAGTGAGTGTGGGCTGGCCCCAGAAGTCCCTTGCTCTGCAGCCCGTGCCCAGTACCTAGGGCCCAGGCTGGTGCCTGCTTGCCACAGGGATGGCAGCTAGCCAAGCCACGCTGCTGTGACAGAGCACACTGTATCTCCCACATCTGAGGGCAAAGACATGATGTCTCACCTAAGAACAGGCACACACATGTACACAGTGCACATGCACCCTCGTACACACACACACACCAACATACCAGGACACACAGACACCTGGACTCCATGTCCACCTGGAGAAAATTCTGTCTCCCACACCCATGGCTTATGCTGCTGGCTAGACAGGGCCCTCCTGGGAGGGGAGATAAAACTGGTGGGGGAGCTTCCGCCCAGCCTGAGTTCCCTGCCTGAGGGGCACAGGGACCCTGAGGTAGCCCAAGGCCCTGGTCAGCCTCCCAGCCCAACCCAACTTCTGCAGAAATCCTGAGGGTCTTCACTGACTTTGTCGTTGGCATAACTGTGGTTCTGAAAACGTAGGGTTAAATAGCACTCGCTCTCCTCCCATTGCACTGGTGCTGGGAACAGCTGAATGAGATGTCTCCTGGGCCTGACGGGGACCTGATCAGTGATGGATCGCGGGTGGGGGGAGAAAGAGGGCCAGACCTCAGGGGTAGGTGCGCAGAAACACTCAGTCTCTTCCCCTGGTGGATGGGAGCGGACAGCAGACCTTACAGGGAACATGGATGTGGCCAGAAGGCTCAGGGCCGGCAGTAAGAGGCCTCGGCACCAAAGCTTCCCCAGGAGGTCGAGGCTCAGCCCAGGAAATCTCCTTGCTGGGGAAAGCGGCCAAGACCTAAGGTAGCCAGCCATCCTCAAGCCAACAGGCCCAGCCTTCTCAGTCACGACGTAACTTCCTAGATATGCATTCCCTCCGTGCTGGGGCGGGAGCAGCCCCAGGGGCCATGCTAGGCCTGGGTACCGGAGGGTACCAGGGCCTTCTCCAAAGCAACTTGTGTCCTCAGCAGCTGGGGCCACTGCCACATAGCCACCCCATTTTCTCTTTAAATTGTTAAAGAATATGATGTATTCATCTCAGGGCAGCTTAAAATGTGGTTAATAAATCCATTAAATTTTGTTTTCCTTGTAGAGGCCCTAAGGGAGGTCTTTTTCTTTTTGAGAGGTTTTTAACTACAGGGCACGTGTGCTCACCAGAAAGACAGAGAGAGAAAGAGAGACAGAAAGTGAGAAATCACCTCCCAAGGGGAATGGCCACATCGCAATCCCTTCTCCTCCATTCTCCTCTTGGGATCTTGGGCACGCATGCACATGTGCCTGGTGTGAGTTTAAGCCACTGGGTCCAGGACTCGAACCAGTCAACTACGTGGGAGTCCAGTGACATAGCCATTACGCCAACTGCTGGTCTCAGTTCTTTTTTCTTTTTATTGAGGGGAAATCCACATAACATGGACCATTTCAAAGGGTTTAACACAGTGGCTTTTAGTGCATCCACAGTGTTGTGTAGCCACCACCTCTCTAGTTCTAGAATGTTCTCATCTCTTCAAAAGGAGACCCGTCCTCATTAGCAGTCACTGCCCAGCGCCTGCCCCCAGCCCCAGCAACCGTTAACCCACTTTTCGGCTTCTGTGGATTTGCATGATCTGAACATTTCAGATACGTGGACCAGACACACCGTGTGGCCTGTGACTGGCTTCCTTCAGTGAGTATCGTGTATTCCGGGTCCATCCAGGTTGTGGCATGTGTTGGCATTGTCTTCCTTTCTAAGGCAAAATGATATCCCACCGTATGGCTGGGCCGCTTTGTTTATCCGTGCATCCATTGATGGGCATCTTGGCTGCTTCACTTTTTTGGCTGTTGTGAATCGCATTGCTGTGAACATCCGGATCTCTGGGGCTTACATCTAGGGGCGGGATGTGGGGTCCTGCGGGAGGAACTGCTACTGCCCTACATAGCGCCGGTGTCCTGCACTGGACACAGATGTGGGGCAGGGCCGGGATGTGCATTTGTCACCATCCCCTCTCCTGACAGGCGCTGGCTGCCTGAGGCAGCACAGGATGCAGCAGGGGAAACACAAAGGCTTGAGAAAGTGTCCTGGGCACTTGTTCCAGAAGCATCTGGGGAGGACGGGAGTCTGCCAAGGTTGTCCTGGCCCCCGTGGTGTACTGAGATTGGTCCTGGGTGGCTGAGCTGTGGGCTCCGTAGCACTAAGGACAGAGCCCTGGCGGGGACTCTGCTTGGACCAGGGCGTGCAGCCCAGCCTCAGCTCCACGAGTGATTCCGAGAGGCCCCGAGAGGCGCTGGGCAGCCTTTGTCACCACCTCCAGCCTCTCGGCGCCTTCATAGCCGCAGCTTGGCACAGTTGGATGCTGGCTGGTGAGTCATTCACTGTCGGGAAGAAGACCGTGAATGGCAGAAGGGTCGCTGTGTTCTTGCACCAGTTTGCGACGTGCGGTGAATTCCCTCACGGGGAACCTCATGGACGTGGCCTGCGCCAGCCCATCGCGAGCAGGAGGCGCTGGTCCTCGGGAGCCTTCCCCACACTCTTGGTGCGCTCTTCTGCCATGAGCTCTCCCAGCTCACAGGCCGGGCCCCTGTTCTCTGCCCTCCTCTGCTTCCTGCCCTGACACTGACACCTCTCAGAAACAGCCTGGCCTGCCTGCTGCTGAGGACTCGGCTCTCAGCCAGAAGCCCCGTGGCACTGAACTCCCATTCTCCAGCCCTGTGTGAGTGCCTGGGGGAGGGCCCAGGGAGTCTGGCAGCTGCCCTGAATTCCCAGGCTGGGGGACAGGCGGGGCCCTGATCTGGTGCAAGTCGGGTGGTACTAAAGGGTGAGGGTGTGGCTGGACTGCCCTAGACAGTGGTCCTCGAGAGAATGTCTAGACCAAGGACCAACTGCCTGGAGACCTCAGGGGACACCATCCCCGCCCCACTCTGGGAAATCCAGAGTGACTGGCCAGCTGGGGTCCCTGTCCACCCCTCCTGTGTTGCTGTCCAGCGTGCTGAAGGCCCCAACCCCAGCTCTTCTCCAGGCCCAGCTCCAGCCTCCTGCCGCCCCCCGCCCTCCCTCAGTCCACCTCCTGCTTGCTGCCCTGGAGCCTTCCTCCACACCGTCAGCCTCAGCTCTGCCTCTCTTCACCTTCAGAGCCTCCACAAGGTGGACCCTCTGACCTGGTTCCTGCCTGAGACGTAGGTCCCACAGCCCTGCCCAGGAGATGAAGGGAGCTGGTGAGGGCTGACCCACCAGGGCCCCTGGGAGCAGCATCCACGCTTAAATTCAGACTGGCCTGCCCCAGTGACCACTCCTCTGCCTCATGGGCCTCTCTCAGTGTGGGTTTCTCCCAGGACTCCTGGTCCCCTGATGGTCTGTGCCATCCTGGAGGTCAGTAAGGGCTGGGGACCACACTGACCGTGCCTGCCACTGTCCTCGTGAGGGCTGAGGTCAGGACAGACCCCTCCCGAGAATTTCCTGGGACAGGAAGGATAGCCTTAGAAAAGTCAGCTGAAGCCCAGGTAGTGACCTGGCTTGGTGATCTTCCACCAAGGCTGGACGGAGGCTTCTCCCCGAGGCCCTGACGTCAGGCTCAGGGACTTGGCCTCCCTGGACCAGTGCCTGGGCTGCTCCCACTCCCAGAGCCAAGGTCACGAAGGGCCATGTGGCCGGGGTACGTGGCCAGTGCTGACTCTGGGCCGGCGGTCGGAAGCCCCGCTCCATGTACTGACTTAGCCTGAGACGCTTGGCAGGTGTTCCCTTGTCACCACGCTGATTTAATTTGCCACCTCAATTGGAAGCAGAAAACATGAACTACCCGTTTTTGCAAAGTCTTTATCATCTGTTCTTTGCAGTGGCATCCCATTCTGACGGCTGCATCCCAGCAAACCTACAACTTCCGGCCCTCCCAGGATGGGCAGAGGGCACAAGCCCGGGGCTGCTTTCAGTTTTGCACCATCACCATTGCTGGGGTTCAGCCCGACTTCTCCCTTCCCTGACAGTTTTGGAAACAGCAGTCTTGGTATTCAGAATTGCTTTGCTGCCCAGGTTGGTAGACAGAGCTCTGCCATGGCAGTTAACAAAGGACATGTTCGTGACGGTTACTGGCCTAGCCTCCCCCCACCGAGGGTTCCCCACCGTATCAAAAAAGGAGCTGTGGAGATGGCCATGGGGCAGGATTTGGGCACCTTGGGTTCTGAGGGCCCCCCTGGACTCGGTGTCCTGAGGCAGCCTGGCAGCTGCATCTCCTGCCCCCTGTCCAGCCCATAGACAACCTTCAGCAGCAGAGCCCGGGGTGCCGTGAGCCTGCCCTGGCCCGGCCCTGCCTGGACCAACAGACAGTGGGGCTGAAGGTGTGCAGTGCTCCCTGGGCCAGGTCAGGCCCTCCTCTGGCCTAAAGCAGAGCCTGCTGGCTGCTCTGGAGATGCTGCTCCTGGGCAGCCCCCATGAGTCTGAGCCTAGGAGGTCTGTCCCGCCCATGCCCCCTTCCCATCTGCCCCAGCTATGGCTTGGATGTGCCCCCAAACCCACACATTGGAAATGCAGTATTGGGAGGTGGGGGCTAATGGGAGGTGTTTGGGTCCTGGAGGTTCAGGAACGGGTTCCTCATAAGAGGTGAAGTTCGACCCCCTTTTGTTCTCTCTCAACAGATGTCAGCACCTTGATCTTGGACCTCCTGGTCTCCAGACCTGGGGGAAATAAATTTCTTTTCTTCATTAATACCCAGTCTCTGGTATTCTGTTACAGCAACAAAATGGACGAAGACACTCCCCTTCCCACCTGCCTGCCCGTCTTGGTCTCACTCTCCAGCCTTCACACAGGTTCACACCTGGTGGTTCACACCTGTCCTTCCGGCCCCACAGGAAAGGGACGTTTCAGGCTCAGAAAGCCTCCGTCAGACCTCACGAGCCCATTTGGGGCTCAGCTCCCCCTTCTTTAACCTTGAAACATTGGTGACCTTGGAGGAGTGGCCTGTCCCAAGTCCCATGAGGGAGCCGGGGGTCTACAGAAGTCCAAAGGAAAGGCCCTGAGGAGAAGCAAGATCTGGAGCTCAGCTCAGAGAAGCCGGCCTGAGCGTAGAGGGCGTCGCATCCCAGACAGAGCCAGAAGTCACCGAACGGCCTGGGGAGGCCCCTGAAGCTCCTCTGGGTATTCGCAATAAGCACCCATTGGGTGAAGGGGAACAAGAAGAGGGGACAGAGAGGGAACAGAAAAGGGAAGGAGGAGGAGGTAGAAAAAAGGGACAGGAGCAGGGAACAGAAAGAGGGGAGAAGGGGCTGGCAGGTGGCATGGTGGTTAAAGACACTGGACTCCCCCATGGCTGACCGCGGTTTGAGTCTCAGAACTGGCAACTTGCTTTCTCGCTTTCTCTCTCTTTGTCTCATTCTCTGATCAAGTTAAAATAATAATAATAAATAAGGTTAAATAAAATAATTCTTTGAAAAAAGAAAGAGGGGACAAGAGGTGGGGACAGAACAGGACAGGAGGAGAGAACAAGGGAAGGAGGGCAGGAGGAGGGGTCAGGAGGAAGGGACAGAAAGGGGACAAGGGGCGGGGACAGAGGGCGGAAGGAGAGAATAAAGGAGGACAGGAGGAGGGGACAGGAGCAGGAGGAGACAAGAAAGCAAGAGGAGAGAGCAAGAGAAGGAGGACAGAGAGGGGACAAAAGGAAGGAGGGGGAAGAGGAGGAGACAAGAGAAAGGGACAGAAAGAAAAGACAAGAAGGGGAAAGGAGGAGGACAGGAGGAAGGAGCAGATGGGGACAAGAAGAGGCAGGAGGGGCAGGGGTAGGTGGCAGGAGTGGGGGCAGCATGAGGGGACAGGAGGACAGCGTGAGGGGCAGGGGGAGGGGTGGGGAGGGGACAGGAGGCAGTATAGGAGGGGGTGGAAGACAGGAGGAAGGCAGAGGAGCAGGGACAAGAGGAGTGGACAGGTCATAGGAGTAGGGGACATGGGGGACAGAAGTGCGTAGGAAGGAGAGGGTCTTTGGGTACTCCATTCTACAGAGATTGACTCCTGGGAGGCCAGGAGTCCAGGAGGTGGCATACAGTTCACGGTTCTCAGCCAGGCTGAGACCCAGAATGCCAGGCCCAAGGCCACTGGCCTGCATCGCCCTGACCAGCACTGGGGCCAGCGAGGCATTGCCCATCTGTGACACGGCTGTCAGGGCAGACACCCTCCTGCCTCCTCCAACCGGGAGCTTGCAGGCATAGCCCCCAAGTTCCTCCCCTCTCAGGTCCCAATGCCCTGTGAGGCCCAATGCGCGTGGCCAGGCCCATCTGTCTTGGCCCTGCCTGAAGAGGCGGCAGGGCCCACAGTTCACTTGATTCAGTAACGGTCCGTGTTTCCTCTCTAGAGCCAGCTTCTTAGACAGTCTCAGTTTAGGTCCAGTGGTTTGAGGCTGGGCAGTTCTCATCTATCTGAGTGAGAGGTGGAATCACTTTCCAGGTGTTTCCCTGACACCCTCAAAACAGAATGTGGTTATAGGTCCTACTTTGCCACCATGTGCCCGTCCTGGGGGTAGATGTGCCTTGACCGTGGGATGTACAACCTGGAAATTCCTCCCTAAACTGTGCTCGGGGCTCTTTCCTCTAGGCCTGTGCACATGTTATGCTCATTGCTTGGAATGCCATTCCTCAGGTTTCCACGGTGACGTCGGTCATTCCAGCAGCGGCCCCATGTCTCCTGAGGTGTGGCCTGTCCACACATCTGGCCTCATGCTTCACTCCATTTAATCCTGTCATGGCACTTATTGGCATCTGCTATTTCCTGTTCATTGTCTTTTCCTTCTGGAACATAAGCTTTGTGAGGATGTGGCCTTGCCTGCCCTCCTCACAGTAACTGTCCCAGCAGCACCCAGAACAGTGCCTGTAACTTCATGTTGATGCATGGGTTAATTCATGAACGAACGAATGACTGGATAGCCACTTGGGCAGAGCTCGATCATGCCTGCCTTTGGATAGAGTGACAAGAAAGTGCTGGGATTTTTTTTTTTTTTTTTATTGAGAGAGATTTTTGCTATAGGGCGTGTGCACTTGCCGGAGAGACAGAAAGCGAGAAATCGTCCCCCGGTGGCGGGGGGGGGGGGGGGGGGAAGATGGCCACACTGCAATCTCTTCTCTCCATTCTTCTCCTGGGATCTTGGGCATGCATGCACACGTGTCCTGTGTGAGTTTGAAGCCACCAGCTCCAGGACTGGAACCATGGTTGGCCATGTAAAGTCCTATGCTAAGTCATCTACTGGTCCCAAGGGGCTGGGTTTCTTTAGCTGGGCATTTTCTCCTTCATCACCTCTTTGGAGCCTCGAAAGGTTCCTGGAGGCAGATGGACGTGGGCAGGCATTATACAGAGGCAGCCGAGAGGGCTCACCCAGAGCTCCCCTTCCCTCTTCATGAGTGTAGGCCATTGGTCATCCACCACCCAAGTAGGCCCCTCTTCCACCCTCTACATGAGCCCTTGAAGTAATTGTATACTGGATCATACCACATGCTGAGGGAGAAAAAAAGGAAGAAAAATCATGCTTTGTGGTGCTTGCCAATTTCTGTGGTGTAAATGCTTCTTTTTAGCTGATTTCAAGCTGCCAAGGTGCCATCACTGAACATTGTATCTGAGCTACCAGAAGGAGCCAAAGTAACTCTGTATTGATAATGTGACATAATAGACTAGCCCTTAAAGATGATTTGCTTCCCTTTTGCTAAGTGACCTTCCTTTACTATTTATTTTAAAAACCTAATAACAACTTTGCTCAGTTTTCACAAGAACTGGGCATTGAGACCCCAGCTAGAAAGCAGATATGTCTCAAAAAAACAAAGGACTGGGACATGCTGGCCTTGAGGAAGAGATGACCACTGTGGTGAAGAACAACTTTGGTGCTAACATATCTCCATGTGACAAACCAAACCAAACAAAGATTATTGTACAGAAAAGCACATATCCCTCCCTTCCTGCTTTTCTTATCTTTTCTTTAAAACTCCTCCTTCCAGGGACCAGCAAATAGCATAATGGTTATGTCACTGGACTCCTACGTAGTAGACCACTGTTTGAGTCCCAGACCCGGCAGCTTAAAACTCAACCAGCGCACGTGTGCACGTGTGCCCCAATTCCCAAGAGAATGGAGAAGGGATTCGCGGTGTGGTCATCTCCCCTGGGCGTGATTTCTCATTTTGTCTCTCTCTGTCTCTCCAGCAAGAGCATGTGTCCTATAGCAAAACTCTCTCAAAACAACAACAACAACAAAAAGACGAATAAATAAAACTCCCCCTTCTAGCCTGAGACTTTGGAGACAGTCTTTGAACATTAGTTCACCATCTTCCCAAGTCGCTCATTTCCTGAATTAAGTTACCTTTCCTTTCCACCAATACTTGCCTCTCAAGTACTGGCCTTTGCGTTATGGGCAGCCGAACATGGGTTCAGTGACCAGAACAGACCACAGCTGGTCCAGCTGCAGTCAGTCACCCTCTCTTCGGCTGGGCACCCTCTTGGCAGTAGGTACAGCTACAGGGCCTTCCTGTGTCCCGGGCAGCAGCTCACACTAACTGTCCTGCTGAGATGGAGCCGCCACTCTGCACCTTTCACCTGGCCCTACTTTGCCCTGTCCTCCCCCTTCCCCCTTGCCTTTCCCCTGCAGGGAAAGCCCACGGGGACGGAATACGCTGCTGTGACCCTCCCACCATGCCCTCAGGACATGAAGCCCAATGGCCAGTGAAAGGTCCAGACCCAAGTACACTACGGAGGCTCGCAGCCCGGCTGAGCCATGACCGTCCTTTCCTTACGGAAGCACCAAGGTTTAGGGAGCGTCCTCTGTCTCTGGGAGAGCTACCCAGCTCCCGCCCCCATCTCCCAGGCGTGAAATACTCCCCAGAATATCCACACGTGATGTGGTCTCACTCCAGGTGTCCCTGGAGGAGAGGGAGGAGGGGGAAGCTGATCTGTGATCTGTGCAAGACTTTCTCTTCCCCCTCAGGCCCCGGCCTCGGCATCAGAGGAGGGCACACCCGCACACCACAGCACCCAGAACCCTAATTAGCAGTTGGAGGCTCAGAACCCCAGGTGTGCAGGTATTCGGCCAGGGGTCTTCTGGTGGCTCCCAGTATCTTGTGACCCAAGAGGTCTCCACTCAGCCTGGGATGCCTGCCTCAGCTGCTCTCCAAATCCCAGACCCAATGACATGTGCTCACCATCCAGCTAAACAAGCTCTCAGGGCCACCAGCCCTGTGGTCACATGGTCTCCCCGACACTCAGTCTTCCAAAACCTCGATGAAATCTCTCCTTCCTGCCTTTGGGCTGTGAGATTCACACCTCCGTAGTGGCCGTTTGGGTCCCTTGGTATTGGGCAGCCCCACCCTACAGAAAAGTCACTTCTCTCCATAGGCTCCACTTCTGGAAAGAGTTTCTCCACCTCCAAGCCCATTCCCCAAGGGCCAGCTCTGTTGTTGGCCAGCTCAGTCAGGGTCACCAGCTGAGGAGCCAGGCCCGACCCACTCCCACGTAGAATGTACACCTGGAGGTGGGGTTCCTCTTCTGGAAGCTGGTGGGCCCTGGCCTGGAAGGTAGGTGACCCAGGGCCTGGTCTCTGCCCAGTGCTCTTCAATGCTGGATCAAATGCCACCAGCTGTCACCTGGCCCTGAGCCTTGCAGGAGATTGAAGCCAGGAAGCTCCGAGTGCTACATTGAACTCAGACACAGGTTGTCTAAAGTCTCCTTCAAAGGTGTAGTTCAGACCACTCTCACGTGAGAGCCCAGCAGGGCTCTGGGCATGCTCGAGAGCCTCCACTTGTCCTTCCACATGGCCTGTGTTTATGAACGGCTCCTGCCTGAGCCTGTTTCTGTCCGGGGCCTCCTTGCGGTTGGTGGTCCCCGTCTTTGTGACAAGTGGGGAGAGCCGGAGCTGGAGAATGTATGGGCCACGCTGACCGTATTGGCGGTGCACCTCGGCAGCGGGAAGGAAGGGGCCGCTCGGGCTTGGCTGGCCTTGATCCCCGTTGATGAGGTCCTCAGGCAGCCACTCAGCCAAATCCCTGAGCCTGCGTTGGCTGAGGGCCAGGCTCGAAAGTGGCTCTTCTGTGAGCCGGAATGTGTGTACTTCCCTGGATGTGGCAGCTGTCCCTGTGTCCACGGGGCTGGCCAGGCCTCTGAGTATGTGGTCAGGGCAGCTCGGCGTGAGAGCGCTGTTATAGGACAGCAGTGCTGGTCCCTGAGGGGTGAGGAAGGTGTGAGGAGGTCTCTGGGGATGACAGGGCAGAGTACCCAAGGTGTGTTTTGGGGTGCTGAGGGGTGATGCCAGGAATGCTGATAGATGGCAGCAGTATGAGGGGCCATCCTTGACCCTTGGCCCCAGCACCTGGCAGTGCCATTCTCAGAAAAGTGCCCTCCGGTCTGCAGTCCTGGGAGCTTCTCATGTGGAGGGTTCGGAGAGTTAGAGGAAGTGACCACTGGTGTTGAGAGCTGGGGGCCTGGGGACCAAATGCCAGAGGAAAGACATAGGTGCCCCAAGGCAACCGTTCAGCAGGACGTGTGGCATGACATTGTCCTTGATACAGGTACCACCTTGGGGGCAGTGTGGAAAGAAGCCCAGACGTGAAGGGCACACACCTGCCTAACCCCATGGCCGTGAGCCTGGGTTCAACCCACCAGACTCTGAGTCTGCAATGAGGTGGAGTCAGGGTCTCAGCCAGCAGCCGGGACACTTCCCACTGGGTGGACGCCTTCAGAAGAGTGTGATTAAGTTCTCCAGGGTGGAGTTTAAGGTACCCGTGGGCTGCCCCAGGCTGGGGCAGCACCTCCAGCTCTGCTCCCAGGAGCCCACAAAGACAAGCTCTAGGTGCTTACTTGTGGCTGGCTGGGCCAAGAGGATGGACTTTTCATGCTCAAGGGTAGCAAGGGGAGGGCCATGGCATCAGATGGCACAGGGACATTCCCCATGGCTACAGAGAAATCCCCTCCATTCAGAGCCACAGTGCCGGCCCCAGCTCTGAACAATGACGATTTTTCCATCTCTCTGTATGTTAGCTTTTCACGTGCTATTACCTTTCAAATAATAATGAAATCCGGCAGGAAAATGCAATGCAGATGGTACTGGCGCTGGGGACCAAATTATTCAGCACATTAAATTATTAAGTTTGCACTGAGTTTCTGGGCTGTGGCCACACACATGCTGTCAAAGCAGACCCCTGGTGGTCCCTCGCAGGAACTCTGGCCCCCTCCACCCTCAGAGCTGTCTTGCCTGGTCTTGACCCTTTCCCTCCATGTACCACCATTGTCCACCTGCTCCACAAAGCCCCTAGCCACACTTGCATGAGACTGGGGCATCGATGCCACCCAATGCGAAGTGCCTCACACACTCCTGGGGGTCAGCCAGGGAGCGGGCCTGACCTCCCTGTAGCCTGGGGAGGGGGTAGCCCTGCTGCCAGTCCCTGGGCTTACCCCTCTGAGTGCCCCCTCCCACACTTGTATCCACTTGGCCCGGATTCAGGAGCCTTAGTAGGAGAAATAGATAGTGCTGGCGGGTCCGAGGAGGCTGCCACCCTGTGTGTCCAGGATACCACGCGATCTGGGGACACATTCCCCCACTGGGATGTTGCCCACTTGGCTGAAGTGGAAGCCCAGTGTACATGGCTCTGGTGCCTTCTTCCTCCTTTGGCCTCCCCCAGTGCTGGCCTCCTACACCAGCTCTTTCCTCCCCTCACCCTTCTGCTACTGGCCCCCTGCCAGGGGGGAAGGAGCAGGGAGGGGGTAGATGCAATTTCAGGCTGAGCTCCTGGGGCAGCTGGAGGGTGAGGCCAAGGCAGAGAAGAGTGGTTTCCCTTGGATGGGGTGAGAGGCAGCATCCACCCAGGCCCAGCGGTGTCCAGCTTACTCAGCCAGGAGGGGACAGCGACAAGTTAATGCAGTGGCCACCAGGAGTGGCCCCTGGCTGGCCAGGAGCCATGTCCAGGCATTTTAAGATGTAAACAGCTCTAGGAGTCCCTGCATTACCCTGACCCCAGCTGAGCCGCCAGCCCCTCCCTGCAGACCTGCCCTCCACACTCCCCAGGGAAGGCAGGGCCCAGGAAGCGACAGGCCTATCCCGACCTTGCGGTGACCCCGCTATCCTGCAGTGCAGCTTCCTCCGCAGAGGAAATCCCCGAGGCCCGGGGAGGGGGCGGTCGCGGTTGGGGGGCGGGGCTGGGCTGCGGTGACAGTCCCCGGTGGAGTCTGCGCTCGCCTGCCCTCGGTCCCTGTCCCGGGAAGCCCCTGTCTGCAGTGACCTTCAGGCGTCCCTTCATGGCCCTACGCAATCCCAGCCGACTGCAGCTCGGCCCCCTCCGGGTGTACCCACCCCAGCCACAACCGCCCAATCCCCTCACCCAACTCAAGGGGTGCTGCGGGATCTTTGGCCTCTGCTGCACTGAAATGAAACGGCTCTCTAGGCGACCGCGATGCTATTAACTGAAAAATAGCCGGGGACCGGTCTGCCGTTCTCTTCCCGCGTGGGACTTGAGTGGGCTTTCAGGGGTCTGCAGTGTGAAGAGGTCTGGGGATGGCGGGGGTCAGCGTCTTGACTCAGGGACTCTGGGCCAGGTCAGGACAACGGTCACCCCCGCCCCCGGACCCGGGAACACTTTCAGGTGCCTGTCCCGGCTAGGTGGAAAGGAGACGGCTGCCCCGACTCCCCCCCCCCCCCCCCCCCCCCCCCCCGCTCCCAGCTCCAGCGGGAAAAGCAAGGACTTTTCTGACCCGGTCTGCATGTACTGGTTCGGCGTTCACGTGGTACCCGGCGCGGCTGGGAGGGGGTCGGGTGTGGGCCCTGCCTGGAGCGAGGGCGGTCTTCGCCTGGGCAGGTCCACGAGGGGCTCCGCCAGTGGTAGGGTTAGTGTCTGCTTTTCCGAGCTGAGCGGCTGGCCACTCAGGGGGGCCCCGAGAGCTCGCGCCTGCAAAGCCCAAGGGCGCGGCGGCCGCAGGAGCTCCCCCGAACCGCGACCTGGGGCAAGGTTCTTGCGGGAGACAGGGGCGCGGCTCCGCGGCTCCCACCCCCGCCCCCACAGGCGCCCGCCGAGCCGCCGCGGCCCCGCCCCTCCGCCGCTCCCCTCCCCCGCCCTCCTCGTCACGCTCGGACGCGGGCGGGGGGCGGGGAGCGCCTCCATGTGACGCGCCCTCCTAGCCGTGCCCTTCAGCCGCCGCTGCAGTTCCCGAGGCGCCACATGGACCCGGCCCGCACGAGCGCGCCCCGTCGCTGACCGCCTGCCCGCGCCCCGGCCCGGGAAGGTAACAGGCGCCCCCGCGCGCAGCCTCCTCCCAGGCCCTGGCTCCCCCTTCCCCGGTCCGGGCTTTCTCCCGGATCCCACTGCCAGCCTCGGCTCCTCTTCGCTGGTCCCCAGCCCGGGCTTCGGCGTCCCCCTCCCCTGACCGGCTCCGGCCCGGGTCCCTACTACCCCGCGCCGCTGGGCTCCGCGCTCTCCGTCCCGGGCGGGCGCTGTCCGCGGGCGCGGTGCTGAAGCGGCCCCCGCGGTGCCCGGCCCGCGCCCTCCCTCTTCTTGCTCCTTCTCTTCTCCGCGTCTCTCCCGCCTCTCCGACTCTCCTGCTCCTCCCTCGTCCTCTGTCTTTATCTTTCTCTTTCCTGGCGCGCTCCTGCCTGAGGGCCACTCGGCAGAGCCCGGCAACTCGCCCGCCTGCAAAGCCAAGGGGTGCTGCGGCCGCAGGATCTTGGCCGGCGCGGGCCAGGGGTCGGATCATGGGGGTGTCTCGGGTCCTTGAGGGAAGCTCCCGCGGCACCTGGAGCCTCTCTGCAGCTGGGCCCTGAGGTCTCCCGCTACACGCACACAGCAGGAGCCGGGGAGAAGTTTGGAAGAGAATCTGCTTTGCGGCAAAGGAGCCCCTGCGCGCCCGCGCTTCTTATGGGGGGGGGGGGCACTCACTCCCTCACCGCCCTTCCTTGGCCCCCACGTGGGTCTCTTTTGCCTGCAAAGGGAAAATGCATAAAACAGTAGATCTCCAGGGACCCGGGTTTCCCTAACAGGAAAGATCCCCGCAAAAGACGGGAACACTGCAGGAAGCACCCCTGGGAGTTCAGGCCTGGGCTGGTGCACCTGACCCGGAGTGCTCCACCCTGTCCGTGAGGGATTTTTGTCCCCCCATGCCCCTTTGTTTCCTGAAGGCTGGCCCCCTCACACCCCAATCTCCTCTGCTGTGAGTCTGTAGGGGAGGCCCTGACATCTCTCCAGAACAGAGCCTGTCCGCCCAAGACTCCTTGGTCAGAAGTCACAGAAAGGGCACCCACTCAAAGCCCCACGCACCCTAATCCTTCTGGGTCCCTTAGATGGATCCCTGTTCTCCATAGTCCCAGAACTAGTAAGGAGGTGGCAGCAGCCAGATCCGGAGCTTCGAAGCAGAGCAGTCACCTTCAAATGCCCCCTGGGCCCTGCCCCCGCTTCAAGCAGGCTGGCGCTAGACTCCTCTGAGCTGTGCACCCCCCCCCCAGCTGTGAGGACCCCCTCCTTCCTGGCAGGAGCAGCCGAAACCTGGCTTGGAAATTCCAGGGGCTGTGTGAGACCCCTTTGCAGGTCTGGCTGTGGGCCTGGAGCCTGCCCACCCTGCAGCCTTCCTCACACAGGGACTCTCTCAGGTGGTGCCTTGGCCACCTGGACCTTGACCACAGGGAACTAGCCCATAGGCGTTGGGCGAGGGGAGTCACTGAGTCTCCTGGACCACAGACCTCGGCTCGGGCAGGTTGGGCAGAGCGAGGACGCAGCTCTCCCCGGGCCTGCCCAGGCAGCCTATGACCATCCTGCTCTCCTCCAGGAAGAGGACTCCTGGCCACACTTGAATGTGAGTTCTGACCCTTGGAGGAGTCTCTGAGGAATCGAAGCCATCATCATGGAGTTCGTGATGAAACAGGCCCTGGGAGGTAGGAAGTGGGGCTGGGCTAGGGAGGGGGCTGTGGGGACACCACTGGGGATAGACAGACATGGGACACACAGAGAGACATCTCACACTGGGCTGCTTTCAGGCTTGCTCACCTTGGTGGCACACACACAGGGCCACAGCCACCTTCAGTCCTCACATACAGCTTGTGCCCACTCAGCTGCACCCCCTCTGCACAAGCTCGAGGTGGGGCAGGAACCAGAGGCTGTGTCTGGCAGCACCCCGGGCCCAGCACTTTCTAGTCTCCAGTGCCAGCACTGGCGTGGGGGAGGGGTGGCGTGGCTGGGCAGAGCCAGTTGAGACAGTGCTGAAGCAAGGCAAGAGTTCGGCAGCCTCAACCCCACTCAGGGAGGATGGGCCTCTCCCATGGCAGGTTTTGGGGGCCAATTTGAACTGTTCCAGGGCCAAGAGAGCCCCACAGGACTTTGCTGCAGGTTAGCAGAGCTGAGAGAGCGATGAGGAGATGCAGGGTGGCCGCAGCAGGAGCAGGGGTGTGGGCACAGAGCTGGCCTGTGGCCGTGGGTTTCACCCGGTGGGCGGCAGTGCTGTCCACAGGGAGCCAGGGCTACAAGGACCGGAAAAGGAGAAGAGGCCAGGACAGCTGTGTGACCTGACCCCCTTCCAAGGAGGCAGAGTGTGTGCCGGAGGGCAAGCCCCCTTCTCACCTCATGTCCCTACCTGGCTCAAGGCCCTCAACTGTGACTGGAGACCGTATCTAGGACTGAAAGGTGGTAGAAGACAGCGGGCTGAGTCCCTGGGCCACCAGGCGGCTGGAGCCGTGGGCTGAGGGGCTGGTCCCTGCGGGTACAGATGAGTTCTGGCAGAGTTGTGGGATCAATTCCAGCCTGAAAGTCTTGGGGCTACCCAGAGCCACTCGTGCTGTACTTCCAGCTCTCACGGTGCAGTGTCAGAGCCTGGAGCCCCCAGAGGGGGGAACCGCGGCCACGATTTTACCACCAGCCATATCTCCCTTGGGGCAGCATCGTCTTGACTGGCATGGCCTCCTTGGGAACACCCTGACCCGGCGCCATTCGCAGCTTGTCAGGCACCGCCTTCACCCTCTGTGAAGAAGAGGGCAGTGGGGAGTGTTTCTCCAGAGAGGAGGAGCTGGTTGCAACCAGAGATGAGGGGAGGACAAGGGCCCAGCACTGCTGCTCCCAGGATAGGAGCCTCATTTGTGGCCGTCTCCTAGAGGTTGGCTGTGCTTCCACTCAACACAAATAAACGGGAAGACGTTTGTGTCTGGCCACGGGCCATGTTCCCTGAGATTTCATGGTCAAGGGTAGGCTGCAGGTTGAGTCTAATTATAATAATTACATCACCGGGACATGATTCAGGGACAAGCCAGCATCCTGCACCGGGAGGGCCCCATGTTCTACCCAGTGCGTCCCAGGCTGCTACAGATAATTAATTAGGTGGCTAATTCAGGCCCTGAGGTGGGCTTTAAAGAAAACCGAAGTATCTGATTTGGCTGTCTACGTGGCTGAAATTAGCTGGGTAATTGCCAGCCTGGATTCCCTCTTTGTTCCATGTCAGCCTAAAGTTTCTCCTGCAGGGGTGACAGGCTGGCTTCACGGAGTGTCGTGGCAGTCGCAAGGAGGGCAGCCGGGGTGGGAGGGAGGCCCCTGACGGCCCCTCAGAAGGCGCGCTCTGCAGCAGCCACACCAGGGCCTCAGGCCTAGCCTTGCCCGCCCCACCCCCAACTCCGATCCAGATCCAGAGATCCAGCGCTGCTGGGGTGGGGGCGGGGGCGGGTGCGTGACTTCCAGGCGAGACCTTGTTTTCTGCTCCACAGCCTCCTCTCCCCACCAGGCGGGAATCTTTTCTGGCGTCTCAGGATGAGTGAGTGAGAGGGAGTGAGACAGAGAAAGGGGAGGAGAGCTCCAGACAGAGGGACAGGGACAGGGGCCCCCAAGAGATATAGTCAAGAGAGGCAGCCCCAATCCCAGACACAAAGAAGCCAGCAGCTAGAGAGCCCGAGGAGCCAGGAAGCCTCCCAGACAGAAGCCAGCTGAGAACCAGGGACAGAGTTGGAGAAAGAAAATAGCCCAGAAACAGAGACTGAGAAAAAGACAGAAACGGAAACCACTCAGGACGCACAAAGAGCCGACAGAGATGGAAACGGAAGCAGTGCCAGGAGAGAGAGTGCAAGAGACAGACAGAGACAGACAGAAACGGAGAGAAAGGCAGAGTGAGAGACAGGGAGAAGGCTGCATTAGAAGCAAGCTGAGAAATCAATTTGGGCAGAAGTACAGACAGCACCCCACATATGCACTGAGAAAGACTCACAGACGAAATGGGGGAAGGGACCAGGGTCTGGAGAAAGCCTTTGGGCTGAGGGGCAGGCCTTGCTCAGCTGTACGGGAGGCAGGGCTCAGCGCGATGCGGCCTAATTACATCGTGGCCATTTGGAGCTGTCTGCAGCTCACCAACTGCAGAGGAAGGAGTGGCCCAGGGACATAGCCCAGGGCCTCTCGCCTGTCCCTCTCCCAGTCTCGGACAGGGCCTTCATGGTGGTGTGGTGAGCAGGGACAGCTGCAGCTGGACTCCAGAATCCCATAGCAGACAGTCAGGGGTGTCCACAGGCTCCCCAAGCATGTGAGCATTTCTGCTGGGCCGTGTCTGTTTTGGCTTTGGGGGTCTTGCGGGGGGGGGGGGGGGTAGACCAGGAGAGGAACTGGATCTGGCTTACCTTACCTGACGAGTTGTGTGCCTTTGGGCTTCGATGTCTCTCTCCAACCCTGCGTATGCCCCAGGGCACAGCCATTGCCTGTGGGCCTGGCACCTACAGCACCCTCCCTGCTCTATGGGGTTGGGCTGGCAGGGCCTTCACCTGGAAGGCTGAGCTGCACCTTCCCAGCACTGCTCTGCCTGCGTCCTCTGTCACCCTGTTTGTTCCACTGGCCACACACCCGCGGGTACCTACCATGAGGCAGAGTCTTGCAGAAGGAGATTGCAGAGAGGAGGCAGACAGGATGGGCAGGGGCTTGGCGTATTGGTGCGGCCCGACAGAGCCAATAAGGGCTTGAAATTCAGAAGAGCTAGCCCAGAAAGAGCTCAGCTTGCCAGCTTGGATGATGGGGGAATTCCAAGTGACCCCAAGCCTTTCCTGTAACACTGTGTGGATGCCCTGGGCCCTATCCTGTCTGCAGTCCCCAGCTGTACCCCTTAGGGCGGCCCTGTTGGGCCCAGTTGAGTTCTGGCTCTGCTGAAGGCCCTCTGCTCTATCATTCTGTCTGGTGGACATGGAGCCTGCCTCTCTAGGACTATGAGGGCCTCTGGGAGCAGGTTGAGGACCCAGGGGCACCTGCTGCACAAGGAAAGGAAGGTGGAGGGAGACGAGCTCAGGGGGTCCCAGCACCCACAGCCGTTTTCCTGGGCTCATAGTGCCAGGTGCACACTAGACTCTGTTTCTTTTCTTTTCTTTCTTTCTTTTTTTGGAAAGATTTTTGCTATAGGGCGTGTGCACTCGCCAGAAAGACAGAGAGAGACAGAGAGAGCAGAAACTGAGAAATCACCCCCCGGGGGGAATGTCCATGCCACAATCCCTTCTCCTCCATTCTCCTCTTCGGATCTTGGGCATGCACGCACACGCGCCCGGTGAGAGTTTAAGCCACTGGATCCGGGATTCAAACCGCAATTGGGAGTCCAGCGACACAGCCATTACACCAACTGCTGGTCCCTGGACTCTGTTTCTTATGGCTGGATAAGTGGCTAGGTGGATGAGAGAGTTTCCAGGGCAGCCTCCAGCTTGTGCAGAAGCTCTGAGTGAGCCTGTGCAAGGCTCCAGCTCTGCCCCAGCCACGCCCTTGGAATCCAGGAGCCTCACCCAGCCTCTGGGAGCCCATTTCCGTTTCCCAACTCCTCTCTTGGCTTCCTGCTCCACTCACCTCGCCCTAACACCTCACGTGCACCTGTTGTTTCCTTCCTTGGGGCCTTTGCATCTGCAGGATCACTGGCCCAGATGTCCCCTCCCACCCTCCTGCCCACCCAGCTTCTTCCTGTCCTGTGACCTGTACACCAAGATCCCTGCCGAGGTTACTCCCACTTCTCATCTCTCAACCCCAAGTGGCTGACCACGGAGTCCAGCCTTCCCCTGCCCAATGTGGCAGCACGAGGAACTGGAGCAAGGCTGCCTGTCAGTGCTGCTGGCCTTGGTGAGACATGACAGGGCAGGACAGCTGCCTGCTGGCACCGGAGTCCTCTCTGCTGGCCACCACTGCAGTGCTGAGGACAGCTCCCCTGCAGCCCATCCACTGGCCCCTCTGGCCTGCCATTCCTTGACACCAGGCCTCCCTACTGGAGCAGCCCCTCATCCTTTAGCACTCCCTGCTGCTGGGGCCTGGCCTTGGCTCACAGCCCGCCTTGTCCCTTTAACACCTGTCCACTCTTATGGAAACTGCTGGGACAACAGCCACCTCGGCAGCAGGCTCCTTTTCTGGATCTGCCAAGCACAAGTGAGGTTAAACCCACTTTTCCCTTTCACTCTGCAAGTGTGTGCTGAGACCTACGTCGTGCCAGGTGACCACACAGCTGTGGAGACTCGTGCCCAAGGCAGGGGAGCTGGGCTGGGACAGGCAGAGCCAGTGGGGGAGAATTCTCCTGGGGCTGGTCTCGGAGGAAAGTGCCAGCTATTGGCAAACTCGTTCTTCTCACCAAGAGAATGTCTTTGAGGCCCTGGCAGGTCTTGGGCCACCCAGGACTCACCAAGATGCACTCAGATTTCAATTAGCGAGGTCCAGTGTTCCGTCGCCACAGAAGGGAACACAGTGGATACAGACTGGAGTGCGTTAGTGCCCCTGCCGCCACATCTGTACGGGGACACTTTCCCTGGCCGAGAGGGAGGCTTGTCTGCGGCAGTGGCCTTGAACTGCGGCGCTCCAGCCACATCTGCACAGCTCTGGGATTCAGGGTCCTCAAGGGTATAATTTAAAGAAACTGTTTTCCCCAAGGCAGGAAGTGGCAAATGGCCCCGGAGCTATATTTACTCTGTGCATGAGGGTGTGGGCAGTTGTTGGGGTAATGTGATCGGTGTAGACTTTCATCAGGCTAAATTAGGCAGAAGTGGCTATTTTGGCCCAAACGATCCGGGTCATCTCTCACTCTCCCCACTCCCAGAATATGCTCAAATCCTTGAGAATGGTGCAGGGCAGGTGGGCAGAGGGCTTCATGGAGGAGGGGCCTCAAGGGAGACGCAGATGAGGCAGGGGGCAAGCATGTACAAATGCCCTGAGGGCCGGGGCAGGGCATGGCGGACAGTGGGGGATACTCTGGGGGCCTCATCACAGGGCCTCAGAGGCAAGTTCTGGGCCGGTCCTTCCCACTCCAGCTCGGCTCTGTCCTGGCAGGTCCAAAGGCTCCTGGCAGTTGGGTCAGTGCGGGCAGTGTCCTGCGGTCAGGCTGCCTGGGCCTGGCCACTCAGCGGGCCCATCCTGGGGAGGTGAGGCTGGACTAGGCTCTGCTGCAACACTGCCCTGTCTCCGGCAGTGGGGCATCAGGTCTTGCGTCCAGCCTTTGGGGAGGGGACAGGGAATAAGGTGACTGTCCTGAGACTTGGACATCTGAGTGGGGAGAACAGCTCCACCCAGACCAGCTTGTGGTTTAGAGTGAGGAGAAGGATCGCGGCGTTCAGACCATGGTGGCCAGAGGCAAAGCATCTCACAGACATGTCAGGTGGGAAGGTAGGGTCCTCCCCTGCAGGAGAGCCTTGGGTGCCACCTGTGGTCAGGGAGCCCCTCCACATCCCTGCGCATGGTGGGCCACGAGCACCCAGCCTGAGCACTCCAAGGGGCTCATGGAGAAGCAAACCCCAGAAGTGTGGGGGCCACCAGTGCCTACCTCTGGGTTCACTTGAGAGTGGGGAGAATCTGAAATCACCAGGGCTGGGGGCCCGGCTGGGAGGTCCCACCCTCAGCCACATTGTGGCTAGTACCAGTGGCTCCCCAAGCCCTCCAGGGGTGCTCAGGGCAGGGGGCACCTCCTTCCTCCTTCCTGGCACCACAGTGGGGCTCAGCCCTTGCCATCCAGGGCCCTCCCTCCAGGACCTCAGAGAGGGGCCATGGAGGCAGTCTAGGGTCTGGGTGATCCTGTCCTGACCTCCAGTGTCTACCCGTGGGACTCAGCATCAAGAGTGAGTATCCCTGTCCTGTCCCAGACTGAGGTCCTGAGGGCTGGCCCCACAAGCCACCCTCACCCCTCCCTCTCTGCTGTTGTAGGGGTCTTCCATGGCCGTTGCTGGCCTAGGCACTGAGGGGTCCTGCTAGTCCCTGTCCTCCTGGGGCAGTGATCAGACGAGGCCAAGTTCTCTAGCATCTGGAAAGAAGGTGGGGCTTCCGGCTGAGCTGGGCTGGGGGAAGCAGTAGATCTAGAGAGGAAAAGCTATCAAATTCCTTACGGGGAAGGCACTTCTGGCTGTCGGTAACAGAAAACCAGAGAGAGTAGCTCTAACTGGGGTGAAAAAGCATCAGGAGGTGGCTCAGCTGCTAAGGGAAACCTGATGCCATCAGGTGCCACCTTCAGGCTCAAAGGAGCTTTCATGCTCATCTTGTCACAGTTGCAAAGTGGCTGCTGCTGCTCCGACATCACATCCACAGTCAGGGAAGGAAGAAGGGGAGGAGCTAAGGGACAGCCTCTTTGTTGAGTGAATATGTTTGTGGAATCTCGCAGAGAGTTCCCGTCTAGGTGTCGCAGGCTAGAAGATGCTTGGAAGATGAGGGCCAAAATGGGCACACTGCCCTCCAAACAAGGGAGACGGGGTATTGGGTGGTGCCCGACTCACATCCAGCCTGGGGAATTTTGATTTTCATGTGTAGAACCCCCTGTCCGTGAGCCCCCAGAGGGCAGGGGTCCCTCTTTCTTCTCTTCAAAGTAGGGCTTGTCCCCAACAGGCAGCTAGCAAATACTTGGTGATGAAATGGCAATACTCATTCAAGACGGACTTTACAAACAGCACGATGAGAAAGCACCAGCTCGCTTCGCCTCTCACTGTCTGTCTCTAGGAGGCTGAAAGGACACTCGAGAAAAAGCCCCTTTTCTCCCTAAACTCTAATGGATGGTCCTTCCTCAGGAGGGGACATTCTTGGATGAGCAAACTGCAACTCAGTTGTAAAAGCGTTAGCCCCAATTTGGGAATAAAATGGATATAATGCTCTTCAACTGATAAAGTTCTTATTTTTCTTCCTGGTTGGCTGGAAAGGAATTCAGGTTGGGATTAAGGCATCCGTTTAACAGCCCCTGTGTGACAGGCCCTCTCAGGGACCGTGGCTGACCTCGGACGGGCTAGACTGGCTCAGGGACACTTGTGCATTTAATGCTGGCACACTCAATGGGCACAGAGTTCATGAAAACTCCAGAGTGACAATTCCCTGCAAACACCAGTGCTGACATACCTGAACCCACAGCCTCCGAAGATGCCAACTTAAGTCGGAGGGACAGTTGTGGGGGACAGTTCTGGCAGCTTCAGCAGCCCCTCCCTGGGTGCTCAGCCACAGGGCTGCACCCTCCTCTCTGGGTCCCACGCTCGCCACCTTCCCTGGAGCCAGACAGGGCTCCTGTGCTAGGTGGGCAAAGGGCAGGAGCGCAGAGCCGCCTGAGAATCCTCCCTGCTGGGACCACTGCCCAAAGCACCCAAACGGGCTGGGGGGGCAGGGAAGGCCTGGCTTGACCCGAATCCTCTCCAGGCCCACCCCCTGGCCTGTGCTACAGGCTTTGCACAATTCACTACTTCCTAGTGTCGTCCTTGGCCTGCAGCTGGTGGTCTCGGGGATGTCCAGTGACTTCTCTGAGCCACACTTCTCTCACTTCCAGGACCACGGAGAACATGGTTCCTCCCAGTCCCTGCAGGAGCCAGGACCGCAGCCTGGCAGGGTGGGGAAGAGAGCCCATTCACGTCTTCTTGGTTCCTGTGGGAGGAAGGGGGTGGGGCTCTGAGGTCAGCCAGCTGCTAGGAGCTCTGGGAGCCGGAGTGCTGGGTGTTGGAGCAGGCGGAGGCCTGGGAGTTTGGGGCCCCTCCGTCTCTTGGTGCCCTTGCTCCAGCACCCTGCTAGAACGTCAGGTCCAGGTGTGCTGAGCTGGACTGTGGGCTAGGGACAGCCTCCCCTGGGCCACGTGCAGAAGGGCCACTAAGGGCCCAGCACCCCTGGCCCTTAGTCCCCTCAGCAGATGAGGTGCCCAGGGAAGCAACTGTCCTCCCCCAGACCCCAACCATGGCTGAGGGTAGGGTACCCAGCCCACATCTGGCACTGAGTGAGTGGCAGAATGACTGAATGGAGGAACGAGGATTACAACCGTCCTCGGAGCCGAGCAGCCGTGCCATCTGTCACGGCGCTTGGCTCTGTTTGGGCTCACTAATTGGCGTTTTCATCTCGCCCGTGTCTCCGTTTGTCCTCTCCCAAAAGCCAAGATCAGACGCATTTCCGCCTGGTGTGAGGCTCCGCAGGCAAGGACAGTAATACCATGGCCACGTTCCCCAGGGCCCCTCCCCAGAGCGGTCCAGCGGGGCAAGGAGCATCTGATGCAGGGCAAGCTAATAAAGCTTTGCAAAACCATAAAAGGAGTTGAGGAGAAGAGAGGTGTTTTGGCACTTCAGAGTGGGTACGAAATCCAGAAAGGCATTGCACAAAATTCAGGACGTGTGAGACAGTAATGCGGGCACCCCTGAGGTGGGGGGCAGCCACAGGGCCCATGGCAGTGCTTGGGGCTGACCCAGAGTCAGGGAAGCTCCTCAGATCCTCTGCGGTGGGGTAGGTGGTAGGGGAAGTGCTGCCCAAAGCCAGAGATCGTGAGGGCAGGCTCTGGGTTCACGTCCCAGGTCTGACTCAACACACTGGGTGCACCCGTGAGGCTGGCTTCACGGCAGGACCCGGGGAGGATTACGGCATGAAGACTCTGTCGCGGGTTCTCCCCTCCATCTCTCTCTCTCTGTCTCTCTCCTTCATCTCCTCAGTGAGGGAAATAAATAAATAAACTTAAAAAGAAAAAGAAGAAGTCAGCCCTGGCACCACCCTTGGTCACTTTCAGAAGGCAAGGTGGTGTAGCCAGACCCAGGTCTCTTGGTATTGTGGTCATTAGGGTGACCAAGTGCCTGGAAGCCCACACCAATGCCTCCTGGTGCCTTTGTACCCCCTCCCCACAGAGGGGTGTTGGCTGCACTTCCAGCCCCGTGGGACCCAGGCCGGGCACCCCACGCTCAGGAGGGGTTGAGCTGGGTCTGCAGAGGCCGGCTTTCTTTCATACCGATTCCCACCTCCCCTGCAGGCTCAGGGGTGGGCGTGGTTGGGCATGCAGGCAGCCCCATGTGAAGACAGTGCCCCCAGGCTTCTTTGGTGTGCCGTGTGGCTCTGAGGTGCGGGAGCTCGACTTCTCGGAAACTCGTTTGTACCCTGACCCGGGATGGAGAAAAGGTTGCCATTTAAGCAGGCCTAGCACCCCTTCCTCATGTTGGCCCTGCAGGATCACTGCACCCAAGGGGCGGGACCCCTGCTGAAGGAGTACTTCCGAGGAAACCGAGAGGAAGGGGAGCCCCAGGCCAGCTCAGGGCTCAGCAGGGGTGGCAAGAGCCCGCTCCAGAGGAGGGCTGTGCCAGAGGAGGGCTGTGCAGATGGCTCCTACCCTGAGACGTTCAGTGCGCAGAGGTCATGACATTTCCGCCTCATTTAAAAGTTCTCTTAATTAGCATAGAGGTACTCGAGTATGCTGGGTATTATTTGGGGTTTTGCCTAGAATTGCCTCTCTCTTTCATTTTTGCTAAAGGGTGAGTGCTCTTGCCTGAAGGGAGACAGAGGGAGGGAACGTGAGAAGTCACTCCCCTGGGGCTGGGGGTTGGCTACATAGCAATCCCTTCCCCTCCCCTCTCTCAGGATTTCGTGCCCCGTGATTTCCAAGCTACCAGTCTGGAACTTGAACCCTAGAGTCAGTCATGTGGGAGGCAGCCGCCTGAGCTCCCATGCCACCTACTGGCCCCTGGAATCCTCCTTTGGCTGATTTTCCCGTTTACCTCGTCTGCCCCCTTGCTTGTGCCTTCCTTGGCATTTTCTGTCACTTTATTGGGTGGCCAGTCATAAATGCAGATGGTGGGATTTCATTTTTTAAAATCATATCAGAGTCTTTGCATTACCAAGAATGCTTACCTGTTTAATATGTATTATTCCGACCAACAGATTTGCTCTAACCTCTGTCATCTCAACTTTTAAACATACACCTTGCTATTTCATTTATGTTATCTTAACATATGGGCTAAATTGTGTTTTCAAAGCTTTCTGGAGGGACCAGTAGGTGGCATGGAGGGAAAGGCGCTGGATCCCACATGGCCAGTTTCATGTTTTAAGTTCTGGACTGGGCGGCTTGCGGCTTGAGAATCACACTGGGCATGTGTGTATGCATGCCCAAAATCCTGAAAGGAGACTGGAGGAGAAGGGACTGGGTGTGGCTACCATCCCTGCACGCGCGCGCGCACACACACACACACACACACACACACACACGGGGTGATTTCTCACTTTCCTTCTCTTTCTGTCACTCTCTGGCAAGCTCATGTGCCCTATAGCTAAAACAGAAACAAAAATAAAAACAAAAAATCTTTCTACAGTGTTTTGGAACCTCCAGGCCCTTTTAAAATATTATCCAAGTTCTTATTGCCAGGCAAGTACTTTGGGTCCTCGCCAATCAATTCCAAGAGTTACGTGCACTTTCTTTTTCTTCTACTCCCCTCCCACCTTTTGGTCTTTGTTTGCAATCCTCGAGGCTTGATACATAACAGTCTCTGTATTCCTAATATATAAGGGATATTTTGATGTCTATATTCAATTGTATAAGTGATAACTATAAATATTTTTAAACATGAAAATAGATTTTTTGCTTATCATTAAATAGTGAATGTTTGGGACCAGCAGTTGGTGTAATGGCTATGTCGCTGGACTCCAATGTGGTCTACTGAGGTTCGAGTCCCGGACCCGGTGGCTTAAACTCACACCGGGTGCGTGTGCGTGCGTGCCCAAGATCCTGAGAGGAAAAAGGAGGAGAAGGGATGGCGGTGTGGCCATGCCCCCTGGAGGATGATTTCTCACTTTCTGTCTCTCTGTCTCTCTCTGTCTTTCTGACGAGCGCACGTGCCCTATAGGAAAATCCTCTCCAAAAAAAAAAAAAAAAATGTGAATGTTCATTGTAGGGGATTGAAATAATACAGAAAAGTATAAAGAAAAGGAATGGGAAATTAAGATACTGCGTTGTTTTAAAACCACTCATTACTTGATTTAAAAATATTTTTTCAACTGGGTGTAGTACTCCATGCCTGTAATCCCAGTTACTCTAGAACCTGAGTCAGGAGGATCTTGAATTCAAGGCCAGCCTGGGCAACATAGTGAGATCTTGTCTCTAAAATATAAAAAATAATAAAAATAAAAATAGTTTTGAAGGAAGAATGCCTCCAAATATATTTCTGTTTTAAAGAGAATCTTCAAAGTCTTTTGTGCAGTTGGCTTATGAGAACTAGTTTGGCAAAGTCAGAAGGTTAACATCACAGGCTGGTGAGAAGAATCAACCCCGAAGGTGAATGTGGTTTAAAATAGTGCCACAATAAATATTGTAGCAAATATAATTTCCCTTAACAAGGGAAATTATAGTCTCAAAGACAGATATCCACAGATCTTTAAATGGTGGATATTTCAGGGAAGTCTGTTTTGTGGACAGATTTAGACAGAAACTCCACTGCTTGTGGCGAGATACAGAATAAGGACAGACTTAACTCCAAGTTACAGAAATGGTGTGTAAATATTTGCCAACTTTTCTCCCCATCCATCCTAACAGAGGCTTGGGCAGAGGCTGGGTTTTGCAGTGTCTAAGCACTTGTGTCAACTGCCTCTTATGGTGTTTTATCAAATGCCATTGACATTTATGACCTATGAAATCAGTTATAATTTTAATCAAGATTAAGTAAGGCAATATGGAACTTAAAATAATTTATTTTGCAAGCTACTCCATGGTGTCTTTGTGTGCGTGTGTCCCTTTATGTTTCTAAGAAATGCGTCCATTCTGGGCCATTTCAGATGTCATAAGTGACCTTCCTCTTAGACTTGTTCCCTGATGCCCCTATATGCTTCAGTAATTGATGCATTTGGCTGCATAAATACTGTTCATTGGTGGGCCAGTGCACTGTGATTACATTTCTCTCTTATAAAACTTTTTGTCTTATAGTTAACATGTCTCTCATTTTTATTTGTCTGAATTACTGTGTACCATCTCTAATTCTTCCCGCGCTGTCCAGCAACCATTCAATACAATATGTTCACATGGCTAAGGTACCAGATGACTTACTAGTTGTGTGTCTAACACCTTCCATTCCATCTGAACTGGTTACTTTCTAGACCGTACACCACATTGGCCTGGGATATCCTTCATCTCCTCCTCAGTGCTTTACTGAGAAGAGGCTATGGAAGGTAAATGGAATATTTTAATTTTCTCTCATACATGATTGGTAGTCAGGCTGGGTATAAAATTCCAGATTTAAAGATATTTCTCCTTAGAATTTTGAAGTAATTTTGCTGTTATTCCAGCTCTAAATGTTGCTGTTGAAAAGTCAGATCCCAGGACCAGCAGGTGGCATAATGGATATGTCACTGAACTCCCACATGATTGACCATGGTTCGAGTCCCTGACCCGGCGGCTTCAAATTCATGCCGGGCCTGTGTGTGCACGTGCCTAAATCCTGAAAGGAGAATGGAGGAGAAGGGACTATGACATGGCTATCCTCCCCAGGGGGTGATTTATTGCTTTCTCTGTCTGTCTGTCTGTCTGTCTCTCTTTCTCTCTGTGGTGAGCACACACACCTTAGAGTAAAAAAATCTCTCTAAGAAAAGAAAAGTCAGATCCCTTTCTTCGCTCCAGTGTTCTTTATGTGATCTATAGTTCCTCTCTGTAAGCTTGTATGGTTTGTTCTTTGATTCCAGCATTCTGAATTTTATTTCAGGACCCATCGTGGGTCTTCTTTTATTCACCCTGCTGGTATGTTATTCAATCTCAGGAATTAAAGTATTTTCCTTTATTTATGATAAAGCCTGCACAATGTACGTATGTGTGTGTGTATGTAAGATAAGAGAGAGAGGTGCACCCTCCATGGGTCTGGTCATAACGCAAACCTTTTCCTCCATTCTTCTAGCCCATCGGGCCTTGGGCACTCATACATGTGCCCAGCATGTTTCAGGCTGACCAAGTTGGGGATTTGAACTGCACTTGAACTGCAGTTGCCATTTGGGATCTGGTTTCTCTTGAGCTATACATTACTGCTGAACCACAGAGCCAACCTCAAGAATTATTTCGTGTCGATGCTTTGATAATCCCACCTCACCCATCTTCCTTTCCTTCTCCCAGAACATCTCCTATTCAGCTGTTGGGGTCCCGACACTGGTTCTCTGTTTCCTTATATTGTTTTCTCTCCTGTTGTCCATCTCCATATCTTTTGTTTTAACTTCTGAAATATTTCCTTTATTTTATCTTTAATGCTTCAGCTGAATGTTTAATTTCTGCATTTATATTTCTAATTTCTAATAGCACTTTTGTGTTTTCTAAATTTTCTCTCTTTTTAAAAGTTTTCCCATTTGCTGTGTAGTCAGTTTCCTCTGAGTTCTGTTTTAAGAACCCTTTGCTAAATTGGGGTTCCAGTACCAGAGTGACTAGCAACTTTACCCTAATAGAGAATGAAGGAGAGCAGCATGTGGGTGTTCAATGATGTGCCTTTCATAGTATACTTCTTTTACGAGATGAACAGCCTTACGCCTAATTGGTCAAACTCTGAACAGGGGTCTCTTACGTGGGGGAAGCTATTATCCTGGCAGGTACCCTTGTGGCTCTTGTCTGGCCTGTCTCCCATTTATGCCTCCCCCTGACCATCACTCTGGTGCTGGGAACCCTTCCTTGTGTGCAAATTCAATACACCATCACAATGGGAAATATGTTCAAAGATTTAGTACTTACAGATCCTGGGCAGGGAGGGTGCAAAGAATCAGGAAGGGAGTCTTTTGTCCCTGGGTTTTGCAAGGCAGGAAAAAAGAGGCAGTGAACGAGTGAAAAGTAACTAGCTCTGTGTGTGTGTGTGTGTGTGTGTGTGTGTGTGTTGTGTATGAATAGGGGGGTGGGTCACTTTATGTTTGTGGACAAATACCTGGAATCGTTTGTTTAAAGGAAGTGGCAGGAAAAATCAGGAAGGGGGCGAGGCTGCTAGGCAGGATTGATGCCTCTGGGTTCTTATCTCTGGTCTCAGGCTTGAGTTGTTTGGGTGTGATATTCTACTTCCAGTGCCTAGGCAGCAGCCTTTGCTGTATGGTTCCTGCTACAAGCGCCTTTTTTGGTCTGCTTGGCTGGTTTTTTGGTTTTTTTTGTTTTTTTTTTTTGAGAGGTTTTTGCTATAGGGCGCGTGCGCTCGCCAGACAGACACAGAGAGACAGAGAGATAGAAAGCAGGAAATCACCCCCCAGGGGGGATGGCCACGCCGCAATCCCTTCTCCTCCATTCTCCTCTCGGGATCTTGGGCACGCACGCACACGTGCCCGGCGTGAGTTTAAGCCGCCGGGTCCGGGACTCGAACCGCGGTTGACTACGTGGGAGTCCAGCGACATAGCCATTACGCTAACTGCTGGTCTCTGCTTGGTTGGTTTTTATTTTCTTTGTGAATTTTACCTTGCTGAGTGCTGAATACTTGTGCTTTCCTAAATACATTCTTGACTTTTGTTCTGGACGTGTTCAAGTTACTTAGAAATAGTTTGGTTCTAGGACCAGCAGTTGGTGTAATGGCTATGTCGCTGGACTCCCATGTGGTAGACCACGGTTTGAGTCCCAGACCCAGTGGCTTAAATTCATGCCGGGTGCATGTGTGTGCATGCCTAAGATCCTGAGAGGAAAATGGAGGAGAAGAGATTGTAGCGTGGCCATCCTCTGGGGGGTGATTTCTTGCTTTCTGTCTCTGTCTCTCTCTCTGTCTTTCTGGCGAGCACATGCGCCCTATAGCAAAAACCTCTCCAAAAAAAAAAAAAAAAAAAAGAAGAAAGAAATAGTTTGGTTCTTTCTTGTCTTATTTTTAGACTAAAAAAAAAAGTGTTTTTTTTTGTTGTTGTTTGTTTGTTTGTTTTTACCATAGAGTGAGCTCACAGGGCAGAGAGACAGAGACAGAAAGAGAGAGAGAAGGTGAGAAATCCTTCCCCAGGGGAATGGCCATGCCACGATCCCTTCTCCACCATTCTTATCTCAGGATTTTAGGCATGCACACACACACACACACACACACACACACACACACACCTGGTATGATTTTCAAGCTGCCAAGTCCAGGACTTGAACTGTGGTCAGCCATGAGGGAGTCTAACACCTTAACTACACCACCTGCTGATCTCTATTTTTAGGCTTTGATAGATGAGATCAGAACAATATTTAGTGTAAGAATAATTTTCCCCTCAATCGAGTCAATGTCCTTCTTATTCCTCTAACACCCCATGATTTAGGATTGTTTCTTCTCTGTTAAGAACACACTAGTGAGGCTGGATTAAAAAATCAAGACCTAACTCTATGCTACCCACAAGAAACCCACTTTAAATATAAAGACACAGTAAAGGAATTAAGGACGACTAGCATTGGCATGCCTGTCATTAGGATGTATAGGCTTAGAATATCTAGTGTTAGGATGGAAGAAGGTAAACCATGCTAATATTAGACAAAGCAGATTTCAGTGTAAACATATTCCCAAGGACAAAGGTTATGTCCTATTGATAAAGGGGTCTTTAATCAAGAAGACATAACAATTCCAACTGTTCCTACACTTAACAACTTCATAATACGGAAGCATAAAACAGCTTAAAAGAGAAACAGACAGGGCCAGTAGGTAGTATGGTGGTTAAGGCCCTGGACTCCCACATGGCCGACCACGGTTCAAGTCCTGAACCTGGTGGCTTCAAACTCACACCGGGTGCGTATGCTTGAGTGCCCAAAATGTCAAGAGGAGAATGGAGAAGAGATTGCACCATGGCCATCCCCCATGGGGGATGATTTCTCACTCTCCTCTTTCTGTCTCTCTCTGGTGAGTGCATGTACCCTATGGCAAAAACCTTTAAAAAAAAGGGGGGGGGGGGAATAGACAAAGCTACAATTTTAGGTGGAGATTTCAACCCAATAGTTAACAGAATCCAAGGACAGAAAAACCATAAAGATACGTAAGACTTAATGAAGACATTTAAGAGCAACACTATCAACAGCTTGACCTAGTTAACACTTATAGACCTCCAAATAATGACAGCAGAGTACATGTTCTACTTAGGCACACACAGAGAGAGCATTTACCAAGAGAGACCATATTCAGGGCCAAAAGCAAGTCTTAATACAGGTAAAAGGGATGAAGACATGCAAAATATATTTTCTGATCACGGTGGAATTAAATGAGAAAATAAATGAAAAGATTCCTGGAAAAACATTACAGAAAGGAGGTATCTGGGAAACCTCCAAACCTTTGGAAACTAAGCAACATACTTCTAAATAACCCATGAGGCAAAAGAAAAAAAAATAAAAAAGGAGATTATCATTTTGAACCTAATAGAAATTTTTAAAAATCCTAACTTGCAGTATTTAGCTAAAGCAGGGTTTAGAGAGAAATTTATATTACTAAATACCTCTGCTAGAAAATAAGAAAGTTCTTAAATGATTAACTAGCTTTTTTTTTTTTTTAGCTTTTTGCCATAGAGTGCATGTGCACCAGAGAAAGATTGAGACAGTGAGAAGAAAAGTGATAAATCATTCTTCAGGGGATGGCCACACCACGATCCCTTCTCCTCCATTCTCCTCTTGGGATTGGGGCACCTACACACACTCACTTGGTGTGGTTTCCAAGCTGCCAGATCCAGGATTCTAACCACGGTTGGCCATGTGGGATCCAGCGCCTTAATTACCATGCCACCTGCTGGTTCTGATTAACTAATTTTTAACATAAACTGGAAAAAATAAAAGCAAATGAAACCCAAAGTAAGCAGTAAAAGGGGAAACATAAAGATCAGAGCAGAAATGATGGGGCCAGCAGGTGGTATGGTGGTTAAGGCACTGGACACTCCTACATGGCCGACCACGGTTCAAATCCCAGACCTGGTGGCTTGCTTTCTCACTTTCTTTCTCTCTGTGTGTGTGTCTCTCTCTTTGGTCAAATTAAAATGAATGAATGATTAAATAAATTAAGATAAGTAATTTCTTTAAAAAATGAATAAAATAAGGGAGAAAAGGAAACCAAAACCTACTTTAGGAAGATAAATAAAATTGATAAATCTGTATCCAGATTGATCATGGAAAAAGAGAAAAGACACAAAAGACTGATACAGGTATCAGAAATAAGAGAGGTGGCATCACAACAGACTTTATACATATTAGAAGAGCAACAAGGAACCAGCAGTTAGCGTAATGGCTATGTTGATGGACTCCCATGTGGTCGACTGCAGTTCGCGTCCCAGGCCCAGTGACTTGAAACTCACGCCGGGTGCGTGTGCGTGCGTGCCCAAGATCCCGAGAGGAGAATGGAGGAGAAGGGATTGTGGCATGGTCATCCCCCCTGGGGTGTGATTTCTCGCTTTCTGTCTTTTTGTCTCTTTCTGTCTGGCGAGTGCACACGCCCTATTGTTAAAAACCTCTAAACAAAAAAAAAAAAAAAAAAAAAAAGAAGAGCAACAAATCAAATATTATTACCCACATAGTGAAAGAAAAATTCCTTGAAAGACACCTTCAGGGACCAGGAGATGGTGGAATGGTTACATTGCTGAACGCCCATGTAGTTGACTGCAATTTGAGTCCCGGACTTGGTGGTGTAAAAACTCATGCTGGGGGCCAGATCTAAAATGGTTGACTGCAGTTCAAATCCCGGTCTGGCTGCTTGAAAAACATGCCAGCAGTGGTGTGGCTAAGGCACTGGACTCCCATATGGTCGACCACAGTTCAAGTCCCAGACTTGGTGGCTTGCTTTCTCACTTTCCCTTTCTCTCTCTCTGTCTCTCTGGTCAAAGTAATAATAACAAATACAATTAAATAAATAATTAAAAAGAAAACAGAAGAAAAACATGCCAGGCACATGTACATGTGTGCCCCAAATCCCAGTGGTATAGAGAAGGGATTGCAGTGTGACCATGCCCCATTGGGAATGCTTTCTTACCCACTTGCTGGTGAGTGCCTTCTGGTAAAAAAAAAAAAAAAAAAAAAAAAAAAAAAAGTAGGATCAGCAGATGGCATAATGGTTACATCTCTGGATTCCCACATAGTCAACTGTGGTTTGAGTCCTGGATACGGTGGCTTAATCATGTCAGGTGCATGGTGCGTGTGTGCCCAAGATCCCAAGAGTAGAATGAAGGAGAGGGGATTGTGGTATGGCCACCCTCCCTGGGGTTGGGATTTCTTGCTTTCTATCTCTCTGTCTCTCTGTCTCTCTCTGTCTCTCTGGTGAGTGCATGCACCCTATAGCAAAAATTTCTCTTTAAAAAAAAAAAAAGTAAAATCTCAAGGCGGTCACCATAATCCCATGGAAAGGAATTCCAAATGCTCTGCTCTCAAGGAGGTGGATGGACCATAACCCAAAGCCTTTAACCGGCAGCGCTGTGGCTTCCTTTCAGACAGTGCAGTATGGGAGCAGCACAAAGGGTAACTTTACAGAGGACCTGGGCAGACACACCCAGGCGGGAGACCCAAATCAACAGCGACAGTTACGGGTGTCGATGCGATCGCTTGAAAAGGGCACTTCACCTTTGTGGTCTTCCTTCCCAAACCCACACATCCGATTTAGTCAAGAGAAAGCATCAGACAAATCTCAACTAAAAGACAGTATGCAAAATTCCTTAAAGGTACACCTTAAAAATGTCAAGGTTGTCAAAACCAAGGAAAGTGTGACAGGTTGTCATGGCCAAGAGGAGCCTAAGGCGGTATGATGACTAAATGTGACAGAGTGTCCTGGAGGAGATCCTACAACAGCTAAAAAATAAAAAAGACACAGAAACGGGAGGAAAGCAGACTAGAGAATGGACTTTAATCGCCGGCCGTCAGCGAGGGCTCACCCTGCGGCCTGGCGCGCCACACTGGCGGAAAGCGCTAGCAACAGGAGAAAGGGGCCGAGGTATGCAGGCACTCCGTACTATCCTTCCTCGCAATTTTGCTGCAAATCTAAAAAACTATCCTTATACAAAGTTTTTTTTTTTTCCCTGGGGTTGGTGGCAGCAAGTGGTGTGAAGTTTAAGGCACTGGATCCCACATGACCACCTCCGCAGTTTGAGACCCAGACCTGGTGACGAGAAACACACCGGGTGTGTGTACATGGCCCAGATCTCTGGAGGAGAGTAGAAGGGTAGGGGCTGCGGCATGGCAAAAAGGTGTGGGTTTTTTTTTGTTTTGTTTTTAGATATTCAGAAGATTTGAATAGATATTCTCCAAAGATATAGAATGACCAGTAAGCACATAAAAAGATTCTCGACATCATTGCCATGAAAAAATACAAATTAAGGCTGCAATGAGATCTCACCTCACACCTAGCAGGATGGCTAGAATTGAAAAGACCAGCAAAATTGGGGCCAGCAGATGGTATAGCGGTTATATTGCGGGACTACCACATGGCCGACCACGGTTCGAGGCCTGGAGCCAGTGGTTTGAAAATCACTCCGAGCACGTGTTTGTGTGTTTGTGTGTATGTGCACACCCAAGATCCGAGGAGGAGAATGGAGGAGAAGGAGTTGTAGCTTGGTCATCTCCCCCAGGTGATTTCTTATTTTCCCTCTCATTGTCTCTGTCTCTCTGGAGAGCATATGGGCCCTAAGGCAAAAATCTCTTAAAAAAGAAAAAAAAGACCAGCAGAATCAAGTGTCATTACATGGAGAATCACACCCTCAGACGTTGCTGAGGGGAATTTGAAATGGTACAACCACTTTGAAAAATAGTTTGGCAGTTTCTGAGAAAGTGAAATCTACATTTACTCCCCAATGCCACTACTAGGTATTTACCCAAGACCAGTGAACGCACGGAACCACACAGATTTGCACATGAATGTTAAAAGCAACTCCTTTACCTGGAGGCAACCCAAATGTCCACTGAGAGGTGAATAGACTGAAAAAAACAGAACTGCATCCATCCCATGGTGTCCTGACTCAGCAATGACAAGGAATAAACCGCTGATACACACGAACGTGGATGGCTCTCCTCTAAAGTGGGGCCGCCGCCCTCTTCTTCCTACCCCACACTGTGTGATTCTGTGCATATAAAATCCTACAGAATGCGCCGTAATCTAGAGTACGAGGAAGTAAGTTTGGCCAGCAGGTGGCATGATAGCTAAAGTGCTGGATTCCCAATTGGCCAACCATGGTTTAAATCCTGAACCAGGTGGCTTGAAAATCTTGCCGGGTACATATGTGTGTATGCCCAAAATCCCAGAGGAAGAGGCATCGCAGCAGGGCATCCCCGGAGGGTGATTTCTCACTTTCCTGCTGTCTCTCTCTGGTGAGCACACTAACCCAATGGTAAAACTACCCCCCAACACACACACACAGAGGAAGTAGGTGGTGACTGTCAGAACAGTGGGGTGGGAGGTGCACAGAAAACGTTGGGGGTGAATGTGTTCCCTCTCTTGGTTGTGGTGAGAGTTCCATGGACATACAGGTGTCAAAACTGAAATTTATGGTATGTGAATGACACCGCCATAGAAAAACTTGATTTTGTTTTTTGCTATAGGGCACACACAGTCACCAGAGAGAGATGGGGAGAGAGAGAGAGACAGAAAGTAAGGACGCTGCAATCCCTTCTCCTGCAATTTCCTTTCAGGATTTCGGGCATGCACACACACAGACTCCCAACGTGGTTTTCAAGCCAGTGGATATAGGACTTGAACTACTCAGTCAGCCGTGTGGGATCCAGCTGTTTTAACCACCATGCCACCTGGCTGGCCCACTTGGAAATGGGTTCTGAGTGTTATAGAGGATGTCATATAGTGGGCATGCATGTGGACACACAGCCCGAGGTTCCATCCCATCCTCAGCCCTTGGGCCACGTGTCCATGTTCAAGGCAGGACAAGAAGGAGGAGGGTGGGCAGAAGACAGGGGAACAGAGAGCCTCAGCAGACACAGGGCCCCCTCTAGAGGAGAATGAAAAGCTTTAGCCAGGCGCTAGCCAGAGCACCCCTGCCTGCCCCATGGCTGCACGGCGTGTAGCAAATTCGCCTCTCCTCTGTGGAAGAGGAAGGCAGCACGCGCCGGGAGCCACACGCCAGCCTTCCGCACAGCCTGCGTGACAGGAGATTCAGTCCCAGGCTGCGCGTGGCCAGGATCAGGGTCATAGCAATGTTCTCATTCTGACCCATCTCTACTTCCTTATACGAGACCCACTGCACACCTATTCTGTTTTCCTACAGAATTGTGTAAGAATCACCAACCTCGGGGCCAGCAGGTGGCGTAGTGTTTAAGGGCACTGGATTCCCACATGGTCCACCATGGTTCGAGTCTCGGACCTGGTGCCTGGTTTTCTCCCTCTCCCTTTCTCTCTCTCTCTCTGGTCAAATTAAATAATAATAATAACAACAACAAATGGAATTAAATAAATAAATGATTATAAAAAGAAACACTGACCTCTACTTCCCTTCTCGGGTTTAACATTTTGCACTGATATTCACACTGGATCCTGGCCTGCAGCTCACATGCACGCCGGCTCTTTCTCTCTCTCAGCTGGTTTTTGGCATTGCTCTTATGTTAGTTTCACAAAAATAACCCAGAGGATTTTCTTCTTTTACCTCCAGTCCAAGAACATTCTAAATATCATTGGAATGATCTGTTTCTTGAAGGCTGGTAGGAATTCATCTATGAATTCTTAGATGTAGTTCTGTTTTTTTTTTTTTTTTTTTTTTTTTTTTTTTGAGAGGTTTTTCGCTATAGGGCGCGTGCGCTCGCCAGACAGACAGAGAGAGACATAGAGACAGAAAGCGAGAAATCACCCCCCAGGGGGGATGGTCACGCCGCAATCCCTTCTCCTCCATTCTCCTCTCGGGATCTTGGGCACGCACGCACACGCGCCCGGCGTGAGTTGTAAGCCACCGGGTCCGAGACGCGAACCGCAGTCGACTACGTGGGAGTCCAGCGACATAGCCATTACGCTAACTGCTGGTTCCCTAGTTCTGGTTTTTTTACAATGTTTTTAATGAAAGTCTAGTTCATTCAAGTTTGCAAATGCTTTAGAATAACGTACAAACTATTACTCGATCATTTTAATTTCCTTTCTTTCTGTGACTTTTTTCCATTGTTTCCCCTAATTTTGTGTTTTAATTTTTATTGGTTGATTGATTGCTTTTAAGTTTTTTGCCATAGGGCATGTGTGCTCACCAGAAAGAAACAGTGAGAGGGAAAGTGAGAAATCACCCCCGCCCACAGGGGATGACCATGCCACAGTCCCTTCTTTATTCTCTTAGGATTTGGGGCATGTAGACACACATGCCTGGCATGATTTTCAAGCCCCCAGGTCCGGGACTTGAACCGCGGTTGACCATGTGAGAAAGCTTAGCCACAATGCCACCTGCTGGCTCCAGTTTCGTGTGTTTTACACTTTCTATCTTACTCTGAGCAAGCTGCCCAATGCCTATTTCAGAGAGTTTCAAGACCCACCCTGAATCATTGATTCTGGATGTATCAGTTTCACTGTTAACTTTCATTGTTTTCTTCTGCTTTTCTTGGTTTGTCGATTTTTTTCCTAGTGGTTTGGAGAAAAGGTGTGTCTTGTTTTGTGCATCCTTGTTTGCTTAGGAATGTGTGTGTTTCAGGGAATTTATAGCATTGGCTGCCGCCCCCCTCCCCCAGATTTTGTTCAATCAAGTTATCTGTACTACCTAGAGATGTAGTAATAGCTTTAGTAATTTTTTAAAACTCATTCGTTAAAGAGATTTTATGCTTGCAAGGGCCTGAGAGGAGGACTTTTTTCCCCTTAGGTTTTTGCCATAGGGTGCATGTGCTCACCGGAGAGAATAGTGAGAAATCACCCCCATGGGGGATGGCCATGCTGCAGTCCTTTCTTCATTCTCCTCTTTGATTTTGGGCATGCATGCACATGTGCCTGGAGTGATTTTTCAAGTTGCCAGGTCTGGGACTTGAACCACAGTTGGCCATGTGGGAGTCCAGCACCCTAGCCACCATGCCCACCTGCTGGCCTCTAAGAAGAAGACTTTAATTCCTAGCTGTGCTATTCCCATGCTGTACCCTCCTCCATGACTCAGTCAGTGGACACAACCCTTTCTCTATGTTGAAAACTATTGGGTCAGCCTGTGACCTTGTGGTTAAGGTGGCTGGATCTCACACGGCCAGCCTCTGGTTTGAGTCCCAGACCCAGTGACTGGAGATACACTCTGGGTACATGTGCTTGCATGCCCAAAATCCCAAAGGAGGGAGAGATGGAGGAGAAGGGGTTGGGAGTGACCATAAGTGACCGTAAGTGGTGCTTTTTGCTTTTTTTCTTCCTCTGTCCTGTGAGTGCATACACCTTCTGGCAAATTAAGGAAAAACAAAAAGAAGAAAAGAACGCAGTATTAAGAACACCTCTCAGGAACAGCAGTTGGTGTAATGGCTATGTCTCTGGACTCCCATGTAGTTGACCACGGTTCAAGTCCTGGATCTGGTGGCTTAAACTCATGCCAGGTGCATGTACGTGTGTGCCCAAGACCCCGAGAGGAGAATGAAGGAGAAGAGATTGAGGCATGGCCATCCCCCCCCCGGGGGGGGGGGTGATTTCTCGCTTTCTGTCTCTCTGTCTCTCTCTGTCTTTCTGGCGAGCGCGCATGCCCTATAGCAAAAACCTCTCAAAAAAAACCCCACAAAAAAACAAAAAACAAAACAAAAAAACACAAAACAAACAAACAAACAAAAACGCCTCTTATAGCCTATTTTTTTTTTTTGAAAGATGGAATTGTGTCATTTTAAAATATATGCTTCTTTTCAGTACCAGCAGAAGGCGTAATGATTACATTGCTGGATTCCCACATAGTTTACTGCGGACTGAGTCCCAGACCTGGAGACTTAAAACATAGTGGGCGCGTGTGCATGCATGCCCAAGATCCCGGAGGAGAATGGAGGAGAAGGGATGGCAGTGTGGCCATTCCCCTGTGATTTCTCACTTTCTGTCCCTCTGTCTCTCCAGTGAGCGCACATGCTCTATAGCAAAAGTCTCTCTCTCAGAAACAAATAAATAAATAAACGTATGCTTCTTTTGTTTTGTTGTGGTAAAATATACATAATATGAAATTTACCATTTTGATCATTTTTAAGTGTACAATTCAATGTCATTAAGGACATTTACAGTGTTGAGACCAGCAGTTAAATAATGGCTATGTTGCTGGACTCCCATGTAAGTCGATCAAGATTCAAATCCCAGACCCAGTGGCTTAAACTCATACCGGGCGCATGTGCGTGTGTGCCCAAGATCCCGAGAGGAGAATGGAGGAGAAGGGATTTTGGTGTGGCCATACCCCCTGGGGGGTGATTTCTCGCTTTCTGTCTCTCTGTCTTTCTGGCGAGCGCATGTGCCCTATGGCAAAAACCTCTCAAAAAAAAAAAAAAAAAAAAAAGGACATTTACAGTATTATGCAGTTAATCACCCAATTTCCAGAATGTTTTAGCATCCGCAATGAAACCCTGTCCCATTAAACACTAATTCTCCATCCCTCCCAGCCCTGCAGCCGTTCTCCCTTCTGTATTCATGATTTTGACTACTCTAGGGACGCATGTAAGCAGACTCACACAGTAGTCGTCGTTTTGCGCCTGGCTTATTTCACTCAGCATGTCTTCAGGGTTCACCCATGTTGTAGCACACGTTGGAATCGCCAGATAATGAAGGCCAGATAATGATCCATTGTAGGGCTGTCCTACATTTTGCTTCCCCAGTCATGCCTCAACGGACAACCCTCGGTGGGCTGTTGCTACCTTTTGCTAACGTGAAGCGTGGGTGTGTAAGTGTCTCTGCTTTTAATTCTTTCGGGTATATACTCAGAAGTGGAATTGCTGGATCATATGGTAATTCTATTTTTAATGTTTTGAGGAACTGCTCTACTGTTTTCCATAGCAGCTGCACCATTTTCCATTCCCACCAACGGTGCACGAGGGTTCCAATTTCTCCACATCTCTGCCAACGCTCGTGAGTCCCTGTTATCTGATAACGGCCATTGTAATAGGTGTGAGGTGGTATTTCATGTGGTGTAGACTAATGTTTGACTGGTCTTCGTAAGGATTCCACGAGAGCTTGAAAAAAGCACATGCTATATTTTTCAGAGTTGAGGTTTAGTACAAACTCTATATGGAACTCTTTAATCCTTTTTTCTCTCTTTAAATAATCATAAACACATGGGTATATGCGTACATAGATTTTCCCCCTCCTTGCTTTCCAGAACAGGGATCTGTGATACGCTTGTCTGCATGTGGCTCTCCCCTCCATCCTTCTACTGGCCACCTGGGGTTTCCTGCTGTGGGTGTACCATGGCCACATACCCGTGGAGTCACCTCCTCTCTGGCCATTTGCCAAGGCTGCAGCCCTAACAACCAGGGTCCCCACGTTCCTACACTGAGGAGCGTTTGCTTTACGGGACAGACACCTGGGGCTGGGAGGCTGGGTTGAAGGGAGGGTGGGTTGTACACGTGCGTAATCATGTTGGATTGTTTTCAGAACTGCTGGTACCTTTCTAAGAGTGCACCTTCCCCCTGCCCCCCCCCCCCCGCCCCCAGCCGCAGACATGCCACATTCAGTACATCCTGGAGCTGTCTCTGTTACTCACTGACATTTCCCGCGCCTCCAGCAAGGGGTGTGTTTCCACTTCCTCCGGCACTAGAATCAGATCTTCTCTGACATTTATTTTGCCATATGAACATTAGTTTTATGCAAATCCCAACCAACGGAGAAGGAAAAAAATTGTTCAAGTTTAAATTGAAAGCGCAATCCAGATTACATACAGTTACACAGTAGTTTTGGTGTAACTGACATCTTTATGATATTAAGCCTCCCCACCAGGGATCTGGGGTGTCCTTCCAAAACCACAAGGTTTAAATAGATGTTATTTACTTCGTATGGTTTCTATAGCTTTCCTTGGTAAATTTATTCCTAAGTCATTTCTTTTTTTTTTTTTTTTTTTTTTTTTTGGAGAGGTTTTTGCTATAGGGCGCGTGCGCTCGCCAGACAGACAGAGAGAGACAGAGAGAAAGAAAGCGAGAAATCACCCCCCAGAGAGGATGGTCACGCCGCAATCCCTTCTCCTCCATTCTCCTCTCAGGATCTTGGGCACGCACGCACACGCACCCGGCATGAGTTTTAAGCCACCGGGTCTGGGACACAAACCACGGTCGACTACGTGGGAGTCCAGCGACATAGCCATTACGCTAACTGCTGGTTCCCCTAAGTCATTTCTTTTTATAATTTTTGCAAATGGCAAATGATCCCCATTTGTTTCTAGCATGTTATGGATAATACGGGGCCAAACTATTACCTTTTAGATAATAATGTTATCTAGCCATCCTGCCACATTCTATGACTAGTTCTAGTAGGGCTTTTTAAAAAAGAATTACTTTAATTAATTAATTAATTATTTTAATTTGAGCAGGGAGAGACAGAGTGAACGAGAGAGAGAGAGAGTGAGAAAGCAAGCCGCTAGGTCCGGGACTCGAACTGCAGTCAACTATGTGGGAGTCCAGCGTCCCTAACCACCACACCACCTGCCGGTCCCAAGTTCTAGTAGGTTTTTACTGGAGTATCAAGTTGTGGTTGTTGTTATTAGATATCTGATTGTATAAAAGAGACAGAGAGGGAGTCTTCTAATTTGTTACGATAGATCATCATTTTATTTTCCTGTGAAATTCAGTAGAAGATCTAAAACAGTGCTGACTCCCAACAGCAGCTGAGTGTCTCACGATCGCAATGCAAGTGAGTGTGCCTTCACTGCGCTGTCTGCTTCCTGCGTCCACCGCAGGGCTCGCTCAGTCTCTCTCCCTCTTTTATTTTGGGTTATGTTTTCTTTTAAATTTCTTAAGATGATAATGAAGTTCCTATACTTTCTATGTTTGATTGATTGACTGGTTTATATTGACAGAGGTGTGTGCTCACGAGAGGGGGGGAGAGAGAGAGAGGGGAGACAGAGAGAGAGAGATGCTGCGTGTTTTCCAAGCTGCTCGGGATAGTATTAGAACCAGGAGTAGGCCGTGTGGGTGCTGACACCCTTAACCACCAGGCCATGGGGCCAGTCCTGCTCTTCTTTAAAATTAAAGACTGTAGTTTTTCCTCCCTCAACAGTTTTAGCCATAGACCTTAAGTGTAGACATGCGGTGTTCATTTTTCATTGCTTCCAAGGATTTTTTTATGGCTTTCTTTTTTATTTCTTATCATTTTTTAAAGAATTATTTTTATTTATTTATTTTAATTTGAGCAGGGAGAGACAGAGTGAGCTAGAGACAGAGAGAGTGAGAAAACAAGCTGCCAGGTCTGGGACTCGAACCATGGTCAGCTATGTGGGAGTCCAGCGTCCCTAACCACCACGCCACCCGCCGGCCCCGTCATTCCTTATCATTTGAAGAATTAGTTAGGTATGTGTTTCTGAGTTTGAATTTCTGTAGTTACAGATTTGGTCATCTTTTTAGGATTTGTTACTTGTTTTGATCATGATCATGGAAGTTGGGCTCTAATATCTCTGGTTTTTAATTTGTTAAGGTTTTAGATTCATTTGATTGTGGCGTGACTTACACTCAGTAAACATTGCCTACTTATGGGACCAGCAGATGGAGTAGCGGTTGCATTGCTGGACTCCCACATGGCTGCTGTAATTCGAGTCCCAGGCCTGGTGTCTTGAAACTCACACCAGATGTGAGTGCGTGCGTGCCCATGATCCTGGAAGGAAATGGAGGAGAAAGGACACTGAGCATGTGTGCATGTGTGTCCAAGATCGTGGGAGGAGAATGGAAGAGAAGGGATTGTGGCATGGTCATACCCCTGGGGGGAATTTCTCACTTTCCCTCTCACTGTAACTCTCTCTCTTTCTCAGGCTAGTGTATGCACCTTCAGCAAAAACCTCTTATAAAAAGTTGCCCACTTGGGACCAGCAGTTGACGTAATGGCTATGTCGCTGGACTCCCACATAGTCGACTGCAGTTTGAGTCCCGGACCCAGTGGCTTAAACTCACACTGGGCACGTGTGCGTGCGTGCCCAAGATCCCGAGAGGAGAATGGAGGAGAAGGGATTGCAGTGTGGCCATCTTCCCTGGGGGATGATTTCTCGCTTTCTGTCTCTCTATCTCTGTCTTTCTGGAGAGAGCACGCGCCCTATAGCAAAAACCTCTCAAAAAAAAAAAAAATTGCCCACTTAAAGAGTACATTTCAGGGACCAGCAGTTAGCGTAATGGCTATGTCGCTGGACTCCCATGTAGTCGACCGTGGTTCGCGTCCTGGACCCGGTGGCTTAAACTCACGCCGGGCGCGTGTGCGTGCGTGCCCAGGATCCCGAGAGGAGAATGGAGGAGAAGGGATTGTGGTATGGCCATCCCCTCTGGGGGGTGATTTCTCGCTTTCTGTCTCTCTGTCTCTCTCTGTCTGTCTGGCGAGCGCACGTGCCCTATAGCAAAAAAAAACCTCTCCCCCGTCAAAAAAAAAAAAAAAAAAAAAAAAAAGAGTACCTTTCAGTGAGTTTTTACCATTACCATGATCATCACCACAGCCCCTTCTAGTCTGGCCCCCAACCTCTGCCCCAGATAATCCCAGATTTGCTCTATTACTACAGATAGTTTGTAGTTTCATCTGCATAAACAAAACAATATGATTTATATGTTTTTTCTTTCTTTTTTTTTTTTTTTTTTACCTAGCATAAACATTTTGAGATTCTCCTGCCACCAGCCTGGTGATTAAGGTGCTGGACTCCCACATGGCTGATTGTGGTTTGAGTCCCAGACCTGTCGGCTTGCTTTCTCATTTTCTGTGTCCTCTTATCTCTTTCTGTTGAGTGCACATGCCCTAAGAAATTTTTTTTTAAATAATAATAATTTTTTTAAAATTTATGAATCAGGTGGTTTATGTTCTTGTTATTGAGTTGTAAGAGTTATTTATGTATTCTGAGTATCAGACCTTTACCAGATATACGATTTACAAATATGAAGGGCCTTCAAAAAGTTCATGGGAAATTTACAATATAAAAAAATTTGGATTTCATTTTGTTACACTAAAATAAACTCATACTTTGCTATCATTTTTTTCAAAAATGTTTTAAAGTCCCTTTGTATTTTTTTCCATCTTTGGCTTATCTCATTTATTTATTATTGCCAGAAAGCATATGTGCTCACCAGAGAAAGAGAAAGAGAGAAAGCACCCCCTAATGGGAGTACGGACATGTTGTAATCCTTTTTCTTCCATTTCTCCTTCCCACTAGGGTTTTGGGCAATCATGCACATGCTCCTGATATATTTTTCAAGCCACAGGGTATCAGGATTTGAACTGCAGGTGACCGTATGAAATCTCATGCACTTAACAGCTGTGCTACAGAGCCAGCCCTTCTTTTTTTTTTTTTCTTTTTTAAAGAATGACTTGTTTAATACATTTTTTTTTTTTTTCGATTTGACCAGAGAGAGACAGAGACAAAGTGAGAAAGCAAGCTGCCAGATCCGGGACTCAAACTGTAGTCAGCCATATGGGAGTCCAGTGCCTTAATCGCCACACTACCCACTGGCTCCTCTTTTATTATTTTTTAACAGTGACTTTTGAAGAGTGAAGGTTTTTAATGTTGATGAAGCCAGTTTATCCATTTATTAAAAGATTTATGGTTTTTTTTTTTAAGAAAAATTTTGCCAGGGGGCACATGTGTTCAACAGAGAGGCAGAGAGAGTGAGCGGGAGGAAGCACCTTCACACACACACACACACACACACACACACACACATACAATGAGGCATGATCATGCCACAATCCCTTCTCCGGTTCTCTATCCTGTCAGGTTTTTGGGCATGGAGGCCTGTGTACCCATCATGTTTTCCAAGCTACCAGATGTGGGATTCAAACCCGGTGGTTGGCCATGTGGGATCCAGCCCCTTAATCATCAAACCATGGGCTGGCTCCAAGATTCACACTTTTTAAAGCTTATTTCCTAACAAAGAGATAGACATGTGTCTTTGACAGAGTTTCACCACCTCCTAGCCTTCTAGACAGCCAGAGGTGCACTCGGGGTGTTCTGGTCAACCCAAGATTCAAACCCAGGTCTTGCATATGGCTATAGTATGCCTGGCAGAGCCCTGTCGTTTGTGCCACTGCATCTGCTCCAAAACTCATCCTTTCTTTGTCCCCTGTGAAAGAAATCTTGCCTAAGCTAAGGTCACAGAGGTTTTCTCTTATGTTTTCTTCTAGAAGTTTTATCATTTTAGCTTTATATTCTGATTGATCTTGAGTTCATTTTTGTATAAGATGTGAAATAAGGGAAAGTTTATGTACTTCTTTATTCTGTACATGGATATCTAATTGCTCCAGTGTCACTTATGGAAAGATCATCTTTCACTCATTGAATTTCCTTTGTAGTTTCATCAAGCTAATTGATTACGTGTGTTCGAGTCTATTTCTGGACTGTCTATTCTGTTCTATTGATCTGTATGTCTGTTCTTTGTTTATGCCATGCTATCTTGATTACAGTAAGTCTTAAAACCAGGTAGTGTTGGGACCAGCAGTTAGCGTAATGGCTATGTTGCTGGACTCCCATGTAGTCGACCGTGGTTTGTGTCCCGGATCCAGTGGCTTAAAACTCACACTGGGTGCGTGTGCGTGCGTGCCCAAGATCCTGAGAAGAGAATGGAGGAGAAGGGACTGCGGCATGGCCATCCCCCCAGGGGGTGATTTCTCACTTTCTGTCTCTCTTTCTCTCACTGTCTGTCTAGTAAGCGCACATGCCCTACAGCATAAAAAAAAAAGAAAAACCTCTCCCCCCAAAAAAAGAGAAAACCAGGTAGTGTAAGTACCCTAAAGTTTTCTCTTTTTACAAAATTATTTGAACTATTCTAGGTCTTTTTCCATTTCCATATAAATTTTAGAATCAATGGGTAAATTTTTCAAAAGAAGTTTACTTGCATTTTGCCTGGGGGTAGCACTGAATTTATAGATCAATCCAGAGAAAACTGATATTGTAACATTGTGGAGAAAATATCTTTATATTCATGTAAGTCTTTAATTTCTCTCAGCAATTCTGTAGTTTTCCATGAAACAGTCTTGCATGTCTATTGAAAAATAAGGTCTTATTGGGTGGTATGGTGGTTAAGGCGCTGGGCACTCCCATATGGCCGACCACAGTTTGAGTCCTGGACCTGGTGGCTTGCTTTCTCACTTTCCCTCTCTCTCTGTCTCTCTCTGGTCAAATTAAAATAAATGAATGAATAAAATTTAAAAAAAGAGGGACCAGCAGTTAGCATAATGGCTATGTTGCTGAACTCCCACATAGTCGACCGTGATTCGAGTCCCAGACCCGGTGGCTTAAACTCACGCCGGGTGCGTGTGTGTGCATACCCAAGATCCCGAGAGGAGAATGGAGGAGAAGGGATTGCGGCATGGCCATCCCCCCGGGGGGGGTGATTTCTCGCTTTCTATCTCTCTGTCTCTGTCTGTCTGTCTGTCTGGTGAGTGCACGCGCCCTATAGCAAAAACCTCTCCAAAAAAAATAAATAAAAAAGAAAAAAAGAAAATTAAGGTCATATAATATTTTATGTGTTGGACAGTTTTGCTAATGGAATTCTGTTTAAATCTCACTTTCTAACTGATTACTGCTAGTATATAAAAATTTGTTCATTAACCTTGTGTCTTACAACCTTGCTAAATTCATTTGCTGGTTCTAGTAGTGGTTTTGAGATTCCTTAGGATTTTCTACACAGATGATAGTGTTTGTTAATAAAGACAGTTTTACTTCTTCATTATTAACCTTTCTGCCTTTTATTTGTTTTTCTTACCTTAGTGCAATGGCTAGGTCTTCTAGTCCTTTACCTATAAATGTAAATAGAAGCAATGAGAGTGAGTGTTCTTTCTTTGTGTTCAGTATTTCATCATGGGTTGCATAGTTTGCCGAGGTTTTATTTATGGCTGAGTATATGATAACTATCTCTTACATTTTTAAAATGTATCAGTCACTAAATATTTATTGAGCATCTACTATGTGCTGGACACTGCTGTAGGTGCTAGCGATATAGCCATGAGCTGTCAGCATCTCTGCTCTCATAGTGTCTACATTCTATTGGCAGAGACTGGCAATGGAAAAAGGCAGATAAGATCAGCCCCATAGCACAATGTGTATTAGGAGCCATATTACATATGACTGACTGCAGTTCAAATCCCAGCCCTGTTGGTTTGAAAACCATGCCCACGCATGTGTGTGCAAGTGTCCCAAATCCTGACAGGATGGAGAAATGAATGAAAAAAATCATGACGTAACCCTGCACCACTTTGCGGGATATTTTATTCCTCTCCTTTTTTCTGGCAATGAAACCAAAGGCAAATGAACATTCATGATCATTTCAGGTAATGGCATGTACTATGTGGAAAAGTAAAGCTGGATGATGACGGCTTTTATTTTGCCTATTTTTAATTTTGGATGCATATTCAGATTTATAATCAACAAGAATTTGTGGTTTAGTATATAGGGTCCAGTTTCATTCTTTCCCGTAGTTCAATGATCCCATCCAATATAGGGAAATCCTGGGCTTTTTCCAGGGTCTGTTCTGAGCCCTCACCTCTCTCTGGTCACAAGTCTGAGCCTCGCGTTCGTGTATTCGTGGTTCTGTGGATGGGCTCTCTGCTCCGATCCCCCTTTTCTTTTTAAAGAATTATTTATTTAATTTTATTTATTCATTCGCTTTATTTTTTAATTTGACCAGAAAGACAGACAGAGAGAGAGAGAGAGAGAGAGAGTGAGAGAGGGAAAGTGAGAAAGCAAGCCACCAGGTCCGAGACTTGAACCATGGTCGGCCATGTGGGAGTCCAGCACCCTTATCCACCACGCCACCTGCCGGCCCCTCCGATCCCTTTTTCTTCTTCCTCCCCCTGCACCTTTGCCCACTGTCCCCGTATCTGGTGACAAGGCTCTCTTTGTTCCTCTGGGTGTCCTGTGCTGACTTCAGGGCCCTTTTGCATTTCTGTATGTAGCACTCTGAGCTTGTTGGAGCTCACATTCTCTTGTTAATGCTTTCGAGTCTGAGTAGAGAGAACTGATATCTTTACATTATGGAGTGTCCCAGCCCAGGAACATAACGAGTTTTTATTTATTTAGATATTGTTTAATATTTTATTTAATCTTATCATTTTCTTGTAGTTTTATTTCAAGTATAAAATATTTTCCCTTTGTGAGAATTGATTATAATCTAGATGCAACTTAGTGACCAGACTGGAACAGAAAAGATATGAGTGAAAAATTGGTGACACCGAACAGCCGGCAGTGTAGGTGACAGTTACACCCATGTCCTTTTTGTTTTTTAAATTTTGCTAGAGAGTGCGTACACTTTCTGAGGAGAGAGAGAAGGAAAGTGAGAAAGCACTCCTGGGGGTGGGAGGGGGGGGGGGGGATGGCCATGCTGCAGTCCCTTCTCCGTTCTCCTCTCCTCTCAGTTCTTTGGGCATGCGCGCTCACCTGTTTTTCCAGCCACCAGGTCTGGGACTCAAACCGCGCAGTCGACCATGTGGAATCCAGCCCTTAACGGGCACACTGCTAGCTGGCATGCATGTCCGTTCTTTTAGTTTCGATAAATGTGCTATGGTTATGTGAGATGCTGGCATTGTGATTCTCTTGCAAATCCAAAACTATTTCAAGATCATTTTTTTTTTGAAAGCTGAGTGGATTTATTTTATTCCTTTATGTTTCCGTTTCCTTTCATACCTTTACATATATTCTAAATTATCTACCTTCTGCCTTGCTGTATTTCACACTGAAAGATTTCCATCGGTCATTTCCCTGTCCTTTTTCTCTTTTTTCCTTGTAACGGTGGGAATTGTGTACCGTTGTAATGTGAACGGTTTTCTAGATCATCTATTTGCAGAAGCCAAAAGAACTCTTGTCATGTAAGCACAAACGTTACTCAGAAAGGACTTGCATCCAATAAGAAGACAAACTGATTACCCTAAACATGTCATCCCTTTAAAAAATAGTATCCCCCTTTTTTTTTTGTTTTTGGAGAGGTTTTTGCTAATAGGGCATGTGCACTTGCCAGACAGAGAGAGAGACAGAGAGACAGAAAGTGAGAAATCACCCCCCAGAGGGGATGGTCATGCCGCAATCCCTTCTCCTCCATTCTCCTCTCGGGATCTTGGGCACGCACGCACATGCGCCCGGCGTGAGTTTAAGCCACCAGGTCCGGGACTCAAACCGCGGTCGACTATGTGGGAGTCCAGCGACATAGCCATTACGCTAACTGCTGGTCCCGATATCCCCCATTTTTTTACACTCTTATCCCAGTAAAAGCTTCTCTACATTTTCTAACCTCACCAGTACTAACATTTTGTTTTTCCCTCTCAATAAAATATAAGCTCTCTAAAAGAAAATGCATTACACTGGGCCCTGGCAAGCAATGACCAGCCACGGAGGCTCAGGCTGGGCGGTTCCTCTAACGTCCATGGCTCTCCTCCTGGCCCCAACTCGAAGCTCCCCGCAGGGTTGGCAATGCAGTGTCCCCAAAACACCAGGTTGCTGTAGGTCTCCAGCAGCACATCCTTGTGTGGAATCTTCGGAGCATCTCCCAGGCCCTGCCACTGCTCCCAGGTAAAGTCCATAGCGACATCCTCAAATGATATGAACCGCAAAAATGGATTCATTTTCTTTCTTTCTTTCTTTTTTTTTTTTCTTTTTAGGAGAGGCTTTTGCTATGGAGCGTGTGCACTTGCCAGACAGAGAGAGACAGAGAGACAGAAAGCGAGAAATCACCCTCCAGGGGGGATGGCCAGGCCGCAATCCCTTCTCCATTCTCCTCTTGGGATCTTGGGCACGCACACACACGCGCCCGGCGTGAGTTTAAGCCACTGGGTCCGGGACTTGAACCACAGTCAACTATATGGGAACCCAGCGACATAGCCATTATGCTAACTGCTGGTCCCATGGATTCATTTTCTTAATCCTTGACAAATACAGAGGTTTCTAAAATCATAGCTTCATAGACAGCTTGTCCGGCAGAGCATGGTCAGCACAGCGGCAGATTTTCCCCAGCGACCACGCAAAAGGACAAGGCAAATCTTTAAAAATTAACTTTAATGCACATGATGCACTATGTTTAATGTACAGTCAAATGGGGTGCACTCATTTTTTAAAAGAATTATTTATTTAATTTTATTTATTCATTCATTTATTTTAATTTGACCAGAGAGAGACACACACAGAGAGAAAGTGAGAAAGCAAGCCACCAGGTCCAGGACTTGAACCGTGGTCAGCCATGTGGGAGTGTCCAGTGCCCTAACCACCATGTCACCTGCTGGTCCCCAGGAGTGCACTCATTTTAAGCGTGCACTTACAATGCAGGGGAACACTGACGAGTACTGACCATAGGGTGGCTGCCATACATAAGGAGTCCCAGGAAAACCTGTCTGGGAAGCTACTCCAAGGTGGGCGAAGCTCTGGGAAGTGAGCGCCAGCGGGAGCTGCATGTGCAACGGCCCTGGGGCAGGAACATCAAAGGCGCTGACTCCAATCCCCTCCCCCCCCCCCCATCCTGGTCTGCAGGAAAAAAACTCAGCTCCACCAGCTCCTGCTTCTCAGAGTTCAGGTGGAGACAGGTATTAGCAGGGGCAGTAAAGGGAGAGGACCTGGAGGTGAGAGGGGGCAGTGAACAGAGGGGGAGGGCTCTGAGGGCAGGGTGGAGGCCTACTCAGGGAGGCACTGCTCCCTGCCCACCTCCTGGGAGGGCATAGGTGGACTCCAGGGTTGAGCCTGGCCTTAGGCCTGCCGGGTGCGGCTGGGCACCTCTTACTCTTGCAAACTCACGCCCCTCTGGCAGGTGCTCGGTGCATATTGGCAAGTTGCTGTCTCTTCCTGGTGTGAGATTTCCGTATTATCCTGCACCCGCCCTCCCCCATGTGTGGGACCTGTTCCTGGGTGGGAACAGGTGCAAGGCATCGGGGAAGTGGGGTCGTGTCCTACCCCCGGGGACTACTTCTGACTCTATCTTACAGGGGGTCACCAGTGCTCCCATCCCCACTTCTCAGAGGGGAGGGAGGGGATACATGAGACCCTAAGAAGAGCCAGGGAAAGGATGGGTGGGCGCCTATTGCCCGACCCCTATATGGTAATCCCCAAGCCTTGGCAACCCTGTCACCCTACAACCGGACTCCTGGGCTCCAGTGTTTCCAAGGGCCAGGGTTGGAGGTGTCCCTATGTGGTCATAACGTGGAACCACTCTGTGCCTCAGTGTCCTCATCTGTCAAAGGGGTGATGTCACAGCGCCTCCCTCTCAGGGAATATGAGGTGGATGGGGACACCCACAACCGCAGTGTGGGCATGGGGAGTCACAGAGGCCAGGCACAGGTGCGGGGGCTAGTCCACCTGGCGTGGGTGCCATGGGGCACCAGGTTGGGGGACCAGGACAAGGAGCCCAGGCGCTGCTGCTTAGTCCCACCCCTGCTTGGCACAGGCTCCCAGACCACCTGGCTGCGTCAGCCCTGCCTCTGCGGCATCTGTGCCAGGAAAGCAAATGGTACATTGGGTTTCGGTGCCAGGAACAAGCTTCCTGCAGTTTCTGCTGCGGTCCTGGCTGTGCCTAATGCCCAGATTTCGTAAGTGGTTCTGGAAGTAGTTCCAGGAGCAGTGTGTGGGGGAAGTAATGTCCCCTGCAGAGGCAGGTAGGAGGGGCGCGGTGACACAGAGTCAGGAAGACCCAGGGCGAGCCTCGGGGAAGCATCCCTTGCAGCAGGGCTCAGTGCAGCCGGTGCTCAGTAGACGCCTGTTTCAGTGACTAGACCCTGGAGCCTGCGCGGAGTCGGAGGCATGGGCTTAGGGACCCAGCTCCGAGTCTGGGTAGCCCCTCCAGCCCTCACCCCAGCCCCTGTACAGTTTCCCTCTTCGGAGAGATGTGAGTGAGAGGCCAGGCTCACTCACCTCTGCTTTACAGTCCTCGTACCCTCCAGGAGGGCGCATGCGCTCTGGGGCACTCTCGCTTTAGAGCGATTTAGCTTGTCGTAGGGCCTAAGAGTTGTGCAGAAACAGTCAGGGTTGTGAGAGTTTGTTCTTGCCTCCTCCAAACACCTGCCAGAGACATTCTGGCTTAATTATCTGGGGAACTGATGGAACAAATTGTAATCAAGTCTACTCTAAGATGCCGCTTCCCTTGAGTCATTGGCCTAAAATCTGCTTTGCAAAAATGTGCAGATGTGACTGAAAATTGACCATGAGGCGCCCAGTTGTCTGTTATGGTCTGGATCTGTGCCATTGGTTAAGCACCTAGTACAGGCTGGCCCCCTGTCCCCACAGTGACAATGGGGGCCATGCTGGTCTCCCCACATCCAAGTTTTTTTTTTTTTTTTCCGGAGAAGTTTTCACTATAGGGCGCGTGCGCTCGCCAGACAGACAGAGAGAGACAGAGAGACAGAAAGCGAGAAATCACCCCCCAGGGGGGATGGCCACACTGCAATCCTTTCTCCTCCATTCTCCTCTCGGGATCTTGGGCACGCACGCACACGTGCCCGGCGTGAGCTTTAAGCCACCGGGTCCGGGACGCGAACCGCGGTCGACTACATGGGAGTCCAGCAACATAGTCATTACGCTAACTGCTGGTTCCCCCCACACCCAAGTTTTAAGCCCACATGGCCAGGGGCCACACTGTGTAGGCATAATGTAGCCTGATGAACATTTGGTTTTCAGACCAAAGCACTCATCCAAAAAACACTTTTCTTTCCAGCTGCAGCTGATGGCCTTCTGAATAGTCCCTCTGCCCACAGGAGGCCAGAAGGCAACCCTTGGCACAGACTCCTGCAGAAAAGGGCATCTCTCCAGGTTAAATACTGCTTGGACTAGTGCAGTATCAGAGTAGTGACGGCAGTACCCAGGCCAGGGACATAGAAATGGAGAACATGGAGAGACAGAATCAGAATGTGGAGTTTCTGGATTCAGAGGGATGGGATGGAGAGGTACATCTGTACAGGTGGAAGAGGGATGGCAGTGTGAGCCTCTACCCATATCGACTTGATTGGGAGAATCGTGTGCATTTGCACTTGACAGTTTATACTCAGCCAGGCTGGGACAGTCCTGAGGAGGTCTGACGTCAAAGGGTCAGAGCACAGAGGCGAGCTTCTACAGAGCGGTGCCTAGAGAGGCTGAAAAGCAGCAGAGATAGGCAACACGGCCCCGGATGAGTGTGGGAGAGGCGCTGAGGGTCCAGGCCATGAAGGCCCAGGCCAGCAGCCCCAGTGTCCCACAGTGCTGAGGGGCTGGCTGCTCCTGGCTGAGATCCGCTGACCTGCTGGTCACCCCCCTTGGTGACACTGTGTGCCCAGGCACAGCAGGGGCTGCTCTGCTCCGGGGAGCTGCCACAGGGCCAGGGCTCACTGTAGTGCCTGCCGCGCTCGGAGGCTGTAATTACACGTCTCCGTCCTGTGGGCCGAGTCACAGAAGGCGTTCAGGGAGGTGTTTGTGGGGCCTGTGAATCAGGAGCTCATGAGAAAAGTGGTGGCTGGCACAGTAGAGAAATTAGGGCCTTGGAGTTAGTGACGAGCAACCACCTGCAGCCTGGGCCAAGGGCCACCACCCCCCGACCTGGCCCACAGACACCTGCTCTTCAGTCCGTGTCTGCATACCCCACCATTCCTTCCACCACCGTCAGGGGCTGAGCCTCTGCTGAACATGGGACCCGGGGGATACACGTATGTACACATACACCACCACGCACACAACCGTACTCACGCACGATCACACAGCCACGTGACCTCACTCAGCAGCACATACCGGTGTACACAAAATAACAACCACAGGCGAGTGTGGAACCACAGAGAGGTGCCCACACGAACAGCCACGACACGGCTGAGTGCGCACGTGCACACACACGCTGTCTTACAGGACAGGCACACACTCGCACCTCGGACAAACCAGCACGCCAGCGCATTCACTCGCCTTTCTTGCGAGGAGATAGGAAGAACGTGCCAGACTCGGGATAGTGTCCTGACGTCCCGGAGTGACGGGGAGACCAGCCCAGGCCCTGGGCACAGCATCTGAAAGGGGCGGCCTGACTCGCTACCTTTCTGTCTCCAGGGGCCACCAAGGATATGGGGAAGATGCTGGGCGGTGACGAGGAGAAGGACCCCGATGCGGCCAAGAAGGAGGAGGAGCGCCAGGAAGCGCTGCGCCAGGAGGAGGAGGAGCGCAAGGCCAAGTACGCCAAGATGGAGGCGGAGCGCGAGGTCATGCGGCAGGGCATCCGCGACAAGGTGGGCACCTCGGCGGGAGCGCCCTCCTGTACAAGGCAGCAGCCTGTGCGGGTGCGGGTGGGGCTCTCTGACCTCTCTGGGTGTGAGAGGGTGCCTGCGGGGGCGGGGGAGGGGGACGCAGCTGGGGGCTCATCTAATGCACAGAGCAGACCCTGGAGCTTTAGGGAGGTGATCCCTGGGGTAACAGGACAGGTGAGATGACAGGTGTCCATGGCGGGATTGGGGGTCGTTCTTGACAGCAGGGCCTGTTCTGGCCCCTGGACACTCCACTCTGAGGAGGGGCCCTCCAGGAAGGCATGGGGCTGGGCTGCCCCTCCAGGGAGTGTGTGCGCGCCTTCAGGGGTTCCACAGTGGGGGCTGCAGGCCAGGCTGGGGAGCGGTGGGCGTCCAGCAGCAGCAGCTGCAGCTGCTCCTGCGTGGTGTGGGTGACAACGGCCGGGCATGGCAGCCGGGGAGCAAGGTGCCCTGTCACAGATGGGGATGCTGTGGCTGAGTGCGGGAGCCAAGGCCCACGCACCCAGCCCAACCACAGCCATCTGCATGCTGTCTTTTGAGGGTGTGTCCCTCCAGGGGCCAGCGGCAGCAGTAGGGACAGCCCAGGGAGGAGCCCATGTCAGGTGGGAGGCTTGGAGGAGCCCTGTGGGAGCAGCTGGGTCGGTGCTGCGGCTCTGCTGTGAGCACCTGTGAGGGAGATGACAGGGGAGGTGGGGGGCCTGTGCTCATGGCTGTCACTGGGCCAGGCACCCAGTGGGAGACAGAGGAGGTGACTTTGGGGGCACTGCCTGAGGCAGCCACCACCCCAAGGTCTGTGTCACCTGGGTGGGAAGCAGTACACCCCAAGGGGGCTGTTCTGGGCCAGTTGAGGTGCTCAGGCTGGGGGGAGGGCTCAGGCCCTGGGAGCCCTGCCTGCTGCCAGTGGTGCTCCAAGAAGGTGGAGAAGCTGTCACCTGCTCTGTGTCCGCCATGTTCAGGGAAGGGCCAGGTCTGCCGAGCCTCACATGGAACTTGCACCTCCCATGGTGCAGGGGGCAGATGCCATGGAGGGGCCAGTAGATGGCATAGGCAAGACACGTCCAGGTCCCTGAGCCCCCGAAAGGCCAGTCGAGCGGTGCCTCCCCACCCCCTGCCAGATTCTCCCCGAGTCTCCAATCACCAACGCGTCCCACGTACCATGTGGTGCAGAGTGGCCTTTGATGGGTGATGGGGCTGCCTACCCCAACATCCCCATCACGGTCACTGGGTGCTTTTCTGGGGGGGGGGGGGGGCTGTGGACAGTAGCTGACACATCCTTGCCCCTACACCCAGAAGACCCAACCCTGCTGTAGTCAACAAGTCACACTCAGGGCTCTCCGAATCGCTGGGGAAGGGTCGGGAAGTGCCCCAGCAGATATCGGAGGTGGCTGGCCCCTGCCTAGATTGTACCTCGAAAATGGTAGTGGGGGGGAGGGGGAGAAGGGAGAGGGGGAGTCAGAGGGCAGAGAGGGATAGAGAGAAAATTAGGGGGAGAGTGAAAGACAGGGACAGAGACAGCGACAGATCAAGAGCAGCAGAGACAGAGAGGCAGAGAACAGAGAGAGCCAAGGGCCACAGACACCCAGGCAAAGCCGAGATAGGAACGGGGTAGCAGGGGTAGGGTGCTGAGCGTGGGACAAAGACAGTGAGATGGGAGTAGAGGGAGAGGGCAAGGAGCTTGCCGGGGCCTGGGGCCCATGTAGCAGCTGTCTGGGAAGTCTGTCCATCTGTACGTCTGTCTGTGTGTCTAGGCAGTGTCATGAGAAAGCAGACTCTCCTGGGAGGTTCTGTTGACAGTCATGCAGGGGGCGCTGGCCCATTCCGGGCCCATCTCATCCTTCTGGGTCACCAGAGCCAGGTTGGGGCAGGCACAAGGTGGTCATGGCCAGGCTGCCAAGGACTGTGGGGAGAGGGTTAACAGGAGCCAGCGCCAGCATGGCTCCCACAGAGGCGGCCCAGGGCATGCACACTGCACCCTCGCAGGAAACAGGGAGGCGACCGGGGAGAGCGGGCCCGGGTGAGGCAGAGGCTTGAGACTTGGCCAGCTACATTTGCTGTGGCTGCCGGCCAAATTGGACCCTTGACAAGGGTTGAGGCAAAGAGCAAGAGGTGATTCCTGGCACCCCCAAGGTGACCTTGGTGACCAAGGTAGGCCACGTGGGGACAGCTCCTCTGTGGCTCCCTGTGCGGTCCTGAATGGAGGCCCAGGTGCAGGATTCCGTGGTGCAGGTTGAAGGTGGTAGGCCTGGCCCTGCTGTCCTAGGCTCTGTCTCTCCAGGCAGGTGTCAGGTCCCTCAGCGCCGCCACTGCCCTGGGGGGAGGTGCAATGCCCCCCCTGCTGCCCACACTGTCTCAAAAGGCCCCCGATGTCCACCTTCCCCACCACTCTGTTTTCATCCACTTTTCCTAGAGATTGTGAAGGAATTCATCTTCTCCTGATCCAGGTTGGATATGGGGAAGATAAATGGGAAAATACACAAGTTAAAACCTCCTAATAGGACCCAGTAGCTCAGATGGGAAGGGTGGCCCAGAGATGGGGAGGCTTGTTGCTGGGCGTCCCACCAAGACCGCAGAGATCCAGGTGTCCAACCCAGGAAGACCTTGCTGTCCACAAGAGGGAGCATGAGGACCCTGCTGTCCTGGCCCCAGGACTGCCCCAGTGCCTGCAGGAGGGTCCCCAGCTGCTTCCCTGACTTGGTCTGGGCCCAGTGGGGAGAGTGGGAGGTGCGGGCGCTTGGAGCCTCACATCTGCTACAGAACAGCTTGCAGACTCTGGACGCCTCCTCTGTCATCCACCACCCCACACAGGGTCCTGGAAGTACCAGCTTCCCCTGCAGTGAAGGTCACGTTGTACCCAGACACCCCAAGCCTCATGCCTGCACGGTTCTCTGCAGAGTCCTTCACTCGGGTCTTTGATCGGGGTGCCCCTTCCTGCCTCCCCTGTTCTCCAGAAGCAGAGTACACTCTTCCTCCTGTGGGCATGAGGATCTCCCTGGGGTCAGGACAGCAGGGCTGGCACCATAATGCTGCCCTGAAGGGGTAACCCCCCCCCAGATGGTCCTCACTGGGCAGACCCAATTCTCATTGGTATTTGCTTCCTCCAGCTCCCCTAGGCCATGTACATCGGCCCACCCAGGCATCTAAGGGGCTGGGTAAAGAAGCCCATTGGCAGCTGATGTTTCTCAGGTTTCTCTGCAGGTGGGCACTGAGGGGCTGGCCCCAGTGCTCCTCAGGTGACCACAGCCCAAGTGAGTGTGCCAATCAGGACTGTCTCAGGAGGTGGGGGCCGTTCCTCCCTTCCTCCCCATCAGGAGCCATCTGGGCAGGTCTGGGCCAGCCAGGGTGGAGAGATTGGCCCACCTGTGCTTGATTTGCATACCCACTGCCTGATTTGCATACCCACTGCCTGATTTGCATTCTAGTCACCCACGCTGAGCAGCTGAGCCAGAACCTTCCGTCTGGGGAGGAGACAGGCCCAGGCATGGCGCTGTTGGGTCTGAGCACCCACTGGGCTCCTGCCCTCCCCTGTAGGGGACTGCTCTGATGGTAACAGGTCCCACGATTGCCGGCTGCTGGTTGGTCATTTCGTTGGTCCTCACCAGTGATTGACACCCCTTGCCCTTTTTTCTCAGTAACACAGTGATTTCAGGACTTAGCATCAGGGCCAGCCTGGGTCCCCCTCAGTGGCAGGAACCACAAGCTTTGCTTCCTTGTGGTCTGTGAGGTGGCTGGGTGTCTCCTGTGGTCATGTCCTCAAGGTGCTGTTCCTGGAGACTAGCTGCCTGGCGTACCGGCCACGAATGTCCAGACTAGGTGCAGCTAGGCCATGTCTCTGCAGCTCAGAAGCCTCAGGACCAGGTCTCGGCCGGACCGTGGAAGCCAGGTCCCTGGTGGAGCCAACTCAGGAGCCCAGAGTGACTGCAGCCTCAAAATGACCTTGAATCTCAGGAGAGGGACTGGCACTTCAGGCCAAGCTGAGAATGACCTATGAGTTGATAATAGGGCCTGGGGTCTCCTTCTGGGGTCTACCCAGAGGGGAGGACCTGAAACTGTTTGCAGACAGGGTCTCCCCAACCCTATGGGGTCACTTCTCTGGCCAGGGAGATTCCTGAGACCAACCACACACCGTATTCCCGCTGTCACCCATGTTTTCCTGAACACCTTGCTGTGAGGGGCTGGCAGCATCGCCTCCTGGGTGGGTCTGCAGACCTCGGCCCCCACACACGTGGTGCCGCCGTGTGCACAGATGCTCGCCCACTGTGGGAGCCTGTCTAGCTCCACGGCCTTGGCTGGAGGGAAGCTCTCGCTGGCCTGACCTAGTTTCTCCCCAGCCCACGCACCACCCCACAGGACACCGAGCCACCGCTCCCTCCCCTTCTCGTCCGGTGAGGTTGTCTGTCCCAGAAGGACCTGCTCCTCTTGCAGGTCCCACACACAGTGCCCGGCCGCTGACAGGTTCTGTCTCCCTGACTGGCCTGCAGTGCTTGCAGGGCCCCAGGGGTAACGTGCCCATCCCTGTCCTCATGGCCTTACTATCAAGACTCCCCCACACACACACCCAGCACTCCCGGGTCTGTTAGCGGGTGCAGGGGGGTGTTGAAGAAGCTTAGACAAGCCCCCGTCACCTCGCCTCAATGGCGGGCCTCAGGGCCTTGGCTGAAGGTGGCCCTTGCCTCCCGCACACATGGAAATCACCTGCAGCCCCAGGTGGGAGGAGGGGTGCCTACATTGTCCTTGGCAGCAGAGGGAGGGTGCACACAGACAGCCCCCGTGTGGGAGCACAGGGACAGGTCTGCCACCAAGGGTAGAAGCCCACGTTCTTCCAGGGAAGGGCTGGTGGGGAGAAAGGTGAACCAGAACGGCCCGGGGTGGGGTGTTCTCCCGGGCAGAAGCACCTTCCCCGAGGCAGGCATCCTGCGCTGAGTGCCCGCCTGCAGTGCTCTGCCGTCTCTGCTCTGCCCACGGCTGGCACCCACAGGCTCTTTTGAATACCCCTTTACCCTCTGTGACGGCTCTGTTCCTGGGCCTGCCTTAATCTGCAACCCTGGGCCTTAGGCCAGCCGGAGTACCTGCAGAACTCAGCTCACGGATGAATGAACAGCCCACCCCCAGACCCATACCTAGCCCCCCAAACCATGAAGGCCAGCTCGATGCTGTTCCCACCAACCCTAAGGCAGCAGGAGGCTGTTTCTTGATTCTAGGTCCTCACCGTGACCGCAGGCTGACCGGTGTGGGGACTCTGTCCACATCGAAGCTCATTCCGGCAGGGCTGGGGAGGGTACTGACGACATGGTGGGGAAGGGTGTGTGTGTGTGTGTGTGTGTGTGTGTGTGTGTGTGTGTGTTTCCTGGGGCTGCTCTAGTTAAGGCCCCAAACCCAGGTGCTTGCAATAGAACTGTATTCTCTCATAGTTCTGGAAATACGGAGTCCAAAATCAAAGTGTCAGCAGTCACTCTCCCTCTGAGGAGTTAGGGATGGAGATTCCCGTTTCCTTGGGGTCTCTTGGCTAGGCACTCCAGTCTCTCTCCATCGACATCTTCCTGTCTTATAAGGACATATGCATCGTATGTATGGCCCCTCAGATCCAGGATGGTCTCATCTCAATCCGTACCTCACTTAAATCTGCAAAGGCCCCATTTCCAAATAAGGGCACATGTGAAGTTCTAGGTGACACGAATTGGGGGGACAGTATCCAGCTTAGAACAGAGGGGAGGCTTGGGGACAGACACACAGAGGAGGTGAGAACTAGGAAGGACAGAGGGGGACTCTGTGAGGTCCAGTTGTGTTGGCTGAGGCCACACCTAGGTTGGGTTCCAGCACATCTAATCTCTGCAGGGGCAGAGGGGCTGCCAGGAGCCGGGGTCATGGCTGTATTCAAGGGTCTTTGGCCAGGCATGGGGATGTGACTGTAGGTCCTCAAACCAAGGAGCTGGGCAGGCATGTCCCCAGGGAGTGACTTCTCTCCACCTTCCCTGGGACACCCACTGTCTCGGCCCGGGGTGAAAGCTTCCAGGAGGAAGGACCACACCAGGAATGGGGAAGGAGCCAGGAATGGGGGTGCTGAGGTGTCTCCCTCCAAGGGAGACTGGAGCTTGCCTGGGCCCCACTGATCCATTGCAGCTCCTTGGGCAGCTTTTAGATGTCCCTCGTTCTCTCTGTGGGGGGAGGGGTGTCTCCCTATACCTCTGGCCACCTTCAGTGAGGTCACTTCTTCAAAGGTCCTGGTGGCCATTGGCTCTCAGGGGCCAAGAGTTCCCTAACACTTTTTTAGCTGCGGGCACCACCTTTTGGGGTCCCTGGGCCAGTCTCCCTATTGCAAGGAGGGCCCTGGGAGTTGGGCCAGGCCTGCCGGGGCTGCGGAGCGGGGGCGGGAGGCTGACCTGCGCCTTCTCCCTCCCGCCAGTATGGCATCAAGAAGAAGGAGGAGCGCGAGGCGGAGGCCCAGGCGGCCATGGAAGCCAACTCTGAGGGCAGCCTGACGCGACCCAAAAAGGCCATCCCCCCGGGCTGCGGGGATGAGCCGGAAGAGGAGGACGAGAGCATCCTGGACACGGTCATCAAGTACCTGCCCGGGCCGCTGCAGGACATGTTTAAGAAGTAATGCCCCCGGCGCTGGGCCGCAGCCGGCGGAGCCCCGAGCCCTCCCCCCCGCCCCCCTGTACTGACCCTCGCGGAGGCCCCGAAGGGACGTCGGGAGCAGAGTGCAGCCCCTCAGCGCCAATATAAGCCATAGTCCTAAGTCTGTCTTTCCCGTGCCCCCCTCACACCTCTGGAGCCTCCGCCCACCCCTCCCCCCCGCACTGCCATTACCACCCTCACCGGGCAAGGGGCGCCCGCCCCCCCCAAGGCCCCTGCAGTCTGTGCGGGAGGCTGGGGGGGGGGTGGTCAGCCCAAGTGCTGCGCGGCCCAAAGGTGGTCGTACCCCGCCCCCTCCAGAGCCCGGGACTTCCCTAACTCCCCCATCGATCATCGATCGCCGTCCATCCAGCAGCGCCCGAGGCCGGGGCCACCGGAGGGGCCAGCCCCTCGACCACCGTCCCTGTGCGCCGTCCTGGTGTTGGTGGGTGCACTTCGGGCCCAAACTCAGGAGCACAGCCATAGTGGGGGAGGGGAGACGGCGGTGCGGGGCGCGGTAGGAACGCGGCCGGGCAGCTGGCGCCTGCGCCCCGCCTCTAGGTCTGCCTGGGCCGCAGCCCCCTCCCGCGCACCGACCCCGGAGCTGTCGGATCGTGCTTCTCTGCGTCTTCCTGTTCGCGGGTCGCCCGCCCTCCACTCCGCGCCATCGGCACTCTTCCTCCCCTCTGCCTCCTTGTCCTTCCCTCCCTCCTTCGCTCACTCCCCTGGAAGGTTTTGCTTCTTAGGAATGACTTGGCCGTGTTCTAAACTAAGAAACAAAGCAATAGTTTTGGGGGACCGGGCGGTTCTCTGACACACCCCGAGTTCCTTACGAGCATCCCTGAAGCTCCCGCTGTGCCCTTCTCCGGGCCCCTCCCTGGACGCGGGGCAGCCCTCTCCTCTCCCTGACCCTCTGTCCTCTTCACCGCGGGTGGCTGTTGGTTCCCCCTTACCTTCTCTCACCCACTTACACCTTCCACGGGAGCTGGGGAGCCTGAACAACCTGTAGCCCTCCGGGGCTCGTGCTGTGACCTGGGGACCTTCGCGAGAAGATAAACGGCCCAGCGACGCTGGGGCTCGGGCGTCCCTGCCCTTCTCTGCCCGTCCCCCCGTGCGGCTGCAGGGTGGCCGAGCGGGGTGCTGCGCCTAGGGTTGAGGGCTGCGGGGCGTCCTCCAGAGCCGACCCAACCCGGGCGACCGACCCCGCCCCCGAACCTGGCCTCGCAAGCCCTCCGTGCTCCATCCTTGTTTAATTTGCATCACAATATGTTGAATCTCAGGAAAATGAGGTCTTCTGTATTCGACGAGTTTTATCTAGACCGAAAGGCCCTCGCCTCGGTCCCCCGGGGCCTTTCTGTCCACATCAAAAACGCATTGTGTCCACGTGTTGCGGGCCAGGGGCGTGGCTTGGCATTGACCTTCATGACCTTACATAGCTCTTTAGAGAAGCCATAACAATTAGACTGCAATACTAACACAAACGCCCCTCCGTTCCGAGACGAGAGCATGCCCCTGGCGCTGCGCGGCCCGCGGCGGCGCGGCTGCCCGTGAGCCCCCGGTCCGTGCTGTCGCGCCCGTCTCGCTCCCTCTGCGCCCTCTCTCTCAATCCTCCCGGGTCCACGTCTTTTTAAATGCCTGTTTTCACACTTTAAAAAGCCAGCTCTGAGCAGACCAGGCGTTTTCTCGTGGAAATCCCGCATCCCCTACCCAGCGCATGGGGCGCCCCGGGCCGAGCTTAGCGTAGACCGTGGATGTCGTCCGTCCGTCTGTCCTTGTGCCTGCGCCTCCTCCTGCATGTCGGGGGCCCTCGCGTGTGTTCTCTCCGGATGGAATCACAGCCAATAAATACCACAGTGATTTCACACGGCCTGGCCACTCCTTCCAGAGTTCCGAGTCCACCCAGAGATCTGACGGCGGTGCCCCCGAGAGGTGCGCCCCCAGAAACTTACATCTTCCTGCGCGACAACCAAGCCCTCCCGTATGCTCATGACTTGCCAGTACCCCCTGCTCTCGCTGGGGCAACCGCAGAGTCTCCCCGTCAGCCTGACCCGGTTCACCCGCTCTGGCCCATTCTCCCCAGGACAGCCTGGAACAGAACGATCTTCACCTAAACTCGGACCTGCCTTTTCTGAGCCCGTCTGCAGGCTGCGTCCTCTGGTGCTCCATTCCCTCTCACAATAAGCCCTTCCCTCCTCATAGCTCTGTCAGACCCTGGGGACCAGATCACACTGCCAGTCATGCCCAGGCCCACCATAAGCAGGAGATTCTTGTTCAGTCCAGCCCTTGCCTTCCTCTGGGGGCTGTTCCCCTCCCTGCACCTGCGCTGCAGCACAGGGGGGATGCCTGGGCTGAGGCCAGATGCGGCTCTCTGTCCTGGCACAAGGCACCCCAATCCCAGTTCAGCTGACAGCCCTTCTACCTCTCTTCTTGGGGGGAGGTTCCCCTGTCCTCCCATGCCCAGTCTGTCCTGCGTGCTCAGTCCCACCCTGAGAGGCTGTGGCCACTTGTGTCCCCGAAAAGGCCCTGTGAGATCTCGCTAAGGAGGTGGCCCATTAGTCTCCCTGGATCTGCCCCACACTGCTGACTGCGGATGCACAAGGGGCTGTCCTGCTAAACCTGCCCAGTCTCAGGGGGCAGAAAGGCCACATGTGCCCGCCACTAAGCTGGGCTCTGGGTGGAGCCCTCCTTCTGGATGCCAGGTGTGATGTGGGGGGAACACGTTTGACTTCAAGCACATGGAGGGAGGTCTCCCATTACCCCTCCACTGCCTCTGGGGGTAGTGTGGACTCTCCACTGAGGCACTCTGCGTGGCCCAGGGTGACCTTCCACCTGCTGAGGAGACAGCAGTTGTCCCCTCCTTCCCTGAGCCTGAAACTGGGACCAGAAATCTCCGCAGCCTCCTCTGTGGCTTTGGCTTCTGCACACTGCCCTCAACATGCTTGCCCCTACCAGGGCGCTCCAGAGGGCCCCTTCCTTTCAGCCTCCACTGCCACCCCATCCCCAAACTATGGCAAAGACTGGTCTGGACCTCTCTTGGGCTTGAGCAGTGACCTAGATGTGCTAGGTGACCTGGCCAGCCTTCTCTGGAAAACCCAATCAGCGGTTCCTCCAGTGTCTGACCGGTGAGACCCTGGCCCACCCCTCACCCTTGTGTGACAGGGTCTGAGGCCTCCAGGCAAAGTGTTTCCAATATGCCACTTTGTCCTGTGTACAGGGATAATCCTCACCCACTGATTTTCTAGTAATTGGAGGCAAACAATAGATGTCGAGTGGTGATTTCTGATCTGTAGGAAAATTAAGCAGGACGAGGGGCAGGGAGCAATGCAAAGGTTATTTCATGAGCGTTGGGGAGGCCCCTGTGAGGGGGCTGATGTGCAAGACTGGAAGGAGAGGAGGGAGGAGCCATGGCAGGGGATCATTTTTATGTTCTTCATGCGTCAGAGATGGTCCCCAGTCCCGGCGCAGGGAAGTCCTCTGGTCTCCAGGTCCAGCTGTCTCCTCTGCCTGGTCCCTGAGGGCAGCCAGCCCTGCACAGGCCCATGCAGGCCTCTGCTTGGATGTCTGTTTTACCCTCCTCTCTAGTGACAGCACTCGATGATCATCAGCGGCCTCTGAATCACAGGCCATCCAGCCAGCAAGGCTTTCAGGAGGTTTGAAAAGATGCGGCAATTAAGGAAATTGTGTCTAGGTCTGCTATTATAACTGTCAGCGAGACAAATCCCGCCGTCCACTACGAAGACAGCGGGGGGCCAGTGAACCCAGGTCTGAGCCATCACAATTTGGAAACAGCTGCACTACTCTCCTGAGGTCTAAAAGGAGGGGGCGGGTAGGGTGGGAGGGGAGGGGGGTTGGGGAGTGCCTAGAGCCAGGAGGGACCCTGGGTGCGTGCTGGGTGTCAGCTACACCTGCATGGTCTAGAGGCTAGAAGGAGCCTTAGTCGGGATCCCAGCCAAATCCTACACGACGTGGGCTCTAAGGCAGTTTCTAGGGACAGCTCCCGCTTCAAATGCGCCACCGCCGGGACTCCACCCTTGGCTGGAGACCCTAGAAGACCCGAAACCAGTAGCAGCCAGTTCCAGAGTAGCAATCTAGCGGGCAGGAAGGAGGGGCCCTGAACAGTCCCCGCCCCCGGCCGACCTGAGCCAATCATCGCCTGCCAAAGTGGGCCGCCCCAATTGGCTCCAAGAGAGTCACGTGTGGAAGCCTGGCCAATCCGGGCAAGAAGGGTACTGGCGGGTGAACAGGAGGGAGCCGAGTCCTGCCCCTCGCCCGGTTGCCGCTGCGCCTTGTCCTGCTTCGTACCTGGGACTTTGCACCTGCCGTACTTTCCGCCACCAGGTTCCCTGCCCCTGCCTGTCCGCAAGCCTCTCTCTCACCCTTCGGCTGGTGTCCTCACCACACGTCCATCCTTCACGCAGACGGCGGCCACTGGAGCGAGTACCCTCTGTGTGTGTGTGTGTGTGTGTGTGTGTGTGTGTGTGTGCGCGCGCTCGCGCGCGCGCTCGCGCGGAGGACTTCGCGGTTCCTGGCAGTGATGGGACAGTCCTAGCCCTCAGCGGCCTCCCTGGCCTTGCTCCTCCCTGGGAATGGGGGTTTGGGTGCCAGGTGGAGACCCCGTCTGACTTTACCCTATAAAACTCTTTAAGGCACAACCACCGTCCCCAAGACCCATGTCCTCTCCAAAGCCCGGCTGGAAGCCAGAATGGCCTTTCCACGGTGGGCGGTGGGGCGCCGGGGCGCCGGGCAGGGGCTGGAAAGAGGAAAATCCCCACCAGGGGGCAGGAGCGCTCGTCCGCAGGTGAGCAAGGCGGTCTCTATCGCCTCAGGGAGCTAAGCTGGCTCTGGGGTGGGGGCTGCCTTTGGGCTGTAGGGGAGTAAAGATAATCCCTAGGAGGTTCATAGCTGGAACCAACCCTGTTAGACAAGTTAAAAGAGAAAAGCAAATCCACGTGTGTATTTCGTATACATGAGAGCTAACAGGGAGTAGTTTTCAGAGAAGTGAGAAGGCAAAGGAGAGGGAAGGAATTGAGTCTCTACAGGGGACAACTTGGGATAAGACAAACAAATGGCAGCTAAAGGCTGGTTAGTGAAGCTTGTTAATGCAGAGTCCTCTGGTTCACCTCCAGGCCACCTTCAGTGCTAAGTGACCTGTTACCTCAAGGAGAGAGGGGTGCAGTGAGCTTTCCTGTGGCTGCTCCTCAGCCGACTTGGGCTCCACAACCTTTCATGTTTGGGGGAGGTCTATTCTGGTTTCTCACACAGCCAACCCAGCAGGGACAGGGGCAACCTGCCTTCTTTCTGCCCTCACCCCACCCTCAGGCTGGGAACCCCTGCACACAGGGCTGTCCCCCTCCTCCTCTATCCCCACACAGAGAGTCACAGGGCCAGGCAGCAGGTGTGCTGTGGTAAGAAATGGCAGGGGTCCAGGACATGGTCATGCAGGTGAGTCTTTTTTTTTTTTGAAGAGGTTTTTGCTATAGGGTGCGTGCGCTCGCCAGACAGACAGAGAGAGACAGAAAGACAGAAAGCAGGAAATCACCCCCCAGGGGGGATGGCCACGCCACAATCCCTTCTCCTCCATTCTCCTCTCAGGATCTTGGGCATGCACGCACATGCGCCCGGCGTGAGTTTAAGCCACCGGGTCTGGGACCCGAACCGTGGTTGACTACATGGGAGTCCAGCGACATAGCCGTTACGCTAACTGCTGGTCCCCCAGGTGAGTCTTTCTTAAAGTCCCCAAAGTCCACCTCCTATCTTCAGGGGTCCCTGAGCCCCCTGCAGTCTCTTCAGCCCCACCTGCTGTCCTGTGCACCCCAGCAAAGCCAGCCCCAAAGGCCCTCATCCCAGGCCAAGACAGGCCTCTCTGGAAGACACAGCCAACCACTGCCTGGGTTGTCTTGTTGGTGATTGGGTGGGGTTGCCTGATTGGGCTGGCCACAGCAGGCCCAGTGGAGGTGCAAAGCTCAGGTGTGGACCCTGAGTTGGCCAAGCAGAAGATCCATGCTTCTCTAAGGACAGGTTTTGGGGAAGAATGGGGGACCAGCTTAAAGGGGTCCCTCCAGGACCCCAGAGCTCAGAAGGGCTGGTGAAGGAAGGCGTAGAGCAGGCTCTGGTCATATGTGCTCTGTGGTCAGCTAGTGGGGTGCCCCAGGCACCCAAGTTCAGGGCAGATGGGCTGGACTATCTCCATCTGTCCTGGAGGCTGGCAGTGCCTCCCTATACCCAGCTCTCCAGGGTTCCTGCTCAAGCCCTGTCCCCAACCCCTCAGGCCCCCGTAGTGTCCGGGATGATTTCATGTAGCCCCAGAGGATGGTGCATCAGAATTGAAATGCAGTTGATTTCTTTTTTTTTTTTAGTTATTTTTTAAAAATTATTTTTGTTTAACTTTATTTAAATTTGGGGGTTGGGAAAAGAGAAAAAGAGAGAGAAAGTGAGAAAGCAAGACTCCTGGTCCAGGACTCGAACCAGGGTCAGACATATGGGAGTCCAGCGCCCTTAACATCACACCACTTGCTGGCCCCAAAATGTAGTTGATTTCTACAAAGTAAAAGACTATGTCTTGTACCCCTGAGTGAGTCTATTGAGGTTTATACTGCTTGGAGAGCAAAAGACTTTGCTTGAGGAAGGGTAGGGGCTTGGCTTGGCTGGAGAAAGACCTGGCAGGAATTCAGGTGCATAAGACTCAGGGTCTGCTGCCCTTCCCAGAGCAGAAGACCCAGGACCGGGGGTGAGAGGACCGGGAAGAGCATGCCACTGGGGTTGGCACCTCTCTGGGCTTCTCTGGAGTGCAACATGCAAAGGAGAGGAAAGGCAGCTGCTAACGGGCTATTAGCTGGCCTTTGGAGGCGAGGCCCAAACCGACCTTTGCTTTGCTGTGAGAACAGATCTCTGGTATGGGTTCCGCAGGTAGCACATGCAGTGACAGGGACAAAGGGGGCCCTGTGTTCTTTGTCCAGCAGCCAAAACCCTTATTTCTGTCAACGAAGTCCTAGATCCCAGGGTCCCTTAGCCAGAACTCAGCCTCTCTTCATGCATGTCCACCAGGCACTGACTGAGGGCCCCCGAGAAGGTGGGGGGTGGGAGGATGCTTCTCATTGCACTTCCTGGGCCCTATCACCCATTCTTCTCTCACCCCCGTGATAGGTCCCAGAGAATAGGGGGCCTGGCTGGAACTGCCAGGCAAAATGACAGCTTGACACCTCGGCTCAGATGGAGTCTCCTCCAATTCCTATTACAAGGAGCGAAAATAAGCTTAGATAAATAATAAAAATTCATGAACCAGAAGAAATTCACCTAGGCCTGGGGCAGGAAATACACATGATGAAGTAAGGAAATGCTAAAAGACCAACAAAAGGAGGCTCAGGGCAGTGGCCCACGCAGGAGGGCAGCTCTGTGTGAGGGCTGAGGCCACACGAGAGGCCTAGCTTTGGTTCCCAGCGCAACCCGGTCTGGGCACAGTGGCACCCACCTGTGGTCCTGACTGGGAAGCTGGGGCAGGAGGATAGTGACATGACAAGGCCCTGTCAATACTGCCTGTTTCTCATGCAAAGAAAAACTCGATAGCAAACTCACAATAATGGGTGTGTCAAAGGTCAGAGAGTCAATTGAGAAAACTAGTGGCCGATGCTGGAAATGAAGCTGGATTATACCCAAAGGATGAAGAAATATCCATGAGTCCACTGGCATAATTAAGAGACTGAATAGGTGCTAGGGAGCTGGTCTGGTGGTTAAGGTGGCAGGATCCCACAAGGCTGACTGTGCTGTTTGAATCCCAGACACGGTGGCTTGAAAAAGACTCCAGATGTGTGCATGCATGCCCCAAATCCCAAGAGGAGACTGACGGAGAAGGGATCATGACATGGCCATCCACCCAGGGGAGGAGGGTGCTTTCTCTCTTTCCCTCTTCCTGAATTCCTTTCATTCTGATTGTAGCAGGTAGGCACAGAGAGAGGGGAGTTATATAACTCCAGTGAGTTATACATGCCCTAAAGCAAACCTAATAAGTAAATAACTGAACAATAAGTGCCCGGCAGACTGGGCAAACCTAAGCAGGATTCTGAATAACTGATGTAGATACCCCACCCTCAAGGAGGTGGAGAAAGTCCCCCGCTCCCTGTGATAGCCCCTTCCTTCCACAGGGCACAGGGAGGGGAGGGGAAAGGTGTAATGTTACCCTGGAGACACCTGGCAAACACCTCAGCCTGGCGAGCAAGCTGGACTGTGAAGCTTGATAGACAGTGACATATGTGGTCTTCCTCCCAAGAACCCACTACCCCAGTCTAACCATAAGAAAAACATCAAGCAATACCAAATCAGAGGACAGTCTTGAAACAAAACAAAACTGGGGCCGGCAGATGGTGTAGCAGTTACATCACTGGACTCTCACATGGCTGACCACAGTTTGAGTCCCAGACAGATGGCCTGAAAATCATGCCGGGTGTATGTGTGTGCATGCTCAAGATCTTGGGAGGAGAATGGAGAAGAGGCTGTGGTGTGCTGACTCCTCCCGGGGGGGGGGGGGGGTGATTTTTCACTTTCTCCCTCACTGTCTCTGTCTCTCTCTGGAAAGCGCATGTGCCCAAAGGTAAAAACCTCTAAAAATAAATATAAATTAAAAACAACAGCAAAACTGCCCTGCATGCTTCCAAATTGTCCAGGTCATCAAAAACAAGGAAAATCCGAGATGCAGTCACATTCAAGCCTAAGGGACATGGTGACTAGATGTCTTGTGATATCCTGGATGGATCCTGGATCAGAAAAATGACATCAAGAAAAACGAAGGCAATCCTAATAGAGAACAGACTGTTGTTAATAATAAGGCATCAGTGTTGGTTTCCTCCTCATGACAAGTGTCCCACATTGATGGGAAATACTGATCATAGCAAAAAGTTACAGGAACTCTGTTACTATCTTTACAGTTTTCCTAAAACTGTTCGAAAATTTAAAGTTTATTTTCGAAATTCACCACTGGAGGCTGGCCCCATGGTGCAGTGGTTATGCTCTGTGTGGAGAGAGCCAGGTCCCCATGGCTAACCACAGACTGAGTCCTGGCCCTGGTGGCTTGAAAAACACACCAGACACGTGTGCTCATGCCTAAGATCCTGATGGAGAGAAGGAATGGAGGGTTGGTGCATGATGAGGCCTCAATGGGGGACACTTTCTCTCTCTCTCTGACCCCGTGCATGTACCCTAGGGCATTAAAGAAAAAGTCACCTACTGGAAAAGGCATAATTCAATTAACATTAATATCAGTTTACCCACTAGCAGAGACCCAAGTTCACACTGGGGGATGGTCAATCTGGGCTTCTTCCTGAATTCCTCTCCTGATTGTAGCAGGTAGGAACTGCTGCAAGAAGACAGGATGACTGGGGAGAAGGAAGAGAAGGCTGACTCCATGACAGGAAGGAGCCTCTGGAACTGCAGTTGTCCAGAAATGATGCAGAACACCTGTCACACCACCACAGCCCCACTGAGAAGGGCTAACCTGGCCAGGTCATCTGGGAGCATCTCAACCAAACACAGGGAGGGCTGATGGTCCTGGCCCAGCTGAGCTTTCCCCACCCCTGCCCAACTCTTAGCCTCCAGAGAAGTGTTCTTCCCCCTCCACAGCCTGCTACGTTTTGAGTGCTATGTCTCCTGAAAATTCACAGGGAAGTGCTGGGAGGTGAGGCCTAGTGGGAGCTGTTTGGGACCTGGGAGCAGATCCCACATGAATTCATTAAAACCGTCTCAGTTCTCCCTTTATTAGTTTATGTAGAAGTAGATTGTTGTAAAGGCAGGTTGGCCACTGCAGGTCTGTCTTTGTACACACCCGATTTCCTTTCCTCTCTGTCGGCCATATTGTGATGTAGCACTGGATGCCAGCCCACGTTCTTGGATATTTCAGCCATCAGAATTGTGAGCCAAATAAACTTCATTTCATTATAAATCAGCCAGTGTCAGGTGTTTTGTTAGAGAAACATTAATGCACTAAGACACTAGTACAGAAGAAAAAGTAAATTTGTCTCAGAAACGGTAGGAAGAGAGTAAAAATTCTCCGCACTATAAACAGGAGCTCAATTCTGAACAGAGCTATCCAAGCATGAGCAAAACGAAAGAGCCAGCAAGCTGACCATGCAGACTGCAGAGAGACAAGGACACAAGCAATAACAGTGTGAGCATGAAAATAGCCCACCTAAGGACATAGTAACATTAATTCAATAGAGGGACCAGCAATTAGTGTAATGGCTATGTCGCTGGACTCCCATGTAGTCGACCGTCGTTCGCATCCCAGACCCGGTGGCTTAAAACTCATGCCGGGCGCGTGTGTGCGTGTGCCCAAGATCCCGAGAAGAGAATGGAGGAGAAGGGGTTGCGGTGTGGCCATCTCCCCTGGGGGGTGATTTCTCGCTTTCTGTCTCTCTGTCTCTCTCTCTCTCTCTGTCTGGCAAGCGCACGCACCATATAGCAAAAACCTCTCAAAAACAAAAAACATTAATTCAATAAAATTCAAAATTCTGAGGGAAACAAAATGTGACCCAAGAAGATACAATTTAAATAGAAAGCACACATCTCTTCAGTAATGGATAAATGGCAGACTGAAAATCAGGAAAAGTTATAGACTTCAACAGAACCATAAACAAACTCAGCCTACTGAACATACATAGACCTCTGCACTCAACTGCAAAACACACATTCTCTTCAAATTCAAATGAATTTTTATGAAGATTAACAACTGGGCCTTAAACTGACCCAAGAAGATTCTTGAGATTAAGATAAAACAGAACATGTTGCATAGCCTTGGGGCAACTAGTCTAAAGAAAGACAACAAAGAGATAATCAAAAAATCTCCATATGTTTAGAAGTTAAACTTCTTTTTAAAAATAATTATTTTCATTTTATTTATTATTATTTCCTAATTTGACCAGGGAGAAAGAGAGAAAGGGAAAATGAGAAAGTAAGTCACCAGATCTGGGACTCAAACTGTGGTAGGACATGTGGGAGTCCAGCGCTTTATGCACCATGCCACCTGCTGGCCCCTAGAAATTAAACTTTTAAATTATCCACAGGACAGAGAAGTCAAAATGTACTGTGGCATCTTTAGCCCAGGTTTTATTTTTTTTTTCCTGAGAGGTGTTTTTTTTTTTTTGTTTGTTTTGTTTTTTTTTGTTTTTTTGCTATAGGGTGCGTGCGATCGCCAGAAAGACAGAGAGACAGAGACAGAAAGCAAGAAATCAACCTCCGGGGGGGATGGCCACGCCGCAATCCCTTCTCCTCCATTCTCTTGGGATCTTGGGCACGCACGCACACGCGCCCTGTGTGAGTTTAAGCTACTGGGTCCGGGACTCGAACTGTGGTCGGCTACATGGGAGTTCAGTGACTCAGCCATTATGCTAACTGCTGATCCCTAGCCCAGGTTGTTGTAAGTTTATTTTAAAACTTAAGAGTGACCATTGAAAGAATAGAAACATATGTATACAACTCATGAACTGGTAGAAGTATATAGGTGTGAAGAAAACTTGATGACTCTGTAGGGGATAGAAATAGGGAAAGAGAAGCTAACAGAAAATACAAACAAGGTGGCAAAACCAAGTGCCTATATATCCAGTTATATAAGCAGTTACAGCAGATACTGTTGTTGCTAGACTCCCATGTAGTTGACTGTGGTTCGAGTCCTGGACCCAGTGGTTTAAACTCAAACCGGGGGCATGTGCGTGCGTTCCCAAGATCCTGAGAGGAGAATGGAGGAGAAGGGATTGCAGTGTGGCCTTTTCCCTGGGGTGGGGGGCGATTTCTCACTTTCTGTCTCTCTGTCTGTCTCTATCTTTCTGACGAGTGCACATGCACGATAGGAAAAACCTCTCAAAAAAAAAAAAAAAAAATGTTAGAGGAGCCAGCAGGTGGTGTGGTGGCTAAGGTGCTTGACACTCCCATATGGCCAGCCACAGCTCAAGTCCCTGCTTTCTCACTTTCCCTCTCTGTGTGTGTCTGTCTCTGGTCAAATTAAATGAATGAGTAAATAACATTAAATAAATAATTCTTTTTAAAAATGTTGTTAGGGCATGCAGTTATCAGAGAGAAAGAGAGACAGAGACAGAGAGCAAGCGCAGCCCCTCTCCCGTGGGAAATGGTCATACCATGATCCCATCTCCATTTCTCCCTCCCCAGGATTTTGGGAGAGACGCGAGAAATTTAAGTGCCAGATTTCTCGCTTTCTGTCTCTCTGCGAGCGCATGCGCCCTATAGCAAAAAGCTCTAAAAAAAAACCCTTCAAACTAAACCAAAAATGAAAATGTTAATATAAAACATTTAAAAATTATTTATTCTATTTAACTTTATTTTATTTATTTGATGAGAGAGAGAGAGAGAAAGAAAGAGAGAGAGAAAGTGAGAAAGCAAGCTGCCAGGTCTGGGACACGAACCATAGTTGGCCATGTAGGAGTCCAGTGCCTTCAACCACCATGCCACCTACTGGCCTCATTAATATAAAATTTTTAATTTAAAAATTAACTGACATTTCTGATGAAAACATTAGTAAGCTGTAACAGAAGAAAATTAATGACCTGAGTTTTGTAGCACTATAACTTAAACGGAAGAACAGCTGTTCACATCTCTTAGCATTTCACATTTGTCTAACTTACAAATTGTCATGTGTCAAAATCATGGTTTTGTAATTGCTAAGGCATGATATGTCAGGTTATTTGAACGTAATTACTGTTGGAGAAACCATGACCACAAAACATCTCTTTTTTACGTAAAGAGCTGTACTTCATCTGAAATTACTCAAATGATGCCTTGATCAGAAGCATACACCCCGGTTACTTAAAGATGATACAGTGCCACTGAGGGCGGGTGGGGGTGGGGGAAGGGTTGGCCTAAACTAACCACTAAGGGACCTGCATTGCAGCTTTTATTATTTATAGGAAATCCTTACTTTGGATGCCAGAGGGCAGCTGAAAACTGAAAAATAATTCAGTGAATGTCTCTTTACTATTTTGTAGAAAGCAATTAACAACCACTAAATAATATCTTTGACTTGAAATTATTGCATACAGAATAAATTTGCTTAAAGGTAAGTAGCTCTCACCTTTATTTTACAGTGCGTAGTGTGGGAAACTAGGTTAATTTCCTATAAAAGAGACTAGTTAGTATGTGTACACGAACTTCCAAAATAGTATACAAACTGGTTTTTCAATTAGTGTTTTCTTAAAATATTACATAGCTTAGGACTTCTTTTTTTGTTGTTGTTGAGGTTTTTGCTATAGGGTGCATGCGCTCACCAGACAGACAGAGAGAAACATGAGAGACAGAAAGCTAGAAATCACCCCCCAGGGGGGATGACCATGCTGCAATCCCTTCTCCTCCATTCTCCTCCATTCTCCTCTTGGGATCTTGGGCATGCACGCACCCGCGCCCGGTGTGAGTTTTAAGCCACCGGGTCTGGGACGCAAACCGCGATCAACTACACGGGAGTCTAGCGACATAGCCATTATGCTAACTGCTGGTCCCATAGCTTAGGACTTCTTAGGACATTTGTAAATTGGGAAGTGGCTGAAAAGCCAGTTAAATATAATAATCTAATGATTTTTTTTTTTTTTTTTTGTAACTTAAGATGGTTTTTACAACTGGAATAACATTTCAACTAAACAAAACACTGCTAAATACTGACATTTGATAAAAAGTTGCCTTCTATAATTTCTGTAAATTGTTCTTGTTCTGAAAAAGGTATAATGATAACGATTTCTAAACAACAACAAAAAGGAAAACAAAAATTTTCTGGCCTGGCGAATGGTATTTCTCAAAATCTTCCCACAATCATGCTTAAAACAAGATATTAAAACTATTTTCAGGGGCCTGTAGGTGGGGCGGTGGTTAAGGGCCCGGAACTCCCACATGGTCGACCGTGCTTCAAGTTCTGGACCTAGGGGCTTGCTTTCTCACTTTCTCTCTCTCACTCTCTGTCCCTCTCTGGTCAAATTAAGTAAATGAAGTTAAATAAAATAATTCTTAAAAATGTAATAATAAATAAATAAAACTAATTCCATTAGGGGCCAGCAGGTGGCGAGGTGGTTAAGGTGCTGGACTCCCACATGGCCCAAAACAGTTCAAATCCCCAGACTCAGGGGCTTGAAAATCATGCAGGGCATGTGTGCATGTGTGTGTGCCCAAAGTCCCAGGAGTAGAAGAGGAGAGGGGATTGCAGTGTGGCCATCCTCCCTGCGGGGGTGATTTCTTACTTTCCTTTTCACTGTCTGTCTCTGGTGAGTACATGCACCCTATGGCAAAAAACTTTAAAAACAACAAACTTTCCATTAAAGTCAGAAAGGTAGGTCTGCTTGCTTTCACCATTAATCAGTGTTCTTCCAGACATCCTAGCCAGGTAAGAGAACCACAAAAGAGAAAGGGGGAGGGACCAGCAGTTAGTGTAATGGCTATGTTGCTGGACTCCCATGTAGTTGACCGCGGTTCGAGTCCTGGACCTGGTGGCTTAAAACTCACACCAGGCATGTATGCGTACGTGCCCAGGATCCTGAGAAGAGAGTGGAGGAGAAGGGATTGCTGCATGGCCATCCTCCCTGGGGGGTGATTTCTTGCTTTCTGTCTGTCTGGCGAGCACAAGCGCCCTATAGCAAAAACCTCTCCAAAAAAAAAAAAAAAAAAAAAAAAAGAGAGAAAGAGGGATAAATACTGGAGGAAGGCTTTAATGTTTGCTGATAATATAACATCTTATTAAAATACAAGAAAACCTACAAAAGAATCTGAGAACCAAACACAGGAATTCAGTTTGGCCAGATTCAGTACAAAACCTAGTGGAGTTCTCTACTCCCCGTAACAAGGTGGTGATGAGACAGGTCCCTTCCACTTCACTAACAGAGAAACAGGCGAAAGAAGCCAGATGAGAAAGATAAAGAACTACAGGAAGAGAATATGGAATCTCTTGGAATCTCTAAAAAAAGGGTATGAATATACAGACACGCCATGTTGTAGGTGGGACGTTTGAAGACGCCTGTTGTCCCACAAAGTAAACTAAGTTCATGTCAATCTCAATGAAATTCCAATGGGATTTTCTTTTCTTTCTTTTTTTTTTTTTTTTGAGAGGTTTTTGCTATAGGGCGTGTGCGCTCGCCAGACAGACAGAGAGAGACAGAGAGATAGAAAGCAGGGGGGGGATGGCCACGCCACAATCCCTTCTCCTCCATTCTCCTCTCGGGATCTTGGGCACGCACGCACACGCGCCCGGCATGAGTTTAAGCCGCCGGGTCCGGGACTCGAACCGCGGTCGACTACGTGGGAGTCCAGCGACATAGCCATTACGCTAACTGCTGGTCCCCCCTTTTTTTTTTTTTTTTTGAGAGTTTTTTTTGCTATAGGGCACGTGCGCTCACCAGACAGACAGAGAGACAGGCAGAAAGCGAGAAATCACCCCCCAGGGGGATGGCCACACCGCAATCCCTTCTCCTCCATTCTCCTCTCAGGATCTTGGGCACGCACGCACACGCGCCCGGTGTGAGTTTAAGCCACCGGGTCTGGGACTTGAACTACGACGGTCGACTACATGGGAGTCCAGCGACACAGCCATTACACTAACTGCTGGTCCCCCACCCTCATTTCTGAGGAGCCCTGACCATCTGGTAAGCAGGGAAGTTCCCAGAACTTCCCAAATCCCCAGGTAGGGTTTTGTCTTGTGTCTCAGGATCGCATTGAAAGAAGGCACTTTCCACCAACACAGCCGTGATCACAGTATGGTTTTCCAAGTCATGGCCACTTTGTCATATCGGCCCTGTTATCTTCCCAAAGCTTTCATGTAAAATGCTCAGAAGGCAGCCTTATTTCCACAGTACATTGATGCATTTTATTGATTTAGTTTGCCATGGTGCGAGGACACTCTCTGATGAGAGACAGAGAGAGGGGAAGTGAGAAGTCACCCCCCAGGGGAATGGCCGTGACACTCAGGATTTGGGCATACACGCACTTCTGTCTTCTTCAGGCTTCCAGGGCCTGAACTCGAACTGCTCAGTTGGCCATGTGGGATCCAGCACCTTAATCACCACCCCACCGGCTGGCCCCACATCCATATTTATTTATTTATTTATTCATTTTCTGCTACAGGGTATGTATGTCCACTGGACAAAGACAGAGAGAAGAAAAGTGAGACATCGTCCCCCGGGGGAAGGGCCACGCTGTAATCCTACTTCTTCTCCATCCCTCTTTTGGGATTTTGGACATGCACACACACATACCTGGTGTGCTTTTCAAGCTACTGGGTCTGGGACTCGAACTGCACAGTCAGCCATGTGGGAATCCAATGCCTTAACCTCCATGCCACCTGCTGGTTCCATCAGTACATTTTAAAAGTCACAGGAATAAATGTAATGGTCAAATACTTTATTTTTATGTCTGATAAAATCCAAAGACAAATAGTGACCAGAGAATTATCCATAGCATAAATACCTAGACCTATCAGATGGTTTAGCCAGACACTCACGCAGGCCTGGTTGAGCTATGAGCACGTCTCTGCTACACAGCCAGAGCCGAAGGTGCCAGCACTGCAGTAACCGGCTGCGGTACCTTCCTGGTCTGATGGAGGGTACCTGCAGGCATTCTTTGCCACCACGGCACCTGCTGGCCTCTGTGCGCACCCCTTACTGCACAGTACGCTGCCTTCCACCATGAGCAAGTGAGAGCAGTTGAATGATAAAGGGGACATTTCGATGTACTCACTGGAGCGACTTCCAGGCAGAGCCTCAGCTGACCCCATGGCAGGCCTGCGCCTGAGCAGACCCTGTAGGAGGGACCTGTTTATCCGGTGGGGGTGGGAGGACTTTATCCTTAAGACTCAAAAATTACCCGGAGTGCTTATCCTTGCGGATTCGGTAAGATACCGTGGCCTTCAGCTGCCAGTGCCCTGGAATCCTGAAACGGAAATGCCTTCCAGGCTGGTCTGAGTCACATCAAACACAGTTCTCTTTCGTCTGACAGCGACATCTCAGGGGACATTATTTAGATGGCCTATGTCTGTGAGGACACACGGTTACAATGGCACGTCCACGTTGTCGAGCACATTTGGCGCTGGAGAACAGGCACCTGCCAGAGTGACAGGCCCTGAGGCCTGGCTACGCAGAGCCCAGAGGGTGGTGCGCCTCAGGGCTGCTGCGGAAAGACCTCCTTGGTGGGCAGGAACACGAACCCCACTGAACGTCATCCTTTCCCAGGGTCACCCTTTTCTACAGCATAAGCACTGCTGTGGTGCAGCCTTGGGCTGCAGCCCTGGTCTAAGGACAGAGCCCGAAGCTCTGATTCCTGTGACCGCACTGGACCACGAGGCGAAACCTCCCAACACGGACAGCCAGCAAATGGAATCCCATTTAAAAAATAATTTTATGATTATTATTTTTAAATTTGTTACAGGGCACATGCACTCACGAGAGATGTGGCAATGGAGGGGTGCAGTGAGAAAGCAAGCCACTATGTTTGGGACTCAAACCGCGGTCAGCCACATGGGAGTCCAGCATCTTAACCACCATGCTAAGACTTAAATGCCCTTTTGCTTCCTGCAGATTATTCTGACGTCTCGGAGAACATCAATGTTTACATACGGCTTCAACCAGTACCTTAACATTTGTAGAGTAAATGACTTGCTGTCAATAAATAAAAAATTTTTTGAGAGGTTTTTGCTATAGGGCACATGAGCTCTCCAGAAAGACAGAGAGAGATAAAAGTGAGAAATCACCCTGCAGGGGGAATGGTCATGCTGCATTCTCATTCTCCTCTAGGGATTTTGCACACACACACACACACACACACACACACGCATGGCTTCAATTTCAAAGCTGCTGGGTTCGGGACTCGAACTGCATTTGACTATGTGAGAGTCCAGTAACATAACCATTACGCCATCTGCTGGTCCCTCAGCCAGTTTCTTAAGACTAAAGTTATTCTGAAGTTTTGGACATATGAAGGCTGTGAGAATATAACTTTGATCATCATATTCTTTCTTTCCACCTCTAGATTTCTGATTTCCAAGTTTGTGGTTTATTTCTTACCTTTGAAATTTGAAGATTCTGGACACTATGCTCACTGCACCGCAGGCTGCCCTGCCCTGCCCTCTGGCCTTGGCTAATTGTCTAGAGAGAACACCGGTTTGTTGGTCACCCCCTCTACAGGAATCGGTATGTTCTTTTGAGCAGCATTTCCGTTGGCATACCCAGCGCTAAGCCAACACAAATCTTCCTCCTGCATGAACTTTGCACCAACTTCTGCCAAATCCCTGGTACCGAAACCTGGGCCAGTTAAATGAACTTTTGCATGCAGAATGACATTTTGTAAATGTCTCTTGGAGCAAAGGTGGTAACTGGGAAGGGTGGGGACTGGAGCATGGATGGGAGCAGTGTGCTTGTGTGTGTGGACACCTGTGCATGCACCTGAAAGCGAGTGTCACATGTGCATGCACATACAAGTGGTTTGTGTGTGCACACCTGTTTGGTGTCAAGTATGTGTGTGCCCTCCTAAGTGAAGGTGAGGCTTGCCAAGCGGTCTGTACCAATGCCTATGATATTTCCCGTCACACTGTACTCCTCTAACAAATCGCCGATCTTACTCTCTTACAGATATTTTATATAATACATTTCCAGCCCGAAACACTTTAAGTTTTTCTTTTGCTTTTATTACAAGCATATAATATTAATTGGCAAAACACTGAATACAAGCTTCACTATCATAAAATCAAAACATTTAAGCAATATTCCAAAAAAGATTTTAGACAAAAACTAGCCACCAATAGTACAAAAATTACACACCAACACAAAGCATAAAAAATGTAAACTTTCAAATTAAACAGTCAAAAATATGTATCTGCATTATCATTTCCATAAACCGTGATAGCTTTCATCTGTTTGCCATACACTGATGATAAAGGCTTAGTGGTTCGACTATTATTGTCCCTTAACCCTACATTAGTTTCATTTGGGAAAAAAAATGTGTTTCTGATCTCCAATTCAATTACTGGAATAGACACCGACACTAAAGCTACACACTCACACCTGAGCCCATTCTTCACACACTCTGTGGATCCCAGTGAATTACACTTGAGGGCGGAGACGGACGAGGCGGCCGCGGCCCGCGGCCCTGCTCAGCGCAGCCCCACGCAGGGCCTCCGGGCTCGAGCTGGCGGGCAGCACCTCGCGCGGCCCCTGCCTGGCAGGGGACACAGCATTTGTAAAAATGATGGTATAATTTGAAAGATCGTGTTCTAGTCTACTTACCCCAATGTATTTACCTAGTTTATTTAAATATCAAGGCAGAGAAATACATTTGTTTATCATGTTAAGGTCACATGTGATGTGGTGGAACTTAAATGACTTCCTGAGGAAACAGAGAAATTGGATCTGTGTGTGTGATTTAGCTATCTGCACTAAATTTATTTCCAATGTTAGAAAGCACATTAAATATTCATTACAATGTAGAAATCGGCTGGCTCGCTCCTAGAACATTCAACCCAATGACATTTCAAATCACTGTACAATGCCATCCTGTGCACTTTCAGAGGGAAAAAAAAAAAAAAGAAATTCCAAAGATTGTGAGTGCCATGAACAGGCATCAGAAGCCAGTGCCCTGCGGCTCGAGGGCCCCGTGAAGGGTAGCACCATCACGCTGTGGTCTGAGGCCACGTGGTCCCCACCCCCAGGGTGACTCAGCCATGAGCACACGGGGTCTGAGGGCACCAGGACCCAGCCAGGATTCCAAAGGCTCCACAGGGTGGCCACGAGGCCAGTAGAGGACGGCACCACTCACGCCGCTTCCTGGCTGCCAACATGGCCGCTTGCTTTTATATTGCTGACAAGTATTCATGTGCGCGCGCGCACACACATGAACACGTGCGCACACACACGCACACACACACACACACCCAATAATAGCATTCTTATAATAATAATAAAGGAAAAACCAAATAGCTGAATGTACATATTTTGAAATTCCACCTATATTCCCTTTCAGTTTAGCAGAATAGATGCTACATTACAATTTAAACAGATGTCTAATAAATGTGTTGGAATCTATTGCACAAAAGCATAAAAATGCTCTTCAACCATATAAAACAAAAACATACAAATTAAAAGCTACTCAAAGTAAAAAGAAGCTTGCAAAACATCTCACAATTTCATTTTATATGCCTGTAAAGAAAGCTGGACCACTGAAACCAAACAACTGGATGGGAAAATATGATAGAAGGCTTAAAATAGAATAAATAATTTTATAAAGTTAAGTTTTCTTTTTTTTAACCCCCCAAATTTTAAATTCAATATTATATATTCTATCTGAATTTTCTATTTTCATGAAAACTGTATCTAGTGAGACCATATGCTGGCAATCAGTCCCACTGCTGTCAAAGATGACGTGGTAAGGTAATCTAACAGCATTTGTTTTACCAGCATAAATAGTTGTGAAAACTACTTCACAGTAACTCCATCTGCTAAAAACAAAAAACAAAACTTAAAAGAGGATCCAACCATTAACTGATCCTGGCTTTCATGCTGGGGAAAAAAAAATTAGCCTTTTGATGTTAAATGAGAGCTTGACAGAAATGAAAGGACACCACCCGGAAGCTTCCATCTGGTGGCAGGCGCTCTAGTCCTTTAAACAACGTAAGGCTACAGAGTCAGACCAAAGAGGCAGAAAGTCACCAGGGAAATCATCCTGGAGTGAAGACAGTCTGCAAGATGAAATCTTAGAAAAATAGGTACTTTTGCTGCTGAGGTTTTGTCAGGTTAACACGATTACAAAAGCAGGATTACACAAGAAGGGTCAGCAACCAGCAGGAGGCGTTAATACTGGCTTCCACTTATCCCCATCTCTCTGAATATTTAAATATATCAACTTAGCACCATAGCAAAGTCAAGTGATTTCAAAGATAGCTACAAAGTTACAAATATATATTATGAGATTATTACAGCGGTATTAAATTTAATCTGAACTGTGGATTCGATTTATTAGAATTTGGAGGCGCATAACTGTTTCATCGTTCTTTAGTTTCACCACACAGGAAAATACCTAAATTCTAAAGTTTACTTAAAACTGCACTGTGATAATATATGGTTTTACAGAATGCTTCAGCAGTATGCATACTTTGAGGTAGACAGGTAATATTTACTCATACATCTACTCATAAACCCTTGTATAGGAACTCTCAAAAATGATTTGGATGAATAGCAAGCTTAGGTAACTGAATAATTCAAAAAGTCAGGGGAGTTAAAGGGCTTAAACAGGTAAATTTTGACCAATTCCTAACCAAAAAAAAAAAAAAAAAAAAAAAAAAAACCACAATTTTTTTCGGGGTTTTACAAAGGCCTTACGTTAAGAATCACTTGGATTGAATAAGTTTGCATGTTTCCCCGTCACTAAGACTAGGTTTCACTAGTAGCTGCTCCTGGTGTTTAGTGTATGAACGGGAAGCAGAAGGAAACCGAAACGAAACTGACTGCCAATGAGCCCGACCATAACTTTCAAAGCAAATTCAAGAAAAAAGTCTAGCCACTGAGGTGAAATACTTCATGGAAAATCTAGCTCTCAGGGACACCACCAGACCCTCCTCTATTTAACAAAAGCCATGATGGCAACGGTCACCACCTGCCGTCCCCGTCTTGGTCACACCGAAGTTCATCCTGGAATGTCACAGGGAGGAGGGCCCTGAAAGGTCAACATGGGGAACAGACAGGAACACCCGGGTGGGGAGTACAAGGCACTCCAGGATGACGGTCCCACCGCCGGGGGCTGGCTCCTTTCTCCTCACGCCTGCCTTTCTGCACTGAGTGACAGTTCTAAATGAACAACTGTCTGTGGCTGGCGGAGCTTATTCTCCGATTCAACAGAAATGTTAACGTGGGAGGGGGGAAGAGCTCTTACTGCCTGGCCAGGATTCTGGCAACTTCTCTTGAGTGGGGCTGGTTCCTCGGAGTCACTTGGCCTCCCAGTCGAGCCCCAGCCCTGCCACGCTCAGCTCCAAAAACCACCTTCCCCACCAATGGCCGCCAAAAACGCGAGCCATTTCCATCAACAGAGATGCAGGTAGAACCATGGAAATGGCCCAACGAAGGGATGGGGTGTGTTTGTCACACCTGAAGCTTTGCCAGACCTTTCCCACAGGCTGCCAGGCGTGCCCTCTGAGGGGCCTCGGGAGAGCACCTGATGCACGTGCACAGCGCCCCCTTCAGCACAACGAAAACAGCAGAGAACGAGCAGAATGCAGCGAGGCTCTTGTTGACAAGTGATGAGGAATAAGGATTGTTCTGCAGGCCGGCGTGGAGCTGGCCAGACTACCCCTGGCCTACCTGGCTGGGCATGCTGGACAGACACCAGGGTGTCAAGTCTGGGGTGAGACGGGGGAAGGAGCCCTTCCGGCCTGGCCCTATGCTGACCGGCCTAGACCGCAGCACCGCACAAAGCTGGCAAGTTAGGGAGCTGCTGTCTCTGCTGTATTTTATAAGATGGAAAATTAAATACCATAGTTAAACCAAAATAGTAATGGAAACCTCTTTTGGTATGCTTTTAAATTAAAATTTTATATATCCTCTGTCTTCAGGAAGCTAAAGGCAACATAAATATTGTCATTCACCTTGAAAAGATAGTTTTTCAATAACTTAGGAAGGATTCGATAACAAGTACAAGTACTTTTGAGGTTTATCATGAAAGTAATTCATAAACTAAACGGAAATGAACTCAGATTTCAGGACCTGGAAAGCAAGCGAAGATGATCTGTGTCAGGAGGGTGACTTTGAAAGACGTGTCGCCACGACATTGACTACTCTGGCCTGTGAATCTGAAGCAGAGATGAGCACTATTTGCTACGTGAAACTGTGAAGTGTTTTCATCCTCTGTAAACGTGGTGCTGGTAGTGTCTTGTCGAGTGTGAATTCTCTCTCATACAAAAGTTATAAATATTCTCTATTCAGAAATCCGGTCCACACGACACCCAGAGGCAACATTCTGAAGCGCGGTCGCCGTGAGAACCGTCCGCTGGGAGCACACGGGGGTGCAAGGGCCAAGTCTGCTGGGTGCCCAGAGCCATGCCCGCTCACAGCAAGTCCATCTTGGGTCTGTAGTGCAGCAGGAGAGGAGCCTTCTGGAAGACAAAGACCACACAGAGCAGGCTTCTTAGGGGCGGGGCGATGAGAAAGACAGACATGGGCTGACTCAGCAGAAATGCATTTGCAAAACACTAGGACACGTGGTGGCACCAGTCTGGTCCTGGGTGATGTGGACTAGGGTGGGACAGAGGCCACAAGGAACAAGCCCCTGTTTCTTGGTCTCAGGTAACCTGGGGACCATGCTGGGCCTTCCCGCCCACTCTTCCTCCCTGTCGCTCCCTTCTCTGCTCCCTCCTGCTCGTCTCCCTCCAACCCTCTGGCCCCGGCCTTGGTCAACTCCAATTGCCCACTGTCTCTTCTCCTCCCTGGGCGGTGGAGTCCGCTGGCAGGAGGGTGAGGAGGTACCACCGCCGGCCCTGAGGATGGGAACGCTGCCATGGGCGTCCCTCAGACAGAGGAGCCTGACACCTTGAGGTGCTCTGACCGCAGTGGCCTTGGCCTCCCTGGCTCGTCACAGAGCTCAGGGCTTGTCCCTCTGTCTGGTCTCCTGGACCAGGAGCAGGGTGCAGAAAACACGTGCCTGGCTGGGGCCTGTGCCTTTCTAGGGGAAAGGCCAACCATCACCGTGCGAAAACCCCTGTGACTGACCAGATCGCTGCTTTTCAAGCTCTTAGATAAAAGACATTCAGAAATGTAATGGCCATTTAGGGCAGATTCTGAAAACCAAGTGAACATCATTACAGAGTGACACGCCTCACCTTGAACCTCCACCTCGTGACAACCACAAATTTGAGTGTGTGGTCCTTGCCCAGGATCTCCTCGTTGCATAAGATGTCCAGCTGCGGGGAGAAGAGGCTTGGGTTAGGGGACAGAGGACACTGCTCAGCACACACAGCCTCTGGTCACACACACGACGGCGTGACCCAGGAAGAGCAACTTCCAAGTGTCCTTGAAATGCAGCGCCCTCCCGCACCAGGAGAGGATGGGCATATGCAGAAATGAGGTTTGGCTCGTGTATTTGTTTATCTTTGCTTCGTGCCAAAAAGGAAATAAGGTGCAACACATAAGCTTGATGTCAGAAACGCTCCTGTGAGGACCGGATCTTCCTTCAAAGGGTCACAGCCCAGGTGGGACCCCGAGTGGCCTGGAGCACCACGGTGGTCCTACAGATGCTCCTCGTAGGAGACAACGCCAGGGTGCCTTCCTAGCCCTCGGCAGGCCGGGGGCTGCGCACAGCTGCAGGCTTCCTGCTGCTTTGTCCTTCAAGGCCTAGGGCTGGGCTCCCTCCCGAGGCCTCCTCACTGCGCCTCCATGCCCAGTCACTCCCACTGTGTCCTAGGCCCACCACCTACCGCACGGTTTACATCTGAGCTGCCAGCCCCGAGGGCCTCAAGAACCCTGAGTGGTTCTGTTGGCTAAAGAGCTGGGGACCCTGCACGGGGTCCTGCTTCAGGGCAGAGAGTGAAGGGCAGAGGGCCCAGTCCAGGCCCGGCACCCTGGGGCAGCCGCTGTCTTCGCCCTGCACAGCGGGAGACCTCGGGCCACACCCACCATGAGAGGTCTCAGTCCATGCCCGTCACGCTGCGAGCCTCCTGTCCACACTGTTCCTCTCCCTTGGCCAAGCCTGTCCCTCTTGTGGCAGTGGGAAAAGGTAACGGGCTCCCAGACACCTTTTTGTTCTGACTAAGGAGACTTCATTTCTCAGGGCCATTTTAGGACAAATTATGCAGAGGAAACAGTTCCCACCTGTCCCGTACGGCCTCCCCCACTGCCAACACCCCCAGAGCGGTGCCTGTTGGCCGCTAAGCTCACACTGCCACGGAAGCAGCAGGCACAGGGCCCTGCTCAGTGCCATGTGCTCCGGGTCTGACCAGCGTGTAAGCACACGTGTCTGTGCTGGTGTCACACGGGGTATTTTCACGGCCCTAGGTCCTCTCCCTCCTCTCCACCCGTGGCAACCACTGATCTTTGTACCACCTCCAGTTCGGCCTGTCCTATAACGTCGTGGAGCAGAAACCCTACGCTGTGTACGGCCTTTACAGAGGGCATCTTTCACGCCGCAAAACGTGTTTAAGGTTCACCCGTGTCCTTCAAGGCTTGATGGGTCCTTTCTTTTTATTCCTGAATAATACTCCAATTGTCTGAATGTGACCTCGTTTGCCATTCACCTACAGAGGACACCTTGTCTGCTTCCAAGTCCTGGCAATTAGGAATAAAGCTGCTATAAAATCTGTGTGTAGGTTTGTGTGTGAACATCAGCACAATTTACCTGGGTAAAGGCCAAGCAGTGTGGAGGCCAGCAGGTGTGGGAGTTAAGGGCACTGGACTTGCACATGGCCGACCATGGTTCGAGTCCCTGACCTCGCAACTTGCTTTCTCTCTCTTACTCTGTCCCTCACTGGTCAAGTAAATAAATAAACAAATAAAGTTAACTAAAATAATTGTTTAAAAAGAAAAAGAGAATATATGTAGTTTTGTAGGAGCCTGTCCAGCTGTCTTCCAGAGTGGCTGTACCATTCTCTTCCACTGGCAATGAACGAGGGCTTCTGTCGCTGTTCCCTTGCTGGCATGTGGTCAGTGTTCTGGATTTTGGCCACTTTGATAGGTGTGCGGTGGTACCTCAGTGTTGATTCAATTTGCATTTGATTATGATACTGACTCGGACAGTCTTTCAAGCTTTTCCCTTAAGGCAGGGGACAAGGGACCCGGCTGTGTGAGTGGCCTGGCAGCAGGGTCAGTTTGATACCTACTGTACAGAGTATGGTTTTTGTATGTGTGTGTGTGTGTGTGTGTGTGTGTTTGTGGGGAGAGAGTAAATTTATCAAAAGTGGGAGTAGATCGGCATTTTTTTTCTTTTTTCTTTTCTTCTTCCTTTCTTTTTCCTTTAGGTTTTTGTTATAGGACGCATATGCATGCCAGAGGGAAAGTGAGAATTCACCCTCCGGGGGCACTGCCATGCTGCAATCCCCTCTCTTCCAGTCTCCTCTTGGTATTTTCAGCATGCACATACATGTGCCCAGCATGATTTTCAAGCTGCTAGGTCTGGGACTTGAACCATAGTTGGCTATATGGGCGTCCAGCGCCTTAACCACTGCATGGTCTGGAAGCTCTGTAGATCCGCATGTGAGACCCCTGTAGTCGGCACCGTGAAGCCTACACTGCTGTCCTTGCTTGCAGAGTCCTCGCTCTGTCTCTTACACCCAGCCTGCTGCCCTCTTCCTGCTGTGTGCTGGCACCTCTTGCTCCTGCTACCCAGCCTCTGCAAAGGTGACACGCTCCTTCCCATAGCAGCCTACAGGGCTCCCAGGGGCCCCGTGGGGCTCTGACATAGGGTTTGAGACCCACTCAAGTTCCAGCTGATGGTTGCTAGGTACAAAGTCTCACATCCTTCCCTCGGGACTGCACCCAGCATGGTCAACATTTCCCCTGGCCCAGCCCCTCACCCACCCCTCATATCCAAGGTGCATGCCCTGCCATCCCTTCCAAACAAGCTCGAGCACGTCCACCCTCACGTAGAAACCAAAGTACTGCTTTAGGCTCTCCCATCCCCAGCTACCATCTCGAGACTGCTGTTTCCTAACACAGAAAAGCAACAAAACTACAGAAACTTAGGACAAAGCCTTTCCCATTTTCCTTCTTCCTTTACTCCAATGCCAGCCGAGGGCTGACTCCAGACAGCAGCGCTGGGCCTGGGCCCCAGTGACCTCGGAGACCCTGGTTTCTGACTCTGATGCTTGCCTCTCCAATGTCTGTGGCTAAGTTACGCTAGCCTGTCCCTGAGGTGCCACCCGCTTCCACCCACCCCTTGGAGTCACTGGTGAATGACTTTGGCATTAATTTGTCAAAGGGTATTGTGCTCACCAGAGAGCACACAGACCTCGGAGTCGCTCTTGGCCCTTTCTTTCCCCCAGTAGCCAAACCTCAACCCATCCGTAAGCTATCTATATTTTGGCTTTGCCTATGTTAGTCCCCTGGGGCTGTCAGGGAAACCACCACAAACTGGAGGCTTGAGAACAAAAGAAATTGAATCTCTTAGTCTAGAGCCTAGAAACCTGAAATCAGTGTGTCAGCAGGGCCATGTTACTTCTGAAGGTTTTAGGGGAGAGTCGTACTCCATTTTGTTTTGCTCTAACAGAATACCCGAGACTGGGTAATTTATAACAGAAATGAATTTTCTCAGTTCTGGAGGTTGGGAAGCCCAAGATCAAGGTGTCGGCATCTGGTGAGGCCTTCACCCTGCACCCTCACATGCTAGAGGATGGAACAAAGTAAACTCACTCTTGCAAGCTCTTTTTGTAATAGCGTTAATCCACTTATGAAGGCAGAGCCCTGAAAATCTAAACATCTCCCCAAAGGCCCAGCTGCCTTCTAACATCTTGGGTGCTGGGATAAAGTTCCTTCTTCTTTTATTTATTTTTTTTGTAGAGGTTTTTGCTATAGGGTGCGTGCACTTGCCAGACAGACAGAGAGAGACAGAGAGATAGAAAGTGAGAAATCACCCCCAGGGGGGATGGCCACGCCGCAATCCCTTCTCCTCCATTCTCCTCTCGGGATCTTGGGCACTCACGCACATGTGCCCGGCATGAGTTTAAGCCGCCAGGTCTGGGACTCGAACTGCGGTCAACTACATGGGAGTCCAGCGACATAGCCATTATGCTAACTGCTGGTCCCAAGTTCCTTCTTTTTATTTGCCAAAGGGTATGTGTGCTCACCAGAGAAAGAGACAGAGAGAGGAAGAGGGAGAAAGCACCCTTAAATGGAACACAGTTATACTGCAATTCCTTCATTTCTCCATCCTGTTGGGATGTGGGGCATGTATACACATGTGCCTGGTGTATTTTTAAAGCTGCTGGAGCTGGGATTCAAACCAGTTGGTCATATGGGATATGGTTCCCTTAGCAAGCAGGCCATGAAGCTGGTCCTCAAATATCTTATCCATGAATCTTAGGGGACACATTTAGAATACAGCATAAAGGGTCCTTCCTGGGGTCAGCAAGTGGCATATTAGCTAAGGCCCTGGACTCCTAAATGGCCAACCACGGTTCAAGTCTCAGACCCAGAGTCTTGAAACTCACACCAGGCACATGTGTGTGCGTGCGCCCCAAATTCCAAGAGGAGAAGGTATTGTGGTGTGGCCATCACCCCAGGGGGTAATTTCTTACTTTTTCTCTCTATGCCTCTCTCTAGAGAGTGCACGTGCCCTATGGCAAAAAACATAAAAGAAAAAAAAAAGAAAAAAAAATACTTCCTCTTCTCCTGTAGCTTTTTTTTTTTTTTTTTTTTTTTTTTTTTTTGAGAGTTTTTTGCTATAGGGCGTGTGTGCTTGCCAGAAAGACAGACAGAGAGACAGAAGCAAGAAATCACTCCCCGGGGGGATGGCCACGCCACAATCCCTTCTCCTCCATTCTATCTCTCGGGATCTTGGGCACGCACACGCATCCGGCATGAGTTTAAGCCACCAGGTCCAGGGCTCCAACTGTGGTCGGCTACATGGGAGTCCAGCAACGTAGCCATTATGCCAACTGCTGGTCCCTCCTGTAGCTTCTGATGGCACCAGTGCTCCTTGGTTCACAGCTGCATCACTGCACTCTCTGCTTCCGTCTTCAGACAGCCTCTTCCTCTCTCATGTCTGTGCCTCACATCTTTGTCTGCCTCACTCTTCTAAGGACTCTCGCCACTGGATTTAGGTCTACCCAGATAATCCAGGATTACTCCATCTCAAGATACAGTTGCAAAGATCCTTCTTCCAAAGAAGGTCATGTTCCAAAGTTCTGGGAGTCAGGATGTGGGTTATCTCTTGGGAGGCCACTATTCAACCCACTGACCTCTCCAAATCTGTGCACTTCTCCACGTTCACTGCAGCTCCCCTGGGCCTTCTCTCCTGGGATTCTGGCCATTAGCCTCTCTTGCTTCCATTTCTGCACCCCCAAATCCACTTTCCATACATCCCGAGGAATCTTTTTTTTCTTTTCCTGAGGAATCTTTTAAAACTATTCTTCAGGGCCAGCAGATGGTGCAGGGGTTACGTTGCTGGACTCCCACCTGGCAGAATGCGGTTTAAGTTCCAGACTCGGTGACTTGAAAATCATGCCAGGTGCGTGTGTGCGTGCCCAAGATCTCAGGAGGAGAACAGAGGAGAAGGGATTGCGGTGTGGCCATCCCCCTAGGGGTTGATCTCTTACTTCCCCTTTCACTGTCTCTGTCTCACTCTCCAATGAGTGTACAGTCTAAGGGGAAAAAAAACTTAAAAAAAAAAACCCAAAACACAAAAAACAAACTATACTTCAAACCAGGTACCCTGCTTAAGGCCCTCCAAAGACTTCTCTCGTCTGTGCAGAGCTGGCTCTTGATGACAAGTACCGTCTTCACAGAAGTGTCACAGCTCCAGACAGAGCTCATGTACTCATACGGCTTAACAGCCACCAACCCCACACTATACCAGCAGGTCACCGGGCTTTATTTTATTCCTTACATTTATCACAGTTTGAAAGCATCTTTCTATCTATCCATCTGTTCATTCACTATCCTTCCCTCAATCTACCGACCCATCCATCCATTTGTGAAATTAAAGAACAGAATTCCTGGGACCAGCAGATGGTGTAGTGGTTATGTTGCTGGAATCCCATGTAGCTGACCATGGTTCCAAGTCCTGGACCTGGTGGCTTAAAACTCATGCTGGGCGTGTGTGCGTGCATGCCCAAGATCCCAAGAGGGGAATGGAGGAGAAGGGATTGCAGCCTGGCCATCCCCCCTGGGGGGTGATTTCTGGCTTTCTGTCTCTCTGTCTGTCTCTCTAGTGAGCACACACATCCTTTAGCAAATATCTCTCTTTCAAAAAAAAAAAAAAAAAACTAAAAAGAACAAAATTCCTTTTTGTGATAAAACAATCTATTTTAAAACAATTTCATTACCTATTCCCCCCAACACACACACACACACACACAGTTCTCTCTTCTACTAATGGGTTCTCCAAATTCACTGTCTCTGGCTCTTCATAGTCCCCACTCCTGCTTCCTATGAGCTACCTGGCAAGGTAAGCAAAACAGATTTTCCCTACTAAAAAATATCCAAGTTGTAAAAAAGATAAAAACAAAACAAAGAATTCTAGATGTATCACTTTACAAATAAGAAATGACTTGCTCTATTTTCCGTTTGTGGTTCAACCACTACCTCGTTGAAAGACGAAAGGTTGAGTTTTTTGGCGATGAACTTCTTTAGATGTAAGACGGTGGCTTGGGCTGAGCAGCGGATCCACTTCCGTTTCAGTCCCCGCAGTTTGCTGCTATTGCATTCCAGACAGATGCTCACCTGGGGGAGGACACGGGCAGGCAGGCGTGTTAGGAAAGGTTTGCTGGGCTGTTCTTTGGAGATGTTCTAAGATAACCATATCTCCTAAATGTTTTATTGGACATGCAATAAACTGACAGTCCCAATCTTTTTAAAATTTTATTTTATTTACTCATATATTTTTCTTTTTAAATTCTGACCAGACAGACAGAGAGAAAAAAAAAGAGAAAGCAAGTCACCAGGTCTGGGACTTGAACCATAGTTGGCCATGTGGGAGTGTCTAGCGACTTAACCACCATGCCACCTGCTGACCCCTACAATCCCGACCTTATACCAGCTTCTCTAGAGAATAGAAAAATGGTTAAAGAGGGACTATGTCTAGCTATGAGACTTATACACTTTTGAGACCAAAAGCACACAAATTCGTATGAAAAAAGGAAAAACATAGGCTAACCTCCGTTTTAATATACATACACAATTCACAATGCATATTAACAAGCCAAATCTGGGACACATATTTTTTTGAGAGAGCTTTTTGCTAGAGGGCATGTGCTCTCACCAGAAAGACAGAGAGAGACAGAGAGACAGAAAGCAAGAAATCACCCACAAGGGGGGCTGACCACACAGTCATCCCTTCTCTTCCATTCTCCCCTTGGGATTTTGGACATGCACACATACACACCTGGTGTGTTTCAAGCCACCAGGTCTGGGACCAAACCACGGTTGACCATGTGGGAGTCCAGTGACCTAACCACTATGCAACCTGCTGGCCCTAGGAACATATTTTAAAGATCATAATGAAATATAGTTTATACCAAGAATGGATACAAGGATGATTTAACAATAAAAAAAACTTATATAACTGACGATATTAACATTTGAAAGGAAGAAAATCAGATGACTAGGGCCAGCAGGTGGCACTGTGGCTAAGGCACTGATTTCCACATGGCCAACCACAGTTTGAGTCTTGGACCCGGTGGCTTGAAACTCATGCAGTGTGTATGTGCATATACACCCCAAATCCTAAGAATGGAATGGAGGAGAAGGGATTGCAGTGTGGCCCTCCATCCTCAGGAGTGATTACTCACTTTCTCTCTGTGTCTCTGGCAAATGCACACGCTCTACAGCAAAAAAAATTTCTCTCAAAATAAACAAATAAATAAATAAAAAATAAATAAATAAATGGAGGAAAAAACCCCCAAAAACCAAAAAAACAAACAAAACCCAACACATCAGATGCATGTGTATGCCCAAAATCCCAAGAGAAGAATAGAGAAGGGAACTGTGACATGGCTATCCTCCCGCCCCGGAGAGGGCTGATTTCTCACTTTTCCTCTCTCTGTCTCTCTCCAGTGAGTGTATGTGTCCTATGGCAAAAACCTAAAAGAAAAGAAAATCAAGTGATTATATAGATAGATGCTGAAAAAGTATCTGATACGATTCAACACTCATCCAAGAGATAACTCTCAGAAAACTAGAAATGGAAGGGAAGCCAGAGATGAAATGCTAGAAACCTCTCCTTAAACGCATGGAACAGCAAGGACACAGCACATCCATTCCACACGGAGTGGGGACTGAGCCAAAACCAGAAACAGGTGAGGCAAGATGGAGCCTTGTTGTTAGTTTCACAGGATCACGCTGAGCACTTGTTCCTTCCTGAGATTGGGGTTACCGCTACCCGGTCTACTCTGCGTTGGCCACCACTCTCGAGTATGGACCCACCCATCAGGCCAGACCTTGGCCCCATCTTGCTTAGCTGTGCAGAGGACAGAGGATGGGGAGTGGCCTATTGTGGTGGCAGCACCAGGTAGGTCACTGGTGTGAGTCCTTTTCTACCCATATCTTCCATCCAAACCCCTCAAGGTGCACAAGGGGAATGAGGCTAAGGTCATGCAGGAGCCTGAGCCATCCCAGCCACAGTCTCATCATGACAAGAGCCATTTCTCGTTACAGCCCTGTTACAAGGGTGTGCTTGGTTACAGGATACATGTAACGAAAGCCACAGTTCTTAGTGCCCTTGGCAAGGAGGCCTTAGACGCTCCAAATGCTCCCAGCCCAGCAGCAGTGAGTGTGTGTGTGTGTGTGTGTGTGTGTGTGTGCTGGGGGGTGGGGAGCTGGTCACACATCTGCAGGGAAATGGCACCGGAGGGAACACCAGTCATTTTGCAAGAGAAACACCTATAACCACGGCTGATCCATCTATGCGTGCCTAGGAAATGCATAAAAACTTACAAGTGAGAAAAACTAGTGAGAGTTCACCATGCCTCCTGAACAGAAAATCTTTATACAAAAATGGACTGAATTTCCAAAGCTTAGCAGCAATTAGGAACTATAATTTTTAACAACAGAGTCTGCAAAGGGAACATGTGGTACCCAGGACATCTGGTACTTGACCATGTGTGCGACGGTCATGAAGACCAACATGTACTGGTCCACATGGAGTCAGAAATGAATGGCGAGAGACATTGTTCATATGTGGGAAGACTTTACATTTTCCCCAAATAAATCTATGAATTTATTCAGTTTCTTTCTGATAAAAATTCTATCTAAATTGTTGAGGGAACTTGGCAACCTAATTTCTAATTTTTTAATTGGAAGAGCAAAGAGCCATAGTTAGTCAAGACAGTATTTTTCTTTTTTAGAGGTTTTTGACTTAGGGATGTGCCCGCACCAGGGAGAGAGACACACACACACAGAGACAGTGAGAGGGAAAGTGAGAAATTACTCCCCAGGGGGATGGCCACACCACAATCCCTTCTCCTCCATTCTCCTCCTGGGATCTTGGGCACACATGCACATGTGCCCATCATGAGTTTCAAAGCTATCAGGTCCGGGACTCGGACCACAATCTGCCATGTGGGAGTCCAGTGATGTAAGCGCTATGCCATCTGCTAGCTCTAGTCAAGACAATGTTGAAAAATAAAAATGGGGGAACCAGCAGTTAGTGTAATGGCTATGTCGCTGGACTCCCACGTAGTCGACCGCGGTTCATGTCCCGGACCCGGTGGCTTAAAACTCACGCCGGGCGCGTGTGCCTGTGTGCCCAAGATCTCGAGAGGAGAATGGATTGCGGCGTGACCATCCCCCCTGGGGAGTGATTTCTCACTTTCTGTCTCTATGTCTCTCTCTGTCTGGCGAGCGCACGCGCCCTATAGTGAAAATCTCTCTCTCAAAAAAAGTAAAAATGGGGGGGGGGGGTTCCTTGCCCTACCATAAATCACAACAGGTAAAACATTTAAATAATTGTAATTCCATAGATTGCTTGCAGTTTTGACACAAGGGGAGACAAGAGAGCAGTGGGACAGAGCAGAGGATCAGAAACTGACCGGAGTGTGTATAAAACTAGCACAGAGTGAGGATCTCACTGACTAGGTAATGATGGCTTGTGGGTTGTGCTGATGAGTCAACTGGTCAACCAATTAGCAAGACAGACCTAATCTCTGCCTCATCCTCTATACAAAATCAATTACCGTGGCTTATAACCTAACCGTAAAATGCAAAACTTTAAAACATTTTAGACAAAATGTAAGAGAGTATTTTTTATGGCCCTGGGGTGGAAATTTCTTAAAATATGAAAGAAAATATTGATGCATTTAACTATGTCCAGTTTTAAAACTGAATAATGATGAACTCATGAAGAAGCTGACAGCTGCAGACAGGAGATGCTACCTATCGTGCACATGGCAACAAAGAACAGGTCATTCCTATAGCACGATTAAGAAAAAGTCAAATGGCCAACATGAAATGGGCAAGGAGCATAAATAAGCAACTTAGAAGTGAAGGAACCAAGAGAACGAAGAAACACTGGGATAGATGTCCACAGTTACTGCTACACAGGGAAATAGAAATTTAGAAATAACTAGGTATTGAGGCCAGCAGGGGCATGATGGTTAAGGTGCTGAACTCCCACATGCTGGACCGCGTCTCAAGTCCTGAACCTGGCAGCTTACTTTCTCACTTTCCCTTTCTCTCTTCCTCTGGTCAGTTTGAAAAATAATAATAATATAAAATAAATAATTCTTAAAAAAACAAAACAAAGCAAACTAGGTTATCATTTCACACTCAGGTGACTGACAAGAAATAAAAATGTCTGAACTAAAGGAATAACAAATGTCAAATATGTGAGCACAAGGAGACAAGCAAGATGTTGTTTAAGAGTATGATCAAAAGTTACTTCTGGGACCAGCAGTTAGCGTAATAGCTATGTCACTGGACTCCCATGTAGTCGACCGTGGTTCGAGTACCGGACCTGGTGACTTAAACTGACGCCAGGCGTGTGTGTGTGCGTGCCCAAGATCCTGAGAGCAGAATGAAAGAGAAGGGACTGTGGCGTGGCCATCTCCCCTGGGGGGTGATTTCTCGCTTTCTGTCTCTCTCTCTCTGGCAAGTGCACGCGCCCTATAGCAAAAAAAAAACAAAAACAAAAACAAAAACAAAAAAATAACAACAACGACAACAACAACAACAAAAAAACCACAAAAAAACCCTCTCTCTCTCAAAAAAAAAAAGTTACTTCTGAAATTCTCCAATATTGGGCAAGCAGATGGCGTAGCTGCTATGCTGCTGGACTCCCACATGGCCAACCGTGGTCCTAGTTCCTGGATCCAGCGACTTGAAAATCATGCCGGGTATGTGTGCCCAAGATCTGGGAGGAGAATGGAGGAGAAAGGATTGCTGCATGGTCATCCCCACTGAGGGATGATATCTCCTTTTCCCTCTCACTGTCTCTGTCTCTCTTTCTCTGGTGAGTACATGCACCCTAAAGCAAAAACTTCAAAAAAACAGAAAAAAAAAAAAGTCTCCAATATTAAAATAGAAAATTAAGTGTGTGGGCCGACTCTGTGGTCTCATGGTTACGGCAGTTGGATTTCATATGGTCAACCATGCGGTTCAAACTGTGGCCTGGTGGCTGGAAAACATGCAGGCACATGTTCGTGGATGCCCACAATCTAGACAAGGGTGAGAAACAGAGATGGGATGTGGTATGACCGGGCCCCTTAAGGGTGTTTTCTCCTTTTCCCTTTCTCTCTGGCAAATTAAAAAGAAAAGAAAATTAAGTGTGAGAAAACTATGCAGTATAAAACTATACACTGTAGTACACCCTATGCATATAACATATGCCATATACGATACTGAAGATAGCATAGTTAACTTTAAGCACTTACATTGTACATGTCACAGAAGCTAAAAGTTAGGGGCCAGACAGGGTTGCGGTGTAAACACAACCGGACCACAGGGAAGGCACCCCCTGGCAGCCCTAGGTACGCGTGACCCTGGCTGGCTGAGGCTGCAGGTAGACGGTATGAAGACCCTGCTGAGGGTGCCTGCCTCTCTTTCCTCCCTACTCTCCTCGGAAGAAATAAATAAATTAATTTTAAACAAATCTTAAAAATATGGGACCAGCAGTTAGCGTCATGGCTATGTCACTGGACTCCCACGTAGTCGACCGCGGTTCGCGTCCCGGACCCGGTGGCTTAAACTCACGCCGGGCGCGTGTGCGTGCGTGCCCAGGATCCCGAGAGGAGAATGGAGGAGAAGGGATTGCGGCGTGGCCATCCCCCCCTGGGGGGTGATTTCCTGCTTTCTGTCTCTCTGTCTCTGTCTGTCTGGTGAGCGCACGCGCCCTATAGCAAAAACCTCTCAAAAAAAAAAAAAAAAAATCATGGCGATTAACTGTAGAAAGATCCTGCTCTGTTACAGCTCAGTGAGGCGCGTCAGCCGAGTCCCCAGTCTGGTGTCCTTGGCCACCTCACTGAGCCCCACAGGTTCACCTTCCTACACCCCTGCCTGCTTCACCTCCGCCTGAGCCTCTGCCAGACCCCTGCCCGGTCTCCCCACAGTCACTGGCTGCACAGCAGCTGCACCGACAGCTGACTTTCCCAGAGTGAAGCCCCGGAAGACCTCCCTGCCCTCTCAAACCCTGACCTCACACCCTCACCTGCCAGTCCCCACTCCCATGTATTAACAGCATGTTCTCACTGTGGCCCCTGCGGGCTCTGACCTCACGCCGAGCTGTGGGCCCACTCACTGCTCCCTCACCCTCCCTGCTTCCTCTTCATGAGCTTGGTGCTCCCCAACACCTTCCTTTGAGAGCTCTGCACAGCTGGGCCTGGATGAGTGGGTGTCTACTCCCCACTGGCCTCCCTTTGCGCAGCATCTGACCACCTGCCTCCACACCCCGCTGCGAGGTTCTTGCAGGTAAACGTGGCCTCCCCAGCCACCAGGACCACAAGAGCAGGTGGACCTGGACCAGGCCGGACCCATTAGGAAGACACCATCCCTGGGGAGAAGCAGGGGCACATAAACAACCCCCAGCTGCTGGAGGATCCGTGGCAGCAGACGGGGTAGAAGCTGGTCTGAAAAGATGCCTCTGGGGTGGGTAAATCAGAAGAGAATTCTGAGGAGTGAGAACCAACCAAATTCTTAGATTTGCAGGACAGGCGCAGCCGAGGAAAAGCCCTGAGGCTGGAGGGCCTTGACAAACCAGAGAGCTAGACAGGTCTGAGGTGGGGAAGGAGCCCTGGCTTGCTGTGGAACCCTGCAGCAGGCCAGCCCCAGATGGATGGTGTCTTCTCAGGGGGTGGTGCTATTTCCTCTCAGTTTCTAGTCCCGGGTGCCAAGCCCCCAGCAATGAGCTCTAAGTGATTCCGATGATGCAGGGAGATGAGCGCACACCGGCCAACAGACGACCCTTCTGCAGCCCCTATCTGGGCTGCTTCTAGTCTAATTTTCCTCTCGCATCGGCATTTGCAGAGACGCAGCCCAGGGTGAGGGAGCTGTCAGGGCAGAAGGGGGCCACAGAGCAACGTAGGTGACTTCCCTGGCCTGTCCTGAATGGGGCCAACAGCAGGACACAGAGGCCTCATTTATTCCTGAACAAGATCAGGCCTGCGCTACCCCAGTGACTGCACATGATCACAGACACTTCTGGTTCAACCGTGGACAAAGCTGACCGAAATGACAGAAAAAAGTTACATTGGGGGGCCAGGGGACCAGAATTCTGTAGCACTCTGAAGAGTAAATAAGATGAGATTAACACAGAGGCCCTGGTGAGGTGACAGCGTTGTAAGCTCTAGGGTCACCTGGAAGATGAAGGCCACATATAGGCTCCGACCTTCCTGTCTGTGCCAGCTTCAATCTAGTGGGAATGACTCCATAAGAATCCAGGCGGCTGAAGCTACAGAAAGGGGCTGCACAGGGGACAGAGTCAGCTTGGGACCCCCTCTGCTCTCCAAACTGGCTGTTTAACACATCAGCAATCCCCACCCCAGGTTGTAGACCCCGGCCTGGGCCCCACCACAAGCCTGGCGGTTGGCTTGAGCAGTAGCACAGCTCTGATCCACAAACCCCGACTGTGGACAGGGTCCCCAGACCTCAGACCCTGACTGAGGACAGAGGACAGCAGCAGGAGGCTCCCATCCAAGCTCTGCTCCTGGAGAGACAGCTCAGGAAAGAGCTTAACAGAGGCCCCCAGCCGCACCTGTGGGCCATGCAGCTGCTCTGAAGGGTGGCAGCCAGGCTCTAGAGAGTTCTGGACCTGGACACACCGAGGGCCTACAGCTTACCCAAGAGGATAAACTGCCGTGAAGCAAATTAGAAAGCACGGGACAAGCCCAGAAGTCTGGACTGTGAGTCAGGACAAAGAAATAGGGCTTGCACAGAAGAGGTGGGGAACGGGCCCAGGAGTCACAGGAGGTGACGCTGGGAGAGAGCAGGGAAGGAAAACCTCAGGGTAGAAGAGAGACCTGGGTCCTCAGGACGGAGTAAGTACGAATAACGAAGAGACAGACTGCCAGAAGTTTCTGGACCTCTCAAGATAAAGAGAGATCCCACAGGTTCCAAAGGGGGAAAGACATAGTTTACGTACAGGGAATTTCCATGGAAACAGTACTGTGATTACCTTACCTCAAAAAAGAAAGAAAAAGAAAGAAAAAAGAAAGAAAGGAAGGAAGACAGACAGACAGGCAGGCAGACAGACTTTGTCAAATATTTTTGCTTCGGAAGACACTGTTTCCAATAATTCTGCTACACTTCTGTGTGCTCAGCAATTTGCTAAACACTGTCTCCTTCAGTAAGAAAACTTGGTCAAGCCGCTTGTACTGGAAGCGTGTTCCGGGGAAGTGGGTGTCAGTGCCTAAGCCACCAAGCGCTGGTAGGGGCTAGGGAGTGAGGTGGGAGGGTCGGGCTCGTTTGGACAGACGGGAGAAGGGGCATGAGCAAGGGGAGCACAGGCTGCTGAGTTACATCGGGGGACATCACCCGAGCCTCGGCCCCTTGGAAGTCCCCGTGGAACACAACACTCAGCCCGAAGCCTGCTGTGGTTTAAGAGTGGCCAGATCCCAGCAGGCACTGAGCCACGGCAGCCACCTCTGCCTCTACAGGACATCTATGAGGGCGCTCGAGCCTGGGGAGCAGATACGGTCGGGGAGTGGCAGGGGGACAGCCTGTACTGTGCTCACCCGTTTCTCATTCTTTTCTTTCATTCATTCATTCATTTATTCATTTATGTCTTTGAGAGAGAGACAAAGAGAGACAGAGAAAGAGATGGAGATACACAGCATTCTCCAACAGGGTCCTCATGCCCAGGTGATCCCCACCCCCAACTTCTGCGAACCAGGATCAAGTTCCAGCATGTACAGGGAAACCTGGGGATGCAAACCCGGGGCCCCTCCGTGTAGCCTCACCATCACAGAGCAAGCCTGTGTCACCACCACACCACCACGGCTGGCCTATTTTCATTTTTGAATGCTTAGTGTTAAAAGCACACAATTCACAGGCGATAGGTGGGGTGGTGGTTAAGGTGCTGGACTTCCACATCATCAGCAGCAGTTTGAGTCCTGGACCCAGTGGCTTGCTTTCTCACTATTCCTCTTTGGTCAAATTTGAAAAAAAAAAAAAAAAAAAAAAAAAAAAGTAAAATAAAATAGAATAAATAATTAAAGGAAAAAACCAATTCATGTGAATGACTGGAAAGGTTTGGCACAAAACTTACAAGGAAAAATTATTTTGAATTTAGAATTCCGTGCAGGGCTAGTAGTTAGCGTAATGGCTATGTCGCTGGACTCCCATGTAGTCAACTGTGGCTCGAGTCCCGGACCCAGTGGCTTAAACTCACATTGGGCGCGTGTGCGTGCGTGCCCAAGATCCCAAGAGGAGAATAGAGGAGAAGGGACTGCAGCATGGCCATCTCCCCTGGGGGGTGATTTCTCACTTTCTGTCTCTGTCTTTCTGGTGAGTGAATACACCCTACAGCAAAAAACAAACAAACAAACAAACAAAAAACCCAAACAAAAACTCTCCAAAAAAATAAATCCATGTTTATCCAAATTGTCATTTAAATGTGAGGGATAAGTAAGAGACTAAGTTGACCCCCAAGAATTTAGAAAAAAAAATTTTTTTAGAGAGATTTTTGCTATAGGGCATTTGCACTAGCCAGAGAAACAGAAGTGAGAAATCACCCCTGGGAAGCTGGTCACACTGCAATCCCTTCTCCTCCACCCTCCTCTCAGGATTTTGGGTATGCACGCACATGCACCCAACATGAGTTTCCCGGGACTTGAACCACGGTCGGCCATGTGGGAGTCCAGTGATGTAACCATTATGCTATTTGCTGGTGAATTTAGATAATTTACTATCCACCACCCTCTCTGAAATGACTTAGAGATACAAAGCAGGATCGATGACAGAGGAGACCAAAGATAAATCCAACAGCACATGTAAAACAAGTGCCCAAAAAGCCCACACAACTTATAAACTATTTTGTTATAGCTAAACAATAGTTAATACAGTGTCCAAACCTTAGTAAAGTTCAGAGGCAATTCCTAGAATAAAAGTAGTATGAAATAAAATTGGAAATCACCAACGATGACCTAGAATAAAACTTTAGATGACTTTACAAATTCTGGAAGGTGGTAGGTAGTGATTGGGGGAGGGAGGTCAGAATAAATATCATGGAAGTTCTGTCTTGTTTTGAGGAGTTACAGATGCTGATCCCACAAACTCACACAGTATGTTAAGTTTAATAATCATGTTTAAAAATTTAAGAGCCGTCACTAGAAATAGAATAAGAAACTAGAACTAGAAATAAAATAAAGAATGTTAAAGTTCTAAACCAGTGTAGGAAAAAAAGAAAAGAAACTAAAACCTGAGCAAAGGATTCAAAAGAAAGGGGGAAGACCATGCAAACAAGATTCCTCTAAGCACATATACACAGTTCAGAGTAAGGCGACTGGCCCAGCAGGTGGTGTGGTTGGTTAAGACACTGGAATCTCACATAGCCAACCATAGTTTGAGTCCCAGACCCAGCGGCTTGAAAAACACACTGGGCACATGTGCATGGGTTCCCAGAATCCTGAGGGGAGAATGAAGAAGGGACTAAGGGGTGGCTACTGCCCTGAGGGGTAATTTCTCACATTCCCTCTGTCTCTCTCCTGTGAACGCATGCACCCTATAACAAAACTTTTAAAAATATATAATAATAAGCAATCAATACATTAAAAATGAATGGGCCAAGACCAGCAAGCAGTATAGTAGTTAAGGCACTGGACGCGCATATAGCTGACTGTGGCTCAAGTTCTGGATCTGGTGGCTTGAAAATCATGCTGGGCGTGTATGCATACATGCCCAAAATCCCAGAAGAAGAATGGAGAAGAAGTGATTGCAGCGTAGCTATTCCCCCTGTGTGTGTGGGGGGGGTGATTTCACAATTTCCTTCTCACTGTCTCTCTCTCCTCTGGTGAACGCATGTGCCCATAACAAGAAAGAAAGAAAGAAAGAAAGAAAGGAAGGAAGGAAGGAAGGAAGGAAGGAAGGAAGGAAGAAAGGAGGGAGGGAGGGAGGGAGGGAGGGAGGGAGGGAGGGAGGGAGGAAGAAGGAAAGAAAGAAAAGGGGCCAGAAGGTGGTGTGGTGCTGGACTCCCATATGGCTGACTGTGGTTCGAGTCTTGGACCTGGACTCACTTTCCCTCTCTCTCTGTTTCTCAAATGAAATAATGATAATAATGTTAAATTAAAAAAAAAAAAAAAAAAAAAAAAAAAAAAAAAGGAAGAAAAGAAAAAGAAACTTAAAGAAAAAAAAAAAAGACTGGGTTTAATGCCCATATTAGAAAAGAGACCTTGGGGCCAGCAGTGGTTAAGGTGCTGGACCCCTACATGGCTGACCACAGTTCAAGTCCCAGAACCAGCAGCTTGAAAATCTCACTGGGCACATGTGCATACATTCCCAAAATCCCAAGAGGAGAATGGAAAAGGGATTGTGGTGTGGCCATCACCCCCTGGAGGGGGGTGATTTCTCACTTTCCCTCTCTCTCTCCTGTGAGCATATGTGCCGTATGACAAAAACCTTTAAAAAAAAATGATTTTGACCTATCATAAGCCTGCACAGTTCAACAATATCACATAAGAAATGAAATACAACCACAAAAGTTAAAAGTTTAACAAGGAAAAACATAGTCGGGGCCAGCAAGTGGTGCTGGACTCTCACATGGCCGACTACGGTTCAAGTCCCCGACCTGGCAGCTTGAAAATCATGCTGGGCACGTGTGCATATATGCCCAAAATCCCAGGAGGAAAAGGGTGGAGAAGGGACTGAGATGGCCATCCCCTATTGGGGGGATTCTTTGCTTTTCCTCTCACTGTCTTTCTTTCTCTCCCCTCTCTGGTAAGTGTATGTGCCCTATGGTGGAAAAAAAAAACCCAAAAAACAAAATAAAACAAATTAAAAAACTAAAGAAGAAAAAAGACAGTATCTAAATTAACTATCTCTGTGGCTCGACTGCTTACTTCTCTATGTACTTTAAAAAAATTAAATGTAATCCTTAGAAGAGGATAGAGGCAGATGTTATTAGTGCCTTCATTTCACAGGTGAAGAGATCAAGGAGCAGAGAAGTCAGTCGTTAATGAAACTCATACACTGGCTGACGGCAGGGCCAGGAGGTAAGAGGACTGGCCTCCAGGGCCGCACGTCTAACAACCACGAGTCCAACCCAACAACATGAAAAACAGATCCCTAACATGGAGAGCTTGTGCCTCAACAGACAACAGGAAGGGTCTCAGACCCCAAAAGCAGGCGTAGACAGCATTCGCTGACCGCTATGGGAAGGAGTCAAGAAATTAAGAGCAAATTGGTAGTAAAAAGAGGCCACTTCACTTGGTTATTTGAGAACATATTTCATGATTAAAAAGGAATTATTATTAGTTCATTGGGAAAGTCATGACATATTTTTCTACACAAAAACGTGTCTTGACTTTTCTGCCGAGCCAATATATCACTGCCTCTTTAGAACTGAGGGCCAGTGAGTGTGTCACTTATCAAAGTCTGAGGGGTTCTGCCAAGAGTGTGGGGGGCTGATGGTTGATGGTGCATTTATAAAACGCAGTGCCTGTGAGGCGGTCTCACATGGAAGGTTCCAACACTGGAGACCTCCCTGAGTGTGCTGAGCAGGAGCTTTGCTGGGATCCAGTGCTGGCTAAGGCTGGGGGGGGACTGAGGCATTAAGACACCTTTGGGGGTGCTATCTGTCTGTCTCTTGTTCATGGAAATAAATAAATAAACTTAGAAAAAAGGAAAAAGTACACAGGGAAACATATGACGTTAAATATGTTTTTAAAAGACTAAGAACACAGAAGCAAACGTTTGTTTGTTTTTATTTTTTTTTTAGAGGTTTTTTTTCCTCTTTCTGGCGTGTGTGCTCGCCAGAAAGACAGAAACAGAGAGACAGAAAGCGAGAAATCACCCCCCAGGGGGGATGGCCATGCCGCAATCCCTTCTCCTCCATCCTCCTCTTGGGATCTTGGGCACGCACGCACACGTGCCCGGTGTGAGTTTAAGCCACCAGGTTCGGGACTCAAACAATGGTCAACTACATGGGAGACAAACGACACAGCCATTACGGTAATTGCTGGTCCCGAGAAGCAAAAGTTTTAACTCAAGAAGTCAGAAAAAAAATAAATGCTTTAAGAGAATTAAATACCCAATCAGTTATAAAAAGTGACTTTTTTTGGGGAGAGATTTTTACTACAGGGCACGTGCGCTCACCAGAGAGAGACAGAGAGACGGAAAGCGAGAAATCACCCGCCAGGGGGGATGGCCACGCCGCAATCCCTTCTATTCATTCTCCTCTCGGGATCTTGGACACGCACTCACACGTGCCCAGCGTGAGTTTAAGCCACCGGGTCCGGGACTCAAACCGCAGTCGACTACATGGGAGTCCAGCGACGTAGCCATTATGCTAACTGCTGGTCCCCAAAAAGTGACTTTTTTGAAAGCAACTCATAAAACAGACATGTTTAGCATGTTTGGGGGAAAAGGGTAAAAATTAGTAACAGTAAACACTGGGAAAATTTTGAACTGCAAAACAGATTGAACTGGAGGAGAATCTATAGAAAACCCAAAGAATGACAACCTACGGGCGTGGTGACTAAGGTGCTAGATCTCACTTTGCAGCTTGAGTACTGACCCAGTGACTTGAAAACCATGGGCACGTGTGCGTGCACTCCTAAAATCCCAAGGAAAAGGAGAAAGGATTGTGGCATAGCCATTTCCCCCTCCCCCCTCACTGACAAGCCCATGTGCCCTAAAGCACTTAAAAAAAAAAAAAAAAAGACAAGCTAGCCCTTGTATTGAGCGGTCTTGGGCTTACAGCTGCCACCTGCCTGGAGCTCCCACCAGGCTGACCCCACATCTCCCTCCTGAGGTGATCTGAAGTGGTTCCTCAGCGAGGGAGCCCTGTGAGAGGACATGTAGCTAACAAAGGCTGGCCCAGAGAGAGGCAAGAGCACGCACGCAGGTCATCACCCACAGGGGGCTGGAGCGACATGATTCTGGGAGGAGTCTTCCGGGCCTACAGCTCACACTGCCTCTGTGACTTAAACCATCCAGACCCACAGCCGGCAGGAAGAAATCATACATACACACTTATATATAAATATATACACACACATAAAAGGGGGGTTATTTCCTGCCTAAAGGGTGGGAGACTTCGCTAACTGTTCATTTTCTTCTCCACCAACTGGAAAAACAACTTTACCAACCCGACATTCCCATAGATGTTTCTATTTCTACAGTGCTTACTTACTGATTATTATTAGTTTTTGAACACTACAGAAGTATATGAGTATAAAGTGAAAAATGAAGAGTCCATTAGTCTATTCTTGTGCCCAAACTGCATTATTCCGGTTGTTACGTCAGCTGTTAAAGCCAATCCCCACCATTGTTTTTACAAAGATCTCATGGCTATTTTTTGAACATTCATCTCCCAGATGAGCCCTGGAGCTAGTGATTAAATTCCATAATTAACTATTGGGATCACAACCACCAAGGTAATTTGGGACAGCTGACATTAACACCAATCCTTCCAACCAGAAACATCTGTTCACTTAAGATCCCTCTGCACACTCTCCCCCTACACCTACTGATTCTTATACATTGATCTAAACACCCAATGAGCAATAATGAATTCCAACGGTTTTTCACTTCATTGGCTTAACTTTTATGCAAGACAATGATATCTGAGAATAATGGCATCTGTGTCTCTAACGTACATTACCTCATTTTTTTATTTCTCCATTGTGTGGGCTAGGATCATCAAAATCGTGATGACTAACAGCCAATAATGGGGATTTTCCTGCTTTTGATCTTAATGAGACAACAATTCAGCTTCATCATAAAACATGATGATTGTAATACTTTTCTTTCTTTCTTTTTTAGAGATTTTTGCTATATGGTGCTTGCACTCACCAGAGACAGAGAAAGGCAGAAATCACTCCCCAGGGGGTATGGCCACGCCACAATCCCTTCTCCATTCTTCTCTTAGGATTTTGGGCATGCACACACATGCACATGGCATGAGTTTTAAGCCACTGGGTCTGGGATTTGAACCATGGTTGTCTACGCTGGAGTCGAGCAATGTTAACTATTTTGCCATCTGCTGGTCCTAATGACTGTAATAGTTTTCAAATGAAGATACTATATTGAAAAGTTCTATAGATATGGATAGGATATTTTACTAAATTCTTTTATGGCATCTGTGATTACTTTTCCTTTTTATTTTACTTTTCAACCTTTATTTATTTATTTTATCTATTTATTTAAATTTGACCAGAGAGGGACAGAGCAAGAGAGAGACCAAGTGAGAAAGCAAGCTGCCAGGTCTGGGACTCAAACCGTGGTTGGCAGTGTGGGAATCCAGCACCCTTAACCACTATGCCACCTGCAGGCCCAGCTTTTCCTTTTTTATCTAATAGTAAATGGCACATGGATAGATTGCTCAAGGGTGTATTTTTACTTTCCTTTGAATGTACTACTGGATTCCATTTCCTTTTACATAACATTTGCACAGGTAGAGAAAAGTACCTAGAAGAACAGCCGCGAAATCATTAACAGTGAAAACCTGGAGGTGGCATGGAGATTAGGACCCAGGGCTGACCTGTGCTTTTTCATGTCCAAGATGTCTACAGATGTTTACATGTCACTCTGGTAACAGGAAGGAAGACAGATAAAGTACAGAACTGAGATGAAGAAAACTAAAATGAACTGAAATCGTGGTGTCTTCATCTTCTTCCCCCCTTGGCCTTTTCTCTACTCCCCTTTCCTTTCTTCCTTCTTCCCTTCCTTCCTTCCTTTCTTTGTTCCTTTGTTAATTGCCAGAGGATGCTCGTGTTCACCACAGAGACACAGAAAGCCACCCCCAACAGGGCACGGTCACAGTGCAGTCCCTTCTCCTCCATTCTCCATCCTATTCAGGGTTCTGGGCAGGTACACATGCCTGGCAGGGTTTTCAAGCTGCCTGGGTTGGAATGCAAATCATGGGTAGCCATGTGGGATCGGGTTCCCACCACACAGCTCTTAACCACTGTGCCACAGGGCAGGCCTGGCCTTTTTCTTTTTAAATGGAGAAAACATCCAAAGGGAAGTTGTCTAGTATATTTCACTTTCTGTTATGACTTTATGAAACATACTGCAAAATGCAAGCATGTGCTCGCTGGAGAGGCAGAGAGACAGAAAGCGAGAAATCGCCCCCAGAAGGTGACCTTGCCGCAATCCCTTCTCCTCCATTCTCCCCTCAGGATCTTGGGCATGCACACAAACGTGCCCAGCGTGAGTTTTAAGTCACCAGGTCCAGGACTCAAACTGCGGTTGACTACATGGGAGTCCAGCGACGTAACCATTATGCCATCTGCTGGTCCCCATACCAAAATAATTTTACAAAGTTTACAGAAACCGAATGTTACCCACCTGCTCATCACTTCTATGGTAATCATTGTCCTCTTCCTGCTTCTCTTCCGCCGTCTCTTTGTTTGAACTGTCATCTGCTTTGGTTTCACCTTGTGGCACAAACCAAATAATGTGTTATGAACTCCAAAATGTTAAGTGAGTTTTTAAAATGCTTCAGTTCTCAAAATACTATAAAAAATTCACTCCACTAAGAGAATTTGGACCATAAAGAGCAAAGATAAACCATTTACAGCATGTGTTAAAGCATAGCATTCTTCCTCGTTAGGGAGTCTCCATAAAGAAGCTGAAGCCAGGTGCACATGGGTCTGTGGGTGTCTGTGTCGGGGGCACAGAAGACAGACAGAAACTGAAATGCTGAAAGGGACACAGACAACCTGCCACTGCCCTACCCACTGGCCAAGCTGTTCAGCTACTCAGTACTGACCACCCCAATCCACTCATTAAATAAAGCCTGGATCCTAGAGTTTAATTATTCTAATGCTATTTTTGTTGTTGTTGCCAGAGAGAGGGCACGTGCACCTGCCAGAGACAGAGAGAGGGCACGTGCACCTGCCAGAAAGAGACAGAGAGAGGGAGGGGGGAAGAACCCCCCACAACAGGGCATGGTTACACCATAATCCCTTCTCCTCCATTTCTCCGTCTTTTTTTTTTTTTTTCCTTTTCCTTTTTCTTTTTAGTTTTGCTATAGGGTAAATGAACTTGCTGGGAAGAGACAGAGAGAGAGAGAGAAGGCACCCCTCTGGGGGGATGGCCGTGCTGTAATCTCTTCTCTTCGATTCTTCTCTCAGGATTTTGGGCACACACACACACACATGCCCAGTATGTTGTCAAGCCGCAAAGGCTGAGACCCAAATCCGACAGTTGGCCAGGTGGGACACTGATGCCTGAACCACCATGCCACCTGGCTGGCTCCCATTTTTCCATCCTGTAGGGATTTTAGTTTTTTTAAAAAAAATTATTATTTGTTTAAGAATTCTTTATTTAATTTTGTTTATTATTATTATCATTATTATTTTTAATTTACCAGGGAGAGATTTAGAGAGAGAGAGAGAATGAGAAAGCAAGCTGCCAGGTCCGGGGCTCGAACCATGGTCAGCCATGTGGGAGTCCAGCACCTGCTGGCCTCAATGTGCTATGCTTTTCAAGTTGCCAGTGCCGGGATTCAAACCATAGTTAGTCATGTGGGATTTGGCTCCCCTAATCACTGTACTACAGGGCTGGACCTCTAACACTGCTTTTGAAATGAGAGCATCTCCTTAGGGAAAACAGGGCAAGATTCTTTGATTCTCAGACACATTTCCAAATCGCCTCCTGTGGCCTCAGTTCCCTGGGGACCTGCAGTTCTGTCAGAGATAGCAGTGGTCCAGTATTCACAAAGGCAACATCCAGGGGCCTCTTATTTCTCCTCAGATTAGGGATATACAAGGAAGATTTTCTTAGGAATTTGTGTGGGACACTAGAAAAATACCACAGACTCAAAGATTTAGATCATTTGTTATGATACAGGGAGACTTAAAATGTTATTAACTTTATATCCAAACCAAATTGTTATTTAGCTACTTTACCATAAAACAAGCAAAGTTAACATATTTTTCTTAAAGTATTATTTATTATATTTTATTATATTATTATTATTATTATTAAATTTGACAAGAGAGAGAAAGCAAGCTGCCAGGTCCAGGACTTGAACTGCGGTCGGCCATGTGGGAGTCCAGCACCTAAACCACCACACCACCTGCTGGCCCTAAAGTTAACATCTTAGGAAGTTCATTTTCTACTACTTCTTCCAAAGCTTCTCACCCCTGACTCCCAGACACTTTGTGGGACCCTCCCGCTGTCCTCATCCCCCAACACTGACCTCTCCTGTTCATGGTCCCCACTGCTCAGCTCTGCTCCACCTTCCCCCAGGAGTGACGAGGGACACCTCAAGTCATAACCTGCCCACGAGCCCATCGAGGCTGTGTTCCTCTCTAACATAAACTACCCGAGAGGTGGCACAGTGAGCTGGCAGGCAGAGTGAGCTCTGCAAGAAGAGACCTAATGCCTCTCTTGATGAGCACGCACAGGTTTACTCACCATTCCGATGGGAATCTAAGTGTTGTTTTGCAGAACAAGTCTCCCCTTTGATGTCTCCTGGCACCTCCATGCCCAATTTGTGATAGAACTCCCTCTGTTTTCTCATTTCCGCTATTAAAAATCAATATATAATCTTTAATCTTAAGCAGGCAATGAATAATATTAAAGTTCTGTTCACAAATATCACAAAGGAAACCACAGATTTGAATGACAAAGTTTAAAGGCTGCTACTAACACGAAAATCACAAATTGGGATTGTGGTTCCTCAGGGGCTATAGTTGCTCAGCACACCGGGAAGTGCAGGGCCAGACCCAGGCCAGAGTACCAGGCACGTGCCATTAGAACCTGGCTGGACGAGAACCCAGTGGAGCTGGGAAGGCCCGAGGTCCCTGGAGGCCCAGACTCAGGACAGTGATTCTAACCTCAGCCACCCATGGCTGTTGTAGAACGGCCCATCTGGTCTTTGACCAACATTAAGCAGGTGACATCAGTGTCACCTCGGATTTCAGATGTCACAGGGGACAACAGGCACTCAGTGCACCTTCCCCAGAGCATGGGCAGCTAACATTCTCCCAACATGTCTGCAGCCACCTTGGATCCCTTCATCAGGAACCCCAGAAGAGCTCTCACTGGCCTGAGTGGCTGAGGGAGCAAGGAGGTCAAGGGCGACCTGAAGGGCAGGCCTGTCTCTGCAGCCTGTTATCTGTGTGCCCAAGTTCACTTCGTTCTCACACAACCTGCAGGGCCAGGCTATTCAAAGCTGTGGACAATGGCACCTACACCTGCCCAGTGGTGGGTCCAGAGTGCCCCCTAGTGTCCACAGTCAGTAGTTACAGCTTGTGCAAATCTCAGGGACGTTTCCTATTGAAGAGAGGGAACAAGGCACTGCAGCCAGCACTCAGCCTTACAACCGATGTTTTCTGTCTGGATCCCTGCCAAAAGGGCAGCTTAGCCTCCCCTTGTCCTGACGGTCAGCAGTTTCTGCTGGCTAGACCAGTGGAGGCTCTCCAAGCATCCAACTCTGGGGCCAGGCAACATAACCAGGCTGGAATCCGGAACATTACAGGCAAAGATCGACTCTGTAAGACTAAGGTAGCTACTCCCTGACTTTCAGCAAACGTTTTGTCTATGTGACTCTAAAGGTCACCCCAAGTGATGAAGCAGAAGATACTGGTCATTGCTCAATAGGTAGCAAAGAAAATGTAAAATAAAGCCCTTCAAACCAGTAACCTATAAGTCGCTCTGCAAATAACACGTAACACTCCATTACATCTTTTTTTTTTAGAGAGGTTTTTGCTATAGGGCGCATGCGCTCGCCAGAAAGACAGAGAGAGACAGAGACAGAAAGCGAGAAATCACCGCCCCCAGGGGGGGATGGCCACGCTGCAATCCCTTCTCCTTTCTTGTCTCGGGATCTTGTGCATGCACACACATGCGCCCGGCGTGAGTTTAAGACACCGGGTCTGGGACTTGAACCACGTTCGACTACATGGGAGTCCAGCGACATAGCCATTACGCTAACTGCTGGTCCTTCCATTACATCTTTTCTTTGTTGTTGTTTTTTTTTTAATGTCAGAGGGTGAGCATGCATGAGACAGACAGACACAAACACATGCCCGAGGGTGAGCATGTATCTCACACACACACACACACACACACACACACACACACACACGAAAGCACCCAAAAAGGCCTGGTCATACTGCAATACTTTTTCTTCCAGTTTTCCATCCTGTTAGGATCCTGGGCACATATGAAGACACCCAGGGTGTTTTCCAGGCCGCTGGGGCTGCAGGCCATGTGGCATCTGGCCTCCGTGCAGCGCTTAACTACCGCGTTGCAGGGCTGGCTCTTCATACTTTCTACCTGCATGTCTGTCTTTCCCTACAGACCATGAGCTCCATGAGAGCCAGGAACATGTCCTGGGTACACCCGGCTCTACACAGAGGCTTTGTGAACGCCCAGTTGTACAGGAATGAATGCTGGCACAAGGCAATAGGCCGGGGCAGAAACACAAGGTCCCTGGAAAACTGAAGAACGCTAGCCTTCAGTGAGATGCACTGTGGGATCAAATATGGCAAAATTACTGTGAACAATCTGAGACTAGCTTGCAAAGAAACATTTCCCAGGGCTGGCGGGTAGCATGGTGGTTACAGAGCTGGACTCCCACACAGACAGCTGCAGTTCAAGTTCCAGACCCAGTGGCTTGAAAAATCACACCAGGCCCGTGTGCACATGTGCCCAAAAATCCCAGGAGGAGACTGGAAGAGAAGGGACTACAGTGTGGCCATCCCCTCTCAGGGGGAGGATTTCTCACTTTCCCTCTCATTGTCTCTCACATACACCCTATGGCAAAAACCTTAAAAAAAGAAAAGCTTCCCTAAATAATGATGTAAATGGCTACTCGGAAGTGAAGGCTCAGAATACAGTTGCTTGATAGCGGAAGGCTGCTCCTATGAGTCTCCAGGAGGGCAGTGTCCCCAACATTGAAAAGGCCCCACAAGTCGATAAAAATAGGGAGCCCCATGTACACAGGTGGAAAACAACTCAGCTGCAAATCCTTGCTTTGTTTTGTCTTCCAATGTGTGAGAGAGATCAGAGAGCATGTACACATACACAAGCGTGAGAGGAAAAGGGAAAGAGAGAAATGTATTTTTTTTTTTTTGGAGAGGTTTTTGCTATAGGGTGCGTGCGCTCACCAGAAAGACAGAGAGAGACAGAAAGCGAGAAATCACACCCCAGGGGGGATGGCCATGCTGCAATCTCTTCTCCTCCATTCTCCTCTTGAGATCCTGGGCACGCACACACACGCGCCCAGCGTGAGTTTAAGCCACCGGGTCCGGGATTCGCACCGCAGTCAACTATATGGGAGTCCAGTGACATAGACATTATGCCAACTGCTGGTCCCAAGAAACGCATTTTTGACTGGGTCTTGCCATTGTAATCTTGCCCCAGCTCCTAGTTAGCTAGGATTCCAAGAACATGCTACTGTGCTTGGCCTCTTCAGATTGGCCCAGGTTCCAAACCCAGGACTCCTATGTGACCCCAACCTCGAGCAGCAGTCCTACGACTTGCACCACCACAGCTGGGACAAGAAACCTTATTTTAATTTCCATTTCCTTCATTTTCACCTATCAGAATCAAAAAAGTAATAATGTCAGGTGTATATGTAAGTATAGAAAAGATATTAACTGGGACCATTTCTCAGGAGAGTAACTTTGCATTACATCAAAAATTCTCAAAAATTTAATCACTAACCTCCAAACTCTACTGCTAGTAACCTATCCTAAAGAAATAACCAGATAATTGTATAAGAAGATATAAATTCAGATATACACCAAAGTCTTATCATAAATATCAAAATATCAGAAACAATTTAAATGCTATGTGTCCAACAAAGAGTGCTGGAAGAATCCCCACAGCCACCTCCTGCCAAGTGCAGGTGAGTCTCCTAGCCCTGGTAGACACGCTGAACTGAGACAGACAGCATCTCAGAACCTTCCCAGCATGGCACTTAAGATGCCCACTACCATCCACTACTAATAATCGACGGCAAGATAAATCTGGAATATGCCATTCTGGAATGAAAGTGTGGGGCATTTATTCAACAGAATATAATGCAGCCACTAGAAATGATGATACATGGGGAACCAGCAGTTAGCGTAATGGCTATGTTGCTGGACTCCCACGTAGTCGACCGCGGTTCGCGTCCCAGACCCGGTGGCTTAAAACTCACGCCGGGCGCGTGTGCGTGTGTGCCCAAGATCCCGAGAGGAGAGAGGAGAAGGGATTGTGGCATGACCATCCACCCTGGGGGGTGATTTCTCGCTTTCTGTCTCTATGTCTCTCTCTGTCTGTCTGGCGAGCGCACGCGCCCTATAGTGAAAAAAAAAAAAACCTCTCAAAAAAAAAAAAAAAAAAAAAAGAAATGATGATACAGATATTTATTGCCATGGAGCAAGCAATACAATGTATGGTTAGCAAAAAAAAAAAAAAAAAAAAAAAAAAAGATTAAATAACATAGGCACTAAATGATCACTTTTTAAATAAAAATTAGAAAGTAACACTGACTGGGCCAACAGGTGGCATGGAGGTTAAAGTGGCTGGATCCCACATGGCCAACTCTGTGGTTCAAGTCCTGGCCTCAGTAAGCTTAAAACATACTGGACTATATGCATGTGAGTGCTCAAAATCCCAAGAAGAGAATGGAGGAGAAGGGACTGCAGCATGGCCCTGGGGGGTGATTTATCACTTTCCCTCTCTCTCTGTCTTTCTCTGGGCAAGTGCACATACCCTATTACAAAACTAAAAAACAAAACAAAAAAAACAAAACAAAACACCGACTAGCTTAGAATTAGCGCAATTCACTATTTTAACAAATTGAAAAAGAAGTCACATGACTATCTCAATAGATGCTGAACCATCTCATAAGCCCCAACACACATTCTTTTTTTTTTGGAGAGGTTTTTGCTATAGGGTGTGTGTGCTCACCAGAAAGAGAGAGAGACAGAGAGACAGAAAGCGAGAAATCACCCCCCCCAGGGGGGATGGCCACGCCGCAATCCCTTCTCCTCCATTCTCCTCTCGGGATCTTGGGCACACACGCACATGCGCCCAGTGTGTTTAAGCCACCAGGCCTGGGATTCGAACCGTGGTCGACTACATGGGAGTTCAGCGACATAGCCATTACACTAACTGCTGGTCCCCTAACACCCATTCTTGATAAAACTCCCAACACACGAAGAACAGAGGGGACTTCCTACACAATGACAAATGGCTGAAGCTTCCCCTAAGATCAAGAACAAGACAAGTATGTTCATTCTGACTAGCTTCCATTCAACTTTCAGTTTAGAAATTCTAGCCCAGAGATCAACAAACTTTTCTATAAAGGAACAGAAAGTAAATAGTTTAGGCTTTGTGAGCTAAGTGGCAAAACTGAGATACTATTTAAGTACTTAATATAACAGGTGAGAAAACAAATATCCACAAGTTTTTTAATAGATGAAACTCAAAATAGAGTAAAAATAAAATATATATATATGTATTTATTTATTTATTGCTATAGGGCATGTGTGCTTGCTGAGATAGAGAGAAAGAAAGAGAGAGAGAGACAGAGAGAGAATACATCCCCCCAGGAGGGATGACCACGTCATAATCCCTTCTCCTCAATTCTCCTCTCGGGCTCTTGGGCACAAACTCTGCACACATGCCCAAGTGTGTTTATCAAGCTAAAGAGTCCAGGGCTCAAACTGCACAGTCAGCCATGTGGAATCCAGCTGCCTTAACCTCCATACCATCGGCTGGCCCCATAAATTTATTTATTTTCATAATACAATCTTATTAATGAAAAAAAAAATAGAATCCTTTGGTGGAGAACTTCTGCTCAATAGGAGTTAAGATTAAGGCTCCCTTGGGACCAGCAGTTAGCGTAATGGCTATGTCGCTGGACTCCCACGTAGTCGACCGCAGTTCGCATCTTGGACCTGGTGGCTTAAAACTCACGCCGGGCGCATGTGCATGCGTGCCCAAGATCCCGAGAGGAGAATGGAGGAGAAGGGATTGCGGCGTGACCATCCCCCCTAGGGGGTGATTTCTCGCTTTCTGTCTCTCTGTCTCTGTCTGTCTGGTGAGTGCACGCGCCCTATAGGAAAAACCTCTCAAAAAAAAAAAAATTAAGGCCCCCTATAATCAAAATTGATCATACACGTTGACCTGTTAATACTCTTCTATAATGAGATTTTACATATTTCCTCCTGGTGGATGTCTTTTCACATAGAAATACTGACTATCAGCCCAGAGGCATATGGCTTTGAATACAATCATCACGTAGAACGCATTCATGGAATTCTATTAATTACATTTTTCTCTTGGTATTTGCCTTTTATCTTGCCACTAAGCTGCAGATTAATTACTTCCAATTAAAGGTTGAGTAGAAGCTCCTCTACTTCACAGTTTAATGGATTTTGAAATATGGATATTTCTTTTGCACTTGCATGGAGGTTCCAAAAAACCCCCTGCTGGCCCTGTAGCTAAAGCTCAGAAATGTATTTGCCACAGATCTGTGTGGGAATAAAGATTTTGCCTCTCCTCTTCACTTCTGACATCACAAAATGTCTGTAAAGACGATTGACAATACTTGAGATTCAAGTAACATTAGTTGTTGTTTACAAGACTTCACCGTACTGAAGTTTTGCATGTTAAGTGTTTACCTTATAATATTAGGTTGGGTATTTGGAGGAGTCCGACCCATTGGGGCTCCAGGACCAGTCTGAGCCCTTTGACCTTTGAGCACTGCTTCTGGTTGGTTCAGTATGTTGGCAAGGCCGCTACTGTACGCCCCCCCCCCCCCCGACCTTGGAACAATGCTTGGGTCAATTAGCATGTCGGCAAGGCTGTTTGCTATTCGCTCCGGGAAATGTAGTAGCCTTGCTGGGAAGTGACCCCCCCTCTGACTCCCTGATATACTACTATAAAAGAATTACATAGTTCCCTCATACATCTTGAGTGTATGGTAAGATTTCCCGAAAGTCCCCCGACCGCTCCCCTTTACACTGACCACCTACTGTTAATTACAACGCTTCATCCCAGTGGGCACAGTAGAGGGTGTGCTGGAGTTCTTCTTGACCTTTGGAAGGCCCTTCAAGACACATTTAATATAAATAACCTTTTCACATACAATAGGACTAGGCCAAAACTGGCCCAGGACACTCTTGTCCCATGGTAACTAATGTTCTAACAAAATACACAACAGTGGTGCCATGGGCTACACAAGTGAATCCACAACACCATAAACCCATTTTAAAGTTTTTCACTAACTTATTAGTCACTTTACCGCCAGTTGAAAAGGCTGTCCCCGCCCTCACCAAGTGAACAGTAACTTCACCCCTTCAGGATAGGCAAATATATTAGGATACCTTAAGTTTTAGATCCCTGTAGAATTATGTAAGTATCATTCTTTATGAAAATCCATAAGAACTAATATCTATGCTTGAGATTTTCTTTTAGTAATCATAAAACGGCTGCTGCTGAACATCGGCTGATAATTAACTCTACTTGCTGGAATTGTTTCCTGAAACTGCACTGCTTGAAGTTACCAGAAACCTGCTCTCATCAAACAATTGTTTAACTGTATCGATGATTAATAGACCTGCCCTTAATCAAACTCTGAATGGTCTCTATTGTTAAAACTTTATGAATTGATAATTAGAACACATAGCCCCTCTCCCGTTCACTGGCATGTATCACATTTTCAATAAAAAGGCACGATGATTCCTAGCAGTTGTCACTCTACAGAGAGCGATCTCTGAGGAATGTCCGGCTGAGGACGTGCATGAAAAGGCACCGAGACCTTAGTGTTCCTTTCCTTTGCCGCCTCCAACGAGTCAACCCACCCCTGCCGAGGCTAGTCCCCGGCAGGTATTCCTAAATTAGGTTAGGAATATTGTGATGAGTGTTTAGTCTGGAAATGCCAACACTGATGATATTCTTTAGCATGGCGATAGCACCAGTGCAGGACAGACACAATGCTCTGTTGCCTAACAAGGACAATTCAGCAACAAAGTCATCCGTGCTTCACTGTGGCCTACAAGTGCACCATCTAAAGTCTCCTTTTCTTTGTTTTGACACGATGGGTTTGCATCAGTAGTAACAAAAAGGCTCAACACAGTAATGACACAAGGCATTCGAAAGGCCACTGAGTTAGAATTGTGTCACTGAAATCTGTTAGATGCTGAGTGGTGGTTCAGAGTATTGAGCACATGTCACAGACACTCAACTCTGTCATTGAAGGGTCCTAACAGACAACAAATGAGCATGGCTGAGTTCCAGTAAAACTGTGTGTAACAAAATTTCAATTCATGCAATTTTTGCATAACAAAAATTTTTTAAAGGTTTTTGTCTTATGGTGTGTGTGCTTGCTGGAAAGTGAGAGAGAGAGACAGTGAGAGGGAAAGTGAGAAGTTACCCCTTAGAAGGGATGACCACATAGCAATCCCTTCTCCTTTTTCCTCCTGGGACTTTTAGGCATGCCTGCACACGTGCCTGGCATGATTTTCAAGCTGCCAGATCTGGGACACAAACTTTGGTCAGGCATGTGGGAGTCCAGCACCTTGGCCACCATATTACCTCTGGCCCCATCACAATTACTCTTATTATTATTTAAGTTTTTGCCATAGGGTGAGTGCACTTGCCAGAGAGAGAAAGAAAGAGAAAGAGAGAGGGAAAGTAAGAAATCACCCTCCTGGGGAGATGGCCACACTGCAATCCCTTCTCTTCCAGCCTCCTCTTGAGATCTTGGGCATGCACACATAGTTGCCCAGTGTGATTTTCATACCACCAGGTCCAGGACTTGAATTATAGTAGGCCACATGGAAGTCCAGCACCTTAACAACCATGCCACCTGGTATCTGAACAAATATTATTTCTTACTCTGATTTTTTTCTACAAACATAAAAACCATTCTTAGCTCATACGCCACAGAAACATGTGCATCAGGTCAGATGTGGCCTGGGGGCTGGAGTGTGCTGACTCCTGATCTAGCCAGCACAATGAGGCAAAAGAAAGAAAGAAAGATGCACATGCCTTTGGCCTGGGAATTCTACTTCCACAGTAAAACCAATAGGTATAGCCACAGAAATATGTCAAAAGGTATTCATTCTGTCTTTTTCTTTGAAAGCAAAGATGAAAAAAAAGCATGTTAGGTGCTCATCAGCAGGGACGGGTGCATGATCCAACGGTTCTTCTGTGACCACTATGTAGAACTTACTAAAGAAGCCACAAACAGTGTGAAGAGGTAGCAGGGGAGGAGCTGTTGATATTAAACAAACAAACAAACAAACAAAACACAATGAATTTGATACATTTGAATTTGATACGTGCAAGATTCAAATGTTTTCTGAAAGCACCTGCTGATGAATAATACAACAAACTTCAAATATCTTACATTTTCACAAGGTTTGCTAATTATCCACTGAAACCTTTTCTGACCCATGCATATTTTTAGCACTACTGGTTATAAAATATCTTAGCAGATTCCACTTCAGGTAGACAACTCAAAGAGGCTAATTCTTCAGTCACCTCGAACATGGCACGGACTCTTCACGTGCACAATTACTGAGCAGTATCAGTAGTGTCAGTAGGAGGACCAAGAAGAGGGTCTCTGGTTTGAGAAGTTAGGCCTACGACTGTTGGCACCACAAAGAAAACCAAAGACACTGCAGACAGCCTTCATCAAGAAAACAGTTGTGCTGTTAAAGGTGTAAAGTCAGAGCAATCTTCCAGAAGAGCAACAGATGACTGAAAGCTTGAGAAACACAGAAACGAGTATTTGCCTAGCCAGAAAACAGCTGAACCGAGAGGACCGTTCATTAGGGAGCATTACATGCGGCAGCACTCAGCCCTAGGCCAACGGGGGGAAGGGAGGGTGGCTGAGCACTGGGATGCAAGTCTGGGCACCCCCAGCTCTCAATTTCTTTTTTTCTTTTTCTGGAAAGGTTTTTTGTTATAGGGCGCATGCGCTTGCCAGAAAGACAGAGAGAGACAGAGAGACAGAAAGTGAGAAATCACCCCCCAGGGGGGATGGCCACACCGCAATCCCTTCTCCTCCATTCTCCTCTCAGGATCTTGGGCACGCACGCACACGCGCCTGGCGTGAGTTTAAGCCACTGGGTCTGGGACTCAAACCCTGGTCAATTACATGAGAGTCCAGCAACACAGCCATTACGCCAACTGCTGGTCCCAGCTCTCCATCTCTTCAACTTAAAGATGGATGAAAATGAGGGAACAGTGCTAACATGGGGAACGTTGACTTGCTCAAAGCCAGATCACCTTTACACTTGTGCTATTTTCTGTAAAAGCTCCATTTACGAAGGGGTCACTGAGTGTCCATGTAGACTGCTGGCCTTGAGGTTCTGCTGCCCATGAGAGGTCTGGCTCCACGGAGACACTGGGGCAGGAAGGAGAGAGGCACCCTAGTACCCTCCTGCACCAGAAACAGGGCCACCCAAGACCACCACCACAGTGTGCCAAAGGGACCCAGGCACCAATGTGAAGACCACACATAAGGCACAGGTAAGGCCAGAGCTTCAAAAAAGACAGTGACTGCAATAAATGGAGGAGACAGGCTGGGTTTAAATCTCTGAGCTGGCTGCTACTGGAGAGACTGGCACACCAACTCGTTATTTTGGACACAAATGGGGCCAGAAGGTGGTGTGGCAATTAAGGCACTGGATCCATATGGCCGACTCCACGGTTTGAGTCCTAGACCCTAGTGGCTTGATAATCCCACTGGGCATGCACATGGGGATACCCAAAATCCTGACAGGAGAACAGAAAAGGGATTGTGGTGGGGCTATCCCCCTTGGGGGGCAATTTCTCCCTTTTCCTTTTCAGCGAGAAAAAGTGTCCAATAGTAAACATCTGAAAAAAAAAAAGAAAAGAAATGAAGGAAAGACTCTATATTTATTCTGCCTTTCTTACACAAAATGGGCTTCTGGGAAAACAAACAGTGAAGTGTCTCTTTTTTTTGTCTGAGGGCACATGCGCTCACCAGAGGTGGGGTAGAGAAAGTACTCGGTGAGATACGGTCACATTCAACCCCTCTTCCTCCATCCCGTCCCCACCATGGTCTGGACACGCACACGCAGTGCCAGTGAGTGTTTCTAGCTGCTGAGATGGGGCTTGCAGGACGACCCGGCTCCCTAACCTGCTGTGCTACAGGACTGCTTGCCTAGTCTTACTTTATGGAAGTATTCCCACCACCAAACGAAGAAGAGACAACAGGCGGGAACAGCACTGTTTTTCTGCCTGTGATGAATTAACGGATCAGAGCGCCAGTCACCCTTGGCAGCAGGGTCGGCACCTGCTCTAGATGAAGGACTGCCCAGAAGTGGACCTGCTAAGAACACGGGCTAGAATCTGACCCGGATCCTGGCGCCAGTCTACCCGTTCACAGGATGTCCTCAGCAAGCCCACCCCGAGAATACCTGGAAAGGGGAAGATGGGAGAGATGGGAGGGGACCCAGAAGAAGCCTATGGGTCAGTCCCAAGTGCGGGCTGCATTTGGATCCTGACTGAAATAAATGAAAACAAAACCCCCCAAAACACTGCATTTATGAGAAAACTAGAAATGTCAACACTCGAGTGGATAACTGAATTAGGAAATCACTATTTTCTTGAGTGTTATAGAGGTATTATTGTTATGTGTTTTAAAAATAAATCTAATTTTTGGGGATATATATGGCAACATTTACAGACAAAATAATATGCAGTATGTGTTGGGGAGAAGAGTAGATGAAACAGATCACAACTGTGAACTGTGAATAGTCATAAACATGGGGGTCCTTCACCTGATCAAACTTTTGTGTTTGTTCTTTAAGAAAGATTTTTGCTATAGGGCCTGTGCATTCGTCAGAGACACAGAGAGAGGTGTAGAGAGAGAGAAATCACCCCCAGGGGAGATGGCCACACCACAATCCCTTCTCTTCTGTCCTCCTAGGATTTTAGGCATGCATGAACAGGTACCGGCTCGAGTTTCAAGCCACCAGGTCCGAGACTTGAATTGCAGTCAGCTATGTGGGAGTCCCAGTGCCTTTAACCACTATGCCACCTGCTGGCCCAAACCTTTTTTTTTTTTTTTTTTTTTTTGAGAGGTTTTTGCTACAGGGCATGTGCACTCGCCGGAAAGATAGAGAGACAGAAAGCGAGAAATCACCCTGCAGGGGGAATGGCTACGCTGCAATCCCTTTACCTCCATTCTCCTCTCAGGATCTTGGGCACGCATGCACATGTGCCCGGCATGAGTTTAAGCTACCAGGTCCGGGACTCAAACCACAGTCGACTACATGGGAGTTCAGCGACATAGCCACGATGCTAACTGCAGGTCCCAAACTTCTGTGTTTTTAAAATATTCTATTGTGGGCCAGGAAGTGGCATGGTGGTGAGGGTTCTGGACTCCCATGTGGCCAACCACGGTTCAAATCCTGGACCTGGGGCTTGTTTTCTCACTTTCCCTCTCTGTCTCTCTTTGGTAAGCACACATGCTCTATAGCAAATTAAAAAAAAAAAAAAAAAAAAAAAAAAAAAAAAAAAAAAAAAAAAATTCCTGGGGACCAGCAGTTGGCGTAATGGCTATGTCGCTGGACTCCCATGTGGCCGACCGTGGTTCGAATCCCAGAGTCGGTGGTTTAAACTCAGGCCGGGCACGTGTGCATGCATGCTCAAGATCCCAAGAGGAGAATGGAGGAGAAGGGATTGTGGCGTGGCCATCCCCCCTGGGGGGTGATTTCTTGCTTTCTGTCTCTCTGTCTCTCTCTGTCTTTCTGGTGAGCGCACGCACCCTACAGCAAAAAGCTCTCAAAAAAAAAAAATTCTATTGTAAACATTTGTTAGGGTATCAGTACAGTATTTCATTTTGAAACATCCTTTCCCTTTTCTCAGGAATAAGAAGACTTTCACATATCAAAAGACTGTTTCTATCTACATTTACTCATCAGGACATCTAAATTCTCTTCGGATGAATGAACTTTGTGACTAGTAAAAGACTAGCAGTATCATTCATTCTCTAAGTTAGGCACTAAGGGTCAGATATGATATTTACTAATCTAACACACAACGCTGTATTTTAAATTGTAACTCTAAGCTGAAACATAGTGAGATAGAGTCTAAACGAAGCCCTAACATATCCTATCTGTGAAAGAAAACACCCTACGTTTTATAGCAGGCACCACCGAGACACAGAACATGAATCCTGAGCCGAGGCCCTCCTTCCATCTCTTCCCCATGTCACTGTCCATCCAAACAAGAAAAGTAGCAACAGTTTCAGCATGCGGGGCTGGGGAGAGTTTTAAAACCAAAGATTCCTACACAATTTATTTCCACTTTCAGAATATTTGTACTACATAATATTTTTAAATTTTAAATGAGATTTGGCTTTAAATACAGTTGTCTGTCTTGAAACGTCATGTGTGGGCTGAGCTGCGGCTGCTCATCTGGTCACGGTGAGGGTGCTGCGGTGGGCCAGGGAGAGAGGCAGAGCCTGGGGGTGGCCAGCAGCTGCAGCCACCCAGCCCAACCCAGCCCTCCCACTGAGCTCAGCCTCGCTCAGTGGGGTCCTCCTCTGCCCAACCAGAGATGGCTGTGCTACCTGTGCCACCAACACAGCTGGAAGGAGGAAGGAATGGACAGAAACAGAGGTCTACACACCCTCGAGAGTCAATGGGAGACACAGCCAAGGAGATGCAGATGAGCTAAAAGTAGAGATAAGCAAAATGGTGATGCTGCCAAAGAAAAGGGGCCTCCAGTTCCAGAACCAAGACTTGCAGGAGAGCAGGGGCTGTCTGTGGCTGGGGACTCAGGGATGGAGGACACAGTCTGACACTTACCTTCTTGGAGGCCTGGCACCAATTTGTAAACAATATCTTGCATGGTTCTGTCATGACTGGCAAAAAGAACAGAATAGGTGAAGTTAGCTAGAAATGTAAAGTCCATGATTCCTTTAGCAACACCAAACTCCAGAAGCACACATTTGGAGTTTGGGAGGAATTTTACTACAAGTTTGCACGTGAAAAATGTTTCTCCTATCAAGAGTATATGACCTGAATTAATGCATCTGTTAATTTAGGTTATGAACATTTCAAATAATGACAGCACAAATAAGGTCATTCTGGGAACCAGCGCCCCCTGCCTGCTGGACGTGGGGCAAACATATGGAGAACAGCCTCCCTCGTGACTGTCTAGCACTGCGATCCCCACGTCCCACTCACTGGGCATTCGGCTGGTACGGTCCCTGCCTCTCACAACCTGGCTGCTCCCTGGCCCTTCTGGTCTTCATGGGATTTCTACTGCACAGAAAGCTTTTCTTTAATGTCCCCAAATAACACAGAGAAAGTCCATAAGTTTAGGCCTCTTCTGAAGTCTTTGTGATCTGTCTACTAGGTTTTTTGACAAGGTTAAATAAGTGTAGTATTTCAAATATAGTTCCTACTCCAATTTGCTATTTTTAACATAAATTACAATTAGGTTTAATTTAGGTTTAAGCAATTTTTTTACATAAAAAGTGCTAAAAAGAATTTAATTTTTCAAATAATCTAATTTCCAAACATCATTCTCTAAGAAAACCCTTACATGCCTGAATCTGCAACATCTAAATAACTAATTACACTTCACAAACCTAACAGAAATTGAGCACAGAGCTGCTCATAGCCAGAGTCATGCTACAACACTGGGAACCTGGGCCTGTGGGATCACCGCCTGCTGATCCCAGGAGAACCCCAGGTCCTAACAGCTCTCGGGTTTCAGTCTCCAGTAGCTCCCTGGCTGTGGCCCACAGGGCTCCAATGCTCCCGACTATGATCCACCCAGGAAGCACATTCCCATCACGCTCTGGACACTCATCTTTAGGAACATGGATGCAACATGCACACACAGAAGCATCAGGACTGTGGGGCCTTCCACGTTTCCTCCCAAATTCCCACCCTGGCTGTTTCCAATGCTATTCCAGTCCATGGGGAGAGGACGCTATGTTGCACAGTGCCAATGGGTGGACGGCCAGTTCCTGAGCAACACGAAGGCTTCGCCATCCTGGCTAGGATCTCACAGAGAAGAGGGGGCAGGTGGGTGGGGCGTTCCCGCAGCGAAGGTGCCAACGGACAGAGCAGTGCAGGGCCTTTCTTGATCTGACAGCCTGGACATGGAGGCCATTTATTACAGCTGATGCATTTACATTTCAGGCTGAAAGGGACATATCCTCACTCATTTCTTCACTTGCCCCGTGGTCTTTACCAGCACCTGCATGAGTGATTCTCATACCATCACCTCCAGCCCTGTCTCTGCATTGTCCCATCCTGTGTCCAGAAACTAAGTGCTGAGGCCAAGCAAGTACAACCAAACCAGGGTCTCCAGGTGATGCTGCCAGGCTCTGTCAGCTGCTCCGCCTTGCCCTGGGAGTAGCAGAATCAGGTGGGAAGCCAGGGGCAGACGTGGCTGGGGTGATACCCTGTCAGAAACAAAGGCTGACATTATCAGGATGAGAAGACTGCTGTCCAGGGAACAGCAGGGAGAGTCACCCTGGAGGCCAAGGGCCCACTGCCAAGCATCTCCACCAGTTCTGCCATCTCTGCTTACCGTGGGCCTGCTCACCTGTCAATGCATCATCTCTGCAGAGAACACCCTGAGACAGGAGGCAGGGCGAGGACCTCCTGACTTGATCTGCAGATTCCAAGGCCTCCTGCACCTGCCCTCAGTGCCTGGCCAGTTCCACTCTCTCCACATTCTATCTCTGTGTTAGCACAAAAGTCTACGCCTGTGACCACAGGGTATCAGATGGTCAAAAGAGCAATGGGCCCCCAAGACACCCCTTCCCTGTCCCAGCTGGGCTTCCAGACCCCAGAACTATGGAGAGCAGGGAGCAGACTCTCCCAGGCTCCCCACCCTAGCCAGCATGAAGCCCCTTCCCGTACCAGACTCTTCCCCCAACCTCTGCAAAACTGCACCCCTAAGACAGAAAGCACGTATGCACACATTGTCAAAAAACAGTACCTAGAACACCTGAAAAATTTCTCCAAAGAGACCAAGCAAAACAAAGAGCCAGCAGAAAGGCGATGTGAGACACGAACAGCCATCCCACAGAAGAGACGCGAGAACGGTCAGCTGATGCTGTGCAAGATGCCTGAGTCCACGGATGACCAGGACAACATACTGGCCAACCTATAACTCTGGCAGTGCTAATAACCAGCCAGAACACAGAACACAGGAACCTGATACAGCTCAGGAGGTCTCAGGAGGGGAGTAGGAGGTCAGGTGGAAGCACCCTCAAGTTGGTCACTCAGAGTTGACAGTAGCTGAGAAGAGATGGGGGCGTGTGGGAAACACCAGGAGAGCTCCGAGCAGCACTGCCCAGGGAGGGCCAGCTGGGCACCAGAGGACATCCACCCAACAAGATGCACCAGCTGGACACTCAGGATGTCTGCCCAGCAGAGAGCACCAGTGCACACCTCAGGACAGCATCCAGAGGATACGACCGCTGGACACCTCAGAATGTCACCCACTAGGGCATAAGAGTGGGACACCTTGGAACATCCGCCCAGCAAGACACATAACTGTACACCTCAGGATGCCACCCAGCAGGGCACAAGAACGGCACACCTTAGGCATCCACCTAGCAGGACGCACCAGCTGGACACCTCAGCAGATCATCGAGGTCACACCAACTGGACACCTCAGGATGTCACCCAGCAGGGTGCACTGGCTGGACACCACAGGACATCTACCCATTAGAGCACACCAGCCGAGTCCCAGGCAACATCCACCCAGCAAGACCTGCAAGTTGGATACCTGAGGACACCACTTGACTGCAGAGCCGTCCACCAGGGCGCCAAGAGCTGCAGCGATACACATCATGGGGTCTAAGGAGCAGGGCGCGTGGAACACACCCATTGGCCCCATGTGGAGAAAGCTGGATTAACAGCGAGACCAACTGTGCCATTTCGGGCTGGACCAACACTGAGCAGGCGAGGGCTTCTGAGAACCAGAAGTTTCTACTTGCTAACCTGGAAACTGCCTCCCATGTGGGATGAATAGCATTTTATTTCCTTGAGAGTAGCCCCACAAGTCTGAGAGTCATCTGTCAAATTTAACTCCTGCCAACCTAGTGTAAAATATGTGAAATTTAGCTTGATCTTGAAGTTTCTTAAACGATTTAATTTGAATAGGCATTACTGGAAATTCAGAGAGACAGCCCTGGCATCCTCAGCTTGACTTCTGGGCTGGCAAAGTGGCCCAGTGCACAGAGAGCAAAGGGACACAGATGCTGAGGGAGGCTGCGTGGCACTTACCCGATGTACTGCAGCGGGTGGCTCTGATGGATCACAATCCTGCATGTGGGGCAGGTGTTATTCTCTTCCAAATACTTCACCAGGCAACTCCGACAGACTGTTATCAAAAGCACATTTACATTAGAAAGTTAAAAACCAGGCATAGTGGTTAGGGTGCTGAACTCCCACAAGGCTGACCATGATTCAAGTCCCAGATCTGACGGCTTGAAACTCAAGCCTGGCACGTGTGCACACATGCCCAAAATCCCAAGAGGAGAATGCAGGAAAAGGGACTGTGGTATGGCCAACCCTCCAGGGGATGATTTCTCATTTTCTCTCTCTCTCTGGAGTGTGCACACACCCTATTGCAAAAATCTCTCTCTAAAACAAAGTTAAAACCCAGAATTAAGATAATGATATAGCTGGGGCCAGCAGGTGGCATGGTGGTTAAGGTGCTAGACTCCCATATGGCCAACCACAGTTCAAATGCTAGACCTGGCAGTTTACTTTCTTACACTCTCTTTCATGAGAGCATGTGTCCTATAAGAAATTGAAAAAAAAAAAAAAAGATAAATCACGCCAACTGCTGGTTCCTTTTTTTTTTTTTTTAAGAGGTTTTTGCTATAGGGCATGTACACTTGCCAGAAAGACAGAGACAGAAAGCGAGAAATCACCCCCCGGGGGGGATGGCCACGCTGTAATCCCTTCTCCTCCATTCTCCTCTCAAGATCTTGGGCACACATGCACATGCACCTGGCATGTGTTTAAGCCACCAGATCTGGGACTCGAACTGTGGTTTACTACCTGGGAGTCCAGCGACATAGTCATTAAGCCAACTGCTAGTCCCAATACTGATAAATTAAATAGATTAAGTCTTTGGGGAGAAAAAAAGATGGTGATGTAGGGCCAGACCCATGGCCTAGTAGTTCAAGGAGCCAGATCCCACATGAAAGATCATGAGGTTTTCAACCCAGCCACAGCAGCATAAAAAACATGACAGGCCTGTGTAGGAGTGCCTAAAACCCTGACAGGGTTGGACAGAGATGGAGAAGAGGCTGTGGTGTGACCATGCCCCACTGCACATGCTGTCTCTTTTACCCTACCTCTAATGACTTCAGAAAATAACATATTTGAGCCAGTTTGTGGCTTGGTAGTTCAGGTGGCCGAATGCCACATGACCAATCACAAGGTTTGAGTCTCTGTGAGTGCACACACCCTCTGACAATTAAAAAAAAAGGACGCTGAATATATCCTTGTGCTCAGTTGAACACTAACAGTGGCTAACCTAGGTGTTTCTAGGCTGACTTTCATGTGGAAGTTTTCATATTTTCCTTGTAGTTTTTGGTTCTAAGAGGAAACATATTCTTTCCAGGTCTCACCAAACAATACAAAGTTTTAACTGATTAATCAACTGTCCTACTCCATAAGCTTAGAGCTTAGGAATCAAATGTGAAGAAAAACTTAAAGTGAGGGAATGATTATCAAACATTAAACATTGTGAGGTCGAGCTCAGCATATGGCATAAGGGTTATATCACTGGACTCCCATGTAGTCAACTGTGGTTCAAGTCCTGGACCTGGTGGCTTAAAACTCAAGCTGGGCGCGTGAGTGTGAGTGCCCAAAATCCCAAGAGGAGAATGGAGGAGAAGGAATTGCGGCATGACCATCCACCCTGGGGGGGTGTTTTGTTGCTTTCTGTCTCTCTGGGGCGCACACACACCCTATAGCAAAAATCTCTCTTAAAATAACAATAAAACATTGTGAGGTCCCCAGAATATGAGCTAAGATTTATTTATTTATTTCGAGAGGCTTTTACCTTAGGCATGTGCACTCACTGGAGAGAGAGACAGACAACAGTGAGAGGGAAAATGAGAAATCAACCCCAGGGGGGATGGCCACACTGTAATCCCTTCTCCTCTATTCTCCTCTTGTGATCTTGGGCATGAACACACACGTGCCTGGAGTGAGTTTCAAGCCACCCAGTCCATGACTTGAACCATGATCAGCCATGTGGGAGTCCAGTGACATAACTGCTATACCATCTGCTAGTCTCTGAGCTAAGATTTTAAAATTTTATAGTAAATTGGCCTACAGGGCCCACATTATTTTCTTTGTATAACAAAACTAGATAAAATGCAATAAATAATCTAACATATAAAATTATCAGTATCTAAAAATACAATTAACTTCAAAACAAAAACTGTGTAAAAACTGACAAATCTTTTCTTTTCAAATTTTGCCAGAGGGTGCATGACACACAGAAAGAAAAGGCAAGTGTCACCGAGGCCAACACCTTAATCCCTTCTCCTCCATTCTCTAGGGATTTTAGGCATGCACGCGCAGATACCTGGTGCCTCTTTCAAGTCACTGGGTTTGAGATTCAGCGGTGCCTTCGGCTGTGTGAGATCCAGCCAAGGCCAAGGACTAGCCCAAATATTTTATTTTCTAATGTGAAAATAAATCACATTGTGTTACAAATAAATCATTTGTGTTACAAGTAGTCACTTTATTTTAAAGATTCTGTTTAAACAAAATGCTCCTCTGTGACTAATTGATGTACTTCATAATGGCACTTCAACTGTCCTTACACTTAACTAAACCTCAAGGTGACCAGTGACCTCTGCCTTTAGGTTGAATCAGTACTTCAAAAAGAAAAAAAGAAATGCTGGTTCAACATAAGTTAATAGTCTGCTAACAAGCCAGCAGATAAGTGTGAAAAATGTAAGGGAATTCATTTGAAAATTTAAAAAATAAGCCTCTCTCCCTGCTAGAAATTAATGTTCTGTTATACCATAGTTAGTAATTTTGCTCTTATGTAGTAACAACTCCATTTTCCCTGTATTTAGTTTTCCTAAATGATAACTCACCTCCACTAAAATTAACCACAGTATTTTTTTAAAATTTTTTCGAGAGATTTTTGTTATATAGCACATGAGCTCACCAGAAAGACAGACAGAGAGAGAGAGAGAGAGAGAGAGAGAGAGAGAGAAAGCAGGAAATCACCTCCCAGGGGGGATGGCCATGCTGCAATCCCTTCTCCTCCATTCTCTTCTCAGGATTTTGGGCATGGAAGCACACGTGCCTGCTGTGAGTTTCAAGCCGCCAGATCTGGGGTTCAAACCGTGATCAGCCATGTGGGAGTCCAGCAACTTAACCACTATGCCACCTGCTGGCTCCATCCACAGTATTTTTAGTCTGAAATAATTTTTTTCCAATTTATTCTCAAGATCTTATTTTTTAATTTTGCTAGAGGGTGCGTACACTCACTGGAGAAAGACAAAGAGACAGAAGGAGAGAAAGCACCCCCTCATGGGGTCCTCCTGGTCCTCTGTTCTTTGCTCAGCCAAAGGCTTTTGGAGAAACCACAGCCAAAGTTCTGAAGAGCACAGGAACTGGGCAGCACCTCCCCAGGTGTCTGAGCAATCTGGAGTGATCTAGTATAGAACGACCGGTACGTACACGTGTGAAGACACTCGGTCACTGTGGTCGCGTCGATGAGGTACCCGCTGCACAGGCGGCAGGTGATGTGGGCGTTGATGTCCCACAACTTAATCTTTCTGGTCAACATCTTTGGCTTCTGTAAGAGGAAAAGATGTATTAACTAACGAATATCTAAAATTCGCCAGTGTGTTTTACTCCAGGTTCAGTGACAATAGTCTCTGCAGGATGAGGATGATCTCTGGCCCCATATGCCCTACAACCTGTAGGTATGATGAGCTTCGGGTTTCTTCTGAGCCCTCCTCCCATCTGCAGAACACGGCTAATGGTCAAGTCAGCCCCCCCGCAAAAAGCCACAGTCAGTCCAGGTGAGTGACATGGACTCCAGACTATGTGGCTCCCCTACTGTCCTGTATGGACACTTAGCCCCCTGAGCACTGGCTTTTCTATGTTCCTGACACCTTCTCCCCTCCTGCTGCTCTGAGGACTGGTGAGATGGAGACAGGAGAAGGTTCATAAAGCAGAAGAGAGGCAGAGAGCCGCAGGAAGGGGGCACAGGTGGGCCTGAAGCCTGGGATGGAAGGCAGGCTACTGGGGGCACCTGTTCCTGTGGATGGAGAGGGGAGAGCAGCGGCAGGGATGCTGGGGCAAGGGTGGAGGTGAGAACTGAGGGACCAGGACAGAGAGATGTGGGGCGGCCAGGGGAACCCAGCCCTGTGCTGTCCCATCAGGAACCACACGGGTGTCACTGTGCAGTACTCACAGCTTAGAGTACAAACACGTGTGTGCACCAAAGTGCTAAGGAAGCCCTTTCACGTCACTCCCTTCTGGGGTGGGCATTAACTGTATGTCCCTCAGACTGTGGCTGGATGAGGGTGGAGTCTGCCATCATCTCTCCTGAGCCCCTGTCCCCTGTGGGCTCCCCACCCTGCCCCTCCAGCTGCCACCTGCTGAGAGCGTCCTCTCTCACTCTGCAGTGGGTGAGGGCAGGGCGGGCGCCCGTGTCAGGCTATGTCAACCTCTCGGGCAGGCACGAGACCAAGCCCAGCCCCTTGGAAGGCAGGCCACCCCAGGCCATGGCAGCTGAAGGAGCTCCTGCAGGACGCTCTCCTTGTCCATGAGGGAGCACAGAGGGAGGCTGGATCTCTACGTCACCGAGCGGGGAGAGTCGGGTTTAAACCCTTCTGTGCTTACGCAGCTCTGAACTAGATCTGTCACTTCTCAGGAGAACGATATATTGCACCCCAGAGCGCGCTATTCTACCTCACTGCTCAAATGCTCACCCCCACGTCCTCTGGGTACAAACCGTAGTCACAGACTTGTCACTCAACGGACACGGAAACCAGGCTACACCACGCTCCGCTCTTCGGCACACAGTCACAGCTCCCAAGTAGGGTCTGAGCAGCCCAGAGCACTCTTTGAGCTCCAGACACACCAACTGCCACCCCGCAAGGCTGAATCATCCCAATTGCTTCTCGAACATGACACCCCAAGCTGGGTTCACCTCACGAGTGTACCCCGACCTCTCTGCCTACCAAGCATCCCACCCTCGACCCGTACCAGCTGTGCTCATGGCGGCGCCCCTGGACAGCCTGGCCCATCCCCGTCTTTATGCCCGCTGCTCCTGCTCAGTCACAGACCTGCTCCCTCCTCCCGCAGTGACAGGGTCCGGAGAGGCGATAGGCCTGAGGACAACAGGACCAGGTCATTTGCTGCGGGAAAGGGGAGCTGCAAACACTGAGGGTGCGGCAGGAGGAGCCTCCCCAGTGCTGCAGGATCCGGAGGCTCTCCGCCCCCTAGCTCAGCCCGCCTGGACCCGGGCTGAGGCTGCTCAGCAGCAGACACTCGGTTTCCGGCCCTGAAATCTCTGCAGCACGGTCCACACAGGAACCGAGGGCCCTTGGAGGCGAGAATGATCCAGGGCTGGGCGGGAGCACTCTGAGTGAGCCCAGAGCCTATTGTGCGAGGAGGCGGACGGGGTGTCTGAGGACATGGACCAGTGGCTGCATCTGGGACAGCCGAGACATCGAGTCTAGCACCGTCTACGCTCCACTGAGTACTGCAGAAGCCCGAGCAGCCACAGCAAGGTCAACAATCAAGGGCAGTCCTCCCTCACAGAAACGTGGGTAATGACTGACTCAGGAACCACGGGTGGGCACAAAGCTTTCCCCGCCAAACACTTACTCATCGCAGAGGGAAACGAAGTCAGCTCAGGACGGAGGAATCTCCAGACATAAAGGGCACTGGGCCCACTGTCAGGAATCAGCAACCACAGGTGAGGCCAAATACCAGGCGAGCCCCCAGTGAGGGCCAGCTGCCTCCTGACACTGCCAGGAAGGGAGAGGCTGAGGCTCGCCTCCTGGACATGGTGCCCAGCTCAGGGCTAGTCCTGACCTGCCTGAAAAAGTAGCCACGGGGCAGTGCTTGGAGGGGCAACTGTCCACTGATGACCCACTGGGCACACAGAGGTGCGCCTCTCCCAGCCCTCACTCTGCATCCACTGAGCTCAGGGCCTGCTCACGGTGGGAAAGGGGGCCCCGCTGTCTTCAGACACATGTAGCACACAACGAAGCTGGCACGTCACCCATGGGCAAACGCCCCACACTCAGAGCCCTCATCCCACACTCTGCAGGATGCTGGGACGAGGACACAACTGGCCGAAGGACAGAAGGAGACCTCGGTCCTCTGTATACCATGGCTGCCATCCAAGCCCCCGGCTCCCCTCCTTGCCGCACCCTCAGTGTTTGCAGCTCTCTTTCCTGCAGCAAATGACCTGGTCCTGTTGTCCTCAGGTCCATCCCAGACTCTTACAGGACGGAGGTAAAACACCAGGAAGCCCGAGAAAAGTCAGCTGTGAACCAGAACACAGAGCCACGTTCTGAGCACTGAGCTTTTGTCACGGCCAGACCGCCCGCCCCACGATGCAGACAGCCGAGCAGACAGCCACCGAGTGTGCCTGGGCTCACCTCCTCTAGGCGTGGGCTCGTCCTTCCTTCTGCCGTGGCATGGAGGCCTCAGGCTGCCACCCGGATGCGATGACCCCTCCTTGTGCTGCTCTCTGGTTTGCTTCTGCACCTTCCTTCTGGCCCTGGCTCTTTTTCCATTTTCTAGCACAGAAACGGGTACCTGTTACTCACTGCATGCCACGTACATGACTGTACACAATCCTATCACCAACAGAGGCGGAAAGAGAAAGGGCAGAGGGAAAGTTAGATGTCACCCCCGGGGGGGCTGGCATGCTACGTCCCTTCTCCTCCTCACAGGATATTAGACACACACATGCCCAGTGTATTCTCCAAGCCACCAGGTCTGGGACTTGAACCGCACACTCAGCCATGTGGAATCTAGTTGCTTTAACTATCACATCACCTGGCTGGCCCCAGACCATCATTGAGTTCTTAGTAAAATTCTTTTTTTTTTTGAGAGAGAGATTTTTGCTATAAAGCACGTGCACTTGCCAGAGAGACTGAGAAAGAAAGTGAGAAATCACCCCCTGGGGGATAGCCATATTGTAATCCCTTCTCCTCCATTCTCCTCTTGGGATTTTGGGCATACACACACACAAAATCTGGTGTGAGTTTTAAGCCTCCGGGTCCAGGATTCCAACTGTGGTCAGCTACATGGGAGTCCAGAGATGTAACCATTATGCCATCTGCTGGTCCCAGTAGATTTCTCTTTTTTTGGACAGGTTTTTGCTATAGAGCACATGCGCTCGCCAGAAAGACAGAGAGAAAGAGAGAGACAGAAAATGAGAAATCACCCCCCAGGGGGGCTGGCCACTCCACAATCCCTTCTTCTCCATTCTCCTCTCGGGATCTCAGCATGCAGGCACACACGCCTGGCATGAGTTTAAGCCACCAGGTCTGGGACTCAAACCGCGGTCGACTACATGAGATCCCAGCAACACAGCCATTACTCCAACTGCTGGTCCCTCCAGTAGAATTCTTATACAAAGCATGCATAACAAACTTTCAGAGTCAGTCTTACTGTTTGCTATGCAGGACTTTTCTAAAAATGTAAAAATTCGTAAATAAAATATATAAGAGTCAGTAGTCAGAGATTCTATTTTAAAGGAACTGTAAGGAAGTGACTTATTCTGTGGCTATAGTATATTCACGAAGTGTAATTCAAGGTAAGGTTCATCGGTTTACCCAAAGAGGAAATTAACGTAAACCGCACGTACCTGTGAACGGCAGCCTGGAGTCTCTCTACATCGTGAAGCCTGTGGAGAAGCACAAGACAGGGATCACTGGCCTGCAGACGCCCCATGACACTCCCCGGGCCTGTCAGCAGCACCGAGCCCTGCTCAGTTCAACAGGTCTGTTCATTACCTGCTTAAAACAACCAGAAGAAAAGTAAGAGTGAGTGACTATGAAGAGTCAGGCCCAAGACTGAGAGACCTGCCCGGGCACAAGCAGGTCCCAGAGGTGGCTGGTAACCCTGGGGCTCGGCCCAGAGCAACAGAAACAACAGGAGCAGAGAGACAGCTCATGGGGGAGTGGGGGCAAGAGGGTCTCTGTCATGCAGCTCTGGGGCCCAAGAAGGCAGGACTAGGATCTGTGGAAGCCCAGGCAGAAGGGTGGATTTCACAGGAGATGTGCAGGAGGTGGGCCCAAGGGCAGGACAGTCACGAGCACACCTTGTTACTCAGTTCATGGCTGCATGTGTGTGACCCTGCACCACACACCCTGCACACAAGTGCTGTCACACGCTCACCCAGCTGCTCAGCACATGTGCATCAAGGGCCCTGCTGGGCACTCTGTGGAGCTGGGTCTTGGCGGGAAAGATAGTGAGGGTGTTGGAGACCAAAGAGGGCGTGGGTGCACTTGCATGGGCCTGGGGCCTCCGTAGGCAGAAGCTGGTGAGCACAGGTGAGGGTGACCACGTGGGAACGCTGCCTCTAGGACTGGGCGTGTGGATGGCTGCTATTCTGTGAGGACTGGTCCAAATGACAGCAAAAATTCAGTCACTGGAGAAGGGCAGGAGCTAAGCTTGGGAAGGCGTTAGGGCTGAGATGCTGTGAAATGTCTGTGGTTTAATGATAATGATAAATACAGCCTAGAAACACCTGGGCCTAATAAATATTTAAGCAATGTTTACCTTATAGCTAATTTATTTCATTTTTCACTCTTCAAGCTTTTCCATAACTGCCTGTATTAATGCATCTTTGAAGATTAGTCAACTTTTGTAAAGAAGAGAGGGAGGAGGAAGGAAAGAACAGTTAACCTTCCCAGGCAGATACAGGGAAGATAAATGGTCGTATTTAAAGCACTTAGAGGGAAACCGACAAAGAGGGTGACACAGGGAGGATGAGAGCTGCCCAGAACTCTGTGATAACAGAGGCTGCCCCGACTCCAATGCCCAGGTAGTGGCCACTGACTGCTGGCTGCTGAGCACCTGCAATGTGGCTCACGTGATGGAAGAATCAAACTTTCACATATGTTTCATTTTATTTGAACTGTGGCCAGAGGTTACTTTTCTGGGTGCAGTTACAGTCTCTTGCTGTGAGTTCTTAGATATCACTGGACGCAGACACAAATCCCTAGAGCCTACGCTCTAATGGAAGAAGCAGACAATAAATAATAAATACGATGAACAGGTAAATTATTTAGTGCGTTAGAAAGTACCAAGTACTACAGGCAAATGAGCAGGGAGGGAGGGTGGAGCGCTGGCGGCAAGGCCCAGCAGGAGAGCGGTGAGAATCCCACTGAGGGCGGCAGCGGTGGCAGAAGCAGTAGCGGAATATTACGAACAACTTTATGACAAAAAAATGTAAATGAATTAGATGAATTCCTAGAAAAATAATTCACCAGAACTGAGGCCCGCAAAGTAACACAAAGGTTGTCTTAAGTTGTCATTAAGGAAGCTGACTAATAAATTCCTTCAAAGAAGTTTCATTTCAAGAGTTTTCTTTCTTTTTTTTTGTTTGGGGGGAGAGAAGTTTTTGCTATAGGGCGCAAGCGCTCGCCAGAAAGACAGAGAGAGACAGAGAGATAGAAAGCGAGAAACCACTCCCCCAGGGGGGATGGCCATGCCTCAATCCCTTCTCCTCCATTCTCCTCTCGGGATCTTGGGCACACGTGCCCGGCGTGAGTTTAAGCCACCGGGTCCAGGACCCGAACCACAGTTGACTACATGGGAATCCAGTGACATAGCCATTACGCCAACTGCTGGTCCCCATTTCAAAAGTTTTCTACCAAACGTTCAAGGAACAATCAATCCAGTCACCAACAAACCGGCTAGTAATAATAATAGTAATACCAATAATAATAAAGCATTTCCTAAAGGCCAGCTGTTAGCATGGTAGTTACAGTGGCAGGATCCCACATGGCCAACTGTGCTGTGCCCAGCAGCTTGAAAATAGTGAAGGCACATGTTCCCCAAATCCCAAGACAATAATGGAGAAGGGACTATGCATGGCCATTCCCTGTGGGAGCTGCTTTCTCACTTTCCCTCGCTCTCTGTCTCTCTTTGGTGAGTTCTTTGGTGAGTATATTCACTCCATAGCAAAACTAAAAGCAGCAGGCGTTTTCTAAATAATATTATGAATGATCATAACATATATGACAAGCCCTGGGGAGGTCAGACTGGAAGGCAAATCACAGACTGATCTCACTGATAAACATAAATATAAAACTCCTAACCAAATGTTAGTTACTCCTATCTAACAATATATAAAAAGGGTAATAATTCTTGACCAAATTAGGTTTTTACAAGGAAAATAGTGTCATTTATGACAACAATTAAAAGGAGAAAAGTTGTAAGATCTTCCCAAATAGATGCATAAAAATTTGATAAAATTCAATACCTATGCATGATTTAAGAAAAACTTAGTAAACTAAGAACATATGTAAATATCTTTAACCAAATAAAAATTATTTTTAAAAGTTTACTTATCAGCCAGATCCCACATGACTGATTGTGGTTGGAATCTCAGCCCCAGTGACTTGAAAAACACTCCGGGCACATGTGTGTATGTGTGCCCGAAATCTTGACAGGAGGGAGAAAGGGAGAAGGGACTGTGATGTGACCACATCCCACTGGGGAGAGTGCTTTCTCCCACTCCCTTTTCCTCTCTCTGAGAAGTGCACATACTCCCTGGCAATTAAAAAAAAAGTTTGGGGGCCAGCAGGTGGCATAGTGGTTGGGCACTAGAATCCCACATGGCCAACAGCTGTTCGTTTGAGTCCTGGACCTGGCAGTTGGAAAATCATGCTGGGCACATGTGCATGGGTGCCCAAAATACTGAGAGGAGAATGGAGGAGAAGGGACTGTGGTGTGGCCACCCCTCCTGGGGGAGTGATTTCTCACTTTCCCTCTCTTTAGCTCTCTCTGATGCACTCACGTACCCTATGGCAAAAAACCTTTAAAAATGTTTATTCATTTATTTCTTGAGAGAGAGAGAGAGAGACAACACCCCCAACAGGGTCTCAATGCCACAGTTTGCCACCAGCTTCAGTCAGCCCTGGGTCACGGGCACACAGTGTCCAGCATATTCGGGGAGGTCTCTAGACACAAAACAATAACCTTTCCATGTAGGTCAGCTTTGCAGAGGGTTCCATTTCACAACTACGCCATGGTCTAGCCACTTTTCTTTTAAGAGACCATCATGGGGCCTGCCCGTGGCCTGGTGATTAAATGGCTAGACCCCACATGGCCAACCACACAGTTCAGTCCTGGACCCGGCAGCTTGGAAAACACACCAGGAACATGTGCATGCATGCCCAAAATCTCGGAAGGAGGGACATGTGGAAGAGAAGGGACTGCAGTGTGACTGTGTCCCATGGGAGACGCTTTCTTGTTTTCCCTCTGTCTCTCTTCAGGGAGAGACAAAGAAAGAAAAAGAGACACTCACTAACATACATATCCGCCCAAAGGCTTATACATAAAGGTTCAAAGCAGCTTCATTCATAATACAGGTTAAGCATCCCTTATTTGAGATGTTTGGGACTAAAACTCCTTTGGATTTTGGAAGTTTTTTCCTTCAGATTTTGAAGTATCTGTGATTATGTAATGACACATCTTGGAGATGTGACCCACGCCCATACACAAAATCATTCATGTTACATACACATCTTATATACATAGTCAGAAGGTGATTTTATACAGTATTCTTGTATTGTAGCGTTTGACTATGACCCTTTACATGAGATGTAGAATTTTCCACTTGTGGGGTCATGTTGACCCTCAAAAAGCTTCAGATTTTGAAGAACTGCAGATTTCGGAATTTGGGGTTAGGAAAGCTCAAACTGCAGCCCCAAATTAGAAACACTCACCAGGCCCTTGGGATCAGCAGTTGGTGTAATGACTATGTCACTGGACTCCCATGTAGTCGACTGTGGTTCAAGTCCCGGACCCGGTGGCTTAAACTTAATGCCAGGCGCATGTGTGTGCGTGCCCAAGATCCCAAGAGAAGAATGGAGGAGAAGGATTGTGGCGTGGCCATCCCCCCTTGAGGGGGTGATTTCTCGCTTTCTGTCTCTCCGTCTCTCTCTGTCCTTCTGGTGAGTGCATGCGCCCTATAGCAAAAAACCTCTCTCAAAACAAACAAACAAACAAACAAAACAACCCAAGGAAGGACACACACCAGCACAGCTCTGTGGAACAGAGGAAGGCAGACGCAGACTGCCTGTACATATCCCCCCAATTCTAGACAAGGAAACTGGTGAGCGGAAGCAGGTCAGGGTATCCGCCAGCCAGGGCAGGATCTGGCCACAGAGGGGCATGAGGAACAAGGCAGGTGACGGGTGGGTGTGGTGATGAGACTAGATAACTGTCCGTCTGCAAACTGCACAGACTGGTGAAATTCAGTGTAAACTAGGCCTCAATGAGAAGTACATTTCATAATAATAAAAAAAGGACAAGTGTCATTTCTAGTGGTGAACTTGGAAAATAATAAAACTCCTACCTTCTACCAGGTACCTCCCCGTCTTCACCCCAAATACTCAATTCTAGTGAATGAAGACTGAACACGAAAGGCAAATTTTTGAACCTTTAGAAGATAATAAGGAAAATACCATCGTGATCTCAGGTAAGAAAAAGATTTATGAAACAGAAAATAAAAGGCACCAACTGGGCCAGCCTATGGTCTGTGGTTAAAACAGCTGGACCCCACATGGCTGATCATACGGTTCAAGTCCCGGACCTTGGGGCTTGAAAAACAAAACAAAAACACCCTGTGTTCATACACGTAGAATTCCAAAAGGAAGGAGAGACGGAGAGAAGGGATTGCAGCATGACCATGCCCCAGGGGAGGGTGCTTTGTTGCTCTCCCTCTCTCCTTCTTTCTTTCCAGTGAGTGAACACATCCTCTAGCAAATCAACATGTAGGAAATGACTAATAATATCATTCCATTTAGAGCAAGTACTTTGAGGACAGAGGTAGCATGGTGGTTAAGGTACTGGATCCCACATGGCAGACCACAGTTCAAGTCCTGGACCAAGCAGCTTGAAAATAATTCTGGGCATGTATTTATGGGTGCCCAAAATCCTAGGAGGAGAACGGAGGAGAAGGGGGGTGATTTCTCACATTCCCTCTCTCTGCTCCCCTCTGGCAAGCACACACACCCTATGGCAAAAACCTAAGAAAACAAACACACACACACAAAATACTTTGCAGCCCGGCCACAGCACCCTGTGCTGCACATTGCTACTTGGCAGGCTTAAGCCACTTGGCAGTCGTAGGTTCAATGCCTGGTTCGACCTCAGAGGTCAGCATGGTGGTATGCACCTACAGTCCTAGTGACACTGGAGGCTGAGGCATAAGGATCACAACAGCAAGACTGTCTCTAATGGAAAAAAAAGCTTACTCTCATGTAATCTCAAATATTAGAAAAGATGGCCACCCACATCAGGTCTGTGTCTGTTTTGAGAATCAAATTTCAAAGCTGACGAGAGAGGTGAACTACCACAGTTCCAGTGCATACTGACTCCCAAATAGTCCTCAGTAATTTTTTCACCATACTTAACTACTTATATATAAACATAAATTTTAATTTTGTCAACACTACAAAATAATTTCTTCTTTTTTTTTTTTTTGGAGAGGTTTTTGCTATAGGGTGCATGCGCTCGCCAGACAGACAGAGAGAGACATAGAGACAGAAAGCGAGAAATCACCCCCCAGGGGGGATGGCCACGCTGCAATCCCTTCTCCTCCATTCTCCTCTCGGGATCTTGGGCACGTACGCATACGCACCCGGCGTGAGTGTTATTAAGCCACCGGGTCCAGGACGCAAACCACGGTCGACTATGTGGGTGTCCGGCAACACAGCCGTTACACTAACTGCTGGTCCCCAAAATAATTTCTTTAAAAAAAATAGAAACAAAAAATAACAGACCGCTTTATGAAGTACGTAAATCAGTAACAGACAATTAGTCTGGCAGCTGCCACTCCCCCACCTCCACACCAGAGCCTGGGAACTACGTTGCTCTCTCAGGCCCCTAGGCCCCTGGACTCACCTCCCTTTCCTGATGGTCTTAATTCATTTTTGCATAGCTAACAGAAATACGGCCCAAGGCATCCCAGAAGGGCGGAGGTGGAACTCTGAGCAGAGCAGATATGGTCTGTACCCATGAGCCTCTCTCCTGGTCGCATTCCTTCTACTTCTAACCCACTAGAACTTGACAGGGAAGCTCTGCCCTGAGGACATCACCATACAAAGGCCCCACTCTGGGAAGCAGGAAAAGAATCAAGTTCTCACTTACCACATTTATAACATTTATAATACAATTAAGTCCCAACATACCAATTTCAGGGGACATCCAAATTCAAAAACATGAACTTTGGGGGAAGCCATTATCCTACCTTGCTCCATTTCTTTCCAAGCAACAAATTATGGCCACGAGTAGAGGAAGTCCTTCTGGCAAATCGCCTGACCTAGGGTGACCTTGGGACCATGACACAGGTCACATATCAGACGCACTCCACACCTTAAACGTCATGCCCTCAAACCCTGTCTGCACAAAGTTCCTCCCTGCCACCTGCACTTGGACCCCGGCACCCTGACGCTCTGGGTCTGCCCAGAATCCTCGTCTTTCCTGGTCAAGATTCTCATCCCTCCTTCCTTAGGGGTGGGAAGCCCATTCTCCAACCTACACACCTTCCTCCTCCTGGTTCCAACGGTGTTTTCAAGACCCACCCGCACCTCCCTCTGCTCAGCAAAGATAAAGAGGCACCAGCCCACATGGAACCCCCCAAGACCTTTTCTCTTTCTCCTTCCTTCCTTTACCACAAGATCATGGCCCCACATCACCACCCAGGTCTGATTCTGTCTCCCACATGCAGCCCTTCTCATCTGCCCTCCTACACGGCGTCAGCCCCTGGTCCATGGAACTCGCCATGCTCTGTACGGGCCAGCAGCCTTCCGGAAGTGTGAGGGATACACCACACCTCTCAGAAACATCCCAGACCCCTCAGCACATGGCGCAATGGTACCTGTCTCCCTGTATACTGGCCCTCACTCCAGCCACACCACTGCTTGGAACGGCCTCCAGCACGCATCCTCGCCCCTCCCCCCACATCTACGTCACACATGACTGCCTCAGGTCAAGCACACTGGGCTTGTTTTTCATTCTGTTTTGCAATAAAAGCAATAGGCATATTTAATAAACAGGATTTGGAAAGCAAAGGACAATACTAAGGTAAAAAACCCTATCATCCTGATCATCTGAAAGCAGCTGCTGTTCTTAGTACAATAATGTAACTTTCATCGCTGTGTGTCCTTTAATATTTTAATATATACAAACAGATTTCATTTTTATTAAAATGCCACCCATGATCTATACATGAGATTACTCTAGTACGCCACCTGCGTAGTATGCTATATACCACACGCATACTGTACCACACACACTCACCATATGCATGCTACACACCGCATGCACCGCACCTCGTACGTGTCTCGTACACATCACATCACCCATGGACACTACACACTGTAGGTGTGTTGCACACTACGCGGACTACATACTACAGTGCGTCCCTGGGCCTCTCTCCACCCCTAGCAGTCCCAAGAGCCCCCAGTGTCTCAGACTCTGCCGAGCACCCGTTGTGACAGCAAAGACTTGGCATCTGCATGTGCCTTTTTACACACACGAGGCAGCACAGCTCCTGGCTGCTTTCCTGGCCTGTTAAGAGCTCCCTCCTGGAGCCAGTCAGCACCCCCTAGTCACGTCCACCTTGCCTGCCCACTTTCCTCAGCTGGCCCTGGCTCCCTGCCTTCCTCAATGCACCCCAACAAACCTCAGTGCCATCTACAGCCAGACCTTCCTCCCAGAGACCCCACCACCTCCTCACGTAGGCACACCTGGGGCATGCTTTCTTTCATTACCCAGATCTTATGAGAATTCTACAGTTTTCTACTTATTTGTGAGTCAGTTTTGCTAAGTCATATTTTCCCAGAAAATAGTTATCAATTTGCTGTCACAGAATTGCTCATAATGTCTTGTAACCTCTATTGAATAACATTGTTGAGAAATATCTGACAAATAATAAATTGCACATATATTTTTAAAGCTTATTTTATTCACAATAGAGAGAGCATACACCAGAGAGAACACAGAGACACACACAGAGAGAAGAAAGACAAAAGAGAGACAGAGAGAGAAAGCCTCCTCAGACAGGGTCTGGTTGTGCCATGATCCCTACCCCTCTCCTCCAGCTCATTAGGATCTTGGCACATGCCCGGCATGTTTGAGGTCAACTGGATATCCAGACCTGTGATTAGCCACGTGGCTTCCGGCACTCCAGTTCAGTACTCCACACCTGTGCCACAGAGGCTGGGTCATGAACTGTATGTAGTTCATTAACATTTATTTATTTTTGAGAGATTTTTGCTCTAGGACGCATATGCTCACTGGAGAGACAGAGAGACAGAAAGTAAGAAATCACCTCCCACTTCCCCAGGGAGATGGCTACACTGCAATCCTTTCTCTTCCCTTCTCCTCTCAGGATTTTGGACATGCATGCACATGTGCCTGGCATGAGTTTCAAGCTGCCGGATGTGGAAATGCAGTCGACTATGTGGGAATCCAGCAACGTAACCATTATGCCATCTGCTGGTCCCCCTATTTTTTAAAATTCATGACTTAGCACGTACATACTTACAAGGGGGTGGGGAGAGAAAGAGACTGGGGGAGGCACCTTCACAACTTCATGCTGTGGGAGACTTGAACCACAGTCAGCATGTGGCTTCCAGCTCCACAGTCTGGTATGTTACTGACTGTGCCGGAGTTTGTGCACATACTTAAAGGCATAATGTGACCAGTGTTGATGAATGCCCATGAGGTCATCATTACTACTGAGCTAATGAGCGTAGCCCTCCCCAGGACTCCCTGAGGACCCTCTGTAACTTGTCCCTATCCCAGGCAGCCAGTGGCCTGCGCTGATAGGACTTTCTGGAACAGCATGGCCCGTGTGTGTCCCTTGTCTGGCTCCCTCACTTCTGAGATGACCGTGCTCGCGTGCGTCAGCAGCTTGTCTTCTGCTGAGTGGCTCCGCTGCACACCTCCCATTTGCCCATCAGCAGGCATCTGAGCTATTTCCACACTGGGCCTTAGGAACAGGCTGCTGTGGACACACATGCTCAAGAGTTAGTGTGGACAGACGCCCTGAGGGTAGGTCATGCAGGGGCCACACGACAACTTTCTAAGAGACTGGTAGTGCTTTGAACATCTTCCACAGAGGATCACCTCCCTTCTCCGTCCTCCCCACGCAGCCTTCACCTACGCCTCTCCTTAGCCAGTCCCTGGACTATGTCTACCCTCCCACTCTAACTCACCCACCAGACAAGTCAGACAGCATTTCAGAAGCACAACTTTCCCTCCTAAGAGGAACCCTTGCAGCTGCTCCAGCCATGTCCATGCTGGCTCCTGTCCACCTCAACCTTGCCAATCCTTCAGCCATGAGCATGGCTCCTTGGCAGGAGGCCCTCCCTTCTCAGGGCTGCAGGCTGTCCAGTCACATCAGATGTGAGACCCTGTAACCTTCCCGGATCTGGAACCACTCTGCTATCCCCCTGTGGCACCGTCTTCAGGGACATGCATGCATGTAGGTGTGTCCAGTGTGCGCCTGCCTCGCTACATTGCACATAACAGCGGCAGGGCTGAGTCTGCACGGGACACCATGCCCAGGGCTGGTACGCAGGACGGAAACATTGTCCATCAAATCAGAGTGCTCTGTAAAGTTCACTTGTCCTTTTACACAAAGCTGATGAAACTGCTGTACTTTGGCCCATACCCCTCAACATTGTCTTTTCTTTCTTTTTTTCAAAGAGGTTTTTGCCCTAGGGTGTGCGCACTCACAGGAGAGAGAAACTGAGACAGTGAGAGGGAAAATGAGAAATCACCCCCCCCCCCCCCCCCCCCCGAGTATGGCCACACTGCAATCCCTTCTCCTCTATTCTCCTCCTGGGATCTTGGGCATGTGCCTGACATAATTTTCAAGCTACCGGGTCTGGGACTCAAACTGCAATCAGTCACGTGGGAGTCTAGCAACGTAACTGCTGCATCATCAGCTGGCCCCAGACAATATTGTCTTTTCACAGATGTGGTCTGGGACATCACAACTACGGACTTGGACGACATACATGTTCCCCTTGTCTCTCCCATATGATACAACCTCTGCACCCCCTACTGCCAAATGGAGGAGCTGGGCTGGGACCCCGCATGTTCCCAGTATCACTGTGGCACCAGGTAAGCAACTACACATGAAGCCCTACTTCTCCCTGCCTGGACCACTGGGACTCTTCTACATGGCAGGCCCTGACTGACCACACAGCCCCTAACTAGACCATCTCATGCCTGCTGCCCCCCATGGCTCTGTGTCTGTACCGGACACCGCTCAACTCACATACACGGCTTCTTCTCCATCACCTCCCGCAATGCACATTCCTCCTGTCTGCACACAGACAGGCCCAGCAGCACAGAGGGGCTCTCGGCAGATGATCAATGAACCAACAAGACAAAAGCCTCTCACTGCCCGCTCCACTGAGGACACAGGACACATCAGGCCCTGCACATGACAGCCACACGTGCACATCCAGAGCCAGGCCTGGCAGGAGGAGGGCCCAGCCACCAAGGATTCCTCTCAACCACTTGGAGATAAACAAAAGCACATCACGAATGTTCCCTGCTTTTTCTAGCTGGGACACTAAAAACGGGTCAAGTTTGGAGGAAAAGGAAACTTAAAATGGTCTTCTACGTGGCTCTATGTCACCATGAAAGCTTTTTTAAGAAAATTAAAAACAATGAAATAACAACATAAGAGTGCTTTGAATTTAGATTCTCAAATGGATCTGAGAACTCAAAACACAGTTAAGAATCCCTGCTCCATCCTCTGAGCCAGCCAGGACCTGAACCTATCCAGCAGAGCTGCTACCACCATGGCCGGCAGTCTCCATGACCACGCAGCTCCCGGACAAGTCCCTGGCCCTCATCCTCGCAGACCACTTAGCGTTGCCAGGGACCCTCTTTCCAGCATAGCCCTGACCAGCAGGTGCCAGGCACACAGCACAACACTGATAGAAACAAGCTGAATGACGAACAGACACCCACACACACTGAAAGGGCACAGAGGGACTGGACAGTCTCAACTGCTGATCCACACCAACTTTCTTTTTCTTTCCTTTCTTTCTTCTTTTTTTTTTTTTTTAATTTTTTTTTCTTTTTTGAGAGGTTTTTTGCTATAGGGCACGTGCACTCGCCAGAAAAAGAGAGAGAGACAGAGAGACAGAAAGTGAGAAATCACCCCCCGGTGGGGGACAGCCACGCCGCAATCCCTTCTCCTCCATTCTCCTCTCGGGATCTTGGGCACGCACGCACACGCGCCCGGCGTGAGTTTAAGCCACTGGGTCCAGGACACGAATCGCGGTTGACTACATGGGAGTCCAGTGACATAGCCATTACGTTAAATGCTGGTGCCTCCTTTCTTTCTTCTTATGTACTTTTTTTTTTTTTTTTTTTTTTTTAAACGATTGTTGCCATAGGGAGCATGCACTTGTCGGAGAGAGACAGGGACGGAAGGAAAGTGCAAAATTACCCCAGGGAAAGAGCCACTCCGCAATCTGTTTTCTATTCTCCTCTGGGATTTGGGGCAAGTACGCACATGCACCTGGTGTGTTTCTCAAGCCACATGGTCCGGAACTCAAATCACAGAGTCACTATATAGGACCCAGCACCTTAACTTCCATGCCACCTGCTCACTCCACGCCAATTCCATTTGTTAAGTATTTGTACCAGCATTTGGTATAACTCAGGGGCTGGGTTAGGATGAGGCCCCAGGCGGGTGCGAAACCACCTTAGCGCCTGACCCTTCAGTAATGTCGCATCAGACCTGGCAGCCTGCAGGTGTCCAGGGGACCAGGGACACCACATCCCACTACAGCTCCGACGGCAGCATGGGAACTGGAACAAGCTTGTGCCATGCAGGTGTCAGCCCTGGACAACCACCTGGCTCCTTACCCAGGCTTCTCCCTCTGGGAATCTCAAGCTCAACCCTCCCTTGAACTCTGAATTCAGACATCAAAGCTCCTGCACGTCAGGTGGTCACCACGCATTCTCATCGAGTCTTTCCCACCTAGACCCATTCCTCTGACAGCCTTCATCACTTCGGCAAACAGCAGCCCAAACATCTGGCACCTGCTGTTCCGGAATCCTTGACACCTTGTCCCTGTGAAAAATAGGGCTGGCTGGACCTTCATACCCACTCCACTGACCCATACTACCCCAATGTCCACACCTGTTCTCAACACAGCACCCAGAGGGATTCTGTGAAAATGGGAGTCTGTAGACGGCCCCTTGGCTTAAAACCTCTGGTGGTTCTCAGAGAAAAGCAAACCTTCCAGCGGCGATCAGGGTGCGGGTCATCTGCCCTCCCATTGCCTCCCCACCTCCCTCACTCCGCTCTTGTCATGCATCCTTCTTGCTAGCTCTGGAACATTCCAGGCTCTTACACTTATTGTACTCTCTGCCAGAATATCACCCCTCCCTCAAGGCTTTTATCAAATGCCACCTTCACACGTGTGCACTCACAGTACACACACTCATGTGCACACGGGGCTCTCTATGCTACCAGCCACCAACTTATAATCTACTTACTCTGTTTATTACCCATCCCCTACACTGCTGCCAGCCCTGTGACAGGCAATACGAAAATTCAGAAGGGCTGGATGACAGAGCTGAGCAGATCTCCCCAAAGAGGAGAACGAGACGGGAAACACGAGACCAAGGATCCCACGGCTACTTGGTAGGTGTTCTAGAAAGAGCAGAGAGCTGACAGAGCTTTCAGATATACCTTAACACCTTACTTCTTGAGCTGCGTGGTGAGTGCACAAGAGTTTGCTGCTCTGTTCCCTAGGCCTGTTGGTAGGCAATAGTTCCTGAATTGGAAAAAAATTACATGTATCTCCCCAGCTGGGAGAATCTCAAACCTGGTCACACCTCATACATCTGGGATATGAAGGCACAGGGGGGTCCTGAGAGTTCCCAGGGGAAGGAGGCCCTGCGGAGGGCTGGGGCCAGACTTGCCATCAGCGACACTGAACTCTCTAGGTCAAAGCGGCAGTTCTCTCGCGTCCTGAGGAAAACTGATCTTTAGTGTAGAGTTCCCCGCCCGGCCACACTACTAATCAGGTATGAGGGGAAGCAAAGGCATTTTCAGAGGTCTCAGGAAATGTGCTAACATTCACTCAAAAAACGCCTACTGAGCACCTTGGACGTGCCAGCCCGTATTCTCGGCATGTCATCACAGTAAACGAGTCACACAGTTCACAGTCCAACTGGGACGAGCCGACGACAGCTTCATAAGCAAAGAGGGATGAATGTCAGAAAAAAAATGTAATTATGGCAACTAAGCAGAGAAGAGGGATAGAGGGAAGCTTTCCACAGTGAACTTGGACCGGGAGAGCGGAGGGGCTGATAACAGGACTGCACAATAGAGAAAGGGAGTGACCAGGAGCAGAGTTAGGACGGAGGCGAGGGAAGCCAGCAGCACTCACACGGGGGTGGGGGGGCCCCACCCTGTCCTAGACCCCAAAGCAATGGGAAGCGGGCGTGGCCACAGTGCAGCTGCTTAGAGCACTAGGAACAGTGTGGGGGCACTTGGACCTGATTCTTGACAATTTAGAACAGGCAACAGTAAAGTCAGACAATGTAAGGAGAAAAAAGGTAAAACTAGAATTCATCTGCTTAGTAAATAATATTAATATACTCATTGACTTTCAACTCTCAGAGTTAGCCTTTAAAGAAGCATGAAAAACCAACATGAACAGAGGCTGTCAGGCCCCAAGGTCTTCATGGCAGGAAGCAGCTGATAAAACTGCTCACCTGAGGCCAGCAGGTGGCATGGTGGTTAATGTGCTGGACTCCCACAAGGCCTACTGTGGTTTGAGTCCTGGACCAGGCAGCTTGCTAGCTTGCTTTCTCACTTTCTCTGTCTCTGTCTTTCTCTGGTGAGCACACATGCTCTATAGCAAATTAAGTGATAATAACAAATAAAATTAATAATTCTTAAAAAAAAGAAAACAGAACTGCTCACTGCTGACACCCACCTTTGTGGGCAGAAGGCTGGCTCCAAGGGTACAGCCAAGAGCCTGCAGCCCACCACCCCGGCCCAAAACCTAGTCAAGGAGACTGTGGGTGCCGTCACTGCTGTGGGCTGTGACTCTCGGTCACCCCACTCTGCTGTGGCCCTGTGCTTGTCCCAGCTGGCACGCTGAGAAGATGACTCAACTCTGTAGGCTCCTAGGGGCCCAGGAGCTGCCGGGGAGCCTCGTTCACTTGGAACAGATGACCTGGGGATGCCACCCACGCAGATGTGTACTCTGAGGTGGCGCCACAATGGGGTAAGAGCCTGGGGAATGTTGGGAGAGGGAGGGGGTTAAGCACACGGGTGACCCCTGAGCAGCACAGGGGTTGGGGCACTGACTCCTCATGAAAATCCACATATAGCTTTTGACTCCTCAAAACTTAACCACAAAAGAGCGTGGTAACCAAAACTTACTGACGACATGAAGAGCCACTTTACACATATTTTGTATATTGTATGTATTATATACTGTATTCTTACAATGAAGCAATCCAGAGACATGAAAATGTTAAGAAAATCATAAGGGGCCAGCTCCATGGCCTGGTGGTTAAGGCAGCTGCATTTCATAAGGCCAGTCCCACAGTTTGGGTTCCAGACATGGTGACTTAAGAAACATGCCGGGCGCGGGAACCAGCAGTTAGCGTAATGGCTATGTCGCTGGACTCCCACGTAGTCGACCGCGGTTCGCGTCTCGGACCCGGTGGCTTACAACTCACGCCGGGCGCGTGTGCGTGCGTGCCCAAGATCCCGAGAGGAGAATGGAGGAGAAGGGATTGCGGCGTGACCATCCCCCCTGGGGGGTGATTTCTCGCTTTCTGCCTCTATGTCTCTCTCTGTCTGTCTGGCGAGCGCACGCGCCCTATAGTGAAAAACCTCTCCAAAAAAAAAAAAAAAAAAAAAAAAAAAAAGAAACATGCCGGGCGCGTGGGCATGTATGCCCCAAATCCCAAAAGGTGGGAGAAATGAAGAAGGGATTGTGGTGGGGGGACCATTCCCCACGGGGAGGTGCTTTTTCCTGTCTCTCTGGCAAGGGACATGAGCTCTAGCAAACGAGTAAAAAATTAAAAAAAGAAAAAAAAAAAAGGAAAAGACACAGCAGTACATCATGTCTATTGAAACTACACCTTTATATCCTGTTTATAAGATGAAATGTATTAGCACCTACAAGGGGTCTTCAAAAAGTTCATGGATAATGTATATCATAAAAAGACTAAGCATGAATTTCACATTTTGCACCAAAATAAATTCATACTTTAATTCTATTTTCCGTGAACTTTTTGAAGTCCCTGTGTATATTAGTATTATCTTATATGATATTAAAAATGAAGGGGCCGGCAGGTGGCGTGGTGGTTAAGGGTGCTGGACTCCCACATGGCTGACCACGATTTTAGTCGCGGACCTGGTGGCTTGCTTTCTCGTTTTCCCTCTTCTCTCTCTCTCTCTCTCTCTCTCACTCACTCTGTTCCTCTTTGGTCAAATTAAACTTAATTAAAGTTCAATAAAATAATTTTTTTTAAAATGAAGATAACGCACCCCTAGTGTTAATCAAGGTTAGCGCTAAACTGGATGCTATGTGAGGACTACCGCACTCACTGAGAAGCACTGCAGGCAACCTCAACACCTGAACTCCCCGCAGAAGCAACAGGAGGTGGCTACAAAGTTATTATGCTGGTACGGCAAGTACTACATTTCACTACAGTCGTGATATACTACGAGGTACTACTGCGTCTTTATGTCTGTTTACTTGTTTCTCTAGACTGGATGGTGTCATGTATGGTTTGTGTTTATGGATCTAGGTTTTGATAAATTTTAACTTTTTACAATTGATTGGTATATATTTTATGATAGAGTAGTGTGTGTATGTGTGTGTGTGTACATTTTATGTATTTATGACATAAGTTTTTAATTTTTTTGTTTTTCTTTACTGCCATAGTGTGCATGCACTCACCAGAAAGTATCCACTAATGGAAGACGGTCCTGCCACAATCCTTTTTCTCCCATTGCTCTATTCCGTCAGGACTTGGGGCACACATACACGCAGGCACGTGCATCCAGCGTGCTTTTCAAGCCACCGAGGCCAACAGTGGAACCTGGTCAGCTATGTGGGATCCAGCTCCCTATGGCCAGACCATTCTTTTTTTTTTTTTTTTTTTTTTTTTTAATTTCTAGGCTACATAGCAGATCTGTTTATTCAAATTGCTACAAATCTCCAAAAGTTTTTCTAAAATATTATTGAGAAACTCTGAATATAGATGGGCCCACAGTTCAAACCTACGTTGTTCAAGGGTTAATTGCATCTTACATTTGAGGGGGATATGAATTTGGAAAGGAGTAGTGCCCAGACTGTTGTGGGCAGAATCCTGAGATGGCCCCAAGATTCGTGGTCCCTGGTATATAAACAGCTACTTGGTTTTCAAACACTAACTTAGGTACTGCTATAAAGGGATTTTTGAAAATACACACAGAGACTTCAAAAAGTCTGCGGAAAAACTGAATTAAAACAAGAGCTTATGGGTGGGTAGGTAGCATGGTGGTTGGGGCGCTGGACTCCCTCATGGCTGACTGCGGTTCAAGTCCTAGACCTGGTGGCTTGCTTTCTCACTTTCTCTTTCTCTTTCTCTCTGGTCAGATTAAAAATAATAACAAAATTAAATAAATAATTCTTTAAAAAAAAATGAGTTTATTTGGTGTGAAATAATATCAAATCCAGGGGCCAGCATGTGGTGTGGAGGTTAAGGTGGCTGGATCCCACATGGCTGATTCCATGTTCAAGTCCCACATCCAGAGGCTTGAAGATCACACCAGGTGTGGGCGCATGTGCATGTGTCCCCAAAGCCCTGAGAGGAGAAATGGAGAAGGGACTGCAGCACGGTCATCCTCACTGGGGGGTGATTTCTTACTTCCTCTCTCTCTCTTTCTGTCTCTTTCAGGCAAGTGCACGTGCCCTACAGCAAACTAAAAAAAATAAAACCTGAAATCCATGCATAATTTTTTTTATAATATGCACTGTCCATGGCCTTTCCGAAGAAGCCCCATAGGGGCCAGCAGGTGGTGTGGTGGTTAAGGACTCTGGACTCCCACGTGGCTGACTGAGGTTTGAGTCCCAGACCTGGTGGCTTGCTTTCTCACTTTCCCTCTCTCTCTCCCACACACTGTCCCTCTAGGGTAACATTAAAATAAATAAAATAAAGTTCAGTAAAGTAAAAAAAAAGAAGCCCCATAATTAAGGTGCCAACCTAAAATAGGAGGAGTACCCACGGGTGCCCAATCTAATAACACCAATTCCTCAAGTGCAGAGCCTTCTCCAGCCGACGGCAGAAGAGGACCTCCGAGGGAAGAGCTCCAGCTGGCTATCGGAAAGCAGTAGCAGGCTTCTGTTAACTGCCCATAGCCACATGGCAAAGAGCTAAGACTGCCTCCAGGAGCTAGGAGCAGTCCCACCCACAAGCTGACAAAAAAGCGAGACCTCAGTCCGACAACTGCAAGTAAATGCATTCTACCAACAGCCAGAGCTCAGAGCAGGCTGGAGTCCAGACGCCAGCCACGAGATCACCTGCAGAGTGCCTGGCCACATGGCGTCCAGACTTCTCACTCGTGTACCTGGGAGCTGATTCGTGTCCTTCCAAGTCACTGACTTTGCAGCATTTGTTATGTAGCAATCCAAGATGAATACAGTCATGTTTAGAAAAATGGGAGTAACTGATAGAGACAGGGTCAGTTTTCCAAATGTAAAATATAGAGGGGCACCAACTCTGGGAATATTTTTACAAGACAACTACACTTCCAATTGTAATGACAAGAAACTGGGTAATAAACTAACAGCAGAGGCTGTGTCTACAGTCACCAGCTATGGACTGAATGTGTGTGCCCCTGTACAGCTCACACAGGAAGCCCTAACCCTCAAAGGGATGCTGTGGGGGGAAGAGGACTTTGCAAAGTAGCTAGGGTTGGAGGAGCTCATGAAGGCGGGGCCCCCGTGATGGGATTAGTGCCCTTATAAGAAGAGGAAGAGACCAAGGTTCTCTCTCTCTCCACTATGGAAAAGGGCAGTCTCTGCAAGCCAGGCAGAGCACCCTCACGGAAACCAAATCTGCAGGCACCCTGACCTCGGACTTCCAGCCTCCAGACAGAGAGACATACGCAACTGCTATTTAAACCACCCAGCCTGTGGTATTTTGTTTTGGCAGCCCAAGCTGACAAGGACACCCCTCTTCAGATTTCTGATGTCTATCTTCACCAACTGCCTTTAATGAGAAGCCAAGGGAAATAAACTGCCTCAAGCCATTCCACAGTCTCTGGGTAGGAAGAGCAGTTACTTCATGGGAGGCACCAATTTGAGATAGCAAAAGTCACGTTTCCACTAACAATTTCAAACACTGTGTACCTGTGAAAATTTTGACAAAGTCTGTTAGAGTAAGCCTGACTCACCCACGTACCCGTGAGAAACCCTGGAAGGCCAGAGGAATACCTGTGTGTCAGACAAGGAAAGGCGGGTCCAGCAGATGTGCCCTCCTGCCCAGACAGCATGACTCACGACTAGGCAAAGCTCCTCCTCGGGGTTCGGAGGAGGTATCCCCAATGCCTGTGGCCACAGCTCAGCTGCACAGCCCCTGGGAGCCTGATCCTGGAAGAGTGAGCCAGATGGGGGCATAGCTGGCAACTGACAAGAAGAAAGCAACAACCTGACCTCAGGCCTCCTGGGTGACGTGACACCAACACTCGACAGTTTCTGAGAGTCCTCACAACCCTCAGTCCTATCCAGCCCAGTCCCATCTCCTTTAAGTTTACAAAATAATCATGGGGGAGGGGACGGATATATGAAAAATCCAGATGTGACTATGGCCTGGAAAAATCAATGCCCTGGTGGGAGACATGAGCCTGATGCAGAATCACTAAGAGGACAAGATACCAACTCCACTTCTGGACCTCACCCAGAGTGGTTGTGGGGGTGACCGCCAACCCGCCTGGACCTCAGAGTAGTCAATGGGAATGTGACCACCAACCCTACCCTGAACCTCACCCAGGGGTCAGCAAGGATATGACCTCCGGTACAACATAATCCCACTGACTCTGGTTCAAAGGAAAAACTATAAAATGCATTTTCAAGACATGTGGGGAAAATTCAAAATGCCTGGAAATTAGCTATTAATAATATTGTGCAAGTGCCTACTTTCTTAGGTGTCATAACAGGACTACCGCTGTTGAAAGCATCCTATTCTGGGGTGGGGCGGGGGAGCGCAGTGCTGCAGATGACCACCAGGAGGCGTAACACTGCAGCTGCTCTTGGAGGATTCAATGACATCAAATATATACTTAGTGGGTCAGCCAGTGTATGGTGGTAAAGGTGCCTGAATCTCACACAGATTCTGTGCAGTTCAAGTCTCAGATCTGGCAGTTTAAAAAAGACAGTAGGCATCTGTGCATACATGCTTCCCGAAAGGAGGGAAACATGGAAAAGGGATTCTGGCATGGACCTCCCCTATGGGGACGCTTTCTCTCTCTCTATGGCGAGTGCATGTGTTCTCTTGCAAATTTTTTTAAAAAGACTATTTTCCAATGAGTATTAGTTCCTACCAATGGGACCTTTGCTTAATTCAGTGGACAATTCTATAAAAATGCATCTAGTTAACATTTATTATTGCTCTTTGTCATCTTGGCTTTTGTATAATTCAGTTCTGTAAAGAGAAAGGCAGCCAGTTAGAAAAAATAATTTGGGGGCTGGCCTCAAAGTGCAGTGGTTAAGCACTGCACAGAGGAAAGTGGATCTCGTATGACCAACCAGGGTCCCAGTCTCAGCTCAGGCAGCTTGTAAAACACACTGAGCATGTGTGTACATTCCCAGAATCCAGAAAGGATGAAGAAATTGAGGAAAAAGGATTGTAATGTGACCAGACCTTGTTGGGGGCAGGGGTGCTTTCTCTGTGTGTGTGTGTGTGTGTGTGTGTGTGTGTGTGTGTGTTTGTTTGTTTTTTTGTAAATTTTGTCAAAGGGCATGCACACTTGCCAGAGAGATAGAAAATGAGAAAGCACTCCCCCGACACACAGGGAGATGACCACACTGCAATCCCTTCCCCATTCTCCTTTTGGGATTTGGGGCATGCATGCACATGTGCTCGGTATGTTTTTCAAGCCACCAGGTCTAGGACTGAACCTCGGAGCTGGCCATGTGGAGTGCAGCTGCCTTAACCACTACATCACTGGCTGGCCCTGTGTACATAACTGTGTGTGTGTGTGTGTGTGTGTGTGTGTGTATACTCTGACACAAACAATATGAAATAGTTTTGCTATTATTTTTAAAGGCCTCGCACTTAAAAAATTTAATGATAAACTATCAGCTTGTAGAATTGAAGAATACTAGTTCCAATTTCTGAAACACAATGAACTGTGCAGCATTTTCACAGTATTAACAGCAAATACTGAAAGGGTAATGAAAGACAGACAAGCGGTAAGAAACTATTCCCGAACCTCAACATATCTCAACAGTAAAAGAAAAATTACATTTTAACTTTAAATTAAATTCTAACCATTAACCAAATAAGGCTGCAAATGAAATATCAAATCCTGACATTTAATAAATTAAAAAGTAGCAGTACAGACCAAAAGAAACCTTGCTTTATACTCCAAATCAAATAATACCAATAAACAATTCCACTCAATGGTAAATGGCCCTCCCTCACTCCAACAGCGCACTGACCCTTAGGTGGGACCTCTGAAGGTCGAGAGAGCAGGGTGGCAGGAGGCAACAGCCTCAAGTCCTGCAACGTGGCCCCTGAATGCGTGCCCTTCAAAGACCTGGGCTATACCCCGAGCCTGGAGCCAGAGAAAGATCAGAGGCCAAGGGCTGGAGAGCAGAGGCCACTCCCCACTCAATTGAGTCCTTGGAGAATAACATCCTAACAAGGGACAAAAGACAAAAACACTTCAGGATCTCACACCCTATACAATATTTTGAAAAAGACAAATAACAAATTATACAAAGTCCAGAGTAACCAGTAAAACTATTTTCCCCACATTTAAATGGTTGAAACTTACTGTACAGATCAGTTTATAATTTCTGAAGCAAAATCAGAATAAAATGCTGAGACTTGGGACCAGCAGATGGCATAATGGTTACATTGCTGGACTCCTATGTAATCAACTATGGCTGGCATCCCAATCCAGCAGTTTAAAACTCATGCTGAGTGCGTGTGTGTGCATGCTCAAAATCTCGAGAGGAAAATGGAGAACGAATTGTGGTGTGACCATCTGCTCTCTGGAGTTATTCCTCACCTTCTGTCTCTGTCTCTCCAGTGAGTGCATGTGCCCTATAGCAAAAATTTCTCTTAAAAATAAATAAATAAAAATGCTGAGACTCTGGAAACAACTAAAATCCTGTACCAGAGGCTAACGAAGGATTCAACATCACTGACATGCATCCCGACAATTTCACTGATAGGGGTCTTATCGTTTGCTAATACCTAAGGATCTTTTCTATTTGTAATCTATCTATCTTCATGTGTATAACAATCTCAGTCATTATAGTGATAACAGAGGAACTTCTATCAACTGAAGAGACAGCTGCATTGTTCTGACCTCATATTTAACTCACCACTCAATATATCCTTGTTATGTCACTTAGCGGATGCACTTACGGGTACAGGCGCTGTGTTTCCCACAGCTTGGTAAATGAGCTCACAGCTCTGATGTAGCCTCTACCCGACAGGTTGGCCCTGTGGGATTCATTCCCCTCAATGTGCATGGGGCCCAGTGAGTCATCTCTAACAAAAAGAATTTGGCTAAAGTGATGAGCTGTCACTCCAAGATTAAGTTACAAAAACTGTGACTTCTTCCTCGTCATTCTCTTGCTTCGTTGTTGGCTCCTTCTGAGCTGCCCTGTGGAGAAGCCTACATGAGAAGGAAATGATGTCTCCAGCCAACAGCCAGCCAGCCCCAGTCAAGTCTTCAGATGAGACATAGTCCCAGTCTACGTACCCTGACTGTGGTCCTATGAGATCACAGACAGAGGACCCAGCTAAACTAAGCTTAGGTTTCTACCCACAGAAACTGTAAGATAATAGCTGATCATTGGTTTAAGGCACTAACTTTTGGGGCACTTTGTTAGCCAGCAACATATGAGGGCAAAGTCTTCAAAAAGTTCATGAAAAATTGTACATTATTAAAAATCTATGCATGGATTTCACATTTTTTGCACCAAACAAACTTGTACTTTAATTCTATTTTTCCACAAACTTTTTTTTCTTAAGATTTTTGCCATAGGGTACATGTGCTTACTAAAGAGAGACAGAGAGAAGAAAAGTGAGAAATCACCCCCCAGGAGGGAGGTGATTGCCACGCTGCAATCCTTTCTTCACATTCTCCTTTTGGTATCTGGAGCACGCACGTGCGCACACAAACACACACACACATACACACACGGCCAACATGATTTTCAAGCCGCGGGATCTAGGGCTCTAACCACTGCTGGCCATGTGGAAGTTCAGCATCTTAACCACCATGCCACTTGCCAGCTCCTCTACAAACCTTTCTTATTTTTTAATTTTTTGAGAGGTTTTTGCAATAGGGCGTGTGTGCTCGCCAGAAAGACCGAGAGAGACGACTACATGGGGGTCCAGCGACATAGCCATTATACCAACTGCTGGTCCCTCTACAAACCTTTTAAAGTACCTTCATTTAAGTCATACAACCACTCAGCACTACCATGCTTTTAAAAATCTGAAAACAAGAAACTAAAGATGATAACCAAACTTGAATACTCAAGTTTTTTTTTTTCTTTTCTTTTTTTTTTTTTTGGGGGGGGGAGAGGCTTTTTTTGCTATAGGGCGCGTGCGCTCACCAGACAGAGAGAGACAGAGAGACAGAAAGCGAGAAATCACTCCCCGGGAGGATGGCCACGCCGCAATCCCTTCTCCTCCATTCTCCTCTCAGGATCTTGGGCACGCATGCACCGTGCCCGGCATGAGTTTTAAGCCACCAGGTCCGGGACACAAACTGCAGTCGACTACGTGGGAGTCCAGCGACATAGCCATTACGCTAACTGCTGGTCCCAGAATACTCAGTTTTTCAACTCTTTCAAAATTTCACAAAGCAAACTAAGTTTTGAAACAGTAAAGGCTGGGTGAGCCAGTGGCGCGGTGGTTAAGGTGGCTGGATCCTACATGAGTGACCTTACAATTCGAGTCCAACTCTGCAACTTGAAATATACACCAGGTATATGTGAGTACAAACCCAAAATCCCTAAAGGAGGGAGAAATGAAGGAGAACAGATTACAGCATGACCATACCGCGGGGTGGGGTGTGTGTGTGTGCTTTTTCACTTGCTCTCTTTGTTGAGCACATGCAACCCCTGGCAAAAAAAAAAAAAAAAAAAAAAAAAAACAACTAAAGGTTATGTCAAAAAAACAAATCAGGGCCAGCTGGTGGTGTGGTGGTTAGGGCAGCTAGGTTATGTGGTTTGAGTCCTGGACCCACCAACTTGGAAAACATGTTGAGTAGAGGTCCCAAATACAGTTTTATCTCGCAAATAAAAGTTTCTAAGTTGGTCTATTCAGGGGCACCACTCGGTGGACATTCAGTACTATACAACGCTAAACTGAAAATTTAAAGTAGCTTTCTCCTAACTAACCATGTGAAATGTGGCCCAAAATTAAATACTAAGCTGACCAATTCAAGTGTGTCCTGGGAGTACACACGGCTCTGAGTTTTAGCTTCAGATCTCATCCTATTGCCCCCCTTCTGGCTAAGTGTGCAAGCCTCATGCAAGTTGATCCTTCCAAAGGATATCCTACCTTTCACACCTTCATCTGCGCTCACTCATTCTCTCAGCCATGCAGCCCGTTCTGGGAGCTGGGCTGGGCAATGGCCTGCTCTCTTGGGCTCTACCTTCTCTCCAAACACACGACAATGTCTCACTGGACACTCTGGAGCCCTCCCCCAGTCAGGAGCAGCACAGACTGCCAGCCCATTAATACCTCGTACAGCATAGAAACTGCACCCTACTTTTTCATTACCACTTCCAATTAAAGGAAAACACCAACAAGTTCTAGTTGAAAGGCTGATTCAAAGGTTTAAGAGAAAACAGGCCCCCTTTTCCCCACTGTCCTTACCCACCCACCTATCCTTTAACACTGTCCTTTCCAGGAGTGGAGGGAGAATAAGCAAAATGCCTGACTCACTCACTCAGGTAACCTCACCTGTTCCAACTTTCCTGTCCTGGGTTGACTGCCCCCAAAACACTTCAAGGAGCCCACACTCCCACCTCTGAATCCATCCCTCCTGCCCATTCCTGGAATCTCTCTGACACTGAAAAACACCTCTAGTTTCTAGATACAGGGTGCATCCACAGACCTTGGAGAGAGAAGGGGCAGGAGTGGTTAAAAGTGCTGGACACTGACCAAGCCAAGGCAAGGCAAGGACAGCAGCCCCAGGGGAAGGCTGAGGAACCTGGGTAGGAGACAGCTCCCTTGGCCTGGGGAGTAAGCACGCCAGCCTGGAGTATGGCACAAGGGTGGACTAAAAGCCCTTCGAGACCCTTGGTCTCTGGAGCTGCATGGATAAACCCCAACCCTGCTTCAGGCAGGTCACAGGTTCCAGCCAAGCAGTACCTGCTGAAGCTTTGAAGGTCTATAGGTCTGTGGGGCCAGCCCAGGAGCTCCTGTGACCAGGGTGCTCAGGGGCCTCACGGAAAGAGGGGTTTTGGAAACTGGGGAACTCAGATGCCCAGGATCCCAGGGGCCTGGGCCTTTACGGCAGGAGGGTCCAGCTGAGTAGGCTAGGCAGGTTCAGGACACCTTTAAACCCTCGTCCCCCAGGGTTCCAGCACTCCTTACAGTCTGGTCTCGGGGCTAGGGGTTTATACTTCTTCAGGAGTCCTGGACCTCCCTGAGGGCCTGTCTCAAAGTCCCAGCTCTTTTCAGGGTTTTCCCTGAGAGTTCAACCTTGTTCATGGTCCAGCCCCAGTCTCCAGACCTTAAGTGACTTCTGTGGGGTCCTAGTCATCCCAGAGCCTGGCCATGTCACGAGCCCTCCTCCTAGTACAATCTCAGTGTCTTAGTCTCCGAGAGAAGAGGGACTAGCTCAGAAACCCAAAAGTGCCTATAGAACTGTTTTAGGGTGCTAACCCTCCACAGTGGGGTTGTCCCCAAGTCCTGACCTTCCTGTCTCTCTTGGGGTCTGGTCGTCAACCAGTCCCAAGGCCTGGCCCTTCTCTGTAACCTGTCCTGAGTTAGGTTCTTCCCCCTTCCAGGGTTGGACCCTCCTGGGTGACCTGTGCTGGAATCCCAGTATTCTCTGGGTCCAGCCTGATCCCTAACTCTGATCCTCCTCGGTGACCCTTCCCAGGGTCCTGACCCCCACCCCCGCCAGTCCTGATGAGTCCAGAGTCCCAGACCTCCCTGGATCTGCCAGATCCCTAGGTCTGCCCCTGCTCGGTAACCCGTCTTGGGGTCCCAGCCCTCCTCAATGACCTGTCCCAGGGCTGGACTCTCCTGGATGACCTGTCCTGGAGTTCCAGTGACTGCCCCTCCTCGGTGACCAGCCCTTCCCGGGTCTAGCCCTCCCCAGGGCCCCTGCCCTCCCGGGGCCGGCCCTCCCGGGGTCTGCCGAGCGTGCCGGGGCGTCCGGGGCAGGCCGACGGGGGCGCACGGGCGCGGACCGGGGGTTCGAAGCCTTCCTGGCCGGACGTGGGCCGAGGCCGCGGCCTGAGGAGCGGGCGTCGCGGGCCCAGGCCGGGCGGGGCGGACTCACTGACCTGCGGTCTCTGGGCTGCGGGTGAGCCGGCCGCACGCGGGGGCCGCGCCGGGAGGGGGAGGGGGTGCCGCTCCCTCCGGGTCCCCCCCGAGAGGAGGAGAAAAAACCCCGTCCGGAGTTTAAAACAAAGAGGCGGAAATGCCCGAGCAGAGCCGAGCGCCGAGTCGGGGGCGCCGCGCTTGGAGCATGCGCCCTGTGCGGCTCGGCTCCCACCCGTGGCCGGGGCCAGGGCGGGGCCGAGGGGAGGGCGGAGCTATGGGGGCGGGGCCAGGGGTGGGGCCAGGAGGGGAAGACCCGAGGCGTGGTCAGAAGACGCAGGCGCGCCAGTGTAGCGCTCGGCCTAGGGTGCTGGCTGGGCGTGAGGGGCTGGGATCCGAGCACAAGAGGCGTGGCCATAAGTCGTGGGGCGGGGGCAAAAAGGGGCGTGGTCCACCTACGGGGTGAGGAGGGGACTTGGTCAAGTGTGTGATCCGGCAGGTTCCACTGAGGGACCCGGCAGAATGTGGATCCGAGGGGGCGGGACCAAAGGCGGGGCCGGGAGCGAGCATGGGCGGGGCGTAGGCGTGATCAAAGGCTGCGGGGTCGGACTGCCTGGAAGGGATGCGGGACCAAATTCGGGGAACCAACCGAGCGCTCTAGCTGAGCTACGTTTCAGACAAGGGGTTTCCTTTGGCAGAGGCCGTCTCGTTTTGGCATTCCTGTCCTTCCTGGGAACTAGCCAAGAGTCTACTCTGTACCAGTTAAGTGCGCGGGACGCCGCATTTAGGTTCCCTGCCTCTTAGCTCCTGGACAGTGCCACCTTTGCGCATGCCCACCTAAGAGTTGTGAGCAGTGACTGTGATGTCCTCGCCCTCGTGGAGTCCACCCTGTATGGGAGGGGGCAATAACAGAGGAAAAAGTAAATGTGATACCACGTAGAAGACACATCGGTAGAGAGCGGGAAGCAGCCAGCGTGCTGGAATGTTGGTTACAGCAGAATGCGTTGGCAAGGAAGAGACATAGTAGAAGCGAACCGAACAAATATCGGGGATGGAGCTGGGAGATGTACAGCTATGGCGTGCAGCAAGCACCAGGTCCGGAATGGGGGTATGACCCGGAGGCCGGTTTGCAGATGAGGTCAATTGCATTCTACAATCCCCTCTGGCTGCCATGTGATTGTGGAGGGTTGTAAGCAAGTGGCAGTGCTGGTCAGTGCTGCCTCAGAGTCTCCTAGAGGACAGAAAGGGTAGGATTGCTGGGGATCCAGTGGGAGAGGAGATGGGGGAGAGGAGCAGACAGAAGGGTGAGCAGCTGCTGACCACCTTGAGGTGAACAGCTATAGATGCCCAAGTGGAACCACTGTGGGCTGTGGGATAAAGAGATGGAATGAGAATTTGGGAATCCTTTTTCTGTTTGTAATGTCTGAAAGTGGTCACAGAGGTGATCCCCAGTGGCTGCCCACGTGGAAACTTCCAGTCTTTCTAGCAAGAAAGACTGAGATGGAGCAGCCACTGGGCAAGAGGACCCCCCAGGCTAAGCAATGGCCAGCAGCCAGGTGGGGTGGGTGGCTTTGGCTGCTGAGGGAGGGCCTCTGAGAATGGATGAGGCAGCTTCCAGAAGCCTTGGCCAGTGCAGTGTGGATGCATTGCTTGGGGTCATGGTAGATTCAAGAGAGAAGGCCAGAGAGTGGAAATGTGAATATAGACAACATTTTAAGGCCGTTTGCTATATGGAGAAGCAATAAGATGAGGTTCCTGCTTTGGGGAGGTGAGGACACGAGAGGGCTGTTTTCTACTTGAGTAGGAGCTCTGACTTGGTCATGGGGTGGCCCGTCAGCCATTCTCAGGGGAGGCTGACCACTCTGGAGAGAAGGAAAGGCTGCCTGGGATTGGACTCAGGTTCAGGTAGGGAGGCCAGATCAGACAGGCAGGCCTCTGACACACAGGTTTAGGGGGGTTGTTCTAGAATGAGGCTGAGGTCTTGATATTGGGGTCAGCAAGGAGGTGTGGATGAACAGGTTAGGAACAGCTCCGGGCTGAGGGCAGTGTGACCCCAGGAAGGCATCCAACCATCTTCTTGGCACATGGTCAGCTGTCTGCAAATGGGCTTTGGGAGCTGCTGGGTGAGAAGCCAGCATGCACAGCTGGTGAGGCCCCAGTTTAGAATTCATTTCAGGTATGGGGTCTCTCCTGAGCACAGCCAGGGTGCCCTTTCCTCTCCCAGTGACCCCACTGCACTGCAGATCTCAATTCTGAACCCCAGGCTCCTGTGCCCAGCCACCCAGTCACATTTGTACTGGGATAATTTTAGGGAGCTCAAGCTCCCTTTGGTCCCAACTTGCAGGCAACTCCTACATCAACCTCTGGCTTGACCTCAGCTGCTCTCCCCCAGCTCACATCTTTAGCTCAGGGCTGTCTTCGAGACTCTGGGACATGCCAGGCAGCCATGCCTCAAGGCCACATGGAATTGCTTCTGGCCTAGATTGCTTGTCTGATGCCTACATAACACTTGTTTCCTCAGGATTTTTTTCAGATAGCTTCTCATCACCAAAGTCTCCTGCCCACCCTGCTGACAAAACCCCCAGCATTTGAAGCTCACCATGTTTACCACACTGACCAGAAACAGAACTCATATATTGCTGGTCAGGAGAAAAGGAGTGTTTGACACTGTCCAGCTAAGTTACATAGGCATTTATCTTTTGGGCCAGCGATTCCCAAAGAATTACCCAAAAGACACACTGGCAAAAATGTAAAAGGATGCATAAACATGGTATTAACTACAATATAATGTTATTTTGTAAGAGATTTTTGCCATAGGGCACATGCACTCGCTGTGGAGATAGAGAGAGAGACAGAAACAGTGAGAAGGAAAGTGAGAAAGTACCACCCCAAGGAGGATGGTCATGCTGCAATCCCTTCTCCATTCTTCTGGGTTTGTGGGCATGCATGCACAGGTGCCTGCTGTGATTTTCAACCCACCAAGTCTGGAACTCAAACTGTGGTTGGCCATGTAGGAGTCCAGAGATGTAACCACTACACCATCTTCTGGCCCCTATTTTAAATTTTTTTAGTTTGCTACAGGGTCCATGTGTTTATAAGAGAGAGAGATCACCACCACCCCCCCCCCCCCGCAGTGGGCGATGGCCACACCACAATCCCTTTTCCTCCATTCTCCTCTCGGGATTTTGGGCATGCACACATGTGCACCCAGCATGTTCCTCAAGCATTCAGGTGCAGGTCTCAAACTGTGGAGGTGGCCATGTAGGATCCAACCACCTTAACCACCATGATACTATCTGGCCCAATTGCCCCATAATTTAGCAGAAAAAAAACCCCAAAAACCCTGAAACTGTCCACATAATCATCCACATATGATGAATTGAATAAACGATTAAATGTCCACACCTTGGGTACTCATAGCTGTACCGAGTAACCGATACTCGATACATTTTGCTGTGGAGTAACCCTCAGGAACAGAATCAGGATGTCGTGGTTAAGACCTGCAAAATGGGGACCAGTAGTTAGCGTAATGGCTATGTCACTGGACTTCCATGTAGTTGACCGCGGTTCAAGTCCCGGACCTGGAGGCTTAAACTCATGCTGGGCACGTGTGCGTGCATGCCCAAGATCCCGAGAAGAGAATGGAAGAGAAGGGATTGTGGTGTGGCCAACCCCCCTGCGGGGTGATTTCTCACTTTCTGTCTCTCTGTGTCTGTCTTCCTGGCGAGCGCACATGTCCTATAGCAAAAACTTCTCAAACAAACAAACAAACAAACAAAGACCTGTGAAATGGAGGAAAGGGTGTACTACCATTTACCTAGCCAGAGACCACTGAGAATTGTACACATTTGCCTATATTAAAATCCTGTGGAAGCCCAACCACAGTGGCACCAGTGGCTAGGTGCTGCTGGGTGAGGCTGGAGCCACATGAGAAGACCTGAGGTTTGGACCAGGTTGACCTGAACATACCAGCAGGTGTGCCAGTTATCCTGGCAGGGTGGAAGGCCAAAGAAAAGATTGCAGGATTGTAGGCCCCTGTTGGGATTTTCTCTCTGTGTCTCTCTCAAGAAATGAATTTTTGAAATATCCTTATGGGACCAGCCCCATAAGGCAGTGCTTGAGCACTGTACACTGGGAACAGGATCCCACATGGCCAACGACGTTCGACTCCCAGCCCCAGCAGCTTGAAAACTCACTAGGCAGGCGTGTGTGGATGCCCCAAATCCGGAGGGGATGGAGAAATGGAGGGGAAGAGCTTACGGTGTAGGGGTCAGTAGATGGCATAGCGGGTATGTCATTGTTGGCCACATGGCCAACTATGTTTGAATCCTGGGCCTGGTGGCTTGAAACTCATGCCGTGCGTGCCCAAGATCCCAGAAGGAGAATAGAAGAGAAGGGATTGTGGCGTGGCCATCCCCCTGGGGGGTGATTTCTCACTTAACCTCTCACTGTCTCTGCCTCTCTTTCTCTCCCCAACAAGTGCACACATCCTAAGGCAAAAAAATGCTAAAAGAAAAAAAAATTCTTATGTATTCTGGGAAGATAGCAGGAATTTTATATCTCCCTGAATCCCCTTATAAAATACATAGACAAAACAGCAAAACAGAAATCAGGTAGGCGACACTGACTACAAAGCCAGGTGATGACATATTTTACAAGCCGGAGGCAAAGTTCCAGAGCCTCGCTCTCTGTGCATTATCACCACATGGGTGCAAGGGCCTCTGGTCACCCTCTCACCTGAAGCAGCTAAAATCCTCAGTGACATAAATCCAATACTGATTTACAGATGCTGGGCATCAAGCAGCCAGGGCAAGATCCATGAGAGAGAGAGGAACAAGGTGGGGTGAACCCTAGGGAAGTCTTCTGGCTATCATACAGGGCGGGGAGTAGGTAAGGGAGACAGGCCACTGGGCGGCAGGCTGTCCAGAGTGAGAGCTCCAGAGATTTGAGAAGGTTCTCGAGTGTCAGCAAGCAGAGAGTCTCAAATTGTCAACAGGAAGGAAACTGCCCAGGGCTGGAAAGAACGCCCAAGAGGAGTTGGGGAGGCAGCTCTGGGTACACAAAGTGCTAGGAGTCATTTGTTCCCTCCAGCCCTGGAAAGCCTTCCCAGGCTATCCCAAGGGGCATCAGGCAGGGTGATCAACTGAGGTACAATAAGCTAAAGGGCTGCTCTGTCCAGACAAACGACACTTAGAAGGCTGGAAGGGACCAAAGTGTTTCCAAGTGCTTTTTCTTTGTCCAGAACAAAACACAGGAACACAAACATATTCAGTAGTCGACAGGGAAAGTACATGATGTCTGCCTCGAGCCAAAGAAGGAAAATATGGCCATAGTGAGGAGAGACTCAATCAGATGAAGCAAACCTAGAAAAATCACCGATGACAGAATGAGTAGCATGGGCACTAAGCAATTATTGTCATTGTTCCAGATGCCCAAGGAGCTAGGGGCAAGGCATGGATCGGGGGTGTGTAAGAAACAATGGAACTGTGGAGACCACAGGACCCAGAGGCCAACCCAGTGATGCTCCTGGTGGCCACAGTGGGGCCGCTGATCATCAGAAAGGGTAAGAGTAGCAGGGCTGGCAGGTGGCATGGGGATTAAGGCACCGGATTTTCACATGGTGAACTACAGTTCAAGTCCCGGACCTGATGACTTGGTTTCTCACTTTCCCTTTCTCTCTCTCTCTCTGGTCAAATTAAAAAATAATACTAATGAATAAAATTATATAATTCTTTTTTAAAATTTTCAAAAAAGAATAAGAATAGAAACAGTTTAAAATATGTGAAATAGGGATCAACAGATGGCATAGCAGTTATGTCGCTGGATTCCCACGTAGTCCCTTTTTTCCATTTTGCAGTTTGAATCCTGGAGCCGGTGGCTTGAAACTCACAATGGGTGTGTGTGCATGTATGCCCAAGATCCTGAGAGGGGAATGGAGGAGAAGGGATTGTGGTGTGACCACCCTTCCTGGGGGGTGATTTCTCACTTCCTATCTCTCTGTCTCTCTCTGTCTGGCGAGCGCACGCACCCTATAGCAAAAACCTTTCAAAAAAAAAAAAAAGAAAGAAAGAAAGAAAGAAACTGATGGTTTATGGGACCTGCAGGTGGTGCGGTGGTAAAGGTGCTAGAATCCCACATGGCTGAATGAATGGCTTGAGTCCCAGACCTGGCAGCTTGAAAAACATGCCAACATGCTGGGTGCATGTGCGTGTGTGCCCAAGATCCCGAGAGGAAAATGGAGAAGAAGGGACTGTGGCACGGCCATTCCCACCGGGAAGTGATTTCTCTCTGGCGAGCACACATGCCCTATAGCAAAAAATGAAAACAAAAGCAAAACCAAAAAACACTAAAAAAAAAAAAAAAAAAATGGGGATCAGGAGTTGGCGTAATGGCTGTGTTGCTAGACTCCCACGTAGTTGACCACAGTTCGAGTCCTGGACTCAGTAGCTTAAACTCATGCTGGGCGCGTGTATATGCATGCCCAAGATCCTGAGAGGAGAACAGAGGAGAAGGGATTGCAGTGTGGCCATCCCCCCTGGGGAGTGATTTCTTGCTTTCTGTCTCTCTGTCTGTCTCTTTCTGGTGAGCGCACGCGCCCTATAGCAAAACCTCTAAAACAAACAAACAAAACAACCTGATAGTATCAAAACGGGCAAAAAAAAAAAAAAAAAATAGTTAAGGAGGGTCAGCAGGTGGCATGGTATTTAAGGCACTGAACTCCCACATGGCTGACCGTGGTTCGAGTCCTGGCAGACCTGGCAGCTTTCTTTCTTTCTTTTTTTAATTTAAATACTTTTAATAGCAAGCACAGCTGATATATACATATTTATGAATGCATGTCTGACTTTAGGCATAAACCTCAGTGAGTAAAGTGGACATACTATAAAGTAGCACCTCGCTGGGGCTATATAGCGTACTGCAGTCATTAAATATGTATAAATAAGTGTTTTTAATGCATTTTTTCATTTCCAAAAAAAGTTTTAATAGAGCAAAATCAAAAAATGTTAAGAGAATTTTGTTTGAAACTTAAAGCCAGGTAAAATGTTAGGATTCAGTTCAAATAGTCAGTAGATCAAGCTATCAACAGTTCAAGAAATGGCAACAGCAGATGGCGTAATGGCTATGTCACTGGATTCCCACGTAGTCGACCGCGGTTCGAGTCCTGGACCCGGTGGCTTAAACTCACGCCAGCCACGTGTGCGTGCGTGCCCAAGATCCCGAGAGCAGAATGGAGGAGAAAGGTTTGCAGCGTGGCCATCCCCCCAGGGGGTGATTTCTCGCTTTCTGTCTCTCTGTCTTTCTGGCGAGCGCACGTGCTCTATAGCAAAAACCTCTTAAAAAAAAAAAAAAAGTTCAAGAGAAGACAAAAATCCTTAAATATAGAAATTGAAGCATCAAAGAAAATCAGTAATGTTTAGTCTAAAGTAAACAAATTCTATTTCACTAGTTCAGACTCACGTAATTAATCTCTCTTCTATTGAATTTGCAGTGTTACTGTGGTCTGATCTTTCCATTTAAACTCTGGAAGTTAATATTCAACCCTGGACTTGTCCCTACCATTAGGCTGGCCATTCTCTTGGTTGTTTCTTGTACTCTCATTTCTGTGTGTCCAACTTTAGTTTTCCTGGTATAGCACTCCCTTCAGCACTTCTTGGAGAGCTGGTGTGGTGTTGGTAAATTGGTTCAGGTTTTGTTTATCTGAGAATGTTTTTGTCTTTTTTTCCCATATGAAAGATAATCTTGCTGGGTGTAGTATTCTTGGTTGAAATTGTTTTTCACTTAACACTTTGAATATATTTTCCCATTCTTTCTTTGCTTGTATTGTTTCCAATGAGAAGTCTGACATTAGCCTTATGGGATATCCTTTGAAAGTAACTTGACGTTTCTCTCTTGCCAATTTTAGTATCTTTTCTCTGTCCATGGTTTTGATCAATCTGGCTATGATGTGCCTTGGGGAAGATCTTCTTGGGTTGGCTTTATGTGGGGTCCTTTGTATTTCTTGGGTCTGGATGGCAGCTTGCTTTCTTACTCTTCCTCTCTTTTTCTATTTGATCAAATTAAAGATTAATAATAATAAATAAAATAAATAATTAAAGATAGTTAAATATATTTTAAATTGAGCAACATTAAAATATAGTCTTTTTAAATAGTCATTTTCATTTAAATATAAAACAACTACAGTGAGCTTGTTTACAAAATAAATTTTGGGACCAGCAGGTGGCATGGTGGTTAAGGTGCAGGATGCTCCCACATGACTGACCACGGTTCAAGTCCTGGACCTGGTGGCTTGCTTTCTCACCTTCTCTCTCTCTGTCTGTGTGTGTCTCTCTGGTCAAATTAAAAATAAATGAATGAGGAGAGCAGCAGGTGGCATGGTGGTTAAGGTGCATGGTGGTTTGGTACACTCCCACATGACCGACCATGGTTCAAATCCTGGACCTGGTGACTTGCTTTCTCACTTTCTCTCTTTCTGTCTCTCTCTGGTCAAATTAATTAAAATAAATGAATGAATGAATAAATAAAATTAAACAAATTAAAAAATAAATGAATGAATAAATAAAGTTAAATACATTTTTTAAAAAAATCTAGATTCGGGAACCAACAATTAGCGTAATGGCTATGTCGCTGGACTCCCACATAGTCGACCGCGGTTCACATCCTGGACCCGGTGGCTTAAAACTCATGCCAGGCGCGTGTGCGTGTGTGCCCAAGATCCCGAGAGGAGAATGGAGGAGAAGGGATTGCGGCGTGACCATCCCCCCTGGGGGGGTGATTTCTTGCTTTCTGTCTCTCTGTCTCTCTCTGTCTGTCTGGCGAGCGCACGTGCCCTATAGCAAAAACCTCTCCCCCCAAAAAAATCTAGATTCATTAAACGTGACCTAATTATTTACATAAGTGTAACAAGAATAATAATTCTATATTTTTTTAAGTATAATATTTTAGTCAGCTTTGGTAATATCCAAGAGACTTTATTGACTTTGTATCAATCACTGTTTTCAAAAACTATCTTTTTTTTTTTATACGAGATTTTTGCATGTGCGCTGAATGGAGAGACAGAAAGAAAAAGTGAGAAATCACCCTTGGGGGTATGGGCCATACCACAATCCCCTCTCCTGCATTCTCCTCTTAGGATTTTGTGCATGAACGCACACATGCCCTGCGTGAGCTGCCAGGTCCAGGATTCAAACCGCAGTTGACTATGTGGGAGTCCAGTGATGTAACCATTACTCCAAATGCTAGTCCCTCAAAAACTATCTTGTAAGGGCCAGCAGATGTTTCTCTCTCTCTCTCTCCAGCGAGTACACGCACCCTAAAGCAAAAACCTTAAAAAAAAGAAAAAAAAAAAGGAAGAAGAAAAAGCTAATTTTTTTTTTTTTTGGTACAACTTTATAGCTTTCTTTTAAATTGGTTATCACTTTGTTATTGTTTTATAATGGCCTGTGATCCTGGATATCCTGTTTTAAATCTTTTGACATTTTGATAGCTTTTCTAAATTAAATCCTTTTTTTTTTTTTTTTTTTTTTTTTGAGAGGTTTTCGCTATAGGCCGCATGTGCTCGCCAGACAGACAGAGAGAGACATAGAGACAGAAAGCGAGAAATCACCCTCCAGGGGGGATGGTCATGCCGCAATCCCTTCTCCTCCATTCTCCTCTCAGGATCTTGGGCACGCACGCACATGCGCCCGGCGTGAATTTTAAGCCATCGGGTCCGAGACGCGAACCGCGGTCAACTACGTGGGAGTCCAGCGACATAGCCATTACGCTAACTGCTGGTTCCCTAAATTAAATTCTTTTTGACTTCTAACTAAAGTGGAAGTTTTTTGAAAGATTCTAGAATATCTCCAAAGAATTTATTTTCTCTCCTTAAAAAAAGAGAGGTACTGGGCCAGCAATCTCCCTCTTTTTATAAGTGGTCCTTAAAGCTCTGGCCGACTACTTGGTTCGTGTCCTGGACCTGGCAGCTTAAAAAACATGCTGGGTACATGTGTTCATGTGACCAAAATCCTGAGAGGACAATGGAGGAGAAGGGATTGCAACATAGCCATCTCCCCTGGGGGTGATTTCTCATTTTTCTTCTACCTTTGTCTCTCTCTGTCTCTCTCCAGCAGAGTGCATGCACTGTATGGCAAAAATCTGAAGGAAAAAAGAAAGAAATATTCTGACTTGCAGCAGTTTGAGAAGGTGTACTTTTGTGAACAAAAATAAAACATTTATCTTTTTCTCCCTGCCTAATGAGTCCAGATTTTGGAAATGCTCAGTAAAAATTCTTATTTGCAATATTGGTTTTTGCATAGGTTCAATAAGAGTCTGTATTCCTTGTAATCAGACATAATTAAGCAAGTCCCTGGCTTGGCTTCTTAATCTAGAAGTTTCTAAGATCTGATCTGAGACTTCCCATTACCAGATACATTTTTTTTCCCTTTTAAGGAATTTTTTATTTTAATGGTATTTATTTATTAATTTGACCAGAGTGAGAAAGAGAAAGGGAAAGGGAAAAACCAAGCTGCCAGGTCTGGGACTGAAATCATGGTCAGCCACATAGGAGTCTGCCTGGAGTGATTTTTCAAGCCACCAGATCCAGGACTCGAACCGTAGTCAGCCATGAGGGAGTCTAGCAACATAACTGCTACATCATCTGGGGTCTCAAGGCAAAAACCTCTTTAAAAAAAAAAAAAAGACATACTAGGGACCAACAGATGGCATAATGGTAAATCGCTGACTCCCACGTAGTTGAACATGGTTTGAGACCCAGACCTGGTAGCTTAAACTCACACTGGGTACGTGTGCACGTGTGCTGAAGATCCCGAGAGGAGAAAGGAACAGAAGGGAATGTGGCGTGGCCATTCCCCCTAGGGGGTGATTTCTCGCTTTCTGTATCTCTCTCTCTGTCTTTCCAGCAAGCACACTTGCACGCCCTATAGCAAAAAAGAAACAAAACAATAATAACAAAAATCAAACAAACAAAAAACTCTCTTAAAAAACAAAACAAGGGAACCAGCAGTTAGCGTAATGGCTATGTCGCTGGACTCCCACGTAGTCGACCGCGGTTCGCATCCCGGACCCGGTGGCTTAAAACTCACACCGGGCGCGTGTGCGTGCATGCCCAAGATCCTGAGAGGAGAATGGAGGAGAAGGGATTGAGGTGTGACCATTCCCCCCCGGGGGGGGGGGGGTGATTTCTCGCTTTCTGTCTCTATGTCTCTTTCTGTCTGTCCAGCGAGCGCACACGCCCTATAGCGAAAACCTCTCAAAAAAAAAAAACAAGAAAGAAAGAAAGAAAGAAAAACAAAACAAAACGTTGCATACTTTTTCTTACTAAAAATAATCCTTTCATATTTATATTCATATATAGTCGTTTTCTCTTACATTTATACTTCTAGTAGTTTTGATAATATATAAGTCTTAATAACTAGTGAAGATTAGGAAGCACATGGTTTTTGTTTTTCTGGCTTTTTTAGATTTAAAGGGTGTGGATGCTCGAGAGAGAGAGGAGGAAAATGAGAAATCACCCCTTAGGGAGATGGCCACACTGCAAACCTGTCTCTTCCATTCACCTCTCAGGACTTTGGGCATGTGTGCACATGTATCTGGTGTGATTTTCAAGCCACCAGGTCCTGGACTCACGCTGCGGTCAGCCAAGTGGGAATCCAGTGCCTTAACCGCTGTACCGCCTGCTAGTCCCAGGAAGAACATAGTTTTAAAAATAGCACATGCTTCCTCATAGCATGGACTGCTTGCTCACGGACCCAAGTAGCTCTGGTTCCTCTTTTTTTTTTTTAGAGAGAGGTTTTTGCTATTGGGCATGTGTGCTCACTGGGGAGACAGAGTGAGAGAGAAAGGGAGAAATCACCCCCCACCCCCCAGAGGGGATGGCCACGCTACAATCCCTTCTTCTCCATTCTTCTCTGAGGATTTTGGGCATGCACACACACGCACCTGGTGTGAGTTTTAAGCCAGTGGGTCCAGGACTTGAACTGGGGTTGACTATGTGGGAGTCCAGCAATTTAACCATTATGTAAGCCACTCTGTTTCCTCTTTAATAAAAAGCCAAAAAAAAAAAAAAAAAAAAAAAGAAAGAAAGAAAGAAAAAAGTAGGCTTAAACTTCTGTTCTGGAATGAATACTTTCGTGGTTTATCTTATCTAGACATGATATAAATATTTAATGAATACCATTTAAGTAAGTATAATTTTAAAGTTTTCAGGTTTCAAAAAGTTTGAAAACTGTTTTTAGACATATTGTAACTTTAAAAAAAGCATTTATCACCTCAGGTTATTTTTTTTAACTTTTTTTGGTTTGTTTTTGTTTTCTTTTTTTTTTTTTTTACATTTTTCCACATTTACTTTACATACAAAATTTTTTTTTCTCATACTCCATAGTTCTTGACAGTTAATAAACAACTTTCAAAATTTTAAAATACTGGGACCAGCAGTTAGCGTAATGGCTATGTCGCTGGACTCCCATGTAGTCGACCTCGGTTCGAGTCCTGGACCCGGTGGCTTAAACTCACGCCGGGCGCGTGTGCGTGCGTGCCCAAGATCCCGAGAGGAGAATGGAGGAGAAGGGATTGCAGCGTGGCCATCCCCCCTGGGGGGTGATTTCTCATTTTCTATCTCTCTGTCTCTCTGTCTGTCTGGTGAGCGCACATGCCCTATAGCAAAAACCTCTCAAAAAAAAAATAAATAAGTAAATAAAATACTGAATTTTAAAGATAACGTTCAAAATTTTTCCTATAATTTTGTATAATTTTGTTTGTGACTCTATTATAACAGTAGAGACAGTATGGTTTTAAATATTTTTGAGAAAATATTTACATGCCAACTACTCAAATTGTTTTATTTTATTTATTTATTTATTTTTTATTTTTTTCTGAGAGGTTTTCACTATAGGGCGCGTGCGCTCGCCAGACAGACAGAGAGAGACATAGAGACAGAAAGCGAGAAATCACCCCCCAGGGTGGATGGTCACGCCGCAATCCCTTCTCCTCCATTCTCCTCTCGGGATCTTGGGCACGCACACACACGCGCCCGGCGTGAGTTCTAAGCCACCGGGTCCGGGACGCGAACCGTGGTCGACTACGTGGGAGTCCAGCGACATAGCCATTACGCTAACTGCTGGTTCCCAACTACTCAAATTGTTGAAAAGCAAATGCCCAGCACACTAGTCACACATAAACCTTTTCAATTCAGCCCTGCCTACCAAGTATTCTGTGATATACCATCTGCTAGCAAAATCAGTCTCTTTTTCTTCCTTCAATGTCTTTCTCAAGATAATCCTCTGGGGTGGTTTCTCTTTTGCAATCTCTACTGATTACAATGCTGGGCTGGAAAAGTCCAGGTTATTTTATGTTATAAATTTTTTCATATATCCTCTCTAACCCTCTCTGCTAGGCAGAACTATTTATGGTGCCAGGCCGTCTTTCTAAGAGCTTCTGTTAGCTTACTTGAGATCCACCTTAGTTCCATAGTTTTCTGATTAATCTTCGGATATGACATTCCAGTCAAAACCCTGTGCAATAATGAGTATTTCCAATTTCTGATTCAATGCAACAAGCATTATTGAACTTATACTAATAACCCTTATGCCACAAAATAAGAATAATCCCAAATATTTTTCAGTTCCAGAGGGGTCAGTAAGGAAGAAAAGTTTATGTTTTCATTTAAAGAAACAAACAAGAAAAATATTTTAACAAATTGCTGAACCTATCAACAATTCAGAAGAAAGTAAAATACTTAAATTGGGGGACCAGCAGTTAGCATAATGGCTGTGTCGCAGGACTCCCATGTAGTTGACCGCGGTTTGCGTCCTGGACTCTCACGCCGGGCACGTGTGCGTGCGTGCCCAAGATCCCGAGATGAGAACAGAGGAGAGGGGATTGCAGCGTGACCATCCCCCCTGGGGGGTGATTTCTCGCTTTCTGTCTCTCTGTCTCTCTCTGTCTGTCTGGTGAGCGCACGAGCCCTATAGCAAAAAAAAACTCTCCAAAAAAGGAAAAAAAAATGCTTAAATTGGGAAAACAAAGCATAGTAAAAAGAAAAAATCAGTAATGTTTTACTCAGAAGTCATAACATTCTATTTCACCATTTCAGTTTTATGTTCAAACTCTCTTCTGTTGAATATGCAGTGTTGCTGTGGTCCAGTCTTTCTGTTTAAATCCTAGAAGTTAACATTCAATGTTATTATTGATATTTCTTGTCTGTAGCATTAAACTGGTTATTTTCTGGTTGCCTTTTACTCTCTTATTTCTGTATGTGTCTTTAGTTTTCCTGGTAGAGCCCTCCTTTCAGAACTTCTTGAAGATTGGGTCTACTATTAGCAAATTCTTTCAGGTCTTGTTTATCTGAAAATGTTTTTATTCTTTTTTTCCATATGAAAGACAATCTTGCCGGTATAGTATTCTTGGTTGAAACTGTTTTTCATTTAACACTTTGAATATTTTCCCATTCTGTCCTTGCTCACATTGTTTCTGATGAGAGATCAAAGGTTAGCTGATTGGCTAACCTTTGTAAGTAACCTGATGTTTCTCTCTTGCCAATTTTAGTATCTTGTCTTTGTCAATAGATTTGGCCAGTCTGGCTATGATGTGCCAGACTTGGAGAAGATCTTGGGTTGATTCTAATAGAGGTCCTCAGTATTTCTTGGGTCTGGATATTTGAATGCCTGTTATACCTTAGACAGAACTACATTGTTAGCTTAGCGTAAGTAACGCCATTTTGTAAAGCACCACCATTTTGTGACTTGTGACATGTGACAGCACCACCCTACCTAATCGCAAGTCGGGCAGGCAGCATACCATGGCTGTGAAACCACAATAAAAAAACTAGACATGCTCAGATGGCCTATAAAACCAGGGCCTCCGGGACCAGCAGTTAGAGTAATGGCTATGTTGCTGGACTCTCATGTAGTCGACTGTGGTTCAAGTCCTGGACCTGGCGGCTTAAACTCACACCAGGCGCATGTGGTGCATGCCCAAGATCCTGAGAGGAGAATGGAGGAAAGGGAATTGCAGAGTGGCCATCCCCCCTGGGGGCGGGGGTGATTTCTCGCTTTCTGTCTCTCTCTCTGTCTCTCTGTCTTTCTGGTGAGCGCACGTGCCCTATAGCAAAAACCTCTCCAGAAAAAGAAAAAAAATAAAAATAAAAATAAAAAACAGGGCTTCCAAAGAAACTCCTCGGAACTGTTTCTCGGTTATTCTGAGCGGTCAGAACGGACTTTTAGCCCGAGAACGGAGGTGAATCTCATATCTTGCCCAAGACGGAGCTAATAGAGGTCTCCCCCTAGTCCCAGATGCCCATCACTGGCTCCTGGGAACATCACCGCTGGCCAGCCGCCGGTAACAGCGACCGCTGCTTCCAGCCTGGCTCCTCCGGCCGCCGCCCGCCGGTTTCTCTGCGATCGCGCCTAGAGTCCGCTTTGGTGTAGAGCGCCTAGAGTCCGCTTTGGTGTAGACTCGGTGCTGGAGTGTTGGAACCCGGGTCACGTCCCCTGAAGCCAGCTTAAGTCGACCCGTGCCCTCGTTGATCGCTCAATTGTTTGTGAGTGAACCTTGATGTTAGTAAATGATTTTATGCATCCCATACACGAGTCCGTCTCTCTGTAACAGGCATCCTTGACCTGGGAATCTTTTTCTTTTCTTTTCTTTTTTTTTTTGGAGAGGTTTTTGCTATAGGGCTCGTGCGCTCGCCAGCCAGACAGAGAGAGACAGAAAGAAAGCGAGAAATCACCCCCCAGGGGGGATGGCCACGCTGCAATCCCTTCTCCTCCATTCTCCGCTCGGGATCTTGGGCACGCACGCACACGTGGCCGGCGTGAGTTTAAGTCACCGGGTCCGGGACTCGAACCGCGGTCGACTACGTGGGAGTCCAGCGACATAGCCATTATGCTAACTGCTGGTCCCTTGACCTGTGAATCTTTATTGTCCCCGGTAACCGTCCCGGACCATAAACTGCTTACATTAATGTCGCACTAAGTCCCCGTTATTTAGTAGTTACTTTCACTTTAGCTATATATAGGATTCCTGCTTTAAACCTAATTCAGACTCATACTCTTTCTCTCTTTGAGACAAGGCCTCTCTATATTTGGAAAGTTTTCTTCCAGGATTTCACGGAATAGATTATCAATGCTTTTACTAGTTTCCTCACCTTCTGGGATACCTATTATCTAGATGTTTGGGTGCTTAATGCTGTCTAGTATTTCTCATTTTGGGGGGGTTATTTTCTCAGGTTTTTTTTTTTTTTTTCTCTAGATCAGAGGTTTTGCCTTCCACATCTGAGATTCGATTTTCTGCATGGACTAATCTGCTTTTAATACTTTCAAGGGGGGTTTTGATTTCCTGAAGGGTAGCCTTCATCTCTAATAGCTCCGTTTAATTATTTTTTATTGTGTGTACTTCCTCTTTCAGGTCATGGAAGAACTTCAACACCTCCTGGAACTTGTCTCTTTTCTCCTGCATCTTCTGGAGTTCATTATCTCTCAGCTCTTTCATCTCGTTTAGTTTTATCACTATGAATATTCTGAATTCTCTATCAGACATTTCCACAAATTCTACTGTTCTGAATGTGGGTAAGAGGGATTATTCTTTTTCCTTAGGGGAGAGATATTTTCTTGGTTTCTCATGTTTCTTGTGCCTCTGTGGTGGTTTCTGGTCATTCTGTGACAAAATCTCTCCTCCACTGTGCTTCGTGAGGTGGTATCCACAGAAAGAGATTAGGAGTTCAGATTTATAAAAAGAAATTTCTTCCTTAAAGCAGGAGGTTCAATAAGCATTGAGGATTTCAATGACTCTAAAAGTATTCAGATGCTTGGCTACTGTGTACCTAGGCCTATCTAGACATTCGGTGTGTGGAGAGTGAAGCTTAGAGTGGAAAAGTAAGTTTAAAAATAATAAAAGCAAAAAGAAAAGAAACTAGAAAAATACTAACAAGAAAAAGAAAAAAATTTTTTTTTACATGTAGAAAAGGAAAACCTCCGCCTGCCTCATGAACAGGCCAGGACACACCTCAGCTTTAAAATGGCTTCTGAAATTAGCAAGTGAAAGAAAAGGCCCAAGGTGAGGAGAAGTGGTTGAAAATTAAAAAAAAAAAAGTAAAATTTAAAGAGAGAGAGAGCGTGAGACAGACAGCCAGAGACAGAGAGGACAGAGGTCGCCCTACCTTGTCTGAATATTTCAGGAGTCTAGAAGATGAAGTTTAGAGCATAGCTTCCCTGAACAGGCCAGGACACACCTCAGCTTTAAAATGGCTTCTCATCTGAATATTTCGGGAATCTAGAAGTTTTGTTTTGTTTTGTTTTGTTTTGTTTTTTAGGTTACCTCTATAGGGCGTGTGTGCTCACTGGAGGGGGTGGAGGGAGTGAGAGATCACCTTCCAGGGAGCATGGCCCCACCACAATTCCTTTTCCTCCATTCTTCTCTTGGGATTTTGAGCACACATGCCCATATACCTGATGTGATTTTCAAGCCAGCAGGTCTGGAACTTGAACCACAGTCAATGAGTGGGGGTCCAGCCCCTTAAGCACCATGCCACCTACTAGACCCCCTCAGGTTATTTTTCTTTTTGATAAGTTTTGTAACAGGTGAGTTTATTTGACTAATAAAGCTAGGTAGACTATTTTTATTAAATTACGAGTACTTTTATTTAATAAAGATTTTTCAAGCAATATGAACTTGAAAAGCATTTGCGTTACGTTATTTTTTTTTTCTGGTTAAAAAAAAAAACCACAAAACTTTTATTTATTTATTCTTATTTTTCAGTTTGCTATAGGGTGTATATGCTCAACAGAGGGGATGGAGAAAGAGAGAGAAGGTGAGAAACCATCCTCTTGGGGGAATAGCCACATCACAATCTCTTCTCTTCTGTTCTCTTCTGAGATTTCAGGCATGCATGCACATGCCTGGCATGTTTTTCAAACCTCTGGGTCCAGGACTTGAACCACACTGTTGGCCATGTGGGATCCAGCCACCTCAACCACCACTCTATCTGGCTTGTCCACAAAACTTTAATTTATACAAGTGCTTTTTTTCCTCCAGGTCAATTAAATAGAGCTCTTTAATATTGTTTCCAATAATATCATCTAGAGATAAAATAATACTGTAGATGGGACCAGCAGATCACATAATGGCTATGTCGCTGGACTCCCATGCAGTTGACCGCGGTGGCTTAAACTCATGCTGGGTGCATGTGTGTGCTTGCCCAATTTCCCCAGAGGAGAATGGAGGAGAAGGGATTGCGGCGTGGCCATCCCCCTGAGGCGTGATTTCCTGCTTTCTGTCTGTCTCTCACTCTTTCTGGGGAGTGCACACACCCTACAGCAAAAACCTCTCATAAAAAAAAAAGAAGAAGAAGAATATTGTATATGAATAGTACACATTTATAGACATACATCCACATTCAGACAAATGCAGACAGAGATTCATGGCTTCCATACTGGAATGTTAGCCGTGCAAGAGACAAACATGAAAATCACTACTCTGATGAATGGTTTATCAAAGTTACCTGTTTAGATGGCTAAGTTATTTGTGGAAAAGACTAAAGACTTCATTTGTCTTTCTTAAAAGTTACTCTTTTTGGGATGGTATACAGGTTACGTTGCTGGACTCCCACATGGCCAACCACGGTTCAAGTCTCAGACCTACTGACTTGAAACTCATGCCAGGCACATGTGTGTGCATGCTCAAAATCCTAAGAAGAGAATGGGATAGAAAGGATTGTGGTGTGGATCCCCCCGGGGTGGTGATTTTTCACTCTCTGTTTCTCCAGCGAGTACACACGCCCTACAGCAAAACTCTCTCTTAAAAAAAAAAAGAAAGTTTGGGACCAGCAGTTAGCATAATGGGTATGTCACCGGACTCCCATGTAGTCGACTGCGGTTCGAGTCCTGGACATGGTGGCTTAAAACTCACGCCGGGTGCATGTGTGTGTGTGCCCAAGATCCCGAGAGGAGAATGGAGGAGAAGGGATTGAGGCATGGCCATCCTCCCTGGGGGGTGATTTCTCGCTTTCTGTCTGTCTCTCTCTGTCTGTCTGGCGAGTGCACGCGCCCTATAGCAAAAAAAACTCTCAAAAAAAAAAAAGTTTCTTTTCTCCCCACTTCTGACATGTCATTCCTCTGAAGCCTGCATTTCAAAGACTTATACATTCCAAAGGCAGAGAAAATTTTAGAGATTTAAAAAATATGTATAATTTTGCCAGAGGGTGTGTGCACTTGCTGGAGAGAGACAGAGAGAGAACGTGAGAGAGCACTGCTCGTGGATAAGGAGGGTCAAACCATAATCCCCTCTCCTCCATTTCTCCCTCTTTTTGGGATGTTGGACACAGAAGTACACACAGTGTGTTTTTCAAGCCACTGGGTCTGGAACTTGAACTGTGCAGTCAGCCCTATGGGATCTAGCTGCCTTAACCACCGTGCCACAGGCTGGCCCCAAGGATGTTTATATGTCATCAAAAGTCAATCTCAGGGCCAGCAGATGGTGTAGTCCTTACATCAGTGGACTCTCACATGGCTGATGGTGGTTTGAGTCCTGGACCTAGTGGCTTGAAAATCATGCAAGGTGCGTGTGCATGCCCAAGAGCCCTGGAGTAGAATGGATAATGGATTGTGGCATAGCCAGCTCCCCAGGGTGGGGGGTGGATGACTTCTCACTTTCCCTCTCACTGTCTCTGTCTCTGTCTCTCTTGGGCGAGCAAACGAGTCATATGGCAAAAACCTATAAAAAAAAATAAGTCAATCTCATTGGGACTGTGAACTAAATTTTAGGTGAGTGGCTAAGAAATGCCTATTCTATTTTCAATTAGTCTTTATCCTTTTTAGCTTTAGGCAGTCATTTCTATAATAGCTCAGAGTTTGGGGTAAAACCAAGATTTGAATTTAGATGTTGCAAGTACTCCTGGATCATTCGAGGATCTCATTTTTAAAGAAAGTTGGGAGGCTCAAATGGAAAAGGCAAGAGATCAAAGAATTAATAGATCCAGAACAATTTTTTAATGAAATGCTATAAAGATTCCTTCAGAAAGACTATTATTTTAGTCATTCTGACTTAGAATAACTTACAGAAGCCTGTAGAAGTATACCAATCAAAAATTTCTCTCTTGTGGCCAGCAGATGGCATGGTAATTAAGGCACTGGACTCCCACATGGTCAACTGCAGTTCAAGTCCTGGCTGTGGCACCTTTAAAGTCACACTGGGCACGTGTGCATGCATATACTGAATCCTGGGAGAATGGAAGAGAAGGGCTTGCATTGTGGCCATTCTCCCTGGGGGTGGTTTCTCATTTTCCCTCTCACTGTCTCTCTGTGTCTCTGTCCAGTGAGCTCATGTGTCCTATAGTGAAACCTGTACAAAAAAATGTATCTCCTTGTTTCTGATGCATTCAGGTCCTCCTACCCCCGTCTCCCCCCAATAGACCATAGCAGTGAATAATTTTATCTAGATTAAAACTTCCCTTCTGGGACCAGCAGATGGCATAACAGTTACATTGCTGGACTACCACATAGTCCACCATGGTTCAAGTCCTGGACCCAGAGGCTTAAACTCATGCCAGGCTTGTGTGTGTGAGTGCCCAAGACCCCAAAAGGAGACTGGAGGAGAAAGGATTGCAGCATGGCCATCCCCTGGGGTGGGGGGGTTTCTCACTTTCAGTCTTATTGTCTTTGTCTCTCGATTGAGCACACGTGCCCTATAGCAAAAAATCTCTCTCTTAAAAACAAAACAAAAAAACTTTCCTACTGTGGCCACTGTAAACCTCCATAATCTTAGTAAGGTATAACCATTTCTCCAGAAAGTCATGGGTTCTAGTTTCATAACTTCTTTTCTCTTCTCTTCTCTTCTCTTCTCTTCTCTTCTCTTCTCTTCTCTTCTCTTTTCTTTCTCTTCTCTTTTATCTTCTTTTCTCTCTTTCCCTTTCTTTCTTTCTTTCTTTCTTTCTTTCTTTCTTTCTTTCTTTCTTTCTTTCTTTCTTTCTTTTTAAGTTTTTGCTATAGGGCTTGTACACTCACCAGAGAGAGGGGAAAACCAGTGAGAAGTCACCCCCCAGAGTGGATGGCCATGCTGAAACCCCTTCTCCTCTATTCTCCTTTTGAAGTTTAGGACATGCATACACATGCACCCAATGTAATTTTCAAACCACCAGATCCAGGACTCAAACCATGCAACTAGTCATGTGGGATCCAGTCCCTTAATATCTATGCCACCTACTGGCCCAGGGCCCATAATTTGTTTTCTTTTTTGGGAGAGATTTTTTTGCTATAGGGCATATGTACTTACCGGAAAGACAGAGAGACAGAAAGCGAGAAATCATCCCCCCAGGGAGAATGGCTACACTACAATTCCTTCTCCTCCATTCTCCTCTTGGAATCTTGGGCATGTTGTGAGTTTGAAGTCACCAGATCCAGGACTCAAACCACAGTCGACTACATGGGAGTCCAGTTACATAACCATTCCGCCATCTACTGGCCTCCCAGGTTATATAATTTCTAAACACAAATTTTGCTAATATTCTAGACAGAGCAGTTTCAGACACTCTAGATACTGAGGAACCCATAATACCCTCTTTCTCAAATTTATCTACCTGAGGCCTCCAACTGGACCCTAATTAATTCCTGTCAAACACCCAATTCAAACTTTGGATTCGAATTCCGATTCTAGACCTAGTCTGGAAGCCAGTGCATTAGACTGGACCTAGTCTAGTTCCTGCTGAACACTCAGTTCAACCTCTGGATCTAATTGCAAATCAAATTGCTCAGACAAACTCAGATTGGTGAGGATGCAAGTTGCAGAGCTTGATATCTAAGAGAGACATACATAGCGATCACCAAATAGAGAAAGCAGTGAGCACAGTTGATTCTGTGAGTCCTCACACCCAGTCATTTGTTACTCCTAGGGGTCATTAGGACCTCCTTCCAATCCCATTCTTTTGACACTAGACTGTTAAAAGAGATAATTGAGATACAGTAAAATTTTAAAGAGTTTATTTGAGTAAGAAATAATTCAGGTGGGCCAGCAGGTGGTGTGGTGGTTAAGGCACTGGAGTCCCATATGACCAACCATGGTTTGAGTCCTGGATCTGATAGCTTGAAAATTATACTGGGTGCATGTATGTGCATGCCCAATATCCTGATGGAAATATGGAAGAGAGAGGATTGCATCATGGACATCCCCCCTGGAGGGGGAGATTTCTCACTTTTTCTCTCTCTGTCTCTCTCTGGCAAGTGCATGTGCCCTATGGCAAAAATCTAAAGAAAAGAAGAAAAGAAATAATTAATAAATTGGGGAATATTAGATTGAAAGTGCTCCAATAATAAAACATCAGACACAAATACTTATTGGGAAACTGCTGAAACAAAAAAGAAGTGATTTCATTGGCTCTCAAATACAAAATCATCTTTTTTAGGTACTTTTTGTTGGAAAGTCCCTAGTCACATAAGCATGTTAGGTGGCTTAAACTCACGCCGGGCGCGTGTGCGTGCATGCCCAAGGTCCAGAGAGGAGAATGGAAGAGAAGGGATTGTGGCGTGGCCATCCCCCCAGGGGGTGATTTCTCACTTTCTGTCTCTCTGTCTCTCTCTCTATCTTCCTGGTGAGCGTGTGTGCCCTATAGCAAAAACCTCTCCAAAAAAAAAAAAAGAAGTGACCCAGGTTAAGTTGACCCAAGTTAAAGTTTGGTTATGTTTTCAACTTAAGCAAGATTAAGGCATAAACAACAGAAGAATAAAAGATAAATTAGACATTATGAAAATTAAAAGGTTTTGTGTCTCAAAGGACACCATCAAGAAAATGAAAAGACAGGGACAGAAGGTGGCATAGTGGTTAAGACACTGGATCCCACATGGCCAACTCTACAGTTAAAGTCCTGGAACCAGAAACTTGACAAACACACCAGGGGCAGGGGCATGGATATGCATGCTCAAAATCCAGTGAGGAGAATTTAGAATTGTGATGTGACCATACTTCCTGGGAGGTGATTTCTCACTTTCCCTGTCCCTGTGTATCTCTCTGTCTCCAGCAAGCACACATATACACTGTGGCAAAAAAAAAAAAAAAAAAAAAAAAAAAAAAAAAAAAAAAAAAAAAAAAAAAAAAAATTAAAGAAAGGGGATTTTGACCACTGAAGACCCTCTGCCCAGAGTTCACCCTCCGGCTCCCCAGTCTAGCCAGGAGTCAGGTTAGAGCACCCTACTTATTTTCTCTGTCTCTTTCCATCTCTCTCTTTTTAATTAAAAAAAAATTTTTTTTTTTTAAATTTAGCTCTCTGCTGCTCTTTTGTCTTTCTGATTCTTACCTTTTCCCTGTCCCCCCATAGGATAAGCCAGTCAGCCACCATCTATATGTGGGTTCCAAGTGATGCTGCATGATTTTTATTTTTTGACCAAATTTTTTTTTCTTGAGACCAGCAGTTAGCGTAATGGCCGTGTCGCTGAACTCCTATGTAGTTGACCGCGGTTCAAGTCCTAGACCCGGTGGCTTAAACTCACGCCGGGCGCGTGTGCGTGCGTGCCCAAGATCCCGAGAGGAGAATGGAGGAGAAGGGATTGCGGCATGGCCATCCCCCGGGGGGGGGGGGGGGGGGGGGGTAATTTCTCACTTTCTGTTTCTCTCTCTCTCTCTCTCTGTCTCTCTGGTGAGCACACAGGCCCTATAGCAAAAACCTCTCCAAAAATTTTTTTATTCTCTTTTTTAAAATTTTTTTCTCCTTTTTTACTTTTAAATTTCATTTCCTTTTCTTTTTACCTTTCTCACTTTTCTGCTCAGCCTCCATATACTGAGTGTTAGACAGGTCTAGGTGCTCAGTAGCCAACTATCTGAATACTTTTAGGGTCAGATTAATCCTCAATTTTCATTGAATCAGTTGTGCAAAGGGAGAAAAGTTGTACTGTTTACAGACTGCAGGTCACCTCTTTCTGTGTTCCTCTGATTGCCCAGACTTAACTCCAAAAACTAGGAAAAGACGTATAATCCATCAGATGACCAGTAACTTCTGCAGAGGCACAAGAAATATAAGAAACCCAAAAATCTCTCTCCCCCAAGGGAAAAGAAGAACTCCTCTCCACAAAGAATACAAGGGAACTCATGGAAATGTCAGATAAAGAATTGAAAATACTCGTAGCAACAAAGCTAACAGAAATGCAAGAGAATAGAGACAATGAACTTCAGAAGATGCAGGAGAAAAGAGATACCGGGTTCCAGGAGGTGAGGAAGTGGTAAAAGATGCACACCTAACTTTTTGGGGTATATATGTGGACACATATGTTGTGAGATTATCCAATTTTTTGTGTATATAGAGTTTAAACATTTATCACTGTTTTGTATACTGTGTGACTAAGTGTGTATTTCCGTGTATGTATGATGTGAAATGGTATGTTTCTGCGAATATATTTGTGTGTATGTGCCTGTGTGTATTTAATTTTTGTGTAGGGTCTGATGTTCATTTATTTTGTTTGTGTATCTGGTTTAAGATTGGTATCTAGGTGGGACCAGCAGATGGAGTAGCGGTTATGTCACTGGACCCTCCTATGGCCTACCTTGGTTTGAGTCCCAGACCCAGTGGCTTGAAAATCACGCTGGGCCATGTGCGCATGCGTGCCCAAGACCTCAAGAGGAGAATGGAGGAGAAGGGATTATGATGTGATCACCCCCCTTGGAGGGGCGATTTCTCACTTTCCTTTTTTTTTTTTTTTTTTTTTTTTGAGAGATTTTTTTTCGCTATAGGGCACGTGCGCTCGCCAGACAGAGAGAGACATAGAGACAGAAAGCGAGAAATCACCCCCCAGAGGGGATGGTCACGCCGCAATCCCTTCTTCTCCATTCTCCTCTCAGGATCTTGGGCACGCACGCACACGTGCTCAGTGTGTTTTAAGTCACCAGGTCCGGGACGCGAACCACGGTCGATTATGTGGGAGTCCAGCGACATAGCCATTACGCTAACTGCTGGTTCCCTCACTTTCCTCTTTAGAGCACATGTGCCCTAAAGGCAAAAACCTCTTTAAGGAAAAAAAAAAAGATTGGTATTCTAAGGGCCAGCAGGTGGCATATTGGTTAAAACACTGAACTGCCACGTGGCCAACTGGTGCGGGTTCCGACTGTGGCTTGAAACTCATACCAGGCACATGTGTGTGTCCACATATACACCCAAAAAAGTTAGCTGTACATCTTCCATATATATAGAATAAAACAAATAGTCATCTCACACCATAAGACACAAAAAAATTAGCTCTCACACCTCCTCTGTGCACACACACACAAGATGGTATGTCAAGTAATTCATAAATAAAAAATTGCCCATCTCACACTCTAAACGTAACACACTAGAGGAATCCGGCTACTTTCACTACTTTAACAGATAGATCTGAAGAACAGGGACACATGAGACCAGAGTACTGGGGGGGGGGGTGGGGGGGTGGGGACAAACCAGGCTCCTGTCACCAGGCTTTGGGGCTCCTGTGAGCCCTGTGCTGGGAGGAGGGCAAGGTGAACACCCAGGGGTCCTCTCTGAGTGGCCAACTGGAGCTCTGGCAACAGTGACCAGAGCTTCCTGTGTTTAAGTAGTAAATACACTCACATCCAGGGCAGAGCTCTGAACTGTTTCCAGCTGATGGGGCCCCGACACTTTTAGTCTCCTTCAGGATGAAGTCAACCGACATTTCTGAGGTGACCTGAGAGTCCAGATCCTGCCTGGGTGACTCGGTCCCTGCTGTGGGGCGGGTGGTATCATGTTATGGAAGAGCAAGGACTGGACTCACAGATGTGAGTAATGTGGACAGGTCTAGAAGGCCCTGCACTGGCTGCCTGTGGAGAGAAGTGGAGGAACCTGTCTGGCAGGCTGGGAGGTGGCTGAGCCCTGGGCAGTAAGCCATTCACCTGCTGCATTTTTGTATATTTGTTTTTACCCAGGACCTCATGCCAGCCGGTCCTTACTTCCTGGATGTGGCAAACAGGTGGGTTACTGCCCTGAGTCACCGACATCTTCTGGGAGGAGCAGATTAAAAAACAAGTAAATAAACAGGATGGGCCCTGACTTTCTCTATGGAGAAGGTGAGATTTCTTCCCCATACCCTCAAAAAAGCACCCCCACCTTATTGTTCAGTCTCTGCAAAGCAACAGCTCTGGGTTCCTTCATTTTAAATAAGGTACTGTTTAGGAAAGACATTAGCCTGATAAAGACTAGGTTAATGTTAGGTTGAGATGTTGATAGAAGTACTTACTTGCTTTTAAAAAAAAGATAGGAGTCCTCCATGGCAGCTGAGAACTAGTGTTTTCAGGGAATAAGAGAAATGAAGGTTTTTCTGCTGAGAATTTATACTGATAGAGCCCCTATATCCTCTCTGTCTCTCTCTGTCTCTTTTGGTCTCTCTGTCTCTGTCTTTTCACTTTTTTTCTTTAAAAATTTTTTTAAGGTAAAGTATTTCCTTGGTTCTCAAATCCTCCTTTATTTTGCTAATAATCCCCTGTCTCCTTCCCATTTAGGAGAGGCAAAAAGGGCAGGCCTTCAGAAGAAGACTGAGTCGGGAACCAGCAGTTAGCGTAATGGCTATGTCGCTGGACTCCCACATAGTCGACCGCGGTTCGCATCCTGGACCCAGTGGCTTAGAACTCACGCTGGGCATGTGTGCGTGTGTGCCCAAGATCCCGAGAGGAGAATGGAGGAGAAGGGATTGCGGCGTGACCATCCCTCCTGGGGGTGATTTCTCGCTTTCTGTCTCTATGTCTCTCTCTGTCTGTCTGGCGAGCGCACGCCCCCTATAGCGAAAAACCTCTCCAAAATAAAAAAGAAGAAGACTGAGTCCTCCATGGCAACTAAGAACTAGTGCTTTTGCATAGTGCGCAGTTTTCATTTCTTGTTTTTAAAAATAAATAAATAAATACTTTTTTTTCTTTTCTCTTTTTTCTTTCTCTTTCTGTTTTTTTTTTTTTTTTTTTTTTTTTTTCCTTTTTCTTTTACTTCCTCACTTTGCTGCTCAGCCTCCATGCACTGAGTGTCTAGGCAGGTCTCAGTGAACCTTAGCCAAACATCCAAATACTATCAGGGTCGACATATTCCTCAATTCCCACTGAATCTGCTGCACAAAGGGAGAAAAACGGAATGGCAAAGAGTTTTGCAGATCACCTCCTCCTCCACACCTCTGAATGCTCAGGTTGAATTTCTAGAAATTAGTAAGAAACAAATAACACATCAGATGACTAGAAATCACCACAGAGGCACAAGAAATATTAGAAACCAAAAAAATACTTTTCCTCCCAAGGGAAAAGAATAACTCTTCTTCATCCACAGACAGTACAATGGAACTCATGGAAATGTCTGATAAAGAATTTAGAATGTTTGTAGTGGGAACCAGCAGTTAGCGTAATGGCTATGTCGCTGGACTCCCACGTAGTTGACCGCGGTTCACATCCCGGACTCGGTGACTTAAAACTCACGCCGGGCGCGTGTGCGTGCGTGCCCAAGATCCCGAGAGGAGAATGGAGGAGAAGGGATTGCAGCGGCGTGACCATCCCTCCTGGGGGGGGTGATTTCTCGCTTTCTGTCTCTATGTCTCTCTCTGTCTGTCTGGCCAGCGAATGCGCCCTATAGCGAAAACCTCTCCAAAAAAAAAAAAAAAAAAAAAAGAATTTAGAATGTTCGTAGTGACAAAGCTAACAGAGGTGGATGAGAAGAGAGACAATGAACTCCAGAAGAGGCAGGAGAAGAGATGATGAGTTCCAGGAGGTGAGGAAGTTCTTGTGAGAGCTGAAAGAAGAAATACACACTATAAAAATGAATCAAATGGAACTGTTAGAGATGAAGATTATAATACAGGAAGTCAAAACCTCCTTTGAAAGTATTAAAAGCAGACTAGGTCATTCAGAAACTCAAATCTCAGATGTAGAAGACAGAATTGCTGGATTAGAAAAATCCACCATTAAGACTCAGAAAATAGCCCCCCAAAATAAGAATAATATACAAGAAATACTAGATACCATTAAACATCCAAACATCCAGATAATCAGTATCCCAGAATATGAAGAGACTAATAAGGGCACTGATAATCTTTTCCATGAAATACTGGAAGAAAACTTTCCAAACCTACAGAGGCATTCAAAGATCCAGACCCAAGAAATACAAAGGACCACAAATAGAATCAACCCAAGAAGATCTTCTGCAAGACACATTATAACCAGATTGACCAAAACCACAAAGACAGGATACTAAAATTGGCAAGAGAGAAAAGTCAAATTACCTACAAAGGATATCCCATCTGGTTAACAGTGGACTTTTCATCGGAAACAATGTGAGCAAGGAAAGAATGGGAAAATATATTCAAAATTTTGAGAGAAAAACTATTTCAACCAAGAATACTATATCTGGCAAGATAATCCTTCATGTGGGAAGAGAAGACAAGAACATTCTCAGATAAACAAAACCTAAAAGAATTTACCGACACCAGACCAGATCTCCAAGAAGTTCTAAAGGGAGTGTTATATCAGGAAAACTAAAATCAGACACACAGAAACAAGAGTTCAAAAACAACTATGAAAATGGCCAGTGTAATGATAGGGACAAGTCCAGAGCTGAACGTTATCTTCCAGAATTTAAATAGAAAGATCGGACCGCAACAGAAGATAGATTAAATACATGAGTCTGAACTGGTGAGGAATTTTATGACTTTTGACTAAAACTGATCTTCTATGCTTTGTTTTCCAGAGTTAAGGATTTTTGTCTTCTCGTGAGTTGTGAACAGGTCCATGTACTTACTACTTGAACAGAATCCTAACCTGTTTCCTGGCTTTAAGTCTTAAGCAAAGTTCTCTTAACATTTTCTGATTTTGCTTTATTAAAGTTAAAACTGCCTTTACTGAAACTAAAAAACATATTTTAAAATACCTATTAAATGACCACTGTAAGCTATATAGCCTCAGCTAGGTGCTACTTTATAGTATATTCATTCTACTCACAGAGTTTCATGCCTAAAGTCAACATGTGTGCACAGTTATGTATATAGCAGCTGAACTTGCCATTGAAAGTAGATTCATTAGAGTATTTTGTGAATCAATAAAATGTTGGAAAAAATAACAAAGTAAGGAAAAGGAAAAGCAACTGTAGGTATCAGAGACAGTGTGGGAGGAGGGTAGGAAATGGCAGAGGGTGAGAAATAGGGGGGAAATATATATACAAGAAACAAGAAACGGAAAATTATTTGTTGATATAGCATATATAATTAAGTCATTATACAGTGTATTCTGGATGGGAAATTGCATTTTGTTTGCTGTGATGATGCTCAGTGAAAGAATGTAAATAAATAAATAAATAAATAAATAAAAAAAAATAAATATAAACACATTGAAACACAGATTTTGGCATGTGTGTATATGTGTTGATGATTTTAAGCCAGAACTGGTCTGGTGTCGGTAAATTCTTTCAGGTTTTGTGGAAGGCTGCATATCAGATCTTGCACAAGAACAACTGTCCATTTTGTTCCCTTACCCTAATATAGCTGTCTGCTTCTGTAAACCTGCTTGCTCTTCCCATGAGAAAATAGTTTGTGCTAGCCATACAGAAAACCATATCCGGGACATCCTGTACCTGTTACTGTCTTTGCTAACTAGCCTGAAACCCTTTTGTTTAGCAATGTAATTGCTTATATGGAAACCCCATTCCCCTCAAAAATAATTAACCTGCTTGATTCAGCTTCTGTAACTGCTTGCATAGAAACTCCTGGTAACTGACCCCCTATAAAAAGACTACTCAAACTTTGGTTGGGGCTACAGTTGACTCTCTTCCGCTAAGCCTCAGACTGTAGTCGCTGGCCAGCTAATAAAGACTTCCTTTAAACTTACTCTGGCTTTGGTGGTCATTCACTCGGTGGCACTCTACAACAGTTTCATTTATCTGAGAATGTTCTTGTCTTTTTTCCCATATGAAGGATAACCTTGCCAGATATAGTATTCTTGGCTGAAATTGTTTTTCTCTCAAACGTTTGAATATATTTTCCCATTCTTTCCTTGCTCACATTGTTTCCGATGAGATTCTGATTATTTCCTGTCTTTCTTTTTTTAGAGAGATTTTTAAAAAGTATTATTTATTTAATTTTATTTATTATTATTATTTTTAAGAATTATTTATTTAATTCCATTTGTTATTATTATGTTTTAATTTGACCAGAAAGAGACAGAGAGAGAGAAAGGAAAAGTGAGAAAGCAAGCTACCAGGTTTGGGACTTGAACTGTGGTTGACCATGTAGGAATCCAGCATCTTTAACCACCGTGCCACTTGCCAGCCTCCTATTATTATTATTTTTTTAATTCACCAGAGAGAGAGAGAAAGGGAAAGTAAGAAAGCAAGCTGCCAGGTCCAGGACTCAAACCGTGGTTGACCATGTGGGAGTCCAACGCCTTAACCTCCTGCTGGTCCCCAGAGAAAGAGATTTTTGCTATAGGGCGTGTGTGCTCACCAGAGAGAGACAGAGAGACAGAAAGAGAGAGACCGAAAGTGAGAAATCACTCCCTGGGGGGATGGCCAGGTCTCAATCTTTTCTCCCCCATTCTCCTCTCAGGATTTTGGGCACGCATGCACAATGCACCTGGCGTGAGTTTTAAGCAGTCAGATCTGGGACCTGAACCATGGTTGATTATGTGGGAGTCCAGTGATGTAGCCATTCACCATCTATTGGTTCCAAAGAACATTTTCAAAAACAAGACACCAGATGCCTTTGTGTGGCCATCACAGAAGGAATTTTTTTTTTTTTTTAATTTACCAGAGGGCATGCACACTCACCAGAGAGAGACAGAGAGAGAGAGAGAGAAAGGGAGAAGCACCCCCATTGGAGATGGTCATGTTGTACTCCCTTCTCCTCCATCTCTTCCTCCTTTCAGGATTTTGGGCACACATGCACCTGGCTTGTTTTTCAAGTCACAAGGATCTGGACTCAAACAGCAGTCAGTCATGGGGGAATCAAACTCCTTAGCCACTGGTTCACGGGCTGGCCCCATCAAAGGACTTTTTTTTTTTTTTTTAATTTGGAGAGGTTTTTGCTATGTAACATGTTCGCTCACTAGAAAGAGAGACAGAAAGCGAGAAATCACCCCCCAGGGGAAATGGCTACGCCACAATCCCTTCTCCTCCATTCTCCTCTCGGGATCTTGGGAACATACGCACACGAACCCGGTATGAGTTTAAGCACCGGGTCTGGGACTCAAACCACAGTCTACTACATGGGAGTCTAGTGACATAGCCATTATGCCATCTGCTGGTCCCCCAAATGACATTTTTAAGGTGTGGCTGTCCCTAAGTGTGTAGATGGACCCTGGGCTTAGGACAGCTCTCCCATGGGTGGTAGTATATCTGGATTCAAAACTTCAGAGCAGCTTAGACAGTGATGTTGAAGATACTTATCAAGAATTTAAACAAAAGTGTTTAATTAAATGTGAGAGTGGGAAAAGTCATTGTTTTCAATTGAATGGACTTTTAATGTGATTTTTAAAAATTAAATTCCTTATTTTGAAGGACCAGCAGTTGGCGTAATGACTATGTTGCTGGACTCCCTTGTAGTCAACTGCAGTTCGAGTCCCAGACCTGTGGCTTAAACTCACGCCGGGCTCGTGTGTGTGCGTGCCCAAGATCCCGAGAAGAGAATGAAGGAGAAGGGATTGCGACGTGGCCATCCCCCCCCGGGGGGTGATTTCTCGCTTTCTCTCTCTCTGTCTCTCTCTGTCTTTCTGGCGAGCACATGTGCCCTATAGCAAAAAACCTCTCAAAAAAAATTTCCTTATTTTGAAATTGTCATAAATTCACATGCAGTTGTAAGAAATGATACAGCAAGATCCCATGCATTTGCCCAGTTTCCCCCTAAGGTACCATCTTGTAAAGGATGTGCAGTGTCACAGCCATGGCCCTGACACTGGTGCAACCCGCCATCTTGAATTCCCACCTTACTTGTGCTCATTATGTGTGCATGTACTTAGCGCCAATGATTGTGTCACACGTGTGGGTTCCTGCATCTACATTCAAGATGCAGAACAGTCCCAACACTACAAGGATCCCTCTTGTTGCACCTGACTTTGAAAAAAGTTTCAAGTTTCTGGGACCAGCAGTTAGCGTAATGGCTATGTCACTGGACTCCCATGTAGTCGACCACGGTTCGAGTCCCGGACCCGGTGGCTTAAACTCATGCCGGGCGTGTGTGCGTGTGTGCCCAAGATCCCGAGAGGAGAATGGAGGAGAAGGGATTGCGGCGTGGCCATCCCCCCTGGGGGGTGATTTCTCGCTTTCTATCTCTCTGTCTCTCTCTGTCTGTCTGGCGAGCTCACGTGCTCTATAGCGAAAACCTCTCAAAAAAAAAAAAAAGTTTCAAGTTTCATTTATTGGGACCAGCAGATGGCATAGTGGTTACATTGCTGGACTCCTACATGGCCAACTGAGGTTCTAGTCCCGGACCCAGTGGCTTGAAAATCATGCTGGGCATTTGTGTGTGTGTGCCCAGGATCCCAGGAGGAGACTGGAGAAGAGATTGCAGTGTGATTTCTCATTTTTCCTCCCATCGTGTCTGTCTCTCTCTCTCTGGAGAACGCATGCTCCCTGAAACAAAAACTTATTAAAAACAAGAAAGAAAGAAAAAAAAAGAAAGAAAGAAAGACAGAAAGAAAAAAAGAGCAGCTCAAAAAAAGTTTTATTTATTTATCCTATGAAATAGAGAGAGAGAGAACCCCAACAGGGTCCTCATGCCATGATATACCCCCAACCGCAGCCAGCCCCAGATCACGGGTACTAGTGTGCCTAGTGGACTCAGGGTCTCCCGGTGTGTACTCAGGACTTTGCCATGTGGTTCAACCTACAGAGCATTGCATTTTACTGTGGTGCCAATGTCTGGTCCTCTGTAGCTCCCTAACGACCACTCCTTTCTCTCTCCTGGGCCTCCAACCTTGTCCAGTCCCTAACCTTGGCAACCACAGATTTGTCCTCTATTTCTAAAACGTTTTGTTTTTTAGATTTTCCCCATAGGGTATGTGGGCTCTCTGGAGAGAGACAGAGAGAGAGGGAAAATGAGAAGTCACCCCTGGGTGGATGGCCACACTGCAATCCCTTCTCCTCCATTCTCCTCTCTGGATTATACTAGGCATGCACATACATGTGCCAACTGTTTTTCAAGCCACTGAGTCTGGGACTCGAACTGCAGAGTGGGCCATGTGGGATCCAGAGCCTTAACCACCATGCCACCTGCTGGCCCTAAAATTTCATACTTTTTCAAAAGAATTATTTTATTTATTATTATTATTTTTAAATTTGCTACAGGGCATGCATACTCACTAGAGAGAGACAGAAAGAGAGAGAAGGAGAGACAGAGTGCAAGAAAACAAGCCACGAGGTCTGGGACTCAAACCGCAGTTGGCCCTGTGGGAGTCCAAAGCCTTAACCACCATGCCACCTGCTGGCCCCAAATTTTGTACTTCTAAAAATGATACAGGGTGGGCCAGCAGGTGGTGTGGTGGTTAAGGTGTTGGACTTCCACATGGCACACTTAGCCACCACGCCACCTTCTGGCCCCCCCAAAGAAGTCTCTGCTTTTACACTATTGTCTGGTTAATGTACAATATACACCCCTTTTATACGTCTCTAGAGAATTTATGACTCCTTGCTAATAAAGCAGGAGCTAGAGATATTGTGCACACAAAAGGTAAAGACCCAAGATGGAGTCACAGTGGCTGTTTCCACAGCCAAAAGTACTGCATTGACATGCAGAGCAACTGTAGGTAAAGACTACAGTTTCTTTTTCTTTCTTTCTTTTTTTTTTTTTTTTTGAAGAATTATTTCATTTCATCTCATTAATTAATTAATTTAAATTTGCCCAGAGAAGGGCAGGTGACAGAGAGAGAGAGAGAGAGAGAGAGAGAGAGAGAGAGAGAGAGGAAAGTGAGAAAGCAAGTTGCCAGGTCCAGAACTCAAACTGCAGTTGGCCATGTGGGAGTCCAGTGCCTTTAACTACCATGCCACCTACTAGCTCCCAATGGTTTCTATCTAGTCGCTATATTCTAACAAGAAATACAGAACGCTATGGTCTGCTGACCCCACAAAGAATAGGGTAATAAGTCACTCAGACTACCATGTAACTATTTTCTAAAGCCCACTTCCTTATCAGAAAGCCAGCCTATTGCTCAGGCTGCAAAATGAAAAACCCCTCACCTCCAGCTCTTCTTCGGCAACCCATTTGGGTCCCCTTCCATTACATTGGAAGGTTTTTCTCCTTCCCTAATAAACTCTGCTTTGCTCTCCTCTCTGTGTCTGCATCTCTAATTCTTCCTGAGTGTAGGCCAAGAACCAGCACAGGTGTTGGATCTGATCACCCAGCAAGCAACTCCTATGTCACCTAGGGGGCAATTTCTCACTTTCTCTCTAACTATCTCTGTCTCTCTCCAGCAAGTGCATGCACCCTATTTAAAAAACCTTTTAAAAAAGTTATGTAGTTGTACCATTTTGAGATTGGTTCCCCACCCCCTCACTCTGCATAATTACCTAGAGATTCCTCCAGGTTATTGTATGTATCAACAGTCCATTCCTACTGAGTAATATTCTATGGTATGGACGTACTGCAATTTGCTTAACCACCAGTTGCTTATTAAAGGACATCTGGATTATTTCCAGTTTTTGACTATTACAAATAAAACTGCTATTAACATCCCAGTATAGACTTTTGCATAAACATGAGTTAAACACCCAAGAATATAATTGATAGGTCACATAATTGCATGTTTTGGTTGTAGGTAACCGCCAACCTGTTTTCCACAACAGCTATAACATTTTGCATTCTTAGCAACAATGTATGAGTGATCCAGTTACAGCCTTGCCAGCATTTGGTATCCACCTGGGCCTGTGGCTGGCAAAGGGCAGACCTCCACCTAAGCTTCCTTCTCATCTGCCAGGTCGGGTGGGGAGATGTTAAAGTCCTCAGGCCAACACCAGCAGCCTTCTGAATGGATCAAATATTTCATTGTGCTGGGGCCAGTAGGTGGCATAGCGGTTAAGGTGCTGGACTCCCACATGGTTGGCTGAGGTTTGAGTGATGGACCCAGTGGCCTAAAGTACACCAGCCTCATGTTTGCCCACAATCCCAAGAAAATGGAGGAGAAGGGTTTGCTGTGTGGCCATCCCCCGTCGGTGGGGGTGATTTTTCACTTTTTCACTCTCTGGGTCTCTGGCGAGCACATGTACCCTATAGCAAAAATCTTTCTAAAAAAATTCATTGTGGGGGACCAGCAGGTGGTGTGGTGGTTAAGGTGCTGGACACTCCCACATGGCTGACCACGGTTTAAGTCCTGGACCTGGTGGCTTGCTTTCTCACTTTCTCTCTCTCTCTCTGTCTCCCTCTGATCAAATTTAAAAAATGAATGAATGAATAAATAAAATAAAATAATTCTTTAAAAAAATTCATTGTGGTTTTGGGACCAGCAGATGGCGTATGGTTAAGGTTCTGGACACTCCCACATGGCTGACCACGATTTGAGTCCCAGACCTGGTGGCTTGCTTTCTCAGTTCCTCTCTCTTTCTCTGTGTCTCTCTCTGGTCAAACTGAAAACTAAATGGATTAATAAATAAATGAAAAAAATTCATTGTGGTTTTAATTTGCATTTCTTTCATTTGTGTTGTACAATTTATAGCACACAAGTCCTTTATATGTTTTAGGCTTATACCCCAGTATTTAATTTTCTTCGAAGGAATTTGTAATTCTACGTTTCTAGTTGGTATACAAATGAGTGGACTGCAGTGTGTTGATCTGCATTCTGCAACCTTCCCGAGCTCACCTATTCAATCCAAGGGTCCTGGGATGGGGCAGAGAAGCCTCACACGTAGTCAGTGCCCAGCAGAGATGTGAGTCCCATGCTGCCCCATCACGTGGCAGCAGGCTCAGACTCTACCTGGGCCTGTGGCTGGCAAGGGACAGACCTCCCCAGCTGCCATGTGGGGTGGCAGGGTGTTACAGACCTCAGGCCAACAGTAGCAGGAAGCCATGGAGGAAGGCTATGAGGGGGTCAGGCTTCAGGGAAAGGGCTGTGAATGGGGTGGGGCGGGGGTTGAGGAAGAGATCATGGGGAGAGCAGAGGGGATGGATGGGCAGAGGTGAAGAGGGAAAACAGAGATTAGGGAGGACATCAACAAAAAAGGGGGACAAAAGAGATGAGGGAGAGGACCACAGTGCCCAGTCAGGGGTCTCAGAGAGTGGGACAGCCTCACAGCCCCTTCCTGGGTGAGCCCCATTTTCTGTTATTAGACAGAACTCCACAAAAGAAATCCAATGTGGTCAACTCCATCTGACACAATCACTACACCCCCCATAAGAACCCAGAGTGAAGGCTGGAACATCAGACAGGTGCGGATGACGGATGGGCTCTGTCAAAGTGGATGAACATTTAAGACAAAAAACCTGGAATAGCGTTTTACGTGTGGGACAGCAGGGGTGTGTTTGAGACCAGGAGGGCTTCCTTGCTAGATGGGGTGGGAGCTCCTGCTAGTACCTCTGGCAGGCCAGCCCCACCCCACACCTCCACTGCCCTTGAGGCACAGGTGTGGGGCAGGGTCAGTGTGTTCTTGCAGATCAGACAAGCTGAGAGTTTCACTTCGCCTCCAACCCACATGCTTCTCTATCCCAACAAATAGAGATCTGTGCCCAGCTGTTTCTTCAGCTGTAAAAGGCAGGTGCGGGTGGTGAGGGGGTTGGGAGCGGGAGGAGCTGCCTACTGACAAAGATTCTTAGCTTGGCCAAATGTTGGTCAACTCCTGAATCAGCTCCGAGGCCCAGCTGTACACTTCCTTGTAAAATCTAGTTTTAGCAAGGAACCTTGCTTCGTCGTGACAGTCAGAGGCCCTGTCACTGGTACTGGACCAACCTTGATAACCAATCAGGTTCCTTATCCTCTACCTTCCCCCAGGTAATGTCTTGTCCTCGGCCTGTCTTCAGTGCTAATCCTGTTAAATTGGTTTAGCCAGGACCCCCATTCCTGTGGGATTCCCTCTTAGTAATTTTCCATCTGCTGACTCCTACCCTACTCCTCGGCTATAAATTCTTATTTGCCCCCTGTATTCAGAATTTGTCTGCCCCACTGCCCTATAGGGGTCCCAGTCACCATTGTGATGGTCCTGCATAAAGTCTTCCTGATGGTGCTTTAATAAATGACACTGACTGGGGCCAGCAGATGGTCTGGTGGTTAAGGTGCGGGATTCGCATATGGCTGACCACAGTTTGAGCTCTGGACCTGGTGGCTTGAAAACTGCACTGGTCGGATGCATGCCTCCCAAGATCCTAGGAGAAGAATGGAGGAGAAGGGGTTGTAGTGTTTCCCCTCTCACTATCTCTCTGGCAAGCGCATGTGGCTTATAACAAAAACTTTAGAAAGTAAATAAATAAAGGACACTAATCAGTTTTTTATTTTTAAAATTTGTTATAGGGGCATGCGCTCTGACAGAGAGAGAGAAAATGAGAAAGCACACCCCCCTCCACCATCACCCCCTCCACGGCCACGCAGCAATCCCTTCTCCATTTTCGTCTCGGATTTTGGGCACACTGCCCACTGCCCTCCCCCTCCCCCCTGTGTTTTTCAAGCCACACTTGGAGACTAGAGCTGCAAAGTCAGCCAAGCGGGACTCACCCTTAGGCTCTGAATAATGTTTTACTTAACACAACTCCCTGGGAGGGGCAGACAGACTCCCCCCCCCCCCCCCCCCCCCCCCCAAAGGCAACACCTCCCACAGCAGCCCAGCCCCTGCGGCCCCACTGGGCGAACCTAAGGCCTGGTCTGCATCTGGGTATCTTTGCAAACTGCGCCTCCTCTTTCGGCTTGCCTCTGGCTCTCTCCAAGGCTAGTTTGGACCTGAGTAATGAAGCAGTGGTGGCGCGGGGGATGGAGGGCCTTTCACGCCCCTTTCATGAAATGCACATCTTCCGAAGAGGCGGAGCGACTTTAAGGCCTCCTTTCCAACATCCACTCACGTGGGCGTGTCCATTGCGCGGATCAAACGAGCTGTGAACTCCTTGCGGAGGGAACTTTGTCCCCGTCGTGTTTGGCGGCGACTTCCCTAGGCTGAAAGAGGAGGACCCATCTTTTCAGGACCAACTGATCTTTTCACCTGACAGTCGCGGGGACCCACTCCCACCATCACCACTACCGCCACACAAGTCCTTTGGGGGCGGTGACCGACCCGGATTGCCCGGCCGGGCATGGCCCCACCTCCGCGGGCGGGCCTGACCCACGCAGGGCACTCCTTAAGTCCGCGGGCCGGCCCGGGGCTGCTGGGACTGCTGAGCGCTGCAGGCGATGGCGGGGCCGGCTGCCAACCTGCCGGAGACTACTGCGGACGGCTCGGGGTCTGCGGACGGCTCGGGGTTGGCAGGGGATGTGTCCAAGACGGTGGGGGACCCGCTGGCGCCCGCCCCGACCCAAACTCTGGGCGCGCTGCGGGGCCACCGCGTCTATGCGCGCCGCTGGATCTTCCTGCTGGTGGTCAGTCTGCTCAGCTGCTCCAACGCCACGGTATGGGGGCCGCGCCGGGAGTGGGGAGTCCGGGACTGTCCTGCCAGTCCTGCTCTGAGCCAGCCGGGCGTCATTGCTCTGCAGTTACAGCGCGGACTACTGGGGACCCAGGGCGGGTTCCTCTGACCGTGGAAGGGTGGGAGGGACAGATGGGTGTCCCGACTGTTGCGGACGCCGAGCAGGGCTAAGTGACCACGAATCAGCCAGTGAAATCAGATCTGCTGGCCATGGGGGTCCAGGCCCCCAACCTGCTTGTTCCCAACTCCCTCCTGTCAGGGGCCTGGGACCCCTTTTTCTGCAGCCCATCTCCTACAAGTAAAGTCTTAGATGAACATTCCTCAGGCAGCTACTGTCCTGACCACCTCTACACCCCTTGGACAGGTGTCTACACACACCTGAGAGAAGCGAGGGCCAGAAGCCGCTCTCCCGCCAGTCCCGCGTGTTCACCGCCCCCGCCAGTGGTGAAGGAACCTCAGGAATTCGCCCTCCGTGCAATGAAAAGCTACATACAGTTGGTAGGGCGCCCACAGCTCAGGGAGGTGCCAACCGGCTGTGGGGCCACTTGGAAGCTAGTGCCTGTGAACAGGAAACACAGGCAGGCGGTCCGAAGTAGCAGCCATCAGGATGGCCCCAGGCCTTTTCTCTTTTCTGGACAGCGTGTGGAGACAGGCAGCCTGAGGCAGGAGCTGGAGGTGGGGGCTGCCGTGACTCCAGAAGCCCATTTTTCTGCTGTAACTGCCTGGCTGAGCTGATGCACTGCTGTGGCTTGGCTCCCTGGGCCTTTGTCTAGATGCAGGGGGAGCCGTAATTGGCTTAGGGTACAGCACCCAAGCGTGCAGAGCGGGATCTCCCTCAGCCCCGGGCACTGCTTCGATGAGCCTGACAGCTGACGGCGTCATGGCCTTGGGAGGTAGAGTTGAGTCCTACCTCAGTCCCTCCCCGGAGAAAACATAAATCCTATCTTGACTCCAAGAACTGTAGAGATCCCTGCCCTGGTCACCACAGCGAGTGCCATGTTTGTCCTGGCCGAGTTCCCCTGAGCCCCTCAGTTACTCTTCTCCATCAGGGTGGCCAGGGCTCCTGGGTTCTGTGAAAGCGCCATGAGGGGCAGATGGAGCAGGTTGGGGTGAGGCTCGGAAGGAACCCCAGGAGTGGCCCTAGGGAGACAGCCCTGTGTTCCAGATGGCCATCAGTGTGTGAGCTGGCCGCTACCATGCCTAAAGGGATGGGAGAAGGTGAGCTGGGAGCAAGTTGAAGAGAGTTTTTGCATACAGAAGAGTCAGACAAATGATCTTCCCTATGTTGCCTTCCAAGCTTTAGACGCCTCTCTGTCCTGTCATGGACCACAGCTCCGGGGAGGATCAGGAACGGAGCTGTGAGGCTGGTGGTGCATGGGCTCAGCTTAGCAGAGCAGCCTTTGTAAACAGAAGCCTTTCTTTCTCTCTGCTGGGCTAGGCCAGGCAGGCAGCACTTTGGCCTGTGTGAGGACTCTGAAGCTGGGGGGATCTGCTCCTTATGCTGTCCTGAGAAAAAAGGAAGAGAATGCAGCTGTTGCCCAAACTTGCAGTCATGTGAGGCTTTGTGGTCAGAACTTTGTCTGGGCCAGTAAGCCAGGATCTCACTGCTCAGCCTCAGAGCTGGGTTAATCATGAACTGTGACCTGTGCTACCCACTGGTGGTGGGTCTACACCTGTCCCACTCTCTGCCCTGGCCCCCCTGTAGTAAGTCTGGGTGATTCCCCTTCTCCTCTTGGCCTTTACTTCAGGGATGAACCCATCTCACCTCCTCCAGGAAGACTTCCCCACTGTCCCAGTGTGCTCCTGTGCTGTTTGCTGAACATCTGTGGGACTGAGTCCTAGCACTTGACAATGCCTATGGCTGGAGTCTGGTCTATCTGATCAGACACCAGGTCTCCTATAGGGGAGGTTGGCTGGCCTTAGGTGGGGCCGGCAGACAGTCCAGGTGTTCCTACCCAAGACTTAATCACCCAATTTGCAGAAAGTCTAGAAATGAACCCTCCACCCCACCCTAAAAGCATCCTGGGCTCTGAGGTCTGTGGAAACATTGGCTCTGTCCTTTCCCTGTTGGCCTCTCCATGGCCCTCTGCATGATGCTGCTGACCCAACACTCATAGCTCGGGCCTGCTTGGATGTCTGCCACTGGGTCTTCCCCACTCACTGACCTTCGTGGTCTCCCCTAAATGTGTCCTCTGCTTGGCCCATGAGACTGGGTCCCAGGGCTGCTGTCTCCCCTTACCCACTTCCTCCTCCACCTCCTGTGCTCTGGGCCATGTCGGGACAGCGCCACCTCTCCCAGGTCCCGGCCTTGCTCTCTCCCTGCTCGTGCCTGAGCCTTGACTACCAAGCCTGCCCTCTTGTGCCCACCGCCCATGTGGTGCCTTCCGGACGGTGGGTGCTCTCCTCCCACCCACAGCCCTTGGCCCTCTATTTGGAGGGTGAGGTCCAGTCTTGGTGAGGCTCACAGCCCTGTAGGCTCTGGCCTCAGCGTCTGTCTCCAGGTTGGTCCACCCTCCAGGCATGCTGTCCAACCCTGCAACGGGGTGCCTTCCCTCAGGGTGCCAGAGTGAGGGTGGCTTCTGGCAGAAAGACTCCGAGTCAGGCTATGTTCCCGACTTCTCTTCCTTCCTTTCTTCAAGTTTATTTGCGGAGGATGTCCCAGTTAGGGTCTTCACCCATGATCCTCTCCCTTAGCCCTGCAGCCAGCCAGGATCATGAGTGTGCCCTGACTGTGCAGGCCGACCTGAGATGTGAACCCAGAGCCTGTCCACGTGGCCTGCAGCATTCCTGTGGCTGGAACCTTAACACTTTCTCCTCCTCGGGCTAGCTGAGGCCAGAACCAGGTGAGTGGCTCCTGTGGCCACCTGGCTGACTCCTACGTGTCCCCGTAGCTCTGGCTCAGTTTCGCACCCGTGGCTGACACCATTGCCGAGCACTTCTCCCTGTCCATGGAGCAGATCAACTGGCTGTCACTGGTCTACCTCGTGGTGTCCATCCCATTTGGCATAGTGGCCATCTGGATCCTAGACTCTGTTGGGCTTCGCTGGGCGGTGAGTCAGAACCCAAATCAAGGCACGTTGGACGGGATCCCACGTTGGGGTGGAATCCCCTGCATTTGGGCATGATGCCATCACCTCCTCTCCAGACGAGGGCTCACCAGCGCCACCTTCTGGGCTCCCAGACAGAGGCACTGGGGCTGTGGGTGGCTGGAGGTCTGGTCACTGGGTGGACAAGTGTCTAGGGCCCAGGAGGAGCTTGGGATGACTGAAGCCCCTGACCTTGTCCCTGCAGACCATCCTGGGTGCGTGGCTGAACTTCACTGGGAGTGCGCTCCGCTCCGTGCCCTGCATGACCCGTGAGAAACTGTACCCGATTGCTTTCCTCATGGGTGGCCAGACCATCTGTGCCCTGGCCCAGACCCTGGTCATCTTCTCTCCAGCCAAGCTGGCTGCCTTGTGGTTCCCAGAGCACCAGCGAGCCACAGCCAACATGATTGCCACCATGTGTGAGTCCTGAAGCTGAGGCCACCTACCCACCTGGCCTCTGGCTTGGTGAAGGGTCCTCTGTTCCCATGCTTTCTGGCCAGGGCAAGGCTCTGTCTGTGCGCTGGGGATGAGGTCATGGCTGAGCTGACACACTTCTCTGTCCATCATTCCTCCAGCGAACCCCCTGGGCCTCCTCGTGGCCAACGTGCTGTCACCCGCCTTGGTGAAGACGGGGGAAGACATCCCCATAATGGTGAGGGAACTCATGAAGTGCATGTTTGTGCATGTGTGTGGAGTTTGTGCATATGCACATGCACACCTCTGCACATGTCTGTGTGACACGCCTGTGTTAGTATAACCTGCTTCTCATATGAGAATGCAGTTAGCAGTTGGATGGGTGAATCTGGAGCTCGATGAGGTGGGCAAATGTCAAGGAGGGAGTCGTCCTTGAGTGATATTTTGTCTTTTTTTTGAGAGAGAGTTTTTTGCTCTCCAGAGAGTCAGAGACAGAAAGTGAGAAATCACCTCCCAAGGAGGATGGCCGTCCCATAATCCCTTCTCCTCCATTTCCCTCTTGGGATCTTGGGCACACATGCACATGCGCCCAGCGTGAGTTTTAAGCCACTGGGTCTGGGACTCGAACCATCGTGGACTATGTGGGAGTCCAGCGACATAACCACTATGCTATCTGCTGGTCCCCAAGTGATAGTTTGAAAGTCAGGGCCCCACATGAAACCCCCAGGGCAGGTGGGGATGAAGCAGAGCAGGCCCACCATAGGTTCTGAGATTTGCTGACAGCGCTAGAGATTGAAGGTTGGGTGTCAGCCAGTCAGGGAGCAGGAGGAACTGGAGTACACCCTCTCCCCAGCTTGGTGTCTACGTCATCCCTGCCGGCCTCACGTGCTTGCTGGCCACTGCCTGCCTCTGGGAGAGCGTGCCCCCCACCCCACCCTCTGCTGGGGCTGCCAGCTCCACCTCGGAGAAGTTCCTGGACGGGCTCAAGCTGGTTGGTGCTGTGGGTCTCAGAGATTGGGGGTGGGGAGCTGGAGGCCCAGGAGGGGGTGAAGTTGGGAAGACCTTGGCCAGAGGCCCCAGGGCTCCTTCTCACAGGCCTCTTCCCCACAGCTGGTACGGAACAAGGCCTACATCATCTTGGCAGTGTGCTTTGGAGGCGGCATTGGCATCTTCTCCAGCTTCTCGGCCCTCCTGGAGCAGATCCTCTGTGTGAATGGCTACTCTAATGTGAGCACTGCCCACCCCTGCAGGAGCCCACAGCCTCCCAGTCACAGCTAGACACCCCGGAAGACACTGGGAGATGCTGGCATCTGCCTGATGGTGGGGGTGCTACTGAGATGCTGTGTGTGGAAGCTGTGTTAGCAGACAGCAGGTGGCAACCATGGCTGCAGGGTGGCAGGGTGCTGAGATCTCGCCTATGGTCTCTTCATCTTCACCACCGTACCCGGTGACCTGGGGCTCCAGGGTTGGGCAAGCCCTGGCATTTAGAGATGCAGAGGGGAGCTTTGCTCTGCCCACACATCTCCTGCCCTCTGCAGCAGCACTGGGCGTGGGTGCTGGGAGCTATTTCCACCTCTGTCGGGGTACCCAGGCACCCTGTGGTGACAGGTGCTTCCCTTCAGCAGTTTTACTCCCAGGGTGGGGGTGGCCCAGTGTCATCCCCCCCGCGCCCCTGCAGCTGTGCCGCAGCCTGTCTGTGCTGCTGTCCTAGGCGCTGAGTGCCTTACCTGGGCTCCTGGTGACCGCATGCTCCCTAAGGAGCCCGCATTGTTTCCTTCGTCAGTGACGGTGCTCCAGGCTCTCCTTTCCTCCTTCAGGAGTTCTCGGGTCTCTGTGGGGCTCTCTTCATCGTGTTTGGGATCCTGGGGGCACTGGCTCTTGGCCTGTACGTGGACCGGACCAAATGCTTCACTGAGGCCATCAAGATAGGCCTCTGCCTAACCTCCATGGTCTGCGTGGCCTTTGCCCTGGTAAGAGTCCCCTCAAGCCAAGACCACCTTCACCAGGGGTGGGAGGGGGCATGTTGAGGGGTTGGGGGGTTGTGAGGCTTGGACGGAGCATCTACCTGCTGGGTACCCACACAGCCAAGTCCAAGGGCTCGTCCGGGACGGGGTGCCTGACTGCCCTTCCCTCTGGTTGCTGCTTCCAGGTGTCCCAGATGCGGGGACAGACCCTGGCGCTGGCAGCCATATGCTCGCTCTTTGGGTTCTTTGGCTTCTCAGTGGCACCCGTGGCCATGGAACTGGCGGTCGAGTGCTCCTTCCCTGTGGGAGAGGGAGCTGCTGCAGGCCTGATCTTCGTGCTGGGGTGAGAGTCCACTGCCCCACCTACCCCACAGGGCCCAGAGAGCCTCCCCATGTCCCACCCCGGGCTGTGTGGCACAGGCCCTTTCCCACAAGCAAACTAGCAAGATCTGAGGACTTACTGAGCACCTGCTGTTGCAGGTCTGGGCCAGCTCTGGGGCCCACACTGACGGGCTGTGTGCTGCCCACAGAGTGACCATGGCATAGTGGAGGGCATGGGGTCCCCTTCCAAGGTGGGATCTAGCCCTGTGGGGGTGGGCATTGCTGCCGCCAGGGGCTGAGAGCCATGTGTGTCCAGGCAGGCCGAGGGCGTGCTCATCATGTTACTGCTGACGGCACTGACTGTGCGTCGTGCAGAGCCATCTTTCTCCACTTGCCGGCATGGCGACGTCCCGCTGGACTGGACAGGTGAGTGCCCAGACACAGGCACTGGAGCCCCAGAGAGCAGAGGCGAGGAGGTGGGGCCTGGCCTCCCCTCCACAGCCCCGTCTCTTGGTATTTCCACATTCCTTGGATGGGTGCCAGGTACCCGTGGGGTGGAGGCAGAGTGGGCCTAGCGTCAGAACCCTGGGCTGATCATGGTGGAGCCCAGAAAAAACCCTGATGAAAACCCAACTTCTTAACCTTCTGTATGAGTTGTTTAAAAACCAGTGAAAGAGAGACAGAGAGAGACATGGGGGCAGAGATCTGAGAAGGAGAGGAAAGACAGACAGAATGATAAGAGAGAGAAGGATGTGGGGAGGCAGAGAGAGAGAGAGAGAGAGAGAGAGAGAGGGAGACAGTCACAGAGAGCTGCAAAGGAAGAATGTGTTGTTTTCAGAAATACCTGAGGCTGGGTAATTATAAAGAAATAGAGATTTATTGACTCACTGTCCTGGTGACTGAAAGTCCACAGCTTCATAAAATGGCAGAAGGCAGAGATTCCAGCAGAGTGGAGTGCGGTCTGTATCCATATGACCACCGCCTGCCTCATTTCCTCTCCTTATGAACCCACCCTGTGATGTCTCACACTCAAAAGCCCCAACCTGGGACACCATGAGTGGATTGAGTTTTCCTTAACACCCTTACAATACAACACATGAACTTTTGGGAGACATCCAGTCACTTCTTACTAAGACCAAATTCCAAAACATGAACCTTTGTGGGACAAACCATTATCCAAACCACAATAGAAGCACAACAAGACATGGACACACAGAGAGATGCAAAAGGGAGTGAGTAAAACAGAAATCAGAGAAGTGGTACACGCCATGTCCAAGACTCTGTACTGGTGACCTCAGAACTCAGTCCTCAGAAGTTGGTGTCTGCACACATCTCCTTGGGTCTGTCAGGGGCTGTAAAGGGCTCTGCTTCTGGGTTGCTCTGTGGTCCTGGTTAGTGGGGTCAGCATGGGTCAAGGTCACCTGGAACTGTGCCCATCTGCAACCACGTGGGCTTGGGTGGCTCCTGAGGGAGCTCTGGCTGCTTGAGGCAAGATGGGGGACAGAGCTGTGCCATGTGTCCCTAGTGTCCATGCTGCTGATGGCTGGCCTGTGCACCCTCTTCAGCTGCATCATGGTGCTCTTCTTCTACACTCCATACCGGCGCTTGCAGGCGGAGTCTGGCATGTCCTCCTCCACCCAGGAAGTGTGCCCAGGAGCTGAGGACCATCCTGAACCACCCCTGAGGACCTGACATGGAACCCCCAGCTGTTCGCTGCTGGAAGCTCAAGGGCAGCTCATTCTTAGAGGGAGTTCTCTTCTAGGAGCCCCAGGACTTGGGGAGATTATGACCAGAGATGTTTCGTGAAGGAGAGGTGGGAGAGGCAGGCTTGGGTCACCTTGGCTGGCCAGCTACAGCTGAGAGCCTGTGGCAGAGATCTGGGGTCCTTTGCATACCCAGTGCAAGGCAGAATGGCCCTCGGCCCCAGGACAGAGCATGTGGCTACAGCAAGAAGAGCTACGCTGTGTGGACATTGACCTGGCAGGACTCCTGTGGCCAGGCCAGACCCAGAGTGGCTGGTACAGTGGCAGCATGAGTGGATGAGGGGCTGGCCTGGCATGAGGAGCATGGGCTGAAGGGAGCTGGGTGGTTGGAAGGTTCTGAAGGCCCAGCATGGCTACATCTGGAGTAGTCAGGAGTAGGGAGACCTTACTGGAAGGAGTACAGCCCAGAGTCTCTCTACCTCTGTTAACTAGGAATGACCAGACCCTGAATCTGGTGCTAAGACTGGTGGTGAGAACCTGTGGAGCCAGGCTGGCTGGGCAGGGGAAGCAGAGGGACCCTCAGTAGATGCAGACACTCCCAGGCCTCCCACCAAGGCAACACTCTGAGGCATGTTTGTGGGTCCACATTTATTAAACTAGCAGCAGCCCGAGGCCTGAGTGGGTGGCCTTATTCCTCCTTCTCCTCACCATGGGTGATGATATAGCTCAGTGCCTTATAATCTAGGTTGCCTGCAGCATCAATGGATGCAAACTGGAACATCTGGTCAACCTAGAGCAGTGGGGTGAGGAGAGAGTGGATAAAAGGTGTGAGTTACAGGTGCTGAACTCCAGTGAGCTCTGGGTCTTGTTTCTTCACTGGCTGGGGGAGGGTGGTGCACAGACAGCCCCAGCCCAATGCCTGATCCAGCCCATAACCCCCCTAATGTGACCAGGTGTCCAGCTTAGGTGTCACGTCAGGCCTTTCGTCACAATGGGGAAGGCAATGTGTGAGGTACAGGAGAGGAATGTGGGAGGACCTTGGTCTCTTGCTGGTGCTAGGGGTGTGGAGTATGGGATGGGAAGTGGGATGGGTCAGCATAGATTGCACTGGCCACTGAGTGGCCTCCAGCTGCTGCCCTTATCCTCTGAGCCAGTTCCTCAAGTGGCCACCCAGGAGCCCCGCCCCAGGGCCTGCTCTGAGTGCCCTGTGCCCCACCCACAAAGTGCTGTCACCTCTAGGGCTGCCTCTTTCACCCCCAACAGCTGACCCAGGTGCCTTGTCCCACCCTGTGGCCATGCTTGGATGGGCGGGAGCTGCACCAAACCTCATCTGCAGTCATCTTGTCAGCCTGCGACATCAGCAGACGTTTGATGCTGAGGAGAAGAGGGGAGGATGGGGGTGCTGATTGGAGGGGAAGCCTGGAAGGTCAGTTTACACCCACCGCTCATCAGGGGGTGCAGGGTTCAGTGTGCTCACCCACTCTTCCCCACACAGGCCGTGGTCACCCGGAGCCCTGACACACACCCGAGGGTTACCACTCACGGAAGCTGGCCTGGGGCATCTGATGGGGCAGAGGCCAAGGGCTTAGGCTAGTGCCTGGAACAGCACATGCCTGGCAGGAGGTAGCCCTCCACAAAAGGAGCTGGTGATGGGCCCTCGCTGTGTAACCCTGGGGGACTTGGGATCTCGGGATCTTGGGGCTGGTGAGGGGTGGGAGAGGTGAGCTGGTATTCAGGTGGCCGACATTGCCTCTCCAGGGCAGGTGTCCCTCAGACACTAGAGGGCAAGGCCCTTGGGGAGCCCTCAGAGGCCCGGACGCTCTCCCTGAAGCCTGGCACTCACTAGTCCTTATTGATGCTGCCTTTGCCGTCAGGGTCCAGCATCTTGAAGGCATTTAGGATGGTCTCCTCGGCATCAGTACCTGTGTACAAAGAGGCCTTGAGCCCTGGCACTTCGGGTCCCAGTCCTGCTCTGGGTTTCCGAGGGCAGGGGGTGATGGTGGGGGTGTGCCTCTGGTCCAGGACAAGTACTTACCAATTGAAGCACTCTGTCTGGAAGGTCTTTCCCACTCCTGAGCTCCAGGGGTGCCCTGCCCTGTCATTCCTGCCCTGGGGCTGGGGTGGGGGTATAGCTATTCTAGGGATCCCCAGGGTCAGCCCAGTTCTGGAGTTGGGTCCAGTGCTCCATGAATCAGGAACAGAGGCCCTGCTGGGCAGACAGAAGGCATGGGCAGGGATTGAGTGTCTGAACCTACCCTACTCTAAGGTGGCCAACAGGTCCCATAGGTACCAGAATGCCAGGTGCTAAGGCTTGTAAAGAGATTGGAAAATACAGATTTTTTTTTTTTTTTTTTTTTTTTTTTTTTTTTTTTTACTTTTTTTTTTTTTTTTTTTTGAGAGGTTTTTTTTTTTTTTTTTTTTTTCCGCTATAGGGCGCGTGCGCTCGCCAGACAGAGAGAAACATAGAGACAGAAAGCGAGAAATCACCCCCAGGGGGGATGGTCACGCCGCAATCCCTTCTCCTCCATTCTCCTCTCGGGATCTTGGGCACGCACGCACACGCGCCCAGCGTGAGTTGTAAGCCACCGGGTCCGAGACGCGAACCGCGGTCGACTACGTGGGAGTCCAGCGACATAGCCATTACGCTAACTGCTGGTTCCCGAAAATACAGATTTTTATGTGAAACGTCTGGATGTCTAAGTTTTTTTTCTTTTTTTTTTTTTTTTTCTGGAGAGGATTTTGCTATAGGGCGCGTGCACTCGCCAGAAAGACAGCAAGAGACAGAGAGACAGAAAGTGAGAAATCACCCCCCATGTGGGATGGCCACATCACAATCCCTTCTCCTCCATTCTCCTCTTGGGATCTTGGGCACGCATGCACACGCGCCTGGTGGGAGTTTAAGCCACTAGGCCCAGGACTTGAACCGCAGTCAGCTACATGGGAGTCTAGTGATGTATCCATTACGCCAACTGCTGGTCCCTCTCTCTCTTTTTTTTTTAGAGCTGGATGTCTACGTTTAAGTGACTAACCAAATACACACGCTGAGCTGGCGGGTTGGCCATCTCGGTTCTGACCCGTGGGAAGGGGCTGCGACCCCCTCTCCCCATGCTCACCATTCAGCTTCTCCCCGAACAGGTTCAGGAACATGGTGAAGTTGATGGGCCCCGAGGCCTCCTTGAGCATGGCATCCAGCTCGTCGTCCTTGACGTTGACCTTGCCTGTGCAGGTGTGGGGAGGGAGGTGTCATGGGGCAGGCACGGCACCCCACCTGTCTGCCCTTGCTGACGCACCTCCGCCCCACAGGCAGGGGACTCACTGGGCTGGGTGTGAGGGGACCAGGGAGAGGCGACAGGGAGGGAGGGTGCACTCGGGCCAGGTGAGGGTCCAGGCTGGGTGTGTTGGCCTCTCCCACACCCTGAGCCCAGGGAGAACAAGTGCCAGAGGGTGCCATAGAACAGGGCTGGGTGCTGTGACCTGCTGTTTTCCTTACTTGGGCATAAGGGGTGCCAGGAGGGACAGCAGACCACACGTGCCCCTCCCCAACCCAGGTGGAAACCAAACTGCCTCCCCAGCTCCCCCTCTGGACCCAGCAGCTGCTGTCTCCCACCTAGACTCAGAGACAGCTGCCGAGAACACCATGTCCTGTGGTGGGGAACCAAGGCTGGGCGGCATGCCTGGCTTTGTAGAGCATCGCTGAGGCCCGCTGGGGCAGATGGGGTAGGCCTCTGGTCCAGACCCTGCCTGCCTCAGTGTTTAGAGACTGATCTGGCTGTGGCACCCCACCAGTATCAGCCCCTCCCTGGAGCCCCTTTCCCTGGAGCCCACCCTGGGTTCCCATGCTTGGGCTGTACCTAACCTGCCCTGTCTCCCTGGGACAGACTGTGGCAGCTCTCAACAAACCAGGGGGAAAGCTTTGGAGGAGGCTATGGCCACCTCGTTAGAGTCTGTGGAGACTCTGGGTCAGCCTCAAAAGCCAATGCCCTTGCCTCACTCAAAGAGAAAGACGGAGAATGCGTGGGACCCGAAGGACATCCACACTCGCTCCTCCCATGGGCTGTGATGTGTTCTGCCTGCACTTACCCAGGGACGCATAGGTGTCTTTCAGGTCCTCCTTGTCAATGAAGCCATCTCGGTTCTGATCCATGAGTGTGAATGCCTGAGAACCAAGGCCAGGGTGCCGTGCTGCTGGCCCAACCCAGCCCTTGTCCTGTCTTGCCCCTGCCCCTGCCCCAGCCCTGCCCCTGCTCCTGCTCTGCTCCGCAGCCCCATCAAGTCAGGACAGACACTACTTTCCCTGGCTCTACAGAAAGGCGCAAGCCGGGTCTTCCCAGGACAGACTTCTTGGTAAAGATCTCACCTCCTTGAACTCCTGGATCTGGGTCTGCTCGAAGTTGGAGAAGACATTGGACGATGCCCTCTGGGCCCGGAGGGCCCCCCCTTCCTTCTTCTTGGTCTTCCTGCTGGCCTGAGGTAGGAGCACCAAGGCCAAGGGCCCCTAAGCTGGCTGAGGGAACCCTTGGGGGTATCCTGGCATTTTGGAAGACTTAACTCAGAGGAAGGATGGGTGGATTGTGGTCCTTGGGTTGGAGGGTTCTGGGCAGCTGGGAACTGGGCCCTTGAGGCGGGGGCAGCTGTGGGTGTTTGGTGTTTGACACAGGGAGCGAGGGAGGACAGTGACTCCCCCAAATCCTGACAGAGCACAGGGGTTCCTGCAGACCAGCCAGGAGCTGGCTCTGCATCTGGGGACACAAAGGGTAAGTCTAGGTGGGCTGGTTCTGAGGACTGCGGCTTCATGATGGCCAGGAACCTCCCTCTTCCACTGGGACAGCTGTGGGGCGTGTATCTCCCATCCCGCCCTCAGCTCACAGCCCCTTTAAGACACACATATTCACACACATGCACAAATATGTGCCCATTCTCGTGGGTACATATGTGCACACACACACACACACATGCACAAATACACCTGCACACTGTGCACACATGCACATACTCACAGGCCACCTGGTCGCGACTTACCATGTCTGGTCTGCCAGTCCAATGTGTCTGCCTCTCCCTGCCAGGCCCAGGGCTTGCCAGTCTTAAGCTCCTACCTAGTCCCCTAGGACAGCTCAGACTTCAGCTGCCACTCCCTACAAGGACAGACTTAGGGACACCCCAGGGGCCTGGACAACTGCAGAGTGAGCTTCTGCAGCCCAGCAGTGACTTGACACCTCCAGCCTCCTCCCCAGGCACCTCCAGCCAGCCTCGACCCCCCCCCCCCCCCCATACACACACACACCCATCCTGGCATTTTAGAAGACCTAACTCAGAGCAAGTATGAACGCAGGATCCTCTGCACCTCTAGAGCCGACTTCATGCTCTCTTGGCCAGGGGCCTGTGAGGGGCTGAGGGCCTGCCTGGGTACCGTGGGCCCTGCTGAGACTTGAAGGAACCGCAGGGACCAGAGGAAGGGGCACCTTTTCCAGATTTGCAGAGTTGCTAAGGATGATTCTGGTAGCTGGTCACCAGGGGTTTGCAAATGAGGTAGGAGTTAGACTCCACTTACAGGCAGACAGGGTAAGGGCCCAAAAGGTAGTCACTGCATCTTCCTTCCTTCCTTCCTTCCTTCCTTCCTTCCTTCCTTCCTTCCTTCCTTCCTTCCTTCCTCCCTTTCTTTCTCTTTCTTTCTTTCTCCTTTCTTTCTTTCTCCTTTCTTTCTTTCTTTCTTTCTTTCTTTCTTTCTTTCTTTCTTTCTTTCTTTCTTTCTTTCTTTCTTTCTTTCTTTCTTTCTTCTTCTTTCTTCTTTTTTTTTCTTTCTTTCTTTTTTTTTTTGGGGGAGGTTTTTGTTATAGGGTGCATGCACTCGCCAGACAGACAGAGAGACAGAAAGCGAGAAATCACCCCCCAGGGGGGATGGCCACGCTACAATCCCTTCTCCTCCATTCTCCTCTCGGGATCTTGGGTATGCACATGCACACGTCCGACATGAGTTTAAGCCACCTGATCTGGGACGCGAACCGTGGTGGACTACGTGGGAGTCCAGCGACATAGCCATTACGCTAACTGCTGGTCCCTGCATTTTGCTTTTTAGTGAAGTCTCTGTGTTTCTCCTCTATGGTCTGACTAATGTGCAATATATACCCCTTTTACATGTCTCTAAAGAATTTGTGAGTTCTTGGGACCAGCAGTTAGCGTAATGGCTATGTTGCTGAACTCCCATGTAGCCGACCGCTGTTCGAGTCCCGGACCCGGTGGCTTAAATTCACGCCGGGCACGTGTGTGTGTGTGTGTGTGTGTGTGTGTGTGCCCAAGATCCTGAGAGGAGAATGGAGGAGAAGGGATTGCGGTCCCATCCCTACTGGGGGACGAAGGGTGATTTCTCGCTTTCTATCTCTGTCTCTGTCTTTCTGGTGATCGCACATGCCCTATAGCAAAACCTCTCCCCCAAAAAAAGAATTTATGAGTTTTTGCTAATAAGGCAGAAGACAGGGATATTGAACACACAGAGAAAATGGCCAGGATGGAGCCACAATGGTTAAGTTTTCACAGCCAAAAGCTGGTTGCATTGGGACTCAAAGCAACTGTAGTTAAGGGCAACAGTTTCCATTTAGTAACTGTATTCTAACCATATTCTAATAAGAAATACAGAATGCTATGGTCTGCTAACCCCACAAAGAGCAGAGTAATAAATCACTCAGACTACCATGTAGCCATTTTCTAAAGCCCTCTTTCTTACCAGAAAGCCAGCCTATTGCTTGGACTGCTAGACAAAACCCCTCACCTCCAGCCCCTTTGGCAACCTGTTCAGGCCCCCTTCCGTGGCATTGGAAGCTTTTCGTCCTTTGCTAATAAATCTCTAACTTTTCGTGAGCCTAGGACAAGAACCAGCGTGGGTGTTGGGTTTGATCACCAGTGACTTCCACGTCACTGTGTGTCTGGGGCTCCCCCAGCATTGTCCTCATCGCAGCTTTGGTAGAATCAGCAGAGTACATGACCCAGGGACACCCCTTCTGACCTCCTGGCTGGGGGCTTACTACCCGGTCCATGGAGAATAACATTTCTGGAATGGAAGAACCTTGGACTTGGCCAGCCACCCAGACGACCCAGGATAGGGCCACACTCAACTTGGCCTTCAAGGCCCAGGGCCCGGATCTTTCCACTATAACAGGGCCACGTGGGTATTGTCTGGGGAAGGGGCTTGGCCCAGGAGGCAGGAGAAGATGGGGATGGGTCTTTCGGACAAGCAGGATTAAGCAAGGCAAAGTAGGCGGGAACCCCACAGTTTCAGGCCTGGAGGACAAGCCCTTGGAGCCCTCCAGGGCACACACCCAGGTGACAGGGAGCAGGAAGCAGGAAGAGGGCAGGGACAAGCCTCAGTGTAACAGTGAGTGTGGGAGCAAGTGTGTACAGCCACAATGCTATATAGGGAGGCCCTCGGGGTGTGTGTGCAAATCTTAGAATCATGTCACATCTGCCACCGCTGGAATGTGAGAGGCATCCTGGGAGTGTCCACAGCAGTAGAGGTTCTGCCCCCAGGGGACACGCAGACTCTGTCACAGACAGCTTCCCCGAGATGCTGCCATTGGCAGTGTCAGGACCAGTGGGGTCCTCAGGCAGCTTCAACCCTGGGGAGGCATGACCTGCTTGGGAGAGTCCTAGGGGAGACGTCCAGAGGTGGGCACTGGGGCTAGGGCCAGGGAGGTAGTGGCTTCTGGGTCCACCGCACCACTGCCAGCCAGGAGGGGTCTGGGTGTGACTATGGAGAGGCTCTGGCTGGGCCATAGGTGTGAGGAGCACACTGAGGGAAGGCCCCCAGGAATGTGAGAAGAGCCAGGGTATCCCCTGGGGCGGCTCCTGCTCTGAGTCTGACCACAGCACTAAAGATAGCAGCAGAACCCCGGGGAGTCCTGGGATGGGCACCGACAGCTGACAGGTGCAGAGGCCTTGGCCAGCAGCCCTGTGGTCCTGAGCCAGGTGAGACCTCCCCCACAGATCCCCCAGGAAGGGCCCCGAGCCAAGGCAGGTCTGCATGGGCTTCAGGGGTCTCTCCAGGCAGGTGTGTGCGTGCGTGTGTGTGTGTGTGTGTGTGCGTGAGCATGCACCTTCTGCTACTCCTCCCCTTCCCATGAAAGCTCCCGGTATGTGTCCTCCCCCACCAGCACCACGTTGACCCCGTCTTGGGCCCAAGAGACACTTATTTTTGATTCTGGAAGTAAGAGTTGCTGAGGAGTCTGGTTTATTTTAAAATCCAGTGACACCTGAGGTCATTGCTCATCTGCTCAAGGGCAAGAACGGGAGGGAGGGAGGAGTGCAGTATGTAGACTGGAGTGGGGTCCATGGGTGCGCACAGCTTCCTGAGGGAGCAATGGGGAGCCCTAAGAGGACTGAGCAGGGCTTGGAGTTCGCATCAGGAGGAGTCCTCAGGGCTCCAGGCCAGCCTTAGGAAGGGTGGAGGAGAAAACAGGTGTCCCTATGGGACTGGCCTGAGTAGTCCCATCCCCATCCCAGGGAACAGAGCACAAGGAACATCCGTTTGAGACCCAGGGCCAGGACCCTAGCGCAAGCCCACCCCTGGAGGGCAGCTCACACCTCCCCTGAGCATCCCGGGACAGCCCAGTTCACAGGTCCCCCCTCCAGGTTTGCTGAGCACCTACTATGTGTCCTGGAGTTTACTACAGTTTATTCACTGAAGAGTCATTGTTAAGGGACCAGCAGATGGTGTAATAGTTATGTTGCTGGACTCCCACATAGCCAATGGCTTGAAATTCAAGCTGGGTATGTGTGCATGTGTGCTCAAATCCCAAGAAGAGAATGGAGAAGGGATTGCAGCATGGCCAACCCCACCCCAGGGGAGTGATTTCTCGCTTTCTGTCTCTGTCTCTCTGGCAAGTGGACATATCCTATAGCAAAAATCTTCCTCTAAGAAAAAAAAAAAAAAAAAGGATTCATAGTTAAGTTCTCTTTGGCAACACATAGGTTGGATGAAGAGTAGGAAAAAATGGGCTTCTCCCCATCCCAGTGGAGCAGGCCTTAGTGCAGAGCTGAGAACAGAGCACAGGCAGCCCTAGGAGGTGTTGGGTAGTTGCTGCTGCTGCGTGGGGCAAGGCAGGGGGACTGGTGTGTGGCCCTCCACTGAGCAGCCTGGCTATGCCCTAGAGAGAGGCCTGGAAGGTGACCTCCTGCTCAGGGTCCTGCCTGGTTTCCATGGGAACGGTGAGTCAGCACAGTGGGCGCAGCTGGGAGGTTGTTTGATCACAACTGGCCTCTTCTCTGGGCAGCCCAGCTAGGGCTGTGGGAGACAGGCAGCTGCTCGGAGGGGACAGACAGTTGAGGGACTCAGTGGTCCTGGGGCCTGGGTTGAGGTGGCCTTGGAACTTGGGACTGTGGGGTACTAAAGGCTTGGATCCAGGGAACCCAGGGAATAGACTCTGCTAAGGATGATCATCCCAGGAGGACCCTAGCCCCTATTCAGTGTGGAAAGCTGATAACAGGCAAGCAGGGCCAGCAGGGGTGTGGTGGTTGGAGTACTGGACTCCCACATGGCTGACTGGTTCAAGTCCTGGACCTAGCAGCTTGCTTTCTCTCTTTCCCTCTCTCTCTCTCTGGTGAGTGCATGTTCCGTAGAGCAGATTAAACATTAATAAATAAATACAATTTATCATTCTTTTTTTTTTTTGAAAGAGAGATTTTTGCTGTAGGGCGTGTGCACTTGCCAGAGAGACAGAAAGTGAGAAATCACCCCCTGCCCCCCAGTAGGGGTGGCCACTCTGCAGTCCCTTCTCCTCCACCCTCCTCTTGGGATTTTGGGCACACACACACACACACACACACACACGTGCCCAGTGTGAGTTTGACACTACTGAGCCCGGGACTTGAACAGAAGTCGACCACGTGGGAGACCAGCGCCTTACTGAGGACACCACCTGCTGGCCCCAGTAATTCCTTTTTTAAAGAAAATAGGCAAGTGAAGGCTAATAAAGAGGGCCTAGGATGAGCCTTACCTAAGGACATAGGCCAACTTGCTCAGGTTAATGAAAGGACCCATTAGGATAAAGACCCTGAGATAAGCTTTTACAACAGGGGAAACCATCTCTGGATGACAGACGCTCTGCATTCCTGAGAAATGACCACTACCTCCCGCCCCCCCCCCCCCCCACACACACACCCAGACCAAGCTTGCGGTTTATCCCAACCAAATGTGAGACCATAAAGGAAGACACTTCTGAGGTACAAATCTGTGAACCTGCTCAGGTCTCATCCCGGGCACTCTCACCTGAACGCTAATAAACTTGACTTCTGCTCATGCTCACATTTCTGTCTCTGCTAAATTCTTTTCTTTCTTTCTTTCTTTCTTTCTTTCTTTCTTTCTTTCTTTCTTTCTTTCTTTCTTTCTTTCTTTCTTTGTAATTATTTAATTTAATTAAAAAAAAATGTGACCAAAGAGGAACAGAATGAAAGAGAGAGGGAGAGGGAGAGGGAAAGGGAGAGAGAGAGGGAGGGAGAGGGAGTGGGAGGTGGGAGGGGAGAGAGAGAGAGAGAAAGTGAGAAAGCAAGATGCTAGGTCCAGGATTTGAACTGCAGTCAGCCATGTGGGAGTCCAGCGCCCTCTACCACCACAAGGAAATAAGGAGGGCGGGGAGCTTTAGCTCCGTGGGGGTTATGGGGACTGGAGCTGGCACAGGTAGCCCAGGTAGCAGTCACAGGAAGGAGGCGGCACTCAGGGACAGGAGGGACTGAGCTGGCCACAGATACTAGCAAAGGGTCACTGTCCTGTGGCTACCCCCTCTCCACTGGGCAAGAGGACCTGGAGCAAGGGGACCTGCCCAGGGGAAGCCCACCCGCTCTCCATCATACTCAGAAGCCAGGACCCTCAATTTCCTGCCCCAAATCCTCCAGCACTTCCAAAGCCCCTTCTCTTGTTGCTGGACAGAGGGCCCTATTCCCTAGCCCAGAGACCCAAAGCAGGTATGACCCTTTGCAGCTGAGTCTGAGAGGCAAAGTTGTTGGTGCGAGAGGAAAGGATAATTTATTCGTGTGTCACACCAGGAAGACACTTATACTTTAGACTGGTCAACTTACAGATGCATTTATGGGGAAGGAGGAGGCTGGGGGATAGTTGCAATGTACAGAAAAGCACAGGGCAGGCTAATTTTTAGCTGGGGGGAGGGGTACGATTAGGTACAATGAGGCAACTCTATCCAAAACAGGAGTTCTGATGCTCGGGGCTGGAATGTTCCTCAAGCTACAGGGTGGCTGGCTGCCCAAGATGTCCCTCTTTCTGGAATTCCTTACCCCTCCCTTAATTTTTTATTTAAATTTGCTATCAGGTGCTTGTGCTTGGTCAAGGAGAGAAAGTACTTGGGGAGGGGGAATGGCCATGCAGCAATTCCTTCTCCATGCTACTCTAGGGATTCTGAGGGCACACACACATACTCGGTGTGATTTTTTAAGCTACGACGGAGACTAGAATCACTCAGTGCCATGTGGGATCCTGTCATCTTAACGTCCACACCATCTAGCCGGCCCTCACTGGAGTTCCTAAGAGAGATTTCCAACACAGTATCAACCTGACAAGGAGAAAAACGACAGGATGGAGTCAGTGTGGCGAAAACAGGCCCCTATTATACCCTCAGCCTGCCCCGAGAGGCTGGGTGCCCCGTGTTCCCTCTGCAGCAGGTGGGCCTGGACAGGCCTGGGTGAAGTTGGAGTCCGGCCGGGCGGAGGCAGTCTGAGCTACCCCTTAACTCGACTTCCCGGCTGTATGGAGGATTCTCCAAAGCAGGGGCTAGAGCATACTTTTCTGTTAAGGTTTGCGAACTTGACTTGCACTTTTCAAACACGCGCACATTTGTGTGGGTCCTGTTTTCCAACTGCCCTGAAGACGTTGGTGCAGGGTTCTGCAGAGGTGCGCAGAGATAAGGCCTGCAGGGTGCGGGAACCTCTACTGCCGTGCGGTTGCCTGATTGTCTTCAATTCCTGGGGGACCAGCAGTTAGCGTAATGGCTATGTCGCTGGGCTCCCATGTAGCCAACCGTGGTTCGCGTCCCCGACCCGGTGGCTTAAAACTCACGCCAGGCAGGTGTGCGTGCGTGCCCAAGATCCCGAGGGGAGAATGGAGGAGAAGGGATTTCAGCGTAGTAGCCATCCCACCTGGGGGGTGATTTCTCGCTTTCTGTCTCTCTGACTCTGTCTATCTGGCGAGCGCACGCGCCCTATAGCAAAACAAACAAACAAACAAACAAAAACCAAAAAAACCAAAAAACCCCAACTTCTGCAATTCCTCTCGGTGGAAGAAAGCAAATCTCCACAGCCCAAAGCAGGTAGGGGGCAGCGCGCATGCGCAACTCATTGCTCTCAGCTCGGTTAGGCACCTATGCGCATGCGCAATCGAAGACGTCACCCGCCGAGTGGAGGGCGTGCTTTTCTCCTCCGGCCGCCAGGGGCGCCCCCTCCCTTGTCGCCACAGACAGCGCATGCGCTCACTTGGTTTCTAATTTGCTTGGTTCTTGTGCGTCCTCCTCTGGCTCCGGGTTGTGCTTCCGGCGCGAAGGTCAGGGACAAAATGGTGCCGCCGGTGCAGGTCTCTCCGCTCATCAAGGTGAACCAGGCTTCGTAGCCCCCAACGGATACTTGGGGTCCCCGCGTGTCTTGCCCCACAGAGCCCGAACTTGTGGGCTGCGACTCTCCATCCCTGGCCCTTCCGAAACCCCGACCCTCCGATTCCCGGCGTCCCCGATCCCGGTCTCACAACACCGGACCCCTTGCCTCGCGACCCCTGACCCCACCATCCTAGCCGCGCACCCCCATCCCATGACCCCCGCCCCGCCACCCCGCCCCGGCTGACCGCTCTTTCCCGCAGCTGGGCCGCTACTCAGCCCTGTTCCTCGGCGTGGCCTACGGAGCCAAGCGCTACAGTAAGTGACCGTGGGGCTGCGAGTGACCTAGGCTTCTCTGAGGTCCAGTGCCACTTAGCGAAGCCTAGCTAGGGAGAGGGGCTAGGGGCAGGTGCAGGGACTCAAAGTGCAGAGACCAGGCGGAGCCTGCAACATGACTGGTTCTTGAAGGAAATGAGCTATGTGGGTGTTGGAGTGCTGAGGTCCGACGGGGCCCCTGTCAGTAGAGGACGCAGGACCGAGGTGGTGTGCATCAGGGACCCCTTAGCCTCTGGACTAGGCTCTGTTGATGAAGACGGTTAGGCCTTGATCCACATTGACATAAGAGTGGGAAAACTGGTGCCTCTGGTGTTTGCTGAGTGCCCGACTGTGACTAGTTCCTGTATTGCAGCACTCAGTGAAGAGGCTAACGGAAAGTTCTCTCTAACCCTCTTCCCTGAAACAGGTTATCTAAAACCTCGGGCAGAAGAGGAGCGGAGGATAGCAGCAGAGGAGAAGAAGAAGCAGGATGAACTGAAACGGATCGAGAGAGAGCTGGCAGAAGGTACTTGTGTCACGGAGTTTTAGGGATTGTCCTCTCCAGAGTTTTAGGGAAAACAGCTTCTGTTGCAAGTGAGGGCCTCAGTTAAGACTTGGCCAAGCAAGTAGAGGGTCCTCTCTGGGAAAGGTAGGGTGGACAGTCTGGAGTGTTTTGTGTTTGCGTGGTGGTGGTGGGGTGGGGATAAGTGTGGACACGGTGACAGTTTGCCTTTGGTGCAGCCCAGGCCCCAGCAATGTGAATAGCATGTGCTTAGCAGTACCACTCAGAGAGGCACAGGACACCCACTTATCCCACTGCCTGCCCAGCAGGTTCAAGTTGGAATTGCAGGGATAAAGAAACCAAGGACAGTTTAAGTAGAGCCTTGTCAGGTCCCATTGGAATTAGATATGGGATTGTTTACAAACTGAAAACCTGAAGAATCCTTTCAGGTTTCCTGAGAGTGTAACCACGTGTGTGTTTTTCTCCTAACCTTTCAGCCCGAGATGACAGCATATTAAAGTGAGAGGTTCTACGAGCCTGCTCGTCTCCAGACCAGTAGTGGATGAATAAAGCTTTCTGTGTTGTGCGATGCCCTGGCTCCCTCTTATTTACTGTTGCTGGTTGTCTAATTCTGGGACTCAAATTCCGTGGTTGTACTCTGCGTCTCCTCTCCAGTTCACATGGGGTGGTGGGTTTGCGGGGGCAGGTTTCAGCAGGCCTCTGCAAATTCACTGCCCCTATCTCTCCCCATCTAAAGTAATAAAAGCCTTCTGAGACCTTGAGAAATCGGACACCTTGATTATCTGACCTTTTTTTTTAAAAGAATTATTTTATTTAACTTTATTTCTTCCTGATGGGCTGCTGCTTCCTGACAGGCTTCTCCCTGATAGGATACTGTTAGCCCGCTGAGAATGACCCCTCCCCAAACTCCCTGATAAAAGACTGTGCTTAACCCCTAAGGGGGGCCCAGAGATTCAGAGTGTTAACTCTTCTGTGCCCGCCGGCGAAATTAGAGAGTTCTCTTTTCCTTTTGGAGTGCTGTGTTTTCGTCCCTCGGCTGTCTTTTCCGCAACAACAGATAAAAAATGCCGTGCACAACAGGGCAGGAAGTGTAGCAGCCCACTGCATAGTGTCTGGCCTGGCCTGTCAGGGTCATCTGGTGGGGGCCAAAGGATGCCGCTTAGTGGAGATAATGGACAGGGGCATTGTGGGTACTGTTTGGCCTGTTTCCTGAAGCTCTAGCCTGCTTCTGTCAGCAGCCCAGACCCCTGGATGGACAGCGGTAAGGTATTCCAGCAGGGCTGGAGCTAATCGTCCTGTAGCAGGAAAGTGAAGGCTTTCTTCCACTCACGGTCCTTGCTCCTTTAATCCCAGGAGGTGGCCAGGTCTTATTTGAGACTGAAGCCCAGGGACTGGCCTTAGGACGAGGCTCGCAGTGCCTGAGCAGACCCACCCCAGTTGGGCTTCCTGCGATTCAGCCCCTGCTGGGTGGCCAGCCAACCATGTGGCCTTGCTATTCGGAGTGGATGAAGTTGATACTACTTCCTGCTGTATGCCTTGAGCAAATTTCCTAGGCTTTGAACCTCAGGTTCCTTTAGGAGTTCATTTGTAAATGTGAGAAGCAGCCACCAACATTTCTTCTTTTCTTAATAGAGGTGTTTGCCTTAGGGTGAGTGCACAAACCAGAAGGAGAGGGACAGTGAAAGGGAAAGTGAGAGGGATGGCCACACCACAACCCCTCTTCCTTCTGGGATTTTGGACATGCACATACATGTGCCCAGCATGAGTTTCAGGGTGCTGAGTCTGGCAGTCAAACTGTGGTTGATCACATGGGAGTCCAGTGCCTTAACCATGATGCCACCCACTGGTACCTGTACCCATATTTCAAAGCCCTATGTTTGGTTAAGGTGAGGTTGTTTGTTTGTTTTTTGTTTAATAACCTGAGAGTGTTTGCTGGAGCCTGGTGTGATGCTGACTGGCCAGGTAAGATCTGGTTTCTTCTGCACAGCGCCTTATTGCTGACCCCAGTTTGGTGAGGTTTGAGTGAACTAGGATCCCCACAGTAGGCTCCCATTGGTTCCCCGGCACATCTGTTCATTGCAGGCATGGTGGTGTGGTGACTGGAGGGAGTGACAGCCCCAGTTCCAGGCTCTTGTCATTGGTGAAGGCAACCAGCTCCCACCTCCTGCTGCTTGTTGGCTGTGCTGGGCATGTTCGTTCCTCCTACCCCTTGTCCCCTAGGAGTGACCCCATCTGGTTAAGTGTCATCTGGCGTTGCTTTTAAAGTTGCACATTGCAAGTTCAAAATCCTTCATTGCTACTAGTAATACCCTTCTCCCACCCCAGAAGGAAAGAGAAATCACCCTTCAGGAGGGGATACCCTTTCTCCATTCTCGGGGTTTGGGGCACATACATAAATGTACCCAGTATGTTTTTCGAGCCACAGGTTTGGAACTCAACCTGCTCAGCTGGCCATGTGGGGCCCAAACACCTTCACTGCCGTGCACCAGCTGGTCCAGTACACGCATTTCAGGTGTGAGTCCTGAGATGTCCTGTTGGATTTAGCGTCATCCTTTTCTTGAGCCTTAGCAACATTAAGTCACTGGGGTGTGCTATTGCTGTCCATACGGGCGAACCTGGGCTGGTCTGCCCTGGCTCCAAACTTGGTGCCACTGGGAAGACTCAGCCACTCCATGCAGACCTCTCACCTCTGACCGCTGCTGTGTTCATCACGCTGGGACCTTTCTGGCAGACTTCTCCAGGGCCAAATATGCGCCTCCGCTATGATTCCTCCATATAAAAAGGGGCAAGTTTGCTCTTTATTTTATTCTTAGTGTCTGGATATATGTTTCTTCCCTAGATGAGAAACAGCCTGCCTACCTATGTACAGGTATATACATGTGCAGTGGTTCATGTTCCCACTCAACGGTTTTAGACACAGATCACAGAGCCTTTCCAAAGATCTATGGCAATTATGTCCAAAAGGGCATGAGTAGTGTTGACTACACTTCGGAGTTTTCGTAGTTGGCTTTGGTTTATAAAAACAAACCTTAGAAAAATTAAAATGATCCCGAATTATCTTGAGCCATTTTCTTGGGCTTCCTAGCCAAACTGCCAGAAGCAGAACCCGAGTCCCAAGGTGTGAGTGGAACGAGGGAGTCTGGCTCCCCAGGGGACCGAGGCTCACAGGATGCAGCAGGTAGAAGACTTGGGTGCTGGGCCGCCGTTGCACATTTCTGTACTCACTGCAAGAGAAGGCAAGATGGTGGGCAAGAACTGTGTGTGCCCCGTCCCTTCCTGTGCTCAGTGCCTTCTACCAGCCCCTCAGGAGAAAGGGTCAAGTGTGGGTCTACGGCCAGCCCATGCCAGTTAGCGGGAACCCAGCCTTTCTCAGTGCGTTAGACCTTGACACCATGGCCTGATTACTCTCAGCCTCGGTTTCCCACAACCCTGAAGCATGGGATAGCAGGAATAACAGGCAAAGCCCCAGAGTTGAGGTGGCAGGGAACAGGCCCAAGCAACGATGCCACCGGGCTTCTAATTCAGGAGGCACCGACCTGTTAAAACTGAGAGTCCCATAACGCTGTAGGGTAAGGGGGGAAACACACCTCTGGACGCAGCACAAGACTTAGCTCTTGTCTGAACTTGCTTACATTTTGCTTGAGTGTCTTTTTTGTTTGTGTTTTTATTTTTGCTAGAGTGCTTGTGCGCCTTGCCAGAGAGAGAGAGGGAAAGTGAGAAATCACCCTCCTGGGGCATGGCCACACTGCAATCCCTTCTCCCCCAATCTCCTCTTGGGATTTTGAGCATGCATGCACACGTGCCCGGCATGATTTTCAAGCCACTAGGTCCAGGACTCGAGTGCGGTCAGCCCTGTGGGAGTCTAGACCTAGCCACTATACCTCCTGCTGGCCCTCTGCTCTTTCGGTGCGCTGTTTTGTTCCTGACTGGAGCAGGGGTAGACTTCCTGAGTTACTTAGGAGACTGCTACTCCAAAGCAGAACAGGACTGTTCAGATTTCAGTGAGCCGCCATCCCTGGCAATCCCTGGCTAGGAACCAGAGGAAATCCTTCCAGTCTGGGTTTGTTAACTACATAGACTCAGCAGGGCCTCTGTGGGACGGGACGTCCTGTGAAGCTCCCGCAGGGCTGCTTGGAATCCCCTCTGCCTTTTTGTTGAACTGTGTTGAGTGACTTCCTGCCTGCAATCAGCCAAGTGCCTGGCTCTGCAGGCTGCAGGCCGCAGGGAACCACACCTTTCTTGGCTGCCACCTCCTCCTCCTTTTTCTCCTCCAGGGCCCTCACTTTGGCCTCGTACTCGTCAGCCAGCGCCTTCCACTCCTTCCTGTTGTTCTGCAGTCTGTCGAACATGGGCAGGATCTCTTCGTGGAAACGGGAAAACTCCTGGAGGGAATTGTGGAGTCGCTGTGCTGTCGCAACTGCTGCAGGGCTCACAGCGACTTTGGGTGTGACTGTGATGCAGTCTTAGCAATAAAAGGATCCCAAGAATAGAGCGGAAAACGTCTACTGCAGGAGGGATGAGGGGCAGGATGGAAGGCACCCCTAGCATAGAGGAGGGGCAGGGGCGTGGTAACAGGCAGGTCCTGCAGCTCCTTCGCCCATCTCACTCACATGCGTGCATGCCACACAAGCACATGCCACACATGTGCATACACCCACACAGGTCTATGCCACACACACATCATATGTTACAATCACACATGCACATACCACACATACATGTACCACACACACACATACGTACACACGTGCACACACGTCACATGGACACACGTACACAACCACACATGTACACATCACACACTTAACTATTACATGTGCACATACCCATGCACACACAACTTGTACACACACTATACATATGCACATATCACGTGTACACACATGCACACACCACATCATGCTACACACTTGCACATACTGCATGTGCACACATCACGCAGGGTGTGGATGGAGTAGGGGTAGGCAGTGGGCTCACCCTGTGGTAGGGCTGTGGCCTGTGGGCACTTCAGCATTGACTGTCTTGCTGGTCCCACCTTCCTGCCTCACACTTACAGCAGGATGGGGCCCTGCCGGGGATGACCTCCCTTAGAAGCAGGCAATACCCTCAGCCCAACCAGGAGGCCCCTGTGGAGCTGGGCTGTCACATGGGCATCACAGGAGCTCTGCAGTTGGATCCGCTAGCCTGGAAGACCTTTCCTGAGCTCATGCCCTGTGTCCTTGTGGGGCCAAAAGAGAGCTCAGAGTAGTCTCAGTAGGGCGACAAGTCCCTGGCACGTTGGTGGTGAGTGTGGCTACTTTCAGCTGTTCTGTTCATCCTTACCGGATGGGCACGCCAGCGTGACAAGCAGACCCAGCCTGCCCTCGAGGGCTCACAGACACGGAATGAATGAACCTGCAGAGGGGTGCCAGCTGCAGTGGGGGAGGTCCCAATGAGGAGGGAACATGTGAGGTGACGCCTGAGGTGAGTGGAGGACACTCTGGGTGGGAAAGCTGCTCTAGATACTTTTTTTTTTTTTTTTTTTTTTTTGCTATAGGACATGTGTGTTCACCAGAAAGACAGAGAGAGACAGAGAGACAAAAATCAAGAAATCACCCCCAAAGGGAGATGGCCACACTGCAATCCCTTCTCCTCCATTCTCCTCTTGGGATCTTGGGCACACACGCACATGCACCCGCTGTGAGTTTAAGTTTCAGCCGCCGGGTCCAGGACTCAAACCACAGTCGACTACATGGGAGTCCAGCGACATAGCCAGTATGTCATCTGCTGGTCCCCTTGGTACTTCTAAAGAACAGATGGAGGTCTGTCTTGAGTGGCGGTGGAGGTGGATGGGCCACAGGCTGAGCAGGTAGGCAGATGCTGGGAGGAATGGGCACTGAGGTCCCCCCTACCCTGCTCCAGATCAGGAAGCCCATATAAGCACCCCTTCCCACATCTCCTTGCCTGCTCCCGCCACCCCTGAACACCTCTGTGCTGCACACCTTGTACACGAACGTGCACACGAAGTCGATGAAGCCAACCTGCAGCTTGGGGAGCTCGGCCGCCTTGTTCCGGTCCATCATGGGCTTGCAAGGGAAGAAGAGGCAGGTGACGTGGATGTTATCTTCTTGGACCCCTCAGGACCTTACTCAGCCCCTAACTCTGCAACTCCAGTGTTTACAGACACACAGAATGAGCAGAGCCCAGGGGCTCTGGGGACCAAGCCTGCCTAGATACACACTGGCCCTTGGCAGTGAAGGGGAAGATGGTCCTTACCATGTCCCCTGGGATCTCCACCCTGTAGGCTGCTGTCTTCAGTGCTGACCCAGAGCCTGTCAGCACTGGCTAACACCGATAGCAGTGACCCAGTCACTCAGCTGACCAAGGCCCCTGGGGTGGGGGGGCTAGATGTTGATGCGCTCCGTGGATGGACTTGTGGATGGACTTTGGTGTGGTTGGACGCTGGACACTTGGAGCTGCCTTCCCCTCGGTCTCCTTCACAGCCACCTCCACCCTCAGAGTTTGTATGGGGAGGGTGAGCCACCCAGCCTCATGTCACAGGATCCCACAAAATGAGGTGTGGCTCCAGGACCCCAGAACCTCCTTGGTTCCCTGTCTGCCACCAAGCCAGGAAGCGCCCGAGGACCATGAAAGGGTCTAATCCCCTTGTCAGGGTGGAAGTTTCTGGAAGCACCACTCACAATGGGTTGTTGATTCAATACTGTCCTTTCCAAGTCACCTTGTTCCCAGAACTCAGCGGCTACAAGAAGAGCCACCTGGGGAGCACACGAGGCAGTCCTCTGTGGGGGTCTGTGCTTCCCAGGTGTGTCCCAGGCCCTCCCCATGAGGCTCCGTGCCCTGGTCTCCTCAGACCCAGATCCCACTGCTCAGGGCTGGCCACTCCTGAACACAGTGCCACCTCCCACCCTGGCATCTACAGCCAGACTGGCAGCAGACTTCAGAGTCATTTGCAAATAGCGGGCCTATCCCCCTTGGAGGTTCACTAAAATGAGCCCCTCAAGGCACGGAGGAGATTTCTTTGTGGGTCAGGATGGCTCTCGCAAGTCCTGACCTTGCTCTGGACTTCCCAGGGCTTGGTGATGGCTGAGAGATCGCATGCCGTCATCATCATGGCCCTGTGGACAGACAGACCGAAGTCACGGGGATTTCCTGGGTGTCTTCTAATGGCAGGTGCTTTACATATGTTTTCTTATTGGCTCTCTGGGACAGGCCTGGAGGAAGATCTAGTTCTGAATCATGATTTTGTAGGTGAAGATGTAGAAGCTCAGAAAGTACATTATTGCCCAAGGTCACAGACCGAGGACTAAACCCTGCTGGCTTCCCTGAAAATTGGGAGCAAATAAGGGTGAAACGTGTCTCAAAGCATCAGTAAGCCACGGAGCCACGAGCCATTCTTGTTGCAGACATGTATGGGCTGGCTCTGTTCTAGCGGGGAGGGTTTGCAATCTAACTGCCTCGTGAGTGGTGGACCCATGTTCCCTGAGGGGAGAGCGCACCCTCACACGCTGACCTCCACACTCACATGATTATCTCTTTCCGCGTTGTCTCCAAGGACAGGTACTCCACCCAGCTTTTCTTGTCCTGGTAGTTCTTAGACTCATCCACGATCTTCTGGAACATCGCCCTCTTCCTGAATCCCAGGGGAGGGGCACAAGAGAGAGCAAGTGAGAGACCCCTCGACTCCCCCTCACTACTCCCCACCCGCAGGAGAAGAGCCGAGGCAGGGATGCAGGCTGGTCTGGACTGTGTGGGGCTGAGACCTGGGCAGGACCAGACTCGGGGGCTGCCTAGCTCCCAAGGCCTGCTGGGAACCCCAGGACTCCCCTGCCCTGGGCCAGCGAGGCTCCCCGCCCTGGCGCCCTCGGCCCGCTGGGTGCCCACTTGAAGTAGAGGGCCAGGTCCGTGGCGATGATGGCAATGTCCATGAGGTGGGTGACGTGCTCGTGCTGCCGCCGGTTCAGGTTCTGGTAGATGTTCAGGGACTGCGGGAGGCACTGTGTCACCAGCTTCCCGCAGGCACTGTGACCTGCTCTGACTCTCAGGGTGCCTGGAGGCTCCAGCCCCTCTCTCTCCAGCCCTCAGCGCACAGGACCCCCAAATCCTGCTGTCTTGGGCCCATGGCTAGGACAGTCCTTGCCACCTCTTACGGTGCCCACCCTCTGTCAACTTCTATCATGGCCATCAGCACGGGACCCAGATGGCCTCATATGTCACCGCCCAAAAGGAAGCGGGAGGGGCCACTGAGTGTCCTGGTTCCTCCAGGACCGCCCACAGCTCAGCTGTTGGTGTTCACCATCCCATCCACTCCGCTGAGGCCTTAGCTCCTAGCCCTGGCTTCTTGGATTCCATCCCCACCTATGATGGGGACATTTTCCAACACCAGGACAGCCTGCAGCGCTTCACACAAAGCTCACGGTGTCTTCCTGCTGCCAAACCCTCGCCTGGCCCAGGGCCAGAGATCAGGCTTGTCCCCCTGGACCTCAGCCCTCGCTTTTCCTCAGTTGCCCTCAGGCGCCCAGTCAGAACACCTGCTCCCAAGACGTGTGGACACTGTGTCCGCAGTGCCAGGGGAGGGCTAGTGCAGGCGACAGCCAGCTGGCCCACAGCAAGGGCTGAGGTGAAGACACGAACCTCTTCCGAGAGCAGGAACTTCCCAAACTCCAGATGATGTCGCTCCAAAATTGAGGAGCCGTGGAGCTTGGCTAAGGGGTTCTGGGATCTGTTACAAATTGTATTTAAAAACAAGTAACAAGTCAATGATCAGAAGAGCATCCTAGAGGCAGAAGGCTAAGGGGCCACCCAAATACCCTGTCTGGGGGGGCCCATCTTCCACCCACACAGGAGCTGCAGCCCTGCAAGGCAGACCCCATTCTCTGCCTGTGTTGGTTGCTGGGGGTGCTCAGATCCATGCCCAGGCATGGCAGGGAATTTCCACACCCAGGACCCCCCCCTCCCCCCAGTCAGGCACCTACTTCATCTGGTACAGATTGTTGGTGCCACGGTGGTCGATGTCGTGGCACAGGCCAGCTGTCACCATGGCAAAGGCCTCCAGATCTGTGTAGTAGCTTTTTAGCTTGCCTGTCTGTGGAGACAGGACCACCATGCCCGCGAGTCCTATGGGGCCAGGTTCCCAAACTGTTCCCTCCAGCCCTGGTGCCCTCCATCCATGGCAGGGGCTGGGGGCTGCCCTGGATGGGAAGAGACGGCTTCCTCTGCTTCCTCTGCTCTTACAGGCAGCCCTCCCCCATCCCCTTAACACCAGGAGGGTCTTCACAGCTCTGGCCAGAGGGGAGGCCTGACAGGGAGGCTCTGCCTGCCCCATCCACGCACCATGAGCAACGTGAACATCGTCTGGGCCACATTGAAGCCATGACGCCAGTTGTGGTAGGTGATTCTCCGGTATCCTTTGCTGACAGAGAATAGGAAACGCACCAGGACCTGGAGGAGCCGAGAGAATATAGGCTCTGGGCTCCGCCTGCAGGTCCTGGCAAAGTGGTGCTCGCTGTTGCCATGGCTCCAGTTCCAAAGGCCTGCTCCACACCCTCACCCCAACACTCTGCCTCCTGGGTCCCCAGCCTCCGGATCCCTGTTGCTCACCACTGACCTCTGCTGGTCTTCCTGTACAGCGGAAGAGGGAGTGGCAGGAAGCCTGAGCTGGGCAAGCAGAAGCTAAGAACAGACCCAGCATTTATGGGAATCTGGGGCCTCCCTCTTACTACCCAGTCCAAAATTGGAAAGAGGACCCCTGGAGACATGGGGTATTTTAAGCAGAAAGGGTCAGTTTTAGGTGCAGACGGCAACACATGTGCGCTGTGTGCAGAAGGGGAGGGAGGGCCTTTGCAGGGCAGTTATTACTGTTCAAGAGAATACAGGTCACAGGAACCTCTTATTATGTCCTTTGTGATTTTTAGGGTCAGAAAATTATTTTTCCTTAATCTTTTTGATTGCTATAGGGTATATGCACTTGCCAGAGAAAGAGAGAGAGAGTAGATAGAGAAAGAGAGATAGAAAGTGAGAACACACCCTCTAGAGGGATGGCCACATCACAGTCCTTTATCCTCCATTCTCCTCTGAGGATTTTGGGCATGCATGCACACGTACTAAGCATGTTTTTCAAGCCACCAGATCTGGGACTTGAACCATGAAGTTGGCTGTGTGGGATCCAGTTGCCCTCACCACTATGCCACCAGCTGGCCCAGATCAGTAAATTATTTCAAAATATTTTTTATTCTGTTAATATTTTCCATACACTTTTCTTTTTTTGTTTTCTTTTATTATTTAGTAAAATTTCTTTGGAAAATGCCAGCCTGCTGCACCTGTTCTCAGTAAAATATGAGAGGAGATGATTCACTCTTGAGCATGGGGAAGCAGGTCACTCCCTCCTCCCGGCCTTGACGGAGGTGGGAGCCAGAGGCTGTGGGCAGACGGCTGGGAGCTCTGCTGTGGCCTAACCTGGAGGATACTGCATGCTTTCTGCTTAGGTAATAAGCTGCTTCTGTTTCCTCTACACCCCAGGCAAATCCCTTGCTATTGCCCAATGATACACCTAATGACCAAATTGCTTAGAAGTTCCATTAGTCAAACTTTCTGTCTCTTGGGGGCTGGCAGGTGGTGTGGTGATTAAGGGTGCTGGACTCCCACATGGCCAACCATGGTTCAAGTCCCAGACCTGGCAGCTTGCTTTCTCACTTTCTGTTTCTCTCTCTCTGTCCCTTTCTGGTCAAATTAACATAAATAAATAAATAAAGCTAAATAAAATAATTCTTTTTTTTTTAAAATTTCTATCCATTTCCCCAGTATATATTTGTCCATCCACCCATCCATCTATCCACTCATCTCTCCAACCATCCACCCACTTGCCCATCCACTCATCTCCCCATCTACCAATCCACCCACCAATCTATCTAGCCATTCATCTACCCATCAACCCAACCATCTATCCACCCACCCATCCATCCATGCATCTGCCCATTCACCGAGCCATGCACCCATCTATCTATCCACTAATCTACCCATCCACCCCCCACCCATGCACCCATCCACTCACCTGTCCATCCACTCAACTGCCCCTCTACCAATCCACCCACCATCCATATATCCACTCACCCACCCATCAATCTACCCAATTATTTATTTTGGGCATACTTGCTGTGTGTATTTTACCCATACCGTGATGCGCATGTCTGCCCTCCCCCCCAAACCTGTGGGACCTGACACTCTCAACCATGCTCCCATTACCTCCTGTAGGGTCTGGGACCCTTGATCATGTCCTCACCCCCACACTGTGGGGGACCGGAGGCTCCTGATGATGTCCTGCCATACCTCCCGGAGGATCTGAGACTCTCATCATGTTGCCCTACCTCCTGCGGGATCTGGAACTTGCGGACCACACCCAGCTCGAAGTACATCTGGATGCCACATTTGACCAGATCCAGCTCAGTGCACTCCAGGTCAGAGAAGTGGAACTCATAGATGTCAAACTTGGTGGGCCCTGGCAGCTCTTCCTTCTGTGGGATAGGAGTACAGGGCTGAGGGGAGCAGGCCCCCTGCGGTCCCCACTTGTTCCTTGTCCTTTCTCATGTCTGAACCTCCCGTCCAGCCTCAGGCATGCCAGACATTTCTTCTCCAGTAACTGTGGCCTGTAGCTGGGACACTCACATCTGTCCCTCGCTCAACCTGGTCCCCTCCTTTCCTCCTGCCCTGTAACCCAACAACAAAGAACTTGCCCAGATAGGCAGACAGAGTGATGTTGTCAGGGAAACAAACACTACAGTGTGCACATAAAAACATACACAGACACACACAGGTTATAGGCACACATGTGGACACAGGTACACATGTGAATACACAGGCACCCAGGTGGATACACAGGTATGGACATGGTGGCCATGCAGGCACACACATGCAGACACGTGCACACAACCAGAGGCAATCCAGACACCAGCCGACTTTGGGAACCTGTCAAACACATTCACATGCTCAGTCAAAGGCCCACTCGGTAGGACTAGCAGCCCTTGCGTGATTCTGGTGAAATCACTCGGGCAGACACAGGGTAACAGAGATGTCACAAAACTTTCAAGTTGATCCAGGGGTGCTCTGTGAGAAACACGCACAGGCAAGTGTTCATATGTATTTGCACGTGCACACACAAGCACATGCATGCACACATGCAAACAGACACAAACACTAGGTGCTGTAGGCACCTGTCGGTCTTATAGCAGATGGCCATTTAGTCCAAATCATGACCACAGAGGCTAAGACGTGGAGAGCTCTGGAAAAGCACGGAAGAGCCACGCAGACAATAGATACACACAGTAGGGCAGACATTAAGTCAGCTCTTCTGCTGGACAAACACACTCTGAGACTTGCTTCCCAAGGATCATGTAGACACACGGCAGCTAATAGCACAAGAGGATAACTGCAAGCACGCTCCAGCCCCAGGGAAGGGAGAGCTCTGGTCTGCCCTCTGCCCTGAGGAGCATCCAGTCTTCACTCAAGGATGGGAGTCAGAGCCTTACCAAGATTTCTGCCAGCTCCTCCTCCTCACACTCAGCAGGCTCCTTCCCTAGGCGTTCTCGTGTCGGCTAACAGAGGACGATAGGCATGATGCGAGTCAGGGTGACTGCATCACCTTCTCCCCCCACGAACGTGGTGAACAAAGGTGCAGCTGAGTAAGGGCGGAGGGGCCAGGCAGCCCGCTACGCCAGAGACTAACGACCGCTGTGCAGGGGCAGCGCATTCTCCCAGCTGTTCCTATCTCTTGGGCACCTTCTAAGCAATCCGCATGGATAGCAGGTGGAATCGTCACACGATGGACCAGGAAGGCTTTGGTCACACCCTCTTCACTGGTAAAGAGACCGACATACAGGACAGGGACTCTGAGGTGTGTAGACAATGTCACAGTGTGTGCAAGCTGGGGCTGAACCCCAGTCTTTGATCCCAGGAATATGCCTGACCACTGGGATACCCTGCCTCCCTCCTGGACAGAGAAGGACTGATGACATAAAGGGGAAGTACCAGAATTGACTGGATTTCATCCTTGTCACATCTCACGTGGTACAGAACCATGTCCTGGGCAATGTCCTTGCGGTTCTCCAGCTTGTTCATCTTGTCATAGGTGTCAGTGTTCAGCACCGACCAGCCCAGGAACTGCGTCAGAGACTGGGACAGAGCAGTAGAGTTACCTACCCTGACACACTCACTGAGCACCTGCTATGTGTGGTGCCCCGGGCTTGGTGTGCAGGGTCCTAGGATGCCTACCAGAGAGCCCCCAACTTCCAGAAATGGGCCCTGGCGAGTGTCTCCTGGTTCCCGCTCTCCCTGACCTCATGCTGGGACGGGGGAATGAAGCGCGTGGTAGAGAGAGACCCCACACAGCCAGAGTCTTGACATCACACAGGGTGTCACCTATGCCACACCTGGTAACAGGTGTTTACCTCCATGAGAACCTCATCCTGTTCATCAAAGGGCTTCCCATCTTTCCTGTTGTAAAAGGTCGCAACGCCCACGATTTCCTCCTTTTTGTTGACGATGGGCATGGAGAGCACATTCTTGATGACCCACCCAGAGTCGTCCAGGGGCCCGTCCTGCAGGGAGTGGTGTCCAGAGCTGAGTGTGCTTTGGGGCTGGCCCTGGCCAGGGCTTGTTAAACACGTGGTGTGAGCCTTATTTATTCTGCCCTCAAACTGATGACTGCGTCATTGTCCCATCTCTTCACTTCCTCCTTGCATTTAAACTTTGTGTCCATGGTTTTATGGCATACGTTTTCTAACTAGAGGAGGGGGAGGATGTTTTTCTACTAGGACTGTCTTCACAGTCAGCCAGGAGCCTACCCTCAGGAGGGTTGTGGGCTTGGTTAAATGCTCTGCTCTCATGTTCTTAAAGTTTCTAGTAATTGCTCAACAGGGGCCTCGTGTTTTCATTTTGCCCTGGAAGTTAGGTAGTTGGCCCTGCATGACTTCTATATGACTTCCATCCCACCGATAACTGGGCCTGGCCGATGATACATGGATAGTTACTAGAGGAGGTCCCTAGAGACAAAGTATGTTTCCAGCAGTCCACTTGACCACCCATCTGACCTGGGAAAGAGCCTTCCCCGGCCACATATCACCACATGAAGTCAGGTCGAGCAGACTTGAACCCTCAAACCCTGAGCGCTCACTGGGGCCCAGGCTGGCCCAGCTGAGTCCAGTTAAGATCAGCCAAGATCAACTGAGCTCAGGGAAGCCTAGACAAATCCAGCTGAGCCCAGCCAAGATCAGTCAAGATGAGCTGAGCTCAGGCAAGCCCAGACAAGGCCAACTGAATGTAGCTGAGATCAGTTATGTAGGCTTGAACCCTTGAAACCTGGAACCCTCCTTGGGGGGTTCATCATTAGCCAAGCCCAGATAAGATCAACTGAGATCAGCCAAGACCAGTCAAGATCAGCTGAAGCCAGCCAAAATAAACGAAGCCAAGGTGAGCCCAGATGAGATCCCTCCCAGACAAGATTCCCCCTGGCCAAGATCAAACAAGTCCAGTCAAGATTACCAAGCACAGCCAAGATCACCGAGAACAACCAAGCTTAGTTGACCTTAGCAGACCTGCGTGTATGAACACATGCTTGTTGTTGTCAACCTCAGCTGAGACTTTGATGTTTCTTAAGCAGCAAAAAACAATTCAGCCCATCATTTCTGAACCAAAACATTTTTCCTAAGTAAAATACAGTTTCTATCAATGAATAGAAAGATACCTGAAATTTGAACATTTCATCAGCAGAAACATTCATGATGTTACAGATCTGAAAAGGGATCAGAAAAACAACTTCACCTGAAGCAGTTGAATGTACAATGTGATTCTAGAAAGGACCCTGCAGTCCAGTCGCACTCTCAAGAGTTGAGCTTCCAACTAGGCAAAGCAGAATGGCTGAGGGCTCTCTGAGACACACAGGGACTGGTAGGAAGGACTTGAAGGAGACGAGGGCGAGCATGCATCACAGCATGGGCAAGGGCGGGGTCCTGAGGACCCGATGGCATGGGACTCACAAAGCCACTTTCTGCCACGTAGGTTGGAAGGCCACTGACCAGGGCCCAGTGATCTGCCGGGGGTGTGCTGGAGAGAGAAGCATAGAGTCAGACACACCAGATACTTGGGCCGTTAGATGCATGAATGTAGATTTTAGCACATGAATGTACATGTGAGCACTAATATTTATTCCCTTCTCTGAGTTCCAGGAGGGATCAGGAGTGACAGAGGTTGTAGGAGTGGGTCCAGGGGAGGCTGATGCATTGGGAGAACCTGATAAGGACTTGAGGAAGTGGAAGAGATTAGGAAATAAGGTTGGGGGACATCTGTGCTGCCTCATTTTTTCTTCCCACTCTTTGCCCATGCTGGGGCTCCTTTCTCTGCAGGAACCCTCTCCCTCACTGGAGGCCACATGGCTTTAGGCTGCCTCCTGGGACTCAATGTGGGTCACCTGCCCTGCAATCTAGGCCCTGACTTAAGTCCAAGCTTAGAGGTTGGATCCTAGTCCCTATGTGAGGCCTGGGTTGGAGTCCTGACAGGTTTGGGGCCATGGAGGTCACGTGTCCATGCAGCTGTAGTGTTGGGGATGGCTGACCACATTTCCTCAGTCTCTCTATGCTGGAGTCTTGCCTTGACCCTACACGGACTTTCCTCTTTCAGCCCCACAGGGGAGTGCAATGCCAGGCCTCTCCTTCTGGAGGCTCCACCTGTCTGGGCTGGACTGTTTGACCCAAGATGACCCTAAGGGCTTCACAGTTCAGTTGCTGCTGACTGGGCCACCTGAACAGCTCAGCCGATCGCTAGAATGTCCACTCTGGGTAGCCATGGTGCCTCGGGCTCACCACCTCCCTCCTCACCGTCCTGTCTCCTTCTCACTGTCTCCTGGAAGTGAGTCCCTCTTCCCACCCTGTCCCACTGCACCCACAGCATGGGGAGCTCTGCAGGTGGAACCAAGCACCAGGGAAGTCCAGGGCCCTGAGAGCGAGCTTCCCCTTCTTCTAAAACCCTGGCACTTACGGGCTGACTTTGATGTCTTCCTTGCCATGGAGGATGTAGTCAATGACTTTGTAGAAGATGATTTCCTGGGAAATAAAACATATCAGTGTGGGGTCTCCCTGGTCCAGCTCTTCCACGGGGTCCTTCCCTGCAAGATGAGAAATGATGCCAGGTGCTCCTGCCCGGACACAAGCACATGCGCATACACACACACACACACACACACACAGACACACATTTGTATGTGCAACACATACAGATCACATACAAATAGTTACACACAACCACACACACTCACAGGTGACACACAAGTACACACACATGCAACTGCTTCCGTGTAATGACATACACGTGAACATACAACCGATATATCCACCACACATGTGTGTTTTACGCATGCACACATGCACGTGTAAACCATCACCAGTACTCATGGACACACACTGCACACTCCGGTTTAGATCTGCCGTTCCTCTCTCTGTGTCTCACTCGATCCCACACAGATTGTCCACGCTCCTTCATAGAAGCACACATGTGCGCACGTGGAGAAGCAACAGTGATTCAGTGGTGGGGCAGCAGGAGCTCTGGCCAGTCAGGACCGGTGCTGGCCTTCACACTAGACTTACGACCCTTGAGCAGGGACCAGGCCTGGCCACCCTGTCTCTGGAGCACACAGGGCTGGAGTTGGGGGAGGAAGGAGAGAAATGGCAGACAGGCCCTTGGGGGCTTGGCCACCATCCTTCCCCCAGCTCTGACCCTGGAACTGAAGCAAGGGAAACCAAGGTATGCAGGCTGGACCCTCCTCTGCCACCACAACTCACCCGGCCGTCGGGTGTACGTGGGCCTGAGTATGGCTGGGCTTCTCCCATCAGCACAGGCCATACGTCAAAGAATTCCTGGGCAGAGAGAAGAGGAGAGTGCAGTGGTCAGCACAGGAGTGGGGCTGGGCTGGGCTGGGCAGGGGGCCCTGAGTGCTGAGGCCTCACCTTCTCCTTGGTCATGTCCAGGAGGCCCACTGAATACCGTTCACAGTTCAGGTAGGCCCGGACAGTGTAGAAGGCCTTGTGGAACTGCCTCTCAATATCTGTCAGCTCCTCGAACACCTTGTTGGCCGACCACAACAGCACCTGGAGGGGAGCACCTGTGAGCCTGCGGCCCCACCCACACCCACATCAGCCTGACCACAGCAGCGGGGTCACCCATCACACCCGGTACACACACAGATGCATCTGACCACAGCCTGAGGGGACACTGTCGGACCATGGGGCCTGGTAAGGCCCTGTTTGATGGCGCCACGGCCAGGGTTCCCTCCATGCACGTGACCTGCTGCCTGGACAGAGGGCCCACAACCTAAAGGACAGTCAGGCCTCCAGGCTCGGGCCTGCCCTGTCACCACCACCTGCACTGGCCTCGGGTTTGGTTAGCGAGTGAAAGAGTGAAACCTGACATCAGTTGCTATGAGCTTGAAGGGCAAAGGTCTGACCAGCCGTTCCTCTGACTGTGCGCTCTCTCACAGCAAAGCGAGTCTGAGAGTGACGGTTTGCTGATGTGCTCCACAAAGTCCTGGTCAGACCCCGCCTGGGGCACTGGCTCCCAACAACCCCAGGCCTCTGACCAGTGCTGCTGGACAGGCTCAGCCTAACTCCAGGGGGCTGTCCTCCCCACCCAGCCTGGGCCAGTTTCTGTTTCCTCGGCCACTGCCCACACACGGGGCCCTCGGGCCTGCACCTGGAGTTGGCCTCGCGCATGTCCGATCCGTATGGAGCGCTGCCTGGTGCACAGCTCCTTTTCCTCCACTGTTCTTCCCTGCCCAGCTCCCTTACACCAGTCCCTCTCTCAGGGCCCTCTGAAGCACCCTACCCCTTGCTGTCAGACAGAGAAGTCCCCTGGAGTCACCAGCAGCTCACTCCCCAGGCGCCTGCGTGCCCACAACCCTCCCCTCTGCTGGAGCGCTCCCACTCTGCTCACCCTCGCCCAGCATGGCGACTCGGCCTCTGGCTCTTTCTCTCCATCCCCAGCCTCCCGGCATTCAGGGGACAGCTGCGCCAGAGGAATCCCGACACTGCCCTGGGCTCCACTGTCTTCACCTCATCAGCAGGTCCTGCCCAATCCCAACCCCAGAGTCCTCAGCCCTGCGCTCGAGAACTCAGCTAGACCTGGGCTGCTGTGCCTCCAGCAAACGCTCAGCCTCGTGGCCTCGCTCAGTGGGGCCATCTGTTGACCCCGACCTTTCTCCATGGCTGGCACTTCTGCCCTCCAAAGCTAACAGTGACGCCTCGCTCTCTCCTGGCCCACACTCTCCCACTGGTAACTTCAGGAATGAAGGAATGTGAATTCCTGCACTGCCGACTGGCAACTGAGGGATGAATCCCAAATCCACCCAACACCAAATCTGCAGTGGGAAAACACACACCATACCCGCTGGGGGGCGCTCACGCCACCTTCCCCTCGCAGGTGAGAGGAAGCTCCAGGAGGTGCTACGGTCACCTCGATGTTCCTGGGGAGCGAGTGAGGCTAGTAGGGCCTGGGGCAGGCACCCAGGAACTCAGCCCCTGTTGGAGGGTGTCAGTGTCCCCACACCTCGCCTACCCCCTCTGGAGCAGGACCTACTCAGTCCGTGAGCCCTCCCTGTTCTAGGTCTCGACTCCTTCCCCCAGAGCCTTCCCCGAATCCCATGCAGGGGCCACACCTCTCCTTTGACCCTAGGTCTTCTAATCTCTGTCCTCAGCAGAACACAGGATGTAGTGCAGATGGCTGTCCCCAGCCCTGACGCTGACTGCCTCTTCCTGGCCTACCTCAGGCCCTTCCACCCCCGTCCGCACCTTCGCCATCATCTGAGCCTGCTGTCTGTGCAGCCTGGTGTCTGCTGTCTGTGCAGCCCGGTGGCTCCTGCTGCGCCTCCTGCCTGCCACGCTCCCCCTCCACTCCTGGTGACCTGTGCACTGTAGGATAGGTGGGTGGGTGTGACCCACTGGAGTTTAGTGGGTCCAGACTAGGACTCAGGAATAACAGAATTGGGGACCAGCAGTTGGCGTAATGGCTGGACTCCCATGTGATCGACAACAGTTCAAGTCCCAGATCTGGTGGCTTGAACTCACCCTGGGTGTGCGTGCCCAAGATCCTGAGAGGAGAATGGAGGAGAAGGGATTGTAGCATGGCCATCGCCCCTCGGGGGGTGACTTCTTGCGTTCTGTCTCTCTCTGTTTTTCTGGACACTCAAAAACCTCTCCACAAAAGAAATAACAGAATTGAATAGGGACTTTTTTTTTTTTTTTTAATTTGCTATAGGATGTGTGTGCTTGCCAGAGAGAGACAGAGAGGAACAGAGAGAAAATGAGAAAGCACCTCGGGGGATGGCCACACTGCAGTCCCTTCTCCGCCATTCTCCCCTATGGATTTTGGGTGCACGTGCATGTCCCTGGCATGTTTTCCGGCTGCCAGGTCTGGGACGCCAACTCTGCAGTTGGCCATGTGGGATCCAGTCACCTTCACCACCACCCCCAGGCTGGCCCAGACCATCCTGCATAGCAACAGTGCTGCAATTTCTTGGCCGTCAGGTTCAGTGCAGACACGTGGCAGAGGCAGGTGCCTGTTCACTGTCACCTGGTCCACCACTGACAGTCACTGGTGGAGGTGGGCCCCGCCCGTCGCTCTCCGTGGTTGGAGGAGACCTCCTCTTGGCCTTACCCTGGCCGTCTCTCTGACCACCTCTCTCCATTGCTGGAGGAAGCTTTGTGAAGAACTGATCCTGCCCATCCCTCTTGCTCGGCCTACCAGGGCTTGTTCCTACCGACCTCAGGGCCTTTGCACAGGCTGTCCTCTTCCTGTGGAGCTCTCACCCTAGAGTCTCAGCCCGAAGTCATGACTTAAAGGCCCTCCCTGAGCACCCACCAGGCAAGATTCCTTTGGTGTCTCCCCACAGTGCCCTGTTCACTTCCTGACCTCGAGAGGTACTGTTTCGCTCTGTCCCCACTCCATAGCTCTGTGGGGCTGGGAAGCACAGCTTGTCACGCCCCGTGCGGCCTCACACCCAGGTGCTCAGTGGCTGGGAGGAATGCAGCCTGATCACACACTGCCTGAACTCCGTGAGCTTGTAGCCGGCTGTCACCTGGAAATCTGTCTGCACACATGTGCCGAGGACAGCTGGACCTTCGTGGGTACCCGGGCTACCATGTGCATCTCTTTCATCTGCCGGCTCGAGGTTCAGCATTTCGATCTGCCCTTCCTAATGGCCTGGGAACAAAAACCTCCCAGACAGAGTGACCACTCACGGACAGGGTAAGACCGAGGTAAGATCATTTCCTCAATATGCCGTAGGTGAGGATGTGAAACTGCCTGTGGCCAGCTCTGGGACCCTGAGAAGGCTAACTTCAGGACCTCAGTTTCCCCACATGTAAAACAGGGACAACGACGTCCTGCCTTGTGGGTGCTGGGAGGGTTAAAGGCAGTAACACTCGTCAAGCTCTTGGAGCATGTGGCCCTGGGAGCCGTGTGCGTGTGCGTGTCTGTGAGTGCGTGAGTGTGCGAGGCATGCGGGATGTCCAGGAAACTGCTGGCTGTCCTGCTGTAGCTCAGGGGATTCTGGGACGCACATCGAATTTTTCGAGTAATCTTAGTACGTGTGTTCCCAAACCCAGTCTCCCAGGAGGAGGGACACAGTAAGGGGGAGAGAGGCTCGGCTCTCACTGAGATATCTAGAGTGTGACTTCTGTTCCCCATGCCCTGCCTTGCTCCTGTCCCCAGCCAGAGCATCTCCTGTCACCCCCATCCCTCGTCTGACCAGGGGCCACTTACCACCTACTGTAACATGGTCTTTATGCCCTCGAGGAAATAGAGGCTCAGCCAGGAGGGGCAGCAAGTCCGAGGGGGTCTGGGCCCCTGCCCTCCTGTCCTCCTGCTTCTTCTGACTTTCCAAGTCGTGCCCGGTGCACGCCTAAAGCGCAGGTGTCTCCAAATGCAGTCCGATGGGTTTCTGCATGAGCCTTCACCTTTGGAACCACCACGAGGTCAGGGCCAGGATGTTCCAGGTCCCAGTCAATACCCTCTCCGGCGGGAACACTGTGAACTCGGACTCCAGTTCGTGTTCTCAGTGGTCTCGCACAGGGTCCAGCGTTCACGCCCTGCAGTGTCCCTGTGTGGAGTGGCTCCTCCTACGTCCCATCCCGGGCTTTGATTGACGCTCCCAGCCTGCCGCTCCCAGCTCTGCTTTGGACACTGGGGCTGTTTCTGTTTCCCTGCGAGGACGGGTGGCATCTGGATGGTTCGGGCTGGGGGCCCCGTCCTTCTGCGCCCTGACATCTTGGTCTCCCCAGGCCTTCTGCTACTCACCCAGGGCAGGCAGGTTGTGCCATCTTCTTCCTGGGCAGCTCCCCTGACCCCACTCCAGTCTGCAGACCAAAGGGAGCCCCACCCAGAGGAGACTCTTTCTAGGGACAGTTTCCCAAAGGCCTGGACCCACCGACGCTGATCCAAGGGCGTGTCCAGCGTCGGTGCCAGGCCCTTTGTTCATCTGAGCTCCTGAGAGCTTGGCTGGTGAGTCTTCAGAAATTTTGAGAGCCAATTGTTAAACACAGTCATTGTTGGGACCAGCAGGTGGCATAATGGCTACTTCTCTAGACTCCCATGGAGTCGACCACGGTTCGAGTCCCAGACCCAGTGGCTTAAACTCACGCTGAGCGCATGTGCGTGCGTGCCCAAGATCCCGAGAGGAGAATGGAGGAGAAGGGATTGCGGTGTGGCCATCCCCCCCAGGGGGTGATTTTTTGCTTTCTGTCTCTCTGTCTCTCTCTGTCTTTCTGGTGAGTGCACGCGCCCTATAGCAAAACCCTCTCCCAAAAGAAAAGAAAAGAAAAGAAAAGAAAAGAAAAGAAAAGAAAAGAAAGAAGAGAAAAGAAAAGAAAAGAAAAAAAAGAAAAGAAAAGAGAAAAGAAAAGAAACAGAGTCATTGTTAAAAATAAATAATGTAAATCTATACATTAAAACACATTTAAAACATCGGTAATAAGTTCTCAAAGTTAGCACTTGCTCATTCTTCTACTGCAGCTCACCCTCCCTGTTCTGGAGGCAGGCTATGGTGGAAAGACTACCGTGGCACTCGTCTCCCCAGCCCATGTCTAGTGACACATGGCAAGGGCTTCAATTGCAGAAGTGGCCGGCTCCAGGCAGGATTCCCTCTGCCCCTGCCCTGTGGCCACACCAGCCCCTCTTTGCTGCTCCCTGACTTCGAACACTTCCGCTTGGTCACGTAAGAGAGTGGAAGACTCCCTGACAGGGAAGGCTCCCATTCTCTTTCCGAACCTGCCCTGGGGGTGGTGGGAACGTGCACTCCAACCTTTACTATGAGCCATTGGGTCACGGACGCATGGATGACCTGAGGTGGGGAGACCACAGTCCTGCACCCATGGTCCCTCACCCAGCTTTTGGTGCAAGGTGACCAGCCAGGCAGTGCCAAAGGATTCCCCTACGGACAGGCAGCAGACATGACAGTCCCAGAGGAATTCCAGCTCTGGGTTCAAACCTATGGTTTCTTTGCTCCTATTGGCTCTGATCAAAGTGAACACAGAGGCCCCCAGCCAGGAGGGCGCTCAGGACAGGAGGGAGCTCCGGATTTGGCAGCAGCCGGTAGTAGTAACCCAGGAGAATGGTGGGGAGGGCCGGCGCCCAGGGGACTGCTTTAATCCTCCTGCAGCTCGAGGAAGACAAAAGGCACCGTGTGGGCGACGGATGAACTGAACTGCGCAGCTGCGGGAGCCGGTCCTCATTAGTTACAGACTCCGCGAAAAGAGCTGAGGGAGGGCAGTGGCTCCAGCGAGAGTCTTTAAAACGCTGTTCAGAGTGTCGGGCCTCAGAAGCAGACTCTCACTGGGATTAGGTGGCGTCCAAATGAGTAATCGAAAGTACTGAGTTGAGACACGAATGTCTGTACCTCAGACTCCCCCTTAAAGCGCGTCTGTACACACGTGCGGTGTGAGAAACCAGAAACTGCATTTCTGGGCAGTCCGTGTTTCCCGGATGTGGCGCTATTTATTGCCTGGATTAGAGCTGGGATAACCATTGGAACCTACTTCCCAAGGTGGGGTGTGGGGGCCTAGATAACAGCAGGGAGGGGTGCGCGTGCTCGCTGAAGCACAGGGTGTCTAGGGACAGGGTTCCTGGCAGAGGGCCCAGCGAGGCGAAGGGTCCTGGGGTGATTGTAGTCTGTGGTGCAGAGAGGAGGCTGGGACGGTGGGAAGGGGGACAGAGGGCTGCAGGGGGCCTCCCTGAAGGTCACCCAGTGACTTAGACCTACATTTAAAAGAGTGGCTCTCCCTGGTGAGCTGGGTGGAGTGAGGGAGGAGCAGGAGAAAAGGCACTGAGGCAGCACATGGGGTGGAAAGGGAGGTGAGGGCTCAGGATGTTACAGGCAGAGAATTAGAGCCCGGCTCCTTCTGAGATGCAACTTCCTGGGGGATCATAGCCCTGTTGAGACCCACTGGGGGATGTGGAGATGAGGCCAGGCCCCAAACAGGCTCCCAGAGCTGTTGCTTCTGGAGTAGGTGGGATGGATTTGAATTTTGGTCAAGCAGTTAGATGAGGGACCTGGCTAAGATGAAGCAGCTCTCTCCACTCCTGGTAGAAAAAGGGGTCTGCGAGGCCAGACAGAGGCAACCGCTACCAGAACACAACTCCCAGGAAATGGGCCAGACTGGACCAGGGCAGAGACCCTACCCGGATGTAAAGGCGACTGGACTTGTTGGCTGCCTGGAGGCCTCGGGCAGGTTTTCCTCTCTGACTGTGGGGGCTGTTGGACCTATGAATGCCACAAATCTTGGTATTACTGAGCCCCAAACAGTGAGCTCTTATTGGGTTGTATCTTTGAAGTTATCCCAAAGAAAACAACACACGCATCTAGGCAGAGGTCAGGCAGCTCCGGATGCAAAGCTAGAAGTGCCAACAGGCATGTTCTCTCCCTTCCAGGACCTGGAAACTGATTTCTCCATGGCTAGCGTATAGGAGAACAGAAACCTTGGGGAAAGGCCCAGAAATGCAATTACTTCTTTATTTCTTTCTTTATTTTTTAGTTTTGATATAGGGCATGTGAACTCACCAGAGAGAGACAGAGAGAGAGAGAGAGAGAGAGAGAGAGAGAGAGAGAGAGAGAGAGGGAAAGTGAGAAATCACCCCCTAGGGGATGACCATGCTGCGATCCCTTCTCCTCCAGTCTCTTCTTGGACCTTGGGCGACAGGCACATGCCCCAGTGTGCTTTTCCAGCTGCTGGGTCTGCTTTAACCACCATGCCATTGGCCGGCCCTGCAATTACTTTTAAAGTTGTCAGGACATAGACTGAGATCAACAACTTTTCTTAGACCCATCAGAGAACTGAGGTCACAGGGAAATGGCCACCCCAAATCTGAGAGGGAGGTAGACGCTGAATCACAGCCAAGAACAGCTCATCTGGAACCTAAACCAGTAGGAGCAAGCGTTCAGTTTGACAGTTCGCACATGGCTAAGAGGAAAGTAAGAAAGTTCAGGCCCAGTCTTAGGTGCAGGAACCCCACCAGGTCCTCAAGGTGAAAATATGCAAAAACCCCTTTCCTATTTCTAGCAGGTTGGGGGGGAGTAACCGTTCTGAAATCTGCCCAGGGCATTCTCCATAATAACTTTGCCTGTCCCCCGAAGATGGGCAGTTAGCCCACCCTCACACCATCTAGCCTTCCTATCTCACTTAAGGGGAGAAAAAAATGAAAGGCGAAGAAACACTTGTAAAGGTCACAACCTAGGGCGTGCTACAAGGCAGATTTAATTATTGTCACGTGCTTCCCCAACACCTTACCACCACATCACCAGGTTCCTTTTTTTTTTTTTTTTTTTTTTTTAAGAGAGATTTTTGCTATAGGGCGTGTGCACTTGCTGGAGTGACAGAGACAGAGAGAAAGCGAGAACTCATTCCCCAGGGGCTATGGCCACTCTGCAATCCCCTCTCCACCATTATTCCCTTGGGATTTTGGGCATGCACATACACATGCGCCTGGTATGAGTTTTAAGCTGCTGGGTCCGGGGCTCAAACCATGGTCGACTACGTGGGAGTCAAGTGACGTAACCATATGCCATCTGTTGGTCCCCAGGCTCCACTTTTTTTTTTTTTTTTTTTTGGAGAGATTTTTGCTATAGGGCGCATGTGCTCACCAGAAAGACAGAGAGAGACAGAGAGACAGAAAGTGAGAAATCATCACCCGGGGGGATGGCCACGCCACCATCCCTTCTCCTCCATTCTCCTCTTGGAATCTTGGGCACGCACACACACGCACCTGGCGTGAGTTTAAGCCACCGGGTCCGGGACTCAAACCGCGGTCGACTATGTGGGAGTCCAGCAACATAGCCATTACACCAACTGCTGGTCCCTCCAGGTTCCACTTTAATAACTAGATGACAGCTGAAACTGCTGCAAGACTCAGACTCTTTTTAAGAAAAAGTTCTTAGGGCAACTCGAACACAATGGGTGCGGTGTTATGGACTGAACAGTGTCTCTCTAGATCCATGAGTTGAAGCCCTAAGCCCCAATGTGATGCTATTGGAGGTGGGGCCTTTGGGAGGTAGTTAGGGTTAAAGATGGCCATGAGGGTGGAGCCCTCATGGTGGGACCAGCACCCTTATATGTAGAGGAAGAAGGGAGATAGCCCCCTCTCTGCCGTGTGAGGACCCAGCAAGCCAGGAGGAGGGCCTTGCCACTATCCAGATTGGCTGGCTCCTTGATTTTGAACTGCCCAGACTCCAGAACTCTAAGCATCTGTTATTTAAGTCTATGATCTTGTGTTATATCACTCTAAGCAGACAAAGATACGAGGAAAAACAACTAAATAAACAGGGACACTAGAGGGAACTCCAGTGGTTGGCAACTTTAACTGCATTAAATATAGGTTAACTCCTAGATGTATTAGCATCACATCTCACACTAAAAGCCTATTTGCCCTAGTTCCTGCTTTCATGAAAAATTACAAGACATGCTACCATTTTAGGAAGAAAAAAAACACAGTCTGAAAAGACAAAGGAAGCATTAGAACCAAACTCAGATAGGACCCCCGCTTGGGATGATCAGACTGAGAACTTAAAGTAACTATGATTAAAGTGCTGAGGGCTCTGGTGGAAAAAGTAGGCAGCAGGCCAGAAGAGATGGGTAATGGAAATAGAAAGATGGAAACTCTAAGCAGAATCAAGAAATGCCAGAATACCGCTACCACAGAAATGAAGAATGCCTTTGTTCATCAGTAGACTGGCCATGGCCAAAAAAGAGAATCAATGAACTTGGAGATCCATCAGTAGAAACCACCCCAACAGAAATGTAAAGAGAAAAAAATGAACAGAACCGTGAGACAATTACAAAATGTAGACATGGGTAGTTGGAATACCAGAAGGAGCAGAAAGAGATAAAGGAGGGGCCAACAGGTGGCATGGTGGATTCCACATGGCCGACCATGGTTTGAGTCCTGGACCCAGTGACTTGAAAATCACAACAAGTAAATAGATAAATAAATAAATGGTTTTTTTTTTTTTTTTTTTTTTTTTTTTTTTTTTTTTTTTTTTTAAAGAGACAAATGAAAAGAACTAGTTGAAGTAAGAATAGCTCAGAATTATCCAAAATTATCAACAGACACCAAACCACACCTCCAGGAAGCTCATTGAACACCAAATTGGATAAATCCCAACAAATTTATACATAGGCATATCATATTCGAACTGCAGAAAACCAGGGGAAATCTTGAAATAAACTATAGGTGGAAAAAATAAAACTTACCAATAGAGGAATAGGGATGCATTACATTGAACATCTCGTCAGAAACCACATGAGCAAAAAGAGAGTGGAGAGAAATATTTAAAGTATTGAAAAAAAAACCCAAAAACAACAAATGAAAATTTTATATCCAGTGAAATTATCTTTCAGAAGTGAATAAAAAAAGACTTACTTAGACAAACATAAACTGAAGGAATTTGTTGTCAATGAACTTGCTCTGCAAGAAATGTTTGAGGGACCAGCAGTTGGCATAATGGCTATGTCTCTGGACTCCCATGTAGTCGACTGCTGTTCAAGTCCCAGACCTGGTGGCTTAAACTCATGCCGGGCGCATGTGTGTGCATGTTCAAGATCCCGAGAGGAGAAAGGAGGAGAAGGGATTGTGGTGTGGCCATCTTCATTGGGGGTGGGGGAGTGATTTCTCGCTTTCTGTCTCTCTGTCTCTCTCTGTCTTTCTGGCGAGCGCATGCACCCTATAGCAAAAACCTCTCCGAAAAAAAAAGAAAAAGAAAAATGTTTGAAAAAGTTTTACAGAGAGAATGACAAGTCAGAAACTTTTAAGAAGACTTTAAAAAATTAATGGCAAAATGGGGACCAGCAGGTGGCTTAATGGATAAAGCACTGGCCTCCCACATGGTCAACTACGGTATGAGTCCCAGACCTGGAGACTTGAAACTCATGCTGGGTGCATGTGCATGTGTGCCCAAAATCCCAAGAGGAGAATGGAGAAGAGATTGTGGCGTGACCATTCCCTCCTGAAGAGTGATTTCTCATTTTCTGTCTCTCTGGCAGTGCATGCTCCAGAGCAAAAATCTCTCAAAAAAATTAATAGCAAAATTGAATAAAGGTATACTTTACTTTGGTACAAAAAAAATTCAAAGCCATACCTAGTACATAGTCACATGAACTTTTTTTTCCACATTTATACAAAGAAAGGAAGAGTATTGAAAAATAAATCAATGAAAGTAAAATGACATCTTTTATTCTTCTTATTTACTTATTTCGATTTTTTTGCATAGGGCACGTGTGCTCACCAGAGAGAGACAGAGAGAAAGAGACAAAATGAGAAAGCACCCCTCTTTACACCAAAATCCCTTCTCCATTCTCCTCTTAGGATTTTGGGCACACATGCACATGTTCCCAATGTGTTTTTCAGGCCCCTGGGTCCAGGACTCAAACTGTGGAGTCAGCTATGTGGGATCTAGTACCTTAACCACCATGCCACCTATTAGCCCTTATTTTTCTTACTCTTCATTGATCTAATATATAACCATTTGCTCAAAGTAATAAATAGTAACAGTGTGTGGGTGATTTTAGCATATGGAAAATTGAAACAGATGACAGCAATGTCATAAAGGATGGGAACAGAAAATTGAGAACACATGCTTATAAGATTCCTGCTTACGGGGAAGCAGTACAGTGTTATTTGAAAGAGGACTTAGAATAGTTAGAAATGTATGTTGCAATTCTAGGCAATTCTAAATTTTTAAAACAAATAAGTATAATTGGTAAACCAAGAAGTAGAGAAAATTCAATAATATAAAATGCTCAATTAAAAGGTGGGACCAGCAGTTAGCGTAATGGCTATGTTGCTGGACTCCCATGTAGTCGACCGTGGTTCGCGTCCTGGACCCGGTGGCTTAAACTCATGCTGGGCGCGTGTGCATGCGTGCCCAAGATCCCGAGAGGAGAATGGGGGAGAAGGGATTGTGGCATGGCCATCCCCCCAGGGGGGTGATTTCTCGCCTTTTGTCTCTCTTTCTCTCAATGTCTGTCTGGTAAGCGCATGTGCCCTATAGCACAAAAACCTCTCAAAAAAAAAAAAAAAAAAAAAAAAAAAAAACTAGAGAAGGTAGAAAAATAGGAAAAGTTAAAAAAAACACACAGAATGAGTGCAACAAACAGAAAATATTCAGTTGTTATAAAATTCATGATGCCTTCTTGCATAGTAAAACATAGAAAAGTATGCCATGACTTTTTTGACAACCTAATAGGAATATAATAGATGTTAATCTAACAATATCAGTAATCACTTTAAATATGACTGGTTTAAATGTACCACTTAAAAGTCAGAGACTTTCAAAGTGGATAAAAACAAGACTCACCTATAATACGTTGTCTACAAAACCAGTATGTTGTGTATAAGACACAGATAGTTTAAAAGTAAAGCAATGGAGAAATACTGGGTTGTCAGAAAAGTCATGCTGCATTTCTGCATAGAAAAACATAGAAAAAAAGATGCCATCACTTTTCTGACAACCCAGTATATACTGTGCTAACATCAGTTAAGAGACAGCTGGGAGCAGCTATATGAATATTGAACAAAGCAGACTTTAGAACAAAGAAAATTATTTGTGATAAGGAGAGTTATTCATAATAATAAAGGGGTAATTTTCCCAAGAAGACATAAAAATTCTTAATGAGTATGCCGCTAATAAGAGAGTATCAAGGGGCCAACAGATGGCATAGCAGTTATGTTGCTGGACTCCCACATGGCTGACTGTGGTTCAAATCCCAGACCAAGTGGCTTCAAACTCATGCCGGGTGCCTGTGCATGCCTGCCCCAGATTCCAGGAGAAGAATGGAGGAGAAGAGATTGTGGTGTGGCCATCCCCCCAGGGGGTGATTTCTTGCTCTCTGTCTCTCTGTTTCTCTATCTCTCTCTGTCTGTCTAGCAAGCACATGTACCCTAGAGCAAAAAAAAAACAGAAACAGAAAACTGTCAAAAAAAAAAAAAAAAAAAAGAGAGAGAGAGAGAGCATCAAAATACATGAAATTAAAACTGAAAGCACTACAAGTAGAATGAAGTGAATCTACTATTATATAGAAGAGGCAACACCCTCTATCAGAAATGGACAGATCCCAGGGCCAGCAGGTGGCATGGTGGTTAAGGTGCTGGACTCCCACATGGCTGACCACGGTTTGAGTATCAGATCTGGCAGCTTACTTTCTCACCCTGCCCCCGTATCTCTCTAGTCAAATTAAAATAAATCAATATATAAAATTAAAGAAGCATTTCTTAAAAAAAAAAAAAAAAAAAAAAGGAAAAAGGAAAGAAAGAAAAAGAAATGGACAGATCCAGTCAGCAGAAAATCAGTAAGAAGATAGTTGAACTGGGAGCCAGCAGATTGCATAGTAGTTAGGTCATTGGACTCCCACAGGGTTGGCAGTGCTTTGAGTCCAAGACCCAGTGGCTTAAAACTCACACTGGGCATGTGTGCATTCGTGCCCTAGATCCAGGGAGGGGGATGGAGGAGAAGGGACTGCAGTGTGGCCATCCCTCCTGAGGAGTGATTTCTCTCTTTCCCTCTCACTGTCTCTGTCTCTCTCCAGTGAGCAAATGTGCCCTAAGGCAAAACCCTTTTAAAAAATAAACAAAAAAGAAAATAGTTGAACTAACAGTACTATTAATCAACTGGATATAACTGACATCTTTAGATTCTTTCTTTCTTTCTTTCTTTCTTTCTTTCTTTCTTTCTTTCTTTCTCTCTCTCTCTCTCTCTCTCTCTCTCTCTCTCTTTCCTCCTTTCTTTCTTTCTTTCTTTCTTTCTTTCTTTCTTTCTTTCTTTCTTTCTTTCTTTCTTTCTTTCTTTCTTTCTTTCAGAGGTTTATGCTACAGGGCGCGTGTACTTGCCAGAAAGACAGAGAGAGACAGAGAGACAGAAAGCGAGAAATCTCCCCCAGGGGAGATGGCCACGCCTCAATCCCTGCTCCTCCATTCTCCTCTCAGGATCTTGGGTACGTGCACACACACATGCCCAGTGTGAGTTTAAGCCACTGGGTCCAGGACTCAAACCGCGATCAACTACATGAGAGTCCAGTGACATAACCATTACACCAACTACTGGTCCCTCTTTAAATGATTTCATTCAGAACCAGCAGGTGATGTGGTGGTTAAAGAGCTGGACACTCCCATCCGGCTGACTGTGGTTCGAGTCCCCTGGTGGCTTGCTTTCTCACTTTCCCCCTCTCTCTCTCCATCTCTCTCTCTCTGTTCAAATTAAAATAAATGAATGAATAAATAAAATTAAATAATTAAAAAAATTCATTCAACAATAGCAGGATATACATTATTTTTATTTTACACATTATTTTTATTTTTTTAAAGAGAGATTTTTGTCATAGAGTGTGTGTACTTGCTGGGGACACAGAGAGAGACAGAAAGAGAGAAAGTGAGAAATTGGCCACGCCGCAATCCCTTCTTGTCCATTTTGGATTTGGGGCATGCATACACATGTGCTCAGCATGAGTTTCGAGCTGCCAGGTCCAGGACCTGGACTGCAGTTGACCATGTGGGAGTCCAGTGCCTTAACTACTGCATCATTTGCCGGCCCCACATTCCCATTCTTCACAAGATCAAGTGAAGTATTCACAAACATGGATGAAAAAATGTTCTTACACATTGTGGAATTAAACTAGAAACCAATATCAGAAAGATAGTGGGGCAATTCCAAAACAGGTTAAACAACATGTTTCTAAATAATACAGGGGTCAAAGTCTCAAGAGAAATAAAACAATTTTTTTGAACTAAATGAAAATGAGCACACAACTTATCATAAGTTGGAAGATGCATGAAAACAGTGCTTGGAAGAAAACTTATAGTATGGAATGCACATATTAGTAAAGAGTGAAGATCTAAAATCAATAATCTAAGCTTAGGAAACTAGAAAAAAAAAAATGACTCTTTTAAGCCGGAAGCAATCAGAAGAAAAGAAATAATAAGTAAATATTAAATATTGTGACAAATCGATGCCCCCAAATTTGGTAATTTAGATGATAAAGACCATTTCCGTGAAAGACACAAACCATTATAACTCACATGAGAAGTAGAATGATCTGAACAGAACGAACGAAATGGAATCAATAATTAATATCCTTCAAAAAAGCAAGCAAGGAAGGCACCAGTCCCTGAGGGTGTCGCTGACGAATTCTACCACTTAGGGAAGGAATTATTCATTACAACCTCTTCCATAAAATAGAAGCATACATACGTGTTTCCTGACGCACTTCTGAAACCCTGTGATTTCCGTGTCTCTTGTATGTTATCAAGTTTACTGATGGCTAAAGGCTTCTGGGTAGCGTCAGGACTGGGGCTGGTTCAGGGGGAAGCCAACCTTGGGATTAGATGGTTGGAACTTTCAGCTTCACCCCAGACTTTCCAGGAAAGGAGAGAGGCTGAAGATGGATTTGATCGCCAAAGGCCAGTGATTTAACCAATCGTGCCTACATAATGGAGTCTCCGTAAACATTCAAAAGGCAGAGTTGGGGAGAGCGTCTGAATAGCTGAACCCCTGGGGGTTCTTGTAGAATGTAGCACCCCACAGAAAGCATGGAAGCTCTGTGCCCCTTCCCATATAACCTCACCCTATGCATCTCTTCATCTGCATCTTTCATAATATCTTTTTTTTAAATGTTGCCAAAGGACATGTGCCTTCTCCAGAGAGAGACAAAGCGAGGAAGAGCGAGAGAGAAATGAAGTGAGAAAGCACTCCCCCATGGGTAATGGCCACGCCACAATCCCTTCTCCTCCTCTCCTTCCTCTTGTGAGATTTTGGGCACAAAGGCGCACGTGGCTGGTGTGTTTCTGAAGCTGCTGGGTCAAGGGCTCCAACTGAGCCGTCGGCCGTGTGAGATCCAGCCGTTGCCACCACCACACTCGGGCTGGCCTTTGTCATATTTTGTATTGGTAAATGGAACTATGTCTTGAGTTTGGTGAATCACTCCACCAAATTAACTGAATCCGCGGAGGAGATTGTGGGGAACCTGATTTATAGCTGGTCACGGAAAAGCACAGGTACAGCCACATGGCGCTTGTTAGTGGCATCAGAGTGGGGGCCAGTCTCATGGGGCTGAGCCCTCCACCTGTAGGATCTGGTGCTATCGCCACGTAGATTATGTCAGAATTGCTGAATTAGAGGACACTGAATCGGGCCCACTGCAGAACTCACTGCTTGGCATGTGGGAAAGACCCCACCTGTACCTGGGGTCCCGGAAGTGTCCTGTGTTATGATGGTATAGAAGAAACGGAGTTTGTTTTTTTCTCTCTATTCTCAGATACAGGTACTCGAAGTCCAGTTTCTACTGAATGCATATGACTCTCGCACTGTCACAGAGTCAAAAATCGTAAGTTGAACCATCATCAGTCAGAGAATGTCCGCATAGTCAACTGATCTTTGAGACAAGTGCAAAGGCAAAATAATTGGAAAAAGTTCCTCCCTTCCTTCCTTCTTCCTTCCCCCTTCCTTTTCTCCTCTCTCTCTCTCTCTCTCTTTGTCTATAAGCCAGAGGAATGCACACTTACCAGAGAGAACAGACAGACAGAGAGAGGTAGAGGGAGAAAATGCCCCTCAGTGTTGCGTGGTCACGCCACAATCCTTCACCTCCATCTCTCCATCCTGTCGGGATTTGGGCTCACAAACGCACAGGCACACGTGCCTGGTGTGCTTTTCAAGTCACTGAGGCTGGAATTCGAACCATCTGGGATCTGTTTCTCTTAACCACTAGGCCACAGGACCAGCCCCCACGAAAAGATAGTCTTGTCTTTTTTTTTTTTTTTTTTTTTTTTGAGAGGTGTTTGCCATAGGGCACATGTGCTTGCCAGACGGAGAGACAGAAAGCGAGAAACCACCCCCCAGAGGGGATGGTCACGCCGCAATCCCTTCTCCTCCATTCTCTTCTCAGGATCTTGGGCACGCACACACACGTGCCTGGCGTGAGTTTAAGCCACCAGGTCCGGGATTCGAACCGTGGTCAACTACGTGGGAGTCCAGCAACATATCCATTACACTAACTGCTGGTCCCAAGAAAAGGTAGTCTGTTTATCAAATGTTGCGGTACAATTGGACATTCACATACCAAGAAATAAATACAGGCTGGTATCCACCCCAGTAGCCAGCCGGCACCTATCTGTCAGGGATACTTTCACTATTGGTTTTAGAGAGATTTTTGCTAGAGTGCATGTGCTCACCAGAGAGACAGAGAAAGACAGAAAGCAAGAAATCACCCTTGCAGAGGGGATGTCCACACTGCAAACCTTCTCCTCCATTCTCTTCTTGGGATTTTGGGCAAGCACGCACATGTGCCTGGTGTGAGTTGAAGCCACCGGGTCCAAGACTGGAACTGTGGTAGACTGTGTGAGAGTCCAGCGACGTAACCATTCTGCCATCTGCTGGTCCCAAGGTGTATTTCACTTTTCTTTTTTTAATTTTTGTTGTACCCTGACATAAAACTTTGTTGTTTTACTATATAAAAAAGAATATAGAGGGATGGGAGGCTGGAAGGGATAGGAAAAAAATTAAAAAAGAACATAAACACAGACCTTATGCCTTTCTAAAAAGAAATCATAGACATAAGAACAAAACACAACTATAAAACCTCTAAAAGATAGCATAAGAGAAAATCTAGATGACCCAGGGCTTAGTGATAAATTTTTCTTTTTCTTTTGAATTTTGATTTTTGTTTAAGACAGGCTCTCAGTCCCAGATCCAGTGGTTTAAAACTCGTGCTGGGAATGTGTGCGTGTGTGCCCCAAATCCAGAGAGGACAATGGAGGAGAAGGGATTGTGGCGTGGCCATCCCCTCTGTGGGGTGATTTGTCATTTTTTTTCTGTCTCTCCAGTAAGCGTACATGCACTGTAGCAAAAATAAATAAATAAAATAAAATAAAAAAATCTCTCTTTAAGGAAAAAAGGCAAGTTCTCACTATGTCGTGATCCTCCTACCTCAGCCTCCTGAGTAGGTGGGGCCACAGGCTCCCTGCACCCACTTTTAGGGGAGGCTGGGAGTTTAACCAGGGCCCCCCATGTGGCCTCAGCCTGCATCTTCGCAGCACATACCACCGTGGTGGACCATGGTGAGTTTTTAGATACAAAAAGAAGTACAATCTATGAAAGAAATATAAGCTGGACTTTATTTACATTGTAAACTTCTGTTTTTCAAAATATATAGTTAATGGGCAAGTCCATGGTGTGGAGGTTAAGGCAGCTGGATCCCATATGTTTGAAAGCATGGTTTAAGTCCTGGACCTGGCGGTTTTGCTGGGTGTGTGTGCATGTGTGCCCAAAATCCTAAGAGGAGAATGGAGGAGGAAGGATTGTGGCATGGCCAGCCCCCCGGGTCTCTCTCTCTTTCTCTCTCTGGTGAGTGCAAGTGCCTTATAGAAAAAAAAAAAAAAACAAAAACAAACAAACAACTAAAAAAACAACTAAAAAAAAAACTAAAAAAAATACAGTTAGGAGAATGAAAAGGCGAGCCGCATCTTTGGAGAAAATATTTGCAAAACACATATCTGATAAAGGACTTGCATCCAAAATATACAGAAACTTTTAAAACTAAACAGGAGGGACCAGCAGATGGCAATAATGGTTACATTGCTGGGCTCCCACGTAGTCAACTACGGTTTGACTCCTGGACCTGGCAACTTAAAACTCCTGCCAGGTGTGTGTGTGTGTTTGTGTGTGTGTGTGTGTGTGTGTGTGTGTGTGTGTGCATGCGCACGTGCACCCCCAAGATCCCAAAAGGAGAATGGAGGAGAAAAGATTGTGGTGGGGCCATCCCTGCTTGGGGCGGGCACGTGATTTTTTGCTTTCTGTCTCTCTGGTGAGTGCATATGCCTGAGAGCAAAAATCTCTCTTTTAAAAATAACAAAAACTAAAAAAACTAAACAAGAAACAAACAACTCAATTTTTTAAAAGGGCAAAAGATCTGAACAGACACCTCACTACAGAGTAAGATGTATAGATGGCAAAGAAGTACATGGAAAGATGCTCAGCATCATTTGCCATTAGAGAATTGTAAATTAAAGCAACAATGAGATACTACTGCCCACATATCAGACTGACTAAAATCCAAATAACCGATGACACCAATTGCTAGTGAGGAAGCAGAACGACAGGAACTGTCACTCATTGCTGGTGGGAATGACAATGGCACAGCCACGTCTGGACACCTTCTCACAAAGGTAAACATAGCCACACCACATAATCTAGAATTCATGCTTGTTGGTATTTATCCAGTTGAGTTGAAAACTTATGGAAAAGCATTCTTTTTTTTTCTTTTTTCTTTTATTTTTCAAATTTTACCGTAGGGTGCATCCTCTTGCCAGAGACAGAGAAAGTGAAAAAGCATACTGGGAATTAGTTATGTTGCCATCTCTCCTCTAGTTTTCTCTGTCAGGGTTTTTGGGTATATACTCACATGCTTGTTTTCTAAGCCACCAAGTCTGGGACTCGAACTGTGCAGTTGGCCATGCGGGATCCAGCTGCTGCAACCTCCATGCCACCATTGGCCTGAGTTGAAAACTTATGTCCACACAAAAACCTGCTCATGAACATTCACAGCAGCTTAAATTGTAACTGCCCCACCCTGGAAGCAACCAAGATATCCTTCAATAGGTGGATGGAAGATAAATTACAGTCTATCCATACAGTGGAATATTTGCAAAACACATATCTGACAAAGGACTTGCATCCAAAATATACGGATTAGAAACAAATTTAGCTATCGAGTTATGAAAACAGATGGAGGAACCCAAAATACATAGTGCTGAGTGGAGAAAACCAACCTGGGGCTAGTCCCATGACACGGTGGTTAAGGAAGCAGGACTCCACATGGCCAGCGTGGTTCAAATCTCAGCCCGGGAAGCTTGTAAAACATGCAGGGCACAATACATGCTCACCCAAAATCCCAGCAGGAAGCAGGAATGGAGGAAAAAGGGCTGTGGTGTGACTGCGTCCCATTGGGGGAGGGATCCTTTCCCTCCTCTCTCTGGCAAGTGCATGCACCCTCTGGCAAGAATATAAAAAAGAAAGAAAGAAAAATGCCAACCTGAAAAGGCTACCTATTATACGACTCCAATTATATGACATTCTGGAAAAGGCACAACCGTAGAAATAGAAAAAAGATGAATGGTTGCCAGGGGTTTAATGGAGGCACTGGAGAGGGAAGAACAGCTATAGCACAGAAGATTTCTAGGGTACCGAAGGGTGTGTTATGACACTGTCATGGTAGACACACGTCATTATACATTTGGCAAGGTCCATAGAACTTTACAGTGCAAAGAGTGAAGCTTAATGTGTGCGAAAAAATCGCTTAGTAGATTGGGAGATGGCAAGACAGCATGCAGACTGTGAAAAGAGAATCGAACTGTCTTACAGATGCGTAGCATGACCTCCCTGAAGTGGGTAGGAAATAAGGCACTGACATGTAGTTCTGGAAACGAGTTTATGACTGAAGATAAAAGAAACGGCACAAAAACACTGTACTGTATCTGACAAAGCTCTGTCATGGAGTTAACAATTCGGACAGTGCTGTGCATGTATACTTGAATGAAACAGTTAAATAACAGTAATGGGTGGTGGGTGTGGGAGGCAAGCATCTCACTCCTGGGCCGGGAGTTTTCACACCGACAAGGGCAAGAGGCCAGAATGATCCAGGTGGTAATGGATTAGGGTTGAAGGCATCAGTAAGAGCTTGTGTTTAACTTAATCTAGATGCAGATGGCTACATGCAAGGCTATTTATAAATATGCTATACATAAAAGCTACTATATGTAAAGTGGGTCCTCTTTTATCCGCATGAGATGTGTTCTGAGCTCTCCAGTGGATACTGAAGCCTAGATATACTATATTTTTTTCTTTTTTCTTTTAAATTTTTTTTTGGGAGAGGTTTTTGCTGTAGGGCACGTGTGCTCGCCAGAAAGACAGAGAGAGACAGAGAAATAGAAAGTGAGAAATCACCCCCCAGGGGGGATGGCCACGCCGCAATCCCTTCTCCTCCATTCTTCTCTCAGGATCTGGGCATGCATGCACATGGCCCGGCATGAGTTTAAGCCACCTGGTCTGAGACTTGAACCGCAGTCAGCTACATGGAGTTCAGCGACTTAGCCATTATGTTAACTGCTGGTCCCTTTTTTGTTTTAAATTTTATCTTGCGATTTCTTATTTACATTTAACCATTGTACATCTTTATAGCGTTCAGTATGTTTTTTTCTTTTTTCTCCTTGATTCCCTCAATCTGATGACCAAGATGGCTATTAAATGATTTACAGGTAGGTAAATATACAGAGTGAATTCACTGGACAAAGGAATGACTTACAAACCAAGTGGGACAAAGTAGGATGAAGCAGGATGGTATGAGATTTAATTAGACTATGCAGAATGGCATGCGTATTTCTAGAATTTTCCACTTCACATTTTCAGGTGGTTGATTAAAGGGAACTGAAATATGGAACGCAAAACCACAGATAAGGGAACTACTGTACATATGTATTTACTCCGTCAGGTGGTAGGGCCTAGAAATGATGACACCCCAGAAGCATATTTAGCACACAGATCTCGGTTTCTTTTTTCTTTTTTTTTTTTTTGGAGAGGTTTTTCGCTATAGGGTGCGTGCGCTCGCCCGACAGACAGAGAGAGACATAGAGACAGAAAGCGAGAAATCACCCCCCAGGGGGGATGGTCACACTGCAATCCCTTCTCCTCCATTCTCCTCTCGGGATCTTGGGCACGCACGCACACGCGCCCGGCGTGAGTTGTAAGCCACCGGGTCCGGGACGCGAACTGCGGTCGACTATGTGGGAGTCCAGCGACATAGCCATTACGCTAACTGCTGGTTCCCAGATCTCGGTTTCTTATAATGCTCCCCAATTACAGAAACCAGGCTCCTTGGAGATGTGGCTGATCATAAGACCGGACAGGAAATGCACGAATGAGCATGGAGCATCTGGTATGACCAGGAAGGAAGGAAGTACAAAAATCAAAACTAAATCAAACAAAAAGCTCACAGACTTGGGGACATGTTTAAAAGGACTCCCAGTGGCCTAACTGAAAAAAATTGAGAAAAATTGTAAATAAATAAAAAAATTGAAGGGGATCTTCAAAAAGTTCATGCAAAGTGCATATTACAAAAAATTATGCATAGATTTCAAATTATTTTTGCATCGAAATGCATACTGACTCACTATGATATATCTGAACGGGATCTAGTTTGAAGTACTAAGGAAGGTTAAGACATCGGTTTTTTAAAAGCCTCTATTGGAACCAGCAGATGGCGTAGTGGTTATGTGGCTAGACTCCCACATGGTTGACTGGGTTCGAGTTCTGGACCTAGTGGCTTGAAAATCAAACCGTGTGTGTGTGTGTGTGCACCCAAGATGATCTTGGGAGGAGAATGGAGGAGAAGAGATTGCCGCGTGGCTATCCCCCTGCCTGGTGATTTCTCAGTTTTCCTCTCACAGTGTCCGTCTGTCTCTCTCTCTCTCCAGTGAGTGCACATACTCTAAAGCAAAAACCTCTAAAATAAATAAATAAATAAAAGCCTTTATCGGAGCAATATGAATTCTGCTAAAATTGAAGGGAGAACAGACATCAAGTTCATGTGAAGGCACAGCCCAAGTGGCATAGGAATAGCATACTGGACTGGACTGTAGTGCTGGAAACCACGTGACTGACCACGAATTTCTATCTCCAGGTTGGCCTTAAAACATGCTGGGTACACGTGCAGGTGCCCAAGACCATTTGGAGGGCTGGGGGAAGGGGTTGGGTGTGATAAGACACTGTCAAGGGCCTCTCTTTCTCTTGCATGCTCATGCTATCATAAAAAAAATTATGGTGAAACTTACTGAAATATTTCATGTTTTATGAAAACTTTACAAAGGCAATGTCCTAAAGAAATCAGCAGTTTATGAATGGATAACGTATTATTATTATTATTTTGTAGAGGTTTTCACCTTAGGGTGTGTGCACTAGCTAGGGAGAGAGAGAGAGACAGAGGCAGAGACAGTGAGAGAGAAAGTGAGAAATCACCACCCCCCACCTCCTGGGGGGGTATGGCCATGCTGCAATCCCTTCATTCTTCTCTTGGGATTTTGGGCACACATGTACATGCAACTGGCATGAGTATCGAGCCACTGGATCCAGGACTCGACCACTGGATCATGTGGGGAGTCCAGTGATGTAAATACTACGCCATCTGTTGGCCCATGGATAACTTATTTTTAAGAAGGGAGGAGAGAGACTAGCAGATGGCATAATGGTTACCTTGCTGGGCTACTACATGACTGTGGTTGGAGTCCAGGAGCTGGAGGCTTGAAACTCACACTGGGCACGTATGCATGTGTGCCCGAAATTCTGAGGAGACTGGAGGAGAAGGGACTGTGGCATGGCCATTACCCTGGGGGTGGTGGTGATTTCTCGCTTTTTGTCTCTCTGTCTCTCCAGTGGGCACACATCCCTGTAGCAAAAATCTCTCAAGAAAAGGGGCAAATGTTTGTGGAAAAATGTAAAAATAAATAAATTAATGAAAAAAAAAGAAAAGAGGGGGAGAATCTAGCAGGTGGCATGGTGGTTAAGGCACTGAACTCCCACATGGGCAACTGTGGTTTGATTCCTGGACCTGGTGGTTTGCTTTCTCACTTTCTCTGTCTCTATCTCTCTCTGTTGAGCACAAATGCCCTATAGCAAACTTAAAATAATAATGACAAGTTAAATGAAATAAATAATTAATTTTTAACAAAGGGAGGAGATGATGTTATGTCATGACATACTAAGAAGGCCTTCACCAGATGCTGTCCTTCCATCTTTAACTTCCCAGCCTCCAGAACCATGAGCTAGACCACCTTCTTTTCTTTGTAAAGTTCTCAGCCTGTAGTATGCAGTTGTAGCAACAGAAAATGGTCTAAGATATTAGCCTCCCTTTCTACAGTAGTCGTGGGCCTCAATTTTGACCAATGGGAGGTCAGAGGGAGCCCTCTGGGGACTAGGAGAATGTTTGAGGTTCTTTTTTTTTAAGGAGAGATATTTGCTATAGGGTGCATGTGCTCACTGAAGAGACAGAGACAGAGAGACAGAAAGTGAGAAATCACCCTCCAGGGGGGATGGGGACACCACAATCCCTTCTCCTCCATTCTCCATTCTCCTCTTGGGATTTTGAGCACATACACACATATACCCTATGTGAGTTTTAAGTCTCCAGGCCTGGGATTCAAACTGCAATTGACTTTGTGGGAGTCCAGTGACAAAACCATTATGCCATCTGCTGGTCCCTGAGGATTTTTGAGTTTCTTATAAAGTGGCTCACATAGCCAGCCCTTCCTCTCACTTCTCCTTTTCTGGTTCTTGAACATGCAACAGCAAACCAAGCACATCAATTTGGAGGAAAAAACGAATCTTGTCTGTGCCCCGGTTGAAAAGGACAAACGATTACCCAGCAGAAACAATAGCCAACACCCTAAACAGCTCAATTGATTCAGCTTACACAATTCTGACTGAAAAATGAAGGTTGAGAAAAATTTCTGCTCAATGAGTACCAAAACTGTTATGTCCAGATCAGCCACAGACAAAGCCAGAGCTTTCCATGGAAAATTTAAACAAGTGGGACCAAGATTCTGAAGCCTTGAAGGAATTGTAACAGGATATGACATATCGCTGCACCATTATGATCCCGAAGCCAAAGCACTGTTGAAGCAACAGCTCCCAAGAGGTGGGCATGGGCTAGTCAAAGGTCATGGCAATGGTTTCTTGGGATGGTCAAGACACTCTACTTGCTGATGTTCTGGAAGGCCAAAGAACAATAGCATCTGCTTTTTATGGGAGTACTTTGAGAAGTTAGCGGAAGCGTTAGCAGAAACGCACACCAGGGAGCTTCCCCAGAGTCGTTCTCTACCACAGCTGTGCCCTTGCACAGTCCCTCATCAGGCAGGGCAGCAGTGTGAGTCTCTGGGGGAACCATGGGCATCCATCTTGATTTAAAGTACTGATTTGACTCCTTCTGACTTATGTTTGTTTCCTAATCTTTATTTTTTATTATTAAGGTTTTTACCATAGGGCTCATGCACTTGCCAGAGAGAGACAGTGAGAGAAGTGAGAAATCACCCTCCAGAGGGGTATGGCCACGCTGCAATCCCTTCTCCTCCATTCTCCTCTCGGGATCTTGGGCACGCACGCATAGGTGCCTGGCGTGAGTTTAAGCCACTGGATCTGGGACTCGAACTATGGTTGACTACATAGGAGTCCAGTGACGTAGCCATTATGCCAACTGCTAGTCCCACTGTTTTCTAATCTTAAAATAGTCTTAAAAGGGTATCCATTTTTTTTCACTAAATGATATATAATAATGTAAAAAAGAACTGATTTGGTTATATTCCCAGGACCCTCAGTTCTTTTTTTGTTTTAGAAAATGATTTATATTTTTAATTTTTAAAGTCCATCTTTCTATAGACTTATTGTTTTGTTTGGTTTGTTTTGTTTTTAGACAGAGTCTTGGTCTGTTACTTAGGTGGATCTCGAACTTGGGACCCTCCTGCCTCAGTCTGCCAACTAGCTGGAACTTCCACAACATTTTTTATAGTACTGGAAACTAAAGCATAAAATAAATGCCCACAGTCCAGACTGACATAAATAAATGATTGAATTAATTAATAACTGAGGGAGAAGAGACAAATCTCTTGTGCAAAAGAATTCCAAATCAATTATGTATATGCTTCACCCTGAAGGAGGGTAAGAATGACTCCCCACCCTTTACTGTGCAGAGAGACTTCCTTCCAGAAAGCACCATGTGGAAAGGGCAGGGTGGGGAAGAGTGACTTTATAGTGGACAAAACTCACCTCAGTTGGGGAAACAAAGCTCACATGCTAAGCCATGTTCACGTGCTAAGCCATGTTCACATGCTAAGCCATATTGATAGTATGTGCTTCGTGATATAATGCAATGAAAATGGCACCTTACCTGCGTGGCTTTTCTTCCCCAAATCCACAAGCCCAATCTAGTTATGAGGAACATACCTAGTAGAGGGGTAGAATACAGTACATCTTACCAGTATTTCCTAGAACTGTTAAGATTGTGAACAACAAAGTTGGGCCAGCCAGGTGGCATGACGGTTAAGGCGCTGGATCTCACATGGCTGGCTGCAGTCTGAACCCCCGAGGTCTGAGAAACGTGCCGGGTGTATGTGTGTGTATGTCCACGTCTAAAAGGAGAATGGAGAGGGGATTGTAGAGTGGCCATCCTCCCAAGGGGTTGATTTCTCACTTTCCCTCTTTCTCTCTGTTTCTCCCTGGCAAGTGCACACACCGTATAGAAAATTAAATAAAAGGAAAAGAAAGGAAAAACGAGAAAAGTCCAAAACAGCTGTCATAGCCAAGAGAAGCCTAGGAAGACGAGATGACGAGATGGAATGTGGGTTCTGAGTGGGATCTTCGGACAGATAAAGGACAGAGGGCCCAAACCAAGGCAATCTGAAAAAAGAATCAGTTCTTGAGGCCAGCATGTGGCATAGTGGTTGGGGTGCTGGGCTCCCACACGGTCGACCGTGGTTTGAGTCTCAGATCCAGCAGTCTGACACTCATGCCAGGCGCCTGTGTGTGTGTGCCCAAAATCCCAATAGGAGACTGGAGAAGGGATTGCAGTGTGGTCATTTCCTCTGGGGGTAATTTCTTGCTTTTTGTCTCTGTCTCTCCAGCGAGTGAACATGCCCTATAGCAAAAATCTTTCTGTCTCAAAAAAAGTTAGTTCTGTTATAAAAGTTAGTAATAATGTATCAATATCTGTTAATTCACTGAAATAAATGTACCACACTAAGATGCAAATAAGATGTAACTGTACCTGCAGGGTGAGAAGCTGTATGCAGACTCTCTGTACTATCTGCTCATTTTTTCCTGTAAATCTAAAGCTGTTCTGAAAGAAATTCTATTTTAAAAAGTAACACAGAAAATTTATGGGAAATGTCCAGAATAGGCAAATCTATAGAGACAGAAAGTAGATTGGTGGTTGTCTGGGGCTGGGGAGTGGGCTAATGGATATGGGCTTTCTTTTGGGGGCAATGAAAATATTCTAAAAGTGGTTGTATTGGGCTGGCTCTGTGGCCTGGTGGCCAAGGCAGCTGGATTCCACATGACCAACCACACGGTTCAATTCCCAGACCCGGCGGCTTGAAAACCACTCTGGGCACATGTAGGTGCATGCTCAAAATCCCAAAAGGAGGGAGAGATGGAGGAAAAGAAATTGCAGCATGACCATTTCCCATGGGGTTTGGGGGTGCTTTGTCCTCTCCCTCTCTCTCTGTCTCTGACTCTGACTTTCTTGGGTGAGCACAAGCATCCCCTGGCCAAAAAGTTTTTAAAAAAATATTGTGCTGATGGTTGCACAATTCTGTAAATGTATTATAAACCATCTGATTGTGCTTAACAGGGCAGAAACCAAATCTGGGATTTGAGAAATGGCCTGGTTTGTGTGACTCACTCCAGGCCCTTCCACGGAAAGAGGATTGAGGGGATCTTCTTTTTTAACTAAAGACAGGCCAGCAGATTTGTAAGAGGAAGGGAAAAGGCTGGCAGGGGGAAGGGCTGTCCATGCAGAAGGGAGGCTACCTGAGTGTGCAGGCTCCAAGGAGAGAGGATGGACCTGGGGCAGGAGCAGGTGCGGGTCTCCTTGGCATCTGGGTGAGGCAGGAGAGGGAAGAAGGAGGGAGAACGAAGGAGAAGGAGTGAGAGAGAGGGGACAGGGATGGGTTTCTGAGACCAGAAAGCAGGAGAGGAAAGATGCTTCTGCAGTGGCAGTGGCTTGCTGTGTCTGCGTGCTGATGTCTGAGCTGTGCGAGGGTGTGTGCTGTGTGGACTATACGTCCAGCGTGTCCTCCACCCTGATCCTCACTACAGATCCGTCCCCATGGTCCCCGGGCCAGGCAATGCAGTCTCTCTTCAAGGTCCTGAACCAGCCCTCCACCCCTTTCCCATGAGGATCTGCCTGTAGTCCTCCTCTCTGTGTCTACCTACCCCTGCCAGGTCTTGCCCACCTCACTGTCCTTCACTGTCCCCAGCCTGCCTTGCCTGACCACTCTGCAGCCTCTGCCCCACCCCCAGTGCTCACTCTGCAGTCCAGGGCTTCGGGCTTTCAGTTTCTCATGGCTCTTCCCCTTCCCTGAATGTGGCCTGCCTCTGTATCCTGCACAGGCTGCACTGTGGGCTCCTGGACCCTGGGCCTTGCCTTTCCTGGGCTGCAGCCCCACCCCACCCAGCCCTGCCCTAGGAGGCACGCTCTGGGGTTAGGTCCAGGCATCCCTCCTGGAGGGTTTTATCACAGATGCAGGCTGGACAGCTGCCAGACTTTCAGGGAGGCTGGGGTTACCCTGACCACCTGCCAAGACTGCTCTTCTCTCTGTCCTGGGGCCAGGAGGTGCCCCCCCAAATCTGCCCTTCTCTCAAAAACCTAAGACAAGCACAGCAGCTTCTCACTGCTTTTAACAGACTGGTGACGGTGGCCGGCAGCACTTGCAAACAACAAAAAAGGGAAAGGTACGAAATGACCGTCACCTCCCATGTCCTTACCCTCTGAGGCGCAGCCCAAAGGCTACCTCGTGGCTGATTTCCCAGCCCCAGAAGGACTCCTCAGCTGCCCACTCACTATTCCGCAGGGCTCCCATGGGCTGAGAGCTCAGACTGTAGGAGCATCTGACTGTCAGGCCCCTCGCCTCCCTGGAGTGCTGAAAAGGCAGATTCCAGTGTGGAGCGACTGCTCCCTTGAGTCTCTGCCAGGACTGAACCCACCAGACAGCTCAGCCTGCCCGCGCCAGGACCCTCTGTTCCACGTCTTCATATATAATTCATGCCACCTCCTTCCAAAGACGGTTTGAGGCCACTTCTGAGAAGGGGTGGGGCCTTTCTGCATTTGCAGGCACTTTACACTCTGGCGGGAAGGCAGGCAGGATCCGGGCATGCAGAAGTGCTTCACGGAGGCTACCCTGCCCCCCAGCCTGCAGTTCAGCACAACCACCAAAGACCCTCCTCTCCCTGAAGAAGGCCCACCCCCACCTGCACCTGCTCCCAGGATTAGCCCAGCTGAACCCTCCACCACCTGTCCCTGCCTGCCCTGTACAGGCAGAGATGGCCAGAGATACACCCAGCACAGAGCAGAGTGTCTCAGCCATTCAGGTCACCCAGGAGCCTGGATGGCTGGGACAGGCGGGCCAGCCAGGGCTGCATGCTGCGTGCAGGTACCTGGCCTCGGCGAGTCTCACAGTTGTGGAGGTAGCTCAAGTGATAGATCTTCAGGTTTAACGTGGCAAAATTCAGGTACTTCGAGAAAACCTGAAACGGGAATTGTAATGACAGGAGTTGAGAATTCCAGCTTTCAGATGTGTGCCCAGGTGTGCATTTGCAGACAGATATGCTCACCCCAAGGCTGCCCAGAGGCCAAGGTACACACACAGAGGCAAGCCAGGACGCTGCGCCCAGCACATACGGGCATGGACTTACATACTCAAGTCCCGGCATGCAGAAAGTCACACGCCGATGTGCAGAAGGGACACAGTGACACACAGATGGGCACATGAAGCTGCCCCTAAGAGAAGTGCCCCCAGACAGGTGTGGGAAGACAGGTGTGAAGGCACAAAGGGGGGCACATGCAGATGCCGGACACCTGACACTCACATCTTCATCCTCGCTGGTGAAGCACGGGCCATCAAGCTTATTCACTGCCATGATCACAGCCACGACATCTTTGCCGTTCATGGCAGGCATAGCCAGGATGTTCCTTGTCACGTAGTCAGTGAGCTCATCGGCAAACGAGCTGAAGTGGGGACACTGCAGGGAGAGGGGAAAGAGACGTGGGTGCTCTGTGGTCCTGGAGCCCCTGCATCTTCTGGTCTCTGGGATCAGGGATAAGCCTGGACAGAGGCCAGTGTCCAGACCAGGGCTAAGATTCCATATGGCACTGCCCTGGGCATCGGGACATGGCTACCGGGCAGTGAGAGCACTGCCTGCCCCAGGATGCCCACCTGGCTGCCACAGTGCTGAGCTGACTCGCAGACCTCCAGCTCTCTGCACTCAGCCCACCAGCCTTGGGGAGGTCGCACCGCACCTCCCTGTCCTGACCCCGCCTGGTCCCACGCCATCCAACTGAACTGGCCTCCTGGGAGTCTCGTGAGCCTGTTCCATCCACCTCATCTCCAAACGCTCCGACTCCGGGCTCCCTACTGCATCCTCCTTCCTTCTGGCCCTGCATGCTCTTCCCCAAAAGGTAACTACTGGGTGAATGAAGGATGAGCCCCATTCTGACCGGTGGCGTGTTCGCAGAACACTTACCCAGGATAAGCACAGCTGTGGACTTGCATCTGAGGGTCCCTCACACCCCCTGGAGTCTGCCCACCAGCCTCTCTGGATGCCCAGGCCCATGCTCCCAAGGGTCTGCTCCAGAGGTCCCCCTGCCCAGCACTGTATGGCGTTCTCTGCCCCCACGGTGAGAGCGTGGTTACTCCTGATCCTCAGTGCGAGCTCCCACCTACTCCCACTCCCTCCAGGTTTAGAATGGCTCTGTCCCTCCCCGACCTCAGGCGCTGCCTCTGCAGGAACAGCTCAGCTGAGCTTTGCCTTCGTCCACCTGTACTGAGTATTAGTGAGACAGGCCACCTCCAGGTGACTCTGATTCTGTCCGACAAAGCGTTGAATGGGACCCTGGCCCAATTCTCCTACTTCCTGGGGTCTGATATTTGTTTATATGAGGCCAGCGACCAAGTGTCACCCTGATGAAGTGATGGTGGATGGCTCTGGAGTCAGGTCAGCCAGGCTGGGGTTTGGACTTCCCATCTGTGTGACCGCAGTTAGCAGGGGCTGGGGCTGCGTCCCTCTCCTCAGTGGGCAATGGAGCACCAGCAACAGTGGTGGTTTTGTAGGTTGAAGAGGAAACTCTTGAGAATTTACATTTATTATTAATATATATATATATATATATATATATATATATATAATTTATTATTATTATTTAATTTGCTATCGGGCACATGTGCTCATGAGAGAGAGAGAGGGAATCAAAAAGTAAGCTGCCAGGTCCAGGATTCAAACCATAGTCAGTCATGTGGGAGTCCAGCACCTTAATCATCATGCCACCTGATGGCCCTTATCATTAATTTTAAAAGGTATGTTTGTTTATTTCTTCCATGAGCCAGATAGACTGAGAGGCAGAGAGACAGAGAGACAGCACAAGGTCCTGACACTGTAAACTACCGCAGTCTTATACAACCCAGATCATGGGCACAAGATGGTATCACATGTACCCAGAGTGGCCTTCAGGTGTGAACCTGGAGCTTTTTCATGGTGGGTCAGCTTTACGGAGCATCGTGTTTGCTGCTGTGCCGCTGTCTGGACCCAAACTGTTAACAGAGCTCTTTCAGGGCATCTCAGTGTTATGGGTCCTGTGTAGGCAGAGGGTTGGCTACCCCATACGACTTTCCATGCCTTCTCCATTGTTTAACCCCACCAAGCAACCCAGAGGAGCCCCCCACAGGTTTCCCAGCTTCTGTGGTCTGAATGTGTCCCCCACCCCAAATATGTGTTGAAAACTTAATCCCCAATGCAAGTGTTGAGAGTGGGGCCTTTATAAGGTGATTAGGTTATGGGGACTCTGCCCTTACAAATGGATTAATCCATCATGGGTCAATGGGTTAATGGAGTATGGGGTTGTTGCAGGAATAGGTTCCTTGTTTTGACGGTGGGCTGTTACCAAAGCAGCCCTCTCGCTCTGTCTCACCATATGTTATGATGCACCGAGAAGGACATCACCAGATGCTGTCCTTCCATTTTGGACTTCCCAGCCTCCAGAATCATGAGCTAAATAAACTCCGTCTTTTTATAAATTACCCAGTCTGTGGTATTTGGTTATAGCAACAGAAAATGAATCAAGACACCAGCTTCCTTGCAGTGAGTGGCAGGTCACAGTTTTGGCTAGAGGAAACCCACTGGGACCAGGAGAGCTTTTTGATGTTCTTAGGAAGGGGTGCACATGGCTGGCACCAGCCCTTCCTCATTTTTTTTTTTTTTTTGAGAGGTTTTTGCTATAGGGTGCGTGCGTTCGCCAGAAAGACAGAGACAGAGAGACAGAAAACGAGAAATCACCCCCCAGGGGGGATGGCCACACCACAATCCCTTCTCCTTCATTCTCCTCTCGGGATCTTGGGCACGCACGCACACGCGCCCAGCGTGAGTTTAAGCTGCAGGGTCCGGGACTCGAACCACAGTCGACTACGTGGGAGTCCAGCGACATAGCCATGACGCCAACTGTTGGTCCCCCTCTCTTCTTTCTTCCTGACTTGGAGATGCAACTTCCACAGATAGCCCCTGGTCTCTGACACTGAAGGAAAATCAATGTTTGAATGATGGTGGGATGAGAAGTCGGGGCAGTGGTGGCAACACTGAGAAGTGGCACCAGCAACCTGCTGCATGAGGACCTGAAAACCTTGCTGGCTGAGGGCCTTTCGCTAGTTCTTGCTGGTTGGACCCGAGACAAATGAACACTCCAAGAGAGCTTTGTCCCTGCAACCTCATCCCTGAGTCTAGAAGGGATTTCCTCAGGGCTTGGTATGGTGGCCACTGCACCTGTGGCAATTTGGACGCGTCTCTCTCCCCCTGTCGTCGTGCCAGGATGGCTGAGATCTGCGTGGTCCCATCACGTTCCAGGTTCTGTCCTGTGGTTGCTTCTCTCCTTGTCGACTTGGAGACCATCACTTCAACCCATCCCTTGCCTCCCCACTGCCTCCCTTCCCTGGGATCCTCCCGTGGTGGTCTTCACAGCACCACACCCTGACATCCGCCAGCATTTCTGGAAAGAACATGTGACTCTCAGATGATGGCTCAAGGATCCATACACGGTGACTCAGATGGTGCCACACAACACGATGCTCCAATGGCACTGCACTGACCCACACCACGCGGCCCTCAGAGGACACCACACAGAACAGGCCACAGCTAGTGAACACGCAGCCTCACTGCCCCTGCCAGCTTTGCTTCTACCCGTTTTGTCCCTGACCTCAGACCTCACGCCATCACCTCTGCCCGTGCCACAAGCCTTCCCAGCTCCCATTCACAACGAAAATAGAGTTAACGGCCGTTAGGTGTCACTGCCCACCTGCCCCTGCTTCCCTCCTGGGGCTGTCTTTTACCCAGGAGACGCCTTATATTCATTGCCTCCTGGCATTTGAATGCACTCAGGACTCTGTTCTAACCTTTCTTTTTGTTTTATTTTGATTGTTATAGGTTACAGGGCCTGTGTACTTGCTAGAGAGAGAGAAACAAGGTACCCCACATTGGGGCATGGTCTTGCTGCAACCCTTTTCCCCCATCCCCTCCTTCCAGTTTGGATTTTGAGTAAATACACATGCCCAGGGTGTTTTTCAAGCTGCTCTGGCCAGGATTTGAGCCACAGCTGGCCATGGGGTCAGGCTCCCTTAATCACTGCAGTGCGGGACCAACCTGGGACTTCACTTTTTTTAAAAGTTAATAATTTATTATTATTATTATTATTATTATTATAGCTTCTTGTAGTCATCAGAGAGAGGCAGTGGTGGTGAGAGTGGGAGGAAAGTGAGAAAGCAAGCTGCCAGGTCCGGGACCCAAACTGCAGTCGGCCATATGGGGGTCCAGCACCCTAACCACCATGCCACCTGCTGGCCCTGGGACTCTGTCTTCAAAATGCTCTCAGCGCCCGTTCATCTGCCACCTTCTCTCCTTCACAGCACCCTGTTGCTCCTGGGTGTCCTGATGTCCTGGCCGTGCCACTGTGCCCACTGAGTAGGCCCCTCGGCTCTGTGCCAGCCTCCCCGGTTGAGGTTGGCAGTAGCCATCATCCTTCTGCTGGGGCCCTCTTCTTCACCTGGGTACCCACGACAGCCCCACCTGCCCCCTCGTTCCCCATGCCCACACGGATGTCCCTTCTTTCCTAGCACACTGGGACCTTCGCCCATGGCCCTGTGGCCTCAGACTTCAGGTCTGTCCACAGACATCTCATCACCCTCCCATCCCCCAGCACCTTCAGGAGCAAGGTGAATGGAGACTTAGCAAAGTCAAGGGCTGCCACCTAGTCTGGGCTTGGCCACGCGGGCAGGTTCTGACCAGGAGCTGAGCTCCTCTGAGCAGTTTTTCCGCGTGAGGTCACCCCTCGTTTCTTCTTCCCTGCACCCCCTGGAATCATCTGCACCACATCCCATGTTCACGCTGACCTCCTCGGCTCCCCTGGAGACCACCGGACATGTTTACGTCCTTGTAAATGTGCCATGGAAGCTGCAGAGGGATCTCCCGCCTGTCCTTGAGTCTCACGTCCTTCCCTCATTCCAAATTCTCTCCCTTCCTCGACATCCGGTCACTCTGCTACCCATGCATGGCCCATGCTCAGGGGCAGCAGGGCTGTCACCCCCCAGCCCCGCTGGCTTGGCCGGGCAGCTTTACGACTCAGCCACCCCTCCTTCCCTTTTTCTGAGGCCTATGCATGTCCCCCAGCACCGTTCCCAGCCCAGCACCTCCCTCCCCAGGAAGACGGCCCCCGGTCTCCCCACGGCCACGGCTTCCCCTCAGCCTTCGTGCCTGACCTGCAGCTGCCCAGCCTTTTCTGGAGTGCTATAATGTAAATGTGCATCTGTAAGTAAAAACACACCCGTGGCTCCCAGCTGGCTCCAGCCTCTTCTCTGGCCTCTGTTCTAGGCACCTCCTCCCCTCAGAGGGATGCCAAGGCTTGTTCCTATTCTCATCTGCTCCACTGCCCCTGTGGCCTCCTGCTGGGTGTGGAAAGTCATGCTCAGCCCCGAGTCCTGGCGGAGTCCAGCCACAGATTAGGGGGGTCTATCTTCTGCTCCAGGAGTGGCCACGACACCCAAAATGTGCAGTCACAGAGGTCTGAGAGCACACAGGGTCTTGGGGCCACAGCTCCGGCCCAGCATATCCTGAGGTCGGTTACCTGTGCCTGCACTGCCTGGGCCCCTGCAGGCCAGGCGACGTGGCAGGGCCCCAGGCAGCCTCCTCTCTGCACGGCGGGTCCGGGGACAGGCTACTGGGAAGAAAGGGCCCCGTGGGCTAGGCTGCCCCTGCCCCACCCAGGCCTGAAATCTGCCCAGGACGATGAACACTCAAAATCAGAGAGAAGCTGGTCAGCTAGGCCCGCTGGCCCCTCTGTTGTGCTCAGAGTCTACCCGTGCTCAGGGTGGCCTGGCGTAGTTCCACAGCTACCTCATGGGGCCAGGTTATCTCCCCTGTGCACGCTGGGAGAGGCGGCTCAGGTGGGCAGGAGACACCCTGCAGGTGTGGCAGCCCAGGTGCAGCTACTGGTCGCCCGAGTGGCATGTCATTTCCACTCTGCTCGACAGGCCCCACACCACAGGAGCACACGCTCCACTGTGCTTGCACTCTGAGGAGTACGCCGGAAGGTCGGGACCACAGGCACCCTCCCCCTCAGCCTTCCCGTCTGGAAAGCGGGGATACGAACCCAGAAGCCCACCACCTGGCAGTGTTCGGGGTACGAGATGCCCTTAATGGAAGTTTGCTTTTCTGCTGATTTTGGCCACGGTCTCTGTGCACCAGTCTGAGAAAATAAGAGGCAGCAAGCCTGGGGATTTTCAGACACGGAGGGAGGCAGACGCCTGGAGGTCAGTCCTGAGGCAGGTGTAGCAAAGGCCCCGGAGAGAGAGGGTGTCAGGCTACAGGACGGCCCAGTGGGAGAGGCCAGGCTGGGGGAGGAACAGTCCCCAGGAGAGCTGAGCTGTTTGAACAGGATCCCAGACAAGCCACCGGGTTTGGTGGGGAAGGGGCTGCTGCAGCTACTGGAGGAAGAACCCCTGGGGGCCAGAGGGCCCTTCCCAGACTCCGGGCTGGGTGGGGATGAGGAACCACCCCGGAGACTGTGAGGGCTGGAAAGGGAGGAAGTTAGGAATGTGGGAGGGGGAGGGCCGGAGATGGTTAGTGTTCTACCCCAGCCCTCCTCCCCCCCCAATGCTGCATTTCTGTTTTCCTGCTAACTGACGCTCTGATGTTCCATCTGATTCATGGACGACCCATTTCTTTAAAAGGAAGCGAAGACGCTAATCCTGGCGATTACCATATTCGGGTCAGGGACCTCTGCTTGTTCCTAGCAGATCAGTTTAAGAGGATTGCAGCTGGGCTGCTTCCCCACACTCTGGGTCTTCTTGTCTCCAGGAACAAGGAGGGACAAGGGACCTTGTCTTCTGGGGGGCCAATCCAGCATGAGCTGAGTCCTCTCGGGGCCTTCGGACCACAGCAAGGAAAGGAAAGGAGGAGAGAGGAGAGGAGGGCTGCAGGGCAGGGAGGGCCTCTTCCCCTGCTTCTCTTCCTCAGAGCCCCCTTGTCTAGGCCACCTCTGGGGCCTTCCCTGACATGCCTGGCTGCTGTCCTCACCTAAGTCCAGGGGGTATCTCACACCCAGGGAGTCCCAGACATTTGTCCTCTCCCCTGGCACCCTACCTGGGGGCGTCTCCGTCGTTGTGGGTATGACAACCACGGACAGGCAGATTCATGGCTGCCCACCAGTGGTCTGTTTCCTGCTTTATCCTGTGCTCCACCCACCGCCCCTCCCTACACCAGCCCTGGACATACTTCCTCAGTGGCCCCTGTCCCTTCTTCTGAACACCCAAGTTCTCCTCCTTGTGGCCAGCGTGGCCCCCTATAAAGTAAAGTGCTTCTGCAGCGCCCGGGGGCTTGGGCCTCTGCGACCCCCCATGCCAGCCAGCTTTGACTCCGCCTTCCAAGGTGCCTGTCCTGGAGGGCCTTGGTCCATGAGATGACCAGAGCCTGCCAGAAGCCGCCTCCCCATTCTCCCCAGGACAGGGCTTCCCCACCCCAAAGCCCCAACCTGGGGTGTTGTGGGGAATGTGGAGGCCTTGGCATGGGGTCTAGATGCAGACAAGGGGACATGGAGACCCCAAGCCTCAGGGCTAATGGACTCAGTAGCCACAGGACTTCAGCTTAAGGAGTGCTTCTGTAACCACGGGCTGGGCTGATGCACCCAAAGCTCGGTGCTGCCCTCTACCCAAAGTGAAGATGGGCAGCTCCCAGGTGGGCAGGAGGCAGGGCAGGGAGCTTGCTCCCTGCACAGAACCAGCCTTTGCCCTGGACAAGAGGTCTCTGGGGGCCTGACTATCCCAGCTAGCCCTTAGGACCCTGAGCACAGGTGCAGGAGACCATGTGCCCACAGCGGCCTCCGGGGCTCTGGAGGCTTACCTCAGTCACGTCCCTGACGTTCACCATCTTCTTGGTCTGAGCCACGTGGCCCACAACCCCGATGTCCAGTGGAAAGACGATCTCGGAGTCGGGGGCCACCAGGCAGTCCTCCAGGACACTGTCCGGCTGCACGCTGAAGAGCCGCGTGGCTAGCTCGGCCACCCCGTTGCGCTGGCGGTACAGGAAGAGGCTGCAGCGGTCGGCCTGCAGGATGGCGCACAGGCGCCGCAGGGTCTTGAAGAGCACCTGCTCCATGTTGACGCTCTCCTGCATGTCCTGCACCAGCTCGAACAGGGCGGCGCTCTCCTCCACCTGGCACAGCTCGCGGAGGCTGCCGCAGTCAGCCGGAAGCCCGTCTTCGCAGGCACTGAGCACGTTCTCAGGACTCAGCCTCTTCCCAAAGTACCGGTGCGTGAAGCTGGGGTTCTCGTCGAGGAACCGCCGCACCTGTTCCTCGCTGAGGCTCATGGTGTCCACTGCCTGTCCCCCAGAGGCCGCTGCCCCCAGGTGCACATGGACTCCTAGCAAACGCTGTCATCAGCAAAGCCTTTCTTAGTGACGATTAGGGAGCCTGGGAGGAAAGCTCAGCTGACTCACGCTCACGAGAAGGGTGCCCGTGCTGCCCTCTCCCTCAGACCCCAGACTTCCCACCTTCCCCTGGGAAACTCAGACTCCCTGGAGCAGGGAACTAGGGGATGACAACTGGGGAGCTCCCCCCCACCCCCCGCAGGGATCATGGGTGGCTGGTCGGGGGAGGCATTTGGCTTCTGGGGGAGCAGGCCTGGTTACCTAATCCCCTGAGAAAGGTCATCCCACGAACACCATGACCCTTTCTGCCTGGGGCTGCCACTGAGTGTGGCCGAGTCAGGTGGACAGTGGCTTTTCTGACTCCCTTGCATATAAAAATACTAATTTCTACTTTCTGGGCTCCTTTATTTATGCTTCTGGATCTTCTCCTTGCACAGAGCCCCCAGCTACACTGTGGGCAATGCTGCGATTCGCAGATGAGGAAACTGGGTTGTTCTGAGTGTCCATGTTGCAGGTAGGACCCGTGTGCCCAGGCAGCAGCAGGTGTGTCCAGTAGGCCTTGACTGTCTGCCCTGAGTGACATGCAAGTATTAAAGTCTTTCTGAGTCACGACGTGAAAAAAAAGATTGGATTAGGGCTGGAGTCCTCAACCCAGGTCTTTCTGACCGTCCCGCACAGCTGAGACTGTGCAGCTGCATGTGCGCTGCACCAAGCATGCGTCGCATGGTGTGTGTGCATGGTTGTGACGCTTTGCCTGGTGTGCATGCCGGGGTGTGCCCATGGATGGCAGGAGGGTGAGGAGAGGAGATATGTCCTGGTGTGAGCCAGCCCAGAGCCCTGGGCCCATCAGATTACTCAGCAGAGGCCCGTGAGCACCTGGCATTCTGGGCCTACCCTCTGAATCTGTGGCCAGGAGCAGAGCTGCACAGCCTCGTCCTCAGAGAAGGAAGCCAGTATTTTGTTTGGAAGGATTTCTAAGTCCTCCTGTCCCAGGACGAGGAATTACGAGCCAGAGGGAAACTACCTAAGTTTTTTTTTTTCATCTTTTTTAAAATTTTATTATTTCATTTTGCCTCTGTCTATACTGGCACTATACTTGCCACCAGGAGTCAGGGATTGTGTGTGGTTCTTTTACTGCATTCAGCTGATAAAAATGTGTGTGCGTATGTGACAGTGTTCACATGAGGTTGTCGGAAAAGTCATGATGCATTTTTGCATAGAAAAACAGAAAAATACATCATGACTTTCCGACAACCTAATACACGTACATGCGAGTGCATGCATGGAGCGTGAGTGTGTATGAATGCACATGTGAGTGTGCAGTGTGTGGCTGTGTTTGTGTGTGAGTGTGCAGTGTGTGGGTGTGCAAGTGTGCACATTTGTGTGTGTGCGCATCGGTGTGCACAGGCCCAGGGTGCTCGCAGGCTTAGATTCTCTCAGAGAAGCTTGCGCGGCCACGGGCTGGCACCGCTGCTGCTGCCCCAGCTTGGGAGGCTGATCCGACCGGCAGCAGCTGCACTGTCCACAATGGGCCCAGCTGGCCGAGTGCGGGGCGCGTGCCCTTGTGCTGTGACGTCTCTGCTCTGCTTAGTCACGCAGCAGCTTCTTTTCAGGGATCTGCTTGGAGGTCCCCCCCTTTCCCTATAAATAGTGAGTTCTGACTGGAGCCGGGGGAGTGGGGATGCGGGATGGGGCAGGTGCTGTGGGTGGGCCAGGGCTGCAGGTCGCCTGCTCTGCATTCAGTCCCACAGCAGCTCCCAGAGCAGCCTGGCGTGTTGCCAGCGCCCAGAGTGCGCCTGGATGTGAGGGAAACACCAGAGGTGCCTCTGGCTGCTCTGTCCCAGGGCGGGCCTCTGAGGGACACTGTGGGACTCCTCAGGTTGTCCCACCCGAAGGTCCACGCTCCCCCCAGCCCCTCCCTCCCTGGCTTCTTCCACTGCTGCCCTGCCCCTGTGGTTCATGACCCCAGTGTATCTGGGGACCTACCCACCACCTCTGCTCACCCTGCCTCCCTCTGTCCCACGCTCCCCTCACTCCTGTCCCCCCTCTTCAGCCCAACCTCTCCCTTTTCTGGCAGGCAGCCTTTTTCTCAAGGCTGAGGAGTTCACCTTGCCTTTACTCACCTGCATGGGAACTGAGGGGATCAGCATGAGGTGAGCCCAGGGCTGGGGCAACCCTGGGCCAGGCCAGGCAGCCGTGGTGGGAGTGGGGTCCATGGGAGCAGTCAGGGACAGGGAGGCGGACGGTCTTGGGGCTAGAGGAGAGGGCGAGGCTGCGCTCTGTGCCCTCCACCCCCTCACTCTAACGCGAGTGTGCGCGCCCAGCTTCCAGTTGCTTTACCAGCGGTTTCTCCTGCTCTTGGAGCCCATGATGCTCACAGGTGTGGAGACCCAGGGGTGTGAGGAACTCAACCCCTCGGGAGGCCCCCACCCCCCGGACGGTGGGAAGCTGAGCAAGTGCCCCAGTGTCCTCACCTGCCGGACCCAGAGGTAGCTACCCAATGACTGCTCCATTGGCCTTGCCCCTCACCTACGGGTGAGGCCTGGGGCCCGGCTGGGGCAGACCCGGCTCAGAGGTAAGGATACACCTGGAGGTGCACCTGTGAGTACAACAGCACGCTCTCCGGGGGACTTCTCCATACACGCACCTGGGGGGTGTTTGAGGAGAAATAGAATTGCTCCTTTACTGGGCTCTGATTAATTTTGCCTCATCATAATGTGGAGTTTTAAAATTAGCAAGTACACCCTGGGAGTCATTTAGAACAAGGAATTTGTCATCAAATAGCTATCACAGGAAGAGAATTCTAGTTTCTTGTACCAAACTGTGGGAAAGATGCAATTATACAAGGAGCAATATGCTCTGAAATGAAAATTAACCAGTCAAAAGGAATAGTGAGAGATGAAAGTGGAGAGCAAATTAGAGCTCACAATCAGGAATTTCATCAGATTGGTGATGCAGAGATGCGAACAGCCCTGTTAGGCCTTCACACTTACACGGAGTGAGGGCAGGGGGAGGTTGACCAGAAAGGACAGGGTGGGGTGGGAGTGTCTGGGAACCCTGGTGCCAGGTGAGGCCAGGTATGGACCCTCAGCCTGCATCCGTCCTCTGCTCACTGACGCCTCTGACCTCAGGGGTGTCTCCCTGGTTCTTTTCTTTTTCTTTCTTTCTTTCTTTCTTTCTTTCTTTCTCTCTTTCTTTCTTTCTTTCGGGAGGAGAGATTTTTGCTATAGGGCACATATGCTCACCTGAAAGACAGAGAGAGACAGAGAGACAGAAAGCGAGAAATCACCCCCCTGGGGGGATGGCCACGCCACAATCCCTTCTCCTCTCAGGCACATGCGCCTGGCGTGAGTTAAAGCCATTGGGTCCGCGACTCGAGCCGCAGTCGACCACACGGGAGTCCAGCGACGTAGCCCTTATGCCAGTCTCCCTGGTTCTTTAGTCCCATCTTTTTTTCTTGGCAAACAAGGATCTTTCTCCGTGTGTGTGTGTAAGTTTTGCTATAGTATACACACTTGCAAGTGTACACACCTGCCAAAGACAGAGAGAAAGAGAGATAAAGTGAGAAATCACGCCTCGAGGGGATGGTCGTGTCACGATCTCTTCTCCATTGTTCTCTCAGGATTTTGGGCATGCACATGCACCCTGTGTGTTTTTCATGCTGCTGGGTCTGGGACTTGAACCACACAGTCTGCTATGTGGGACCGAGCTGCCTTAACACCATGCCAGCAGCTGGCCTGCCGTGTTGTTTTTTTGGGTGGAAAATGGTGCATAAAGTGAGCAGCAGATGCTAGAGCACCGCAGTGGGCCTCAGAGGACTGCCCGATGGAGAGACAGGGAAGCCTGTGAGAGCCAGGCCGGGCTGGGGTGGGGGTGGGGCTGAGACCTGAAGCTTGAGCAGAAACAAAGTTGGGCCACTGGGCCGAGGGAGAGTGCGTCCTGTGCCCCGGGAGCCGGTCCCTCCGTATCCACATGGTTGGTGCGTCTTCTCTGTGGGACAGTCTCAGCCCCTCCAGATGTTGGAGAGCAGCACCTTGTCCCAGTGGACCCGAACCCTGACCCTGAGGGGACCTGCAGACCAGACCACGCAGCTCTGCTGGGGGGCCATCCTGGAGAGGGGTGACCAGCCAGCAGCTGAAGGGCCGCGAAGCAAAGCAGTGGCGCCAGGAAGAACCGCAGCTGTGCCTCTTTCCCTCTCCTGCCAGGCCAGACGTGGCCTCACGTTTGCCCTTGCCCAGAATGTCCTTATGGGGGAGCTGTGAGGCAGGAGACAGGACGCGTGTCCCTCGGACACCTGGAAATCCCTGGCACCTGGCGTGGGAGCCCACCCCAACAGCAGGACCTCCTGCTCTGCAAACACCCATCCCTGCTTTTTGGTAGGGGTCACAGGGCTCCCCTATGCCCCCTAAAGGGAACTATTTGTTTCGTTTTAGGTTCTGGGGGTACAATACTGAAACTTTGGGCACATTCCATCCATAAAAGACTCCCTGTTCTCATGGGGCCTATACTATAATGGGGGTGACCGACATTTATTTAAGAGTCTCACACATTAGTGCAAATCACTCCACAGACCCAGGGCCGGGCCTGAGATCCTAGATGTCCGGGGCATCCCTGTGTACCTGGTGGTCAGAGAGGGTGGAGTGGACAGAGGGGGTGGTTTGAAAATCACTCTGGGTGCATGTGCATGCGTACCCAAGATTCCAGAAGGAGAATGGAGGAGAAGGAATTGCAGTGTGGCCATCTCCCCTGGGGGACATTTCTCACTTCCCCGCTCACTGTCTCTGTCTCCCTGTCTCTCTCTCTCTCTCTGGTGAATGCAGGTACCCTATGGCAGAAACCTCTAAAAAATAAAAAATGAAAAGTATACATACAGAAGATCATGCCAGGTGTGTGAGCATTTGTGCCCAAAATTCCAGGAGGAGAAGGGACTACGGTGGGCCAACCCCAGGGGGTGATATCTCACTTTCCCTCTCTCTGTCTCTCTGTGTCTCTCTGGCAAGCACACTCACCCCATGGCATAAACCTAAAAATAAATAAATAAATAAATTCTAGAAAGCTTGGAAAACACCGAGTGTTTTGAGGATAAAAATGCCTCAAAAACTACACCTTGGCTACAAATTATAGAAATGCCAAGATGAAGGAAAACTTCTGAAGAAAGACACAGGAAAAAATAAATCTTACCTTGAGAGGAACAAAAATAAGAATTGCGTTCAACTGCTCAGAAACCATGCGAGGGCAGAGGGTGAAGTGAGACATTTAAAGTGTTGCGTTAAAACTCCACCAGCCTGCAAAATTACCCTTCAAAAGCAAAGAAGAAATAAAGACTCCTTCAGACAATTAAAAGTTGAGGAAGTTTGTTGCCAGTAGACTTATCTTGTAAAAAATGTTAAAAGAAATTTAGCTCAGACACTTGGATTTACATTTAAAAATAAATAAATAGCAAGGGAAAAAGAATAATGAAGGTTTGAAAAACCTTTTTTTTTTTTTTTTTTTTTTTTTTTTTTTTTTAGTATAAAAGTTGTCAGAATTAAAATGGTGTCATTTGTGTCTCCATCATGTGTTAAATCGTAATTAAACTGTGCCCGGAGGCCAAGAGCAGGCCACCCTCACGTGAGCCTGGCTGATAACAAGAACTATGACAGGGCCTCACAGGGACTGAGCCAGAACCACACACTTGCGACATCTGTGCAGAAACCCCTCGTCTAACCTTGGACTGACATCACACTTGTCCCTGACCCCAGCAGCTAAGGATAATTGTCCCCAATTTCTGTAATCCTTCCTCAGTTATGTTTTCCCTCACTCCTCTGAATACAGCTGTAGTTTACTAAGGCAAGTGTACTCTGCATTGCAATGCTCATCCCTAAATAAATCATCCTTTCTTTTTCTCCTGTTGCAGTCTTTCTCTTTGTCATTTACAGATAGACGCGTTGGTGTCCAGGAGTGGGGCTAAAGTGAGCTCATGTTGGACAGATTGGGAGCCTTTAGAATCGAGCGCAGTTCAGTTGCTCGCTGAGAACTTTGAACTTTCTTTCCTTTCTTTTACTTTTTTCATTTTAAATTTAAAACAAATTGAGACCAGCAGATGGCATAATGGCTACATTGCTGGACTCTCATGTAGTCAACAGCGGTTCCAGTCCCAGATCCAGTGGCTTAAACCCACGCTGGGTGCGTGTGCGTGCGTGCCCAAGACCCTGAGAGGAGAATGGAGGAGAAGGGATTGCGGCGTGGCCATCCCCCCTGGGGGGTGATTTCTCACTTTCTGTTTTTCTCTTTCTGGAGAGTGCATGTGCCCTATAGCAAAACCTCTCAAAAAAAAAGAAATTAAAACTAAACAAACAAAAAAAAGTTGGAGGGCTTATGCTCTTGACAGAGAGAGAGAGAGAGAAAGAGAGAGAGAGAGAGAGAGAGAGAGAGAGAGAGAGAGAGAGAGAGGAAGCACCTCTTCACACACAGTCATGCTGCAATCCCTTCAAGCCACAGAGCCCAGGACTCAAATCATACAGTTGGCCATATGGGATACAGCCCACCCCCCTTTTTAAAAAAAGAATGATTTATTTTAATTAATTAGTTAATTAATATTTTATTTAAATTTGACCAGAAGGAGAGGGAGGGGAAGTGAGAAAGCAAACTGTCAGCTGTGGTCGGCCCTGTGGAAGCCCAGTGCCTTAACCACCACGCCACCTGCCGGCCCCAAGGGCTCCAGTTCCTTAACCGCCAGGCCATGGCCAGCCTGCACTTCAAGTTTTCTATTTCCCAGGCTCGCCTTTTCTGCCCTAGTGAATCTCCTCTCAGATTGTGGGACTCCCTGTCTTCGGTGAGCTCTGAAGCTGCAGCGCTCCCTAATTCTCAGGATGACGTTTGCTGTGGCTTTAAGGTTGGGGGGTGATAGGGAGAGGAAGAAACAGCAGGTTGGGCCTGAGGATTCAAAAAGCACAATGGCCTTGAGAGAGCCTGGGCTGAGCCTCCCCCGGGCTGACATACCCCGTAGGCTGTCCAGGGGTGCAGGACAGAAGGCAGCAAGCAGGGGAGTCAAGACGGAATCCTCCCAGACAGGGCGGTGAGATCAGGAAGCAGGACTCCCAAGGCAATGGGAGCCCCTTAGGGGCAGGAGCTGGTGAAATGATCCAGAACGTCACCAAGATGTAGCCTCTGCCAAGGTCTGGGGGACAGTCCAAGGTGCTTCCTCTCAGCGAAGGCCCTGAACTCAAATGTCAACTGGCCTGGCTTGTTCTCCCTCATTCCCAGGAACAAGACTGGCTGTCAACGCCAGTTCCCAGATAATGGAGCTGAGTAACAGAAGGCCTTCATTTTCTCAACTCGAATTTTGCTGAAAAAGGCAAATTTGGTAATTAAAAGACTTTGAGCTAGTAACCAACATCACTTTACAATTAGAGGGTTTGGATGCAATGTTCATATTGTTTTTTTCCTTAGAAAATGTGTAGCCATTTAAACTTGTAGCCAACAATAAATCCATTTGAGGCATCAAAAAGGCTGTTAATCAGCAGGCCATTTTAGAGAATGCAGCTCTAATCGCTGTGGTCACAGGCAGCTTTCTGAACCCTTTGCAGTTTGGAGACTGCAGGTAAGAACTGAGGTGAAATGTACTTTTCTGGAAGGCAGAGTCTGCTTGTGGGCGCTCCCCCAGGACGGTCGTCCCCGGTTCCTGGTCATGTTCAGCCTTCATTTGGGGTTGAATATTGCCTGTTTTGTTTCCAAAAGATAATTTTCATTGTGATAAAACACACATAACGTAAAATTTTCTATCTTAGTCACTTTTAAATGTATGATTCTGTGATGTTTAAATGTGCAGGAATCGGGCATCCAGCAGAGTGGTGGTTAAGGCAGCTGAATCCCACGTGGCCAACTGCGTGGTTCGAGCCACGGACCCAGTGGTCTGAAAAACATGCTGGAGAAAAACCAAAACAAAATGAAAATGAAAATAAAAATAAAAATAAACCAAAAACATGCTGGGTGTATGTGCGCATGTGCCCAAATTCCAACAGGTGGGAAAAGAAGGAATTACAGTGTGGCCATCCCTCCTGGGAGATCATTTCTCACTTTCCCTCTCTCTCTTTCTCTCTGTCACTGACAAGTGCATGTGCCCTATGGCCAATATTTTAAAAATAAGGGATCAGCAGTTGGTGTAATGGCTGGCCAATATTTTAAAAATAAGAGACCAGCAGTTGGTGTAATGGCTATGTTGCTGGACTCCTATTTTGTTGACCGCGGTTCGAGTCTTGGACCCAGTGGCTTAAACTCACACTGGGTGCGTGTGAGTGCGTGCTCAAGATCCCGAGAGGAGGATGGAGGAGAGAATGGAGGAGAAAGCGTTACGAGGTGGCCATTCCCCTGGGGGGTGATTTCTCTCTGTCTTCCTGGTGAGCACATGTGCCCTGTAGCAAAAATCTCTCCAAAAAAGAGAGAGAGAGAGAGAGAGAGAGAGAGAGCAAAAGTTAAAAAATAAAATGTGTATCAGTCATCACCTTCCATCCCCAGAACGCTTTTCTTCTTCCCAAACTGAAGTCCATCCCCATGAAGCACTGACTCCCGCATTCCCTCCCCCAGCCCCAGCTTCTGGGAATCACCCTGTACTTCTGTCTCTATGAATGTGCTTACTCCCAGGACCTCGTGTGAGTGGAGCCACACAGCGTTTGTCCCTTGTGACTGGCTTGTCTCGCTCAGCACGCTGTAGCAGGTGTCAGAACGTCCTTTCTGAGGCTGTATATTCTGTCGTGTGGATGGGCCGCATTTTTCTTATTCATTCATGTCTTGCAGACACGTGGGTTGCTTCTGCATTTTGGCTGTCATGAACCATGCTGCTGTGAATTCACGGATGTGAATGTCTCTGCAGAGACACCTCAGTGACACAGAATCCTATCTGCTTTTTCACAATTGTAAGAAAAGAGGGATTTTTTTTTCCCCTTTGAAAAGATTTATCTCACTAGAAATGAGAAGAAATGACAGATTTTAAGACTAGGTGCTAGAATCCCACTACTTAATACAAAGAGGGAAAAAAGACCAGACTGGGAAGCTCAAAATTGACAAAATACAAAGGAAAAAAAAAAAAAAAAAAAAAGAAGGCTGACAAATAATACTGACAGATGAACTATGGGAATACGTTTTGGAATCCCAGCACGTGGATCTTCTGTTGATGAGGATGTGTGTAGTGTTCTCAACTGGACTGGACTGAGGCGTACATCACGCTGGGTAAAGTCTCTTTAAATATAAATGATGTATAGTGATTGAATGTATAAATAATAATAATAAAGAAAAAAAATTAAAAATCATGCGTCTGGCTGGGGCTGCTGGGGAGATGGTGGGAGCAGAAAAGACCCCCACCCCCGGCCCAGCTTAGCAGTGCGATGGGGTCAAGGTCGGACCGAGAGTTATCACAGGGTAGAAGGGTGGCTAGGAGGTGGTCCGTGAGCCCCGAGGAGCTCAGCTGTGAAGGAAGTAAAGAAGTGGGTCAGGAGCTGGGGCCACTGGGGCTGGGAGGGTGAGGGAGCGTGCCTGCATGTAACCCGGGGGGTTAGACCCCACTTATCATAGGGACGACTCACTGAAACTAGGCTGTCTACGCAGCAAAACCCTTGCAGCGGCGGGAGAGGGATCTTCATGCGAGCTGGCGGAGGGTGAGGCAGGGACGCAGGGAGAGAGAGGAAGGTTTGCGGTAAGGCTAAGACGTAGCTGACACCATTTCACTCACGGAAGGACAGAATTGCCTGGATTGAAGTTTCACTAATCATGAGACAGTTCTCATGCTTTCCCAACCGATCCCGCCACCTTGCTGTAGATATTCGTTGCATAATCTAAGCAGTATCAACACAACTGTTTGGTCTCTTCTCAGAACTGAGAGTTTTCCTCTTTGTTTCCTGTCTTCTTGAATCGACCAGCATTTCCAGTCACACTGGAGATAGAGTGGAGACAGTCACTGCGGATGGGCGTTGTAGGTTCTTTGCAAAGACAACCATGATCTGTCCCATCTTTATCACGAACCTCTTTGCAACGTGGCTTTGCTGCTTCTCCCATCAGAAGGGGACATCTTTTTCCCACTTTCTGAGGCCAGGCTGGCGTTGCGCTTTCCCTTGACCAGATTGTGGCAGCAGGCTTGGTGTGAGTACCCGAGACGTGGCTTCGAAGGCTCACAGCTTCTGCCGCTGCCTCCCAGACACATGGAGTAGTCAGGTCTCACCTCCCGAGGTAGGGAGGCCACACGGAACAGCTGAGGCCTCCTAGACCAACCAGTTGCCAGACTTGGGAGCGAGGTCACCAGACCACTGAACCCAGGTCAGCGGCTAGATGGCCCCGGCCATGGCGACCTCAGGCAAGACTGTAGAGAGCTGCCCAGCTGAACCCAACCCAATGCCTGATCCTCAGGACCATGAACAAATAAGACAGTAATACAATAAAGTGAGGAGGAAAGTGAGTGGAAGAACGATTGGAAGCAAAGCCAGGAAAAGACTTAGATCTTGGCCCCTGGTTTGAGTCACAAAGAGACAGCTGATTGCTCAGCAGACATCGTCTTGACCACTGGCAGGATGACATTTCATCATTTCATAGCCAGAAGTGGCAGGGAAACCCATCTAGGAGGGAGAATATGCCCTCCCCAGTCGAGAGATGGGTTGGTGCCAGGTGGCACCATGTGGGCCCAGTTGGACCGGAGGTGGCTGAGGTGGAGCATAGCTGAGGCCTGGGGCGGGGGGAGGAGGGGAGACCAGGACAAACTCTGGGGCCACAAGGTACCTGCTGCAGTTTCCAGGGTCACTCTCAAGTAGAGGTAGTCTTCAATCTAAATAGAACTCGTTGGAAATTACACAAGAAAAACGTGTGCATTGTTGCAAAGTTAGAAAACACAAAGAAAAACATTGTGTCTTCACCGTCCATGCAGAGGTCTGGGTGCCAAGTGTCTCTCTGACCAAGGCCATGTCATTCTAGGAGCTCTACACTTACTTATGATTTTTTATTTTTAGAGGTTTTTGCTATAGGGCATGTGTGCTCACCAGACAGACAGAGAGAAACAGAGAGACAGAAAACGAGAAATCACCCCCCAGAGGGGATGGCCACGCTGCAATCCCTTCTCCTCTATTCTCCTCTCGGGATCTTGGGCATGCATGCACATGCGCCCGGCGTGAGTTTAAGCCACGGGGTCCAGGACTTGAACCACAGTCGACTACGTGGGAGTCCAGCGACATAGCCATTACGCTAACTGCTGGTCCCAACACTTACTTATGATTTAACAACCCTCCACACACACACCAACCACTTCCTCTTTGTATATACACACATTAAAGTGAATGATCATACAAGGAAGCCATAGTGCACGCGCCATTTTGTTACCCGCTTTAATGTAAAACTGGGCATCACCATTTTTCGTGGTTGCACAGAATTCTATTATGTGGAGGTTCCATAATTTATTGAATTGTCCTCCTGTCACTAGACATTTACGGTGAGTGTTTTTCTTTGGGTTTTTGAAGGAAAACAAAGGTTGCCCTGTTCTCTGCCCAATTTCCGGGCCAGCTGAGAGAGAGTGGATGGAGACGAACATGGCCTCAGTCGCTGACGACGCCGTCCTGGAGGACGTGCTGTGGTGAGCAGATGGAAAGGGGGAACAAGAAGTGTGTTGGGGAAGTGGGACGTAGGAAGTCATTCTCCTGACACCACAGATGCGTGTTCTGTCCTTTCTTCTTTTCCTTCAAAACCATAATAAAGAAACTTGCAATGGGGCCGGCAGGTGGTGTGGTGGTTAAGGGTGCTGGACTCCCATATGGCTGACTGTGGTTCTAGTCCCAGACCTGGCGACTGGCTTTCCCACTTTCCTTCTCTCACTCTGTCCCTCTCTGGTCAAATTAAAATAAATAAATAAATAAACAAACAAACAAACAAACACAAAAAGATGCAGTGACGGGTGCTGCTGAGATCAAGTTGCATGGACATCCCCATTTTGTCTCTTTCTCTCCTGCATGGGGCAGGCACAATTTCACAGTGAGGTCACCTTTGCACCCTGAGCTGGATGGATGAAGCCCTGTTTGTTCAAACATGGCTGCCTTTCTTTTCCAGCCTCTGCCCCTTTGGTAGTCCCTCTCCACCTGAGGGCCCTGCTGGGCCCTGTGCCTGAGAGCTCAGGCCAAGCCAGTCAGCACGTGGGACTCACTGGTGGCCTTGGGCTCTTGCAGCCTTTAGCTGCCAGCAGGGGAGCTCCTGGGGAGCACTAAGAGGACCCATCTGTAGCAGTGAGTACTCTGGCCCACCCCAGGACAGCTCCCTGCCCACCCCCCAGCTGCAGCTCCGAGGCTGTCCCACACAGTGGAGGAACACAGTCCCCACACTGCATGACGGTGGGGTTCACGTCCTGTGAGTGTGGATATGGAGCTGGTGTTTGTTTCTAGAGTGGGAGAAGTCTCATTTCAGGGCTCAGAGCCGGGATAGAGCTGCGAGGGCCTTCAACGGGAAGAGATGAGGATGCGAGTTTGAGGTCAGTGCAAGCAGTTCATCTTCAGAGGACTGGCTTCGGCTTCAGGGTGGCCGGCGCAGCTGCCCGCTTTCATGGCAGTGTCTGGTAGAAGCTGAGGGCCAAGACTCCATGGTGGGGGCCCTCAGGGAGCAGAACTGGCTTGGAAGGTGGGACGGTTGACCTCTAGGTTAGTCTGCCCACGCCTGGGACTTGGACAGGATGATGTGAGAACAAAACGGGCCCTACGAAGCACCCCATAGCATCTGCTGGTGCAGGCGCTGGGCAAGGGTCGGGGCCCTGGAGGTATGGGGTTACTCCCCGCGCTCCAGTTTCCCGCTTCATCCCGTTTCTCAGCCAGGCTGGGAAGTCCACAGGTCCCAAGACCAGCTCACAGCTGTCAGCTTTGGGAAATCCGAGCATGATTTGCCATAGGAAGTGGTAGAGGAGAGAGAGCTGGGATTCATTAATAAACAAGTAAAAAGAGCCTGGGTCCTTCACTCAGGGCGGATGTGTGATCGCCAAGAAACAGACTAAGAAAACTCAAGCAGTGATCACAAATCCAAAGACCAAGAGGAATGTTCTATGAGCCCTGTGCCAGAGTGTTCTGGCTCAGAGACTCAGAAGGATACTGCAGCTGCGGGTGAGGTGGCTTCAGGACCTGGAGCTGGAATAAATACTGCCTAAGCTGGGATCTTAAAGTGATGGCTGACATTCCAGTGGAAGATCAAGTCCCACCCCTGCAATTGATCTCAGGCAATGGGCCTGTAACTGGTTCTCTCTCTCTCTCTCTCTCTCTCTCTCTCTCTCTCTCTCTTGTTTTAGACAGAGTCTAGCTATGTCACAATCTTTCTGTCTCAGCCTCCTCAGTAGCTTGGACTACAGCCATGGGCACTGCATCCAACTTTTTATGGTCGCAGGGAATTAAACCTTCCCGTGTGGCTCAGCCTGAGGACCCGCAGTGTCCAGTGTGTGCTCCGGTGGCTAGACCTGACCTGTAGCTTTGGCTAATGGGATGTGAGAAGGAGCGAGAAAGCCACTTCTAAACTGTCATGGTATGGGTACATCACTGTCCTTATTCCTCTTCCAAGAAAATGTCACATCTCTGAAGGGGCCGTTCATACAGTTTGAATCCCAGAACGAAAAGGTCATACCACAGACACACTGAAATCATGAAATACGAGTGAAGGATACTTTGGTTTTGCAAGCCAAGCTTTTTTAACGTTATTTACTATCTTGGCGTATGCAAAGAACGGCCTTAGGTTTTGACCTCCAATGCAGAGGATTCAGTCACTCTTGCTCCCCAGTTCCCGAGACATTGCCCTGACTGGTCCATGCTAGTCTCCTTTCATATCTGGTCTTATCTGTCTAGCCATCCATCCACTTCTCCATCCACCCATTCGCCACATGTCCACCATTCACACCCGTCCATCCAGCTTTTACCCGTCCACCCTTGCATCCATCTCTCTGTCCTTCCTTCCCTCTGTCCTTCCTTGTACCTAACATGCGTCCTGCCTCTGGCTCATTCATGCACCTTGTGTTATTATTATTTAATTTGCTATAGGGTACGTGTGCTCACCAGAGAGACACAGAGAAAGAGAGAGAGAGATAAAGAGAGAAAATGAGAAAGTACCTCCCCAGGGGGGATAGCCACACCACAATCCCTTTTCCTCCATTCTCCTCTTGGGATTTTAGGCACGCACATACACCCCATGTGATTTCCAAGCCACAGGGTCCGGGACTCAGATCAGTCGGCCATGTGGGAATTTAGCACCTTAGCCACTCATTCGCCACCTGCTGGACCCCTGTTTTTAAGATCCAGTCTTTTTACTTTAATTCCTATGATTTACATGATATTCCATGATTTACATGATACTCCACAGTGTGCCTTCATCACATATTTTACAGCTTTCTCAAAGCATAATGGACATAAACATACATATTTGTTCAATTCTGACATTCTCACGTATCCGGGAAATCATCACCATAAGCAAGATAGTAAACGTGTTTATCACCCACAAAGGTTTCTCATGTCCCTGCATGGTTCTTCCCTCCCACACCTACTTGCTTCTCCCATCTCCAAGCAACCACAGATATGCTTCTTAGTCCCATAGATTAATTTGCTTTTCTAACTTTTAATATAAAAGAAGTCATACATGTGTACCAGTATTTTTTTTTGAATTTTTTTTGTCTTTTACTCAGCATAATCGTTTTGAGATTCCCTCATGTCGTTGTATGTATGAGGAGTATATTCTTTTTGTGTGTTTGTGCTGAGTGGTATTCGCCTGTTGATGGACATTTGGTCTTTATTCCATTTTTGCTTTTAACAAATATAACTCCTAAAAACATGAGCAGAGAACTGTGCCCTGGAGATGAGTCTCTGCCCCAACAGAAAGCTGTTGACGGCAGCACGTATTGGCCACTGGTGTGGACAGCGTTGAAGGGTGCAGTGAGTGCCGAGAGGGCCAGGCCCCCGGCAGGCTGCTCCCTCCAACTGTGAGCTCCCACCCCTCCCAGCGGGACAGAGGCTCCCAGTGGTGAGCCTCACCCTTGTTGTGTGCAGACCTGGGGGTGGGGATGCAGTGGTGGCAGAGAGGGCCCAGAGCCAGGGCAGACTACTTCCTCCTACTCCAGGGAGTGTGCGTAACTGGGAGACTAAGCATCGAACCGCTGAGACATAACTTCTCCACCAAGGGCCCCCTCTCATGTGTAACAGGGGTTATTACCAATTTTCAGCTGATATCTCCACACAGTTACCATAAGGGGAGGGGGCTCCCCACACTCTATATAGGGGCTGTGAATTCTAGAAACCACCCCCCAGGGCAGCTGCTGTTACTGCTGTAGTTGGTATGAGTGAGTCCATCCTCCTATGCGAGTGGGAAACCAGTACCCATTAGTCTCACTCGGAGCCCAAGTACACAAGTCTGACTATAACCACAGCCTGGTGACCCTGAAAATATACAAGGACTCCAATACTGAACCAAAGCTAAAACAAGTCATCTGGTTTATTGTAAAGGACAGGGACACAGAAACAAAACAAAACACGAAATGCGAAACAAATAAAAATACCCTAAAAAAAGTTAAATCAGGAAGAAACGGGTATTCCACCAGATGCCCAAATGTCCTTGTAGGGACATAAGAACACACACACCAAAAGTTACATCTCTTCCAAAAGAAGTCCACCAGTCTCCCACTAACAACTAACAGAATCCAGGAAATAACAGAAACCTCCCACACGGAATTCAGTATGTTGATCATGACAGAGCTCTATCAGAGACAATTCGGTAGAGATAAATAATTTCAGGAAATTAAAAAACATTCATTATATGAATGAGAAATTCAATAAAGTGACAGACATCTTTTTAAAAATCAAATAGAAATTCTAGAGTTGAATAATTCAACACAGAAGATAAAAAATTCAGTAGACAGCATCAGCAACAGGCTAGATGGAACAGAAGAAAGAGTCTTTGGATTCTAAACGCAACTTTTTTTTTTTTTTGGCCAGAGGGACTGTGCACTTGCCAGACAGAGAAACAGAGACAGAGACAGAAAGACAGAGAGCGAGAGGGAGAAAGTACCCCGATGGGGCCCAGTCATGCTGTGATTCCTCCTGTTTCTCCGCCCCACTGGATGGGGCACATATGCACATGTTCCTGGTGTGTTTCTCAGATGACCAGGGCTGGGATGTAAACCACATGGTCGATCATGTGGGACCGGGCTCCTTTAACCATTAGATCACAGCAGTGGCCCCAAATACAACTTTTTAAATAATCCAAATAATTAGAATTTTTAAAATGATTAAACATAAAACTAGTTTTTAAAAATTATGGGACACTATTAAGTGACTAAATATCTGCATAATGGATATCTCAAAAGGGGAGAAATGAGAAAAAGCATTGGAAATTTATTTTACAAAATATTCATGGAAGTGAAGCAAGCCAGGCTATGAAAGAAAGATATTGTATGTCTCCCTTAATATATACCGACTGTTCACACTCTACAGTAGAGACTGAAAGATTGGAGGGCATAAAAGCAATAAAAATATTTATGGATGCTGGAGACAGTGTGGAAGGAGGGTGGGAGAAGGGAAGAGTATAGGGAAGGAAATCAGGGAGAAAAAGTAGAGAGGTGAGACATTTGTGAGACGCAGAAATGGTTTATTACCTCTTGATGATAATATGTATAGTATTTTCAACTGGACTGGTCTGAGATGTATTTCATGTTGAGTAAATTCTCTTTATAAGTCACATGTTGTATAGTGATCAAATGTTTAAAAAAATAAGAATGATTAAAAAAAATTAATGGGAAACTTCCAAGTCTAGAGAGACACATATACATCCAGAGCCTGGAAATTCAAAGAACACTAAATATATTTACTATAAGAAGATCCTTTCTAAGGCACATTACAGTCAAACTGTCAAAAATCAAAGAAAAAGATAAAATACTGAATATGTCTAGAAATAAGCATCAACTTACATATAAAAGATATCCCATTGGATTTCTCAGCAGAAACCCTCAGGCTAGGAGGGAATGGGATGATGTATTCAAAATTATGAAAGAAAACCGCTTTCAGCCAAGGACACTATTTTCCAAAATGGAAGAGAAGTAAATCATTCCAGATAAACAAAAACGGAGATAATTGGCAAATACTAGACTGGTCCATCTGGAAAGGAAAGAAAGATAAATATCCCATGAAAACATGTGAAGTAGTAAAATTCACCAGTAGAGCAATTATAAAAGAATGAAAAGTGAGTCAATCCTTACCACTATGAAAAACGTCCAAATAGCAAAGATAAAGAATAACAGAAGAAAAAAGGAAATAAGAAATGCAAAACAATCAAGGTGTAATCAACAAAATGGCAGGTATAAAACTGTACATTGCAAAAATAACATTGAATGTAAACAGATTAAACTCCCCCCTCAAAAAGACATAGACCCTTTATATGCTCTTTACAAAAAACTTAAACTCGTCGATAGAGATACGCAGATAGAAAGAGAAAGTTTGGGAACAATTATTCCATGAGAAGGGAAATAAACAAAACAAAAACAACGAGAAAGCAGGAGTACCTATCATGATGTCAGACAAAATAGACTTTAAGCTAAAAACCTATCAAGAGACAAAGAATGTCATTACATAGGATTAAAAGGATCAATCCACCAAGAAAGATGTAACAATTATAAATATGCATGCACTCAATGTTAGACACCCAAATATAGGACACAAAGACTATAAGACTTAGAGAGAAAGAGAGATCCTAACACATTAATCATTGGGGATTTCAGCACCCCACTTTCATGACTGAGCAGGTCATCCAGACAAAAGGTAAACAAGGAGATGCCAGAGTTAAATGACACCATAAATCAAATGGACCTGACAGATATTTACGAACATTTCCTCTAGCAACCACAGGATACACATTTTTATCAGCTGCACGTGGAACATTCTCTAAGATTAATCACATAATAAGAAACAAAACAAACTTCTACAAATTTAAAATACTAGAAATTATATCCTGCATTTTTTTTCTTTCTTTTCTTTTCTTTTCTTTTTTTTTTTTTTAAAGGTTTTTGCTATAGGGCGCCAGAAAGACAGAGAGGAACAGAGACAGAAAGCAAGAAATCACCCCCCAGGGGGGATGGCCATGCCACAATCCCTTCTCCTCCATTCTCCTCTCGGGATCTTTGGCACGCACGCACATGCGCCTCGTGTGAGTTTAAGACACCGGGTCTGGGACTTGAACCACAGTCAACTAGGTGGGAGTCCAATGACATAGCCATTATGCCAATTGCTGGGCATTTTTTCTAACTATAATGAAATTAAACTAGAAATCAGCAACAAAAAGAACTTAGAAACTATATATATACTTTTATATGAATATGTTTATATGAATATGAAAAAACTTAGAAACTATATAAATATATGAAACTAAACAACACATGCTTCTGAATGACTTACAAATCACTGAAGAAATTTTTTTTAAACTTTTCAATTTTTTTTAAACAAATGATAATAAAAATATGGCATACCAAAAACTATGGGCAGTAAAAGCTGTATCTCTAAGAGAGAAGTTTCTAGCAATAAGTGCCATATCAAAAAATAGAAAGATGGCAAAAAAATCAACCTGATGATGCATCTGAAGATTGGAAAATTGAGAACAAACTAAACCCAAAAGCAACAGAAGGAAAGAAATAAACACCAGAATAAAAATAAATGAAATAGAGATCAAAAGAACAAAACAAAAGATCAAGAAAACAAAAGGTTTTTTTTTTGTTTGTTTGTTTGTTTTTTTTGAGAGGATAAACAACATCGACAAACCATCAGTTACAGAAGCACTCAATTTCGATGATGTCTAACTTATTATTTTATGGATAGTGCTTTTGTTATTATATTTTTGAAATTTCTCTCCACTCCTAGATTATAAATATTTTCTCTTAGGTCTACTTCTAGTAATGTCGTAGTTTCAAGTGTTACTTTAGATCTGTAGTCCATTTTGAGTTATTTTTTATATGTGATATGGAACATGAACCAAATTTCTTTCTCTTTCTCTTTTTCTTTTTTTTACATATGGATATTCAACTGTTCCAGCATACTTTGTTGAAAAGGCATTTCTTTTTCCATTGTCTATGCACCTTTAAATACTATCATAGCCTTCCCATGTAGTATAAGAACCTGACGTCAGCAGTACAGGCTGGATTAGTCCCCACAACATTTATATGTTGAAGTCTATCTCAGAATGTGACCATATTTGGAGGTAAGGTCTTTAGGCATTAAGACGGGCCCCAGTCTAATATGACTGGTGTTCTTACAGTAAGAGGAGATTAGATTACACACAGAGACACCAGGGATGTACATACAGGAGAGGGAAGACTGTGTGAAGTAGCAAGAGCGTAACAACTTTCAGGCCTCAGAGGAAAGAGGTCTGACAGGAAATCAGTTTGTTTGTTTTTTAGTGTGTGCGCTCGCCAGAGAGACAGGGAGACAGAAATTGAGAAATCACTCCCCTGGTGTGACCAGGGAGAATGGTCACACCATAATCCCTCTCCTCTGTTCTCCTCTCAGGATTCTGGGCATACACACACATGCGCCTGGTGGGAGTTTTAAGCCACTGGGTCTGGGACTCGAACCACGGTCATCTACATGGGAGTCCAGTGATGTAAACATTATGCCGTCTGCTGGTCCCAAAAGAATAAAGGTCTGTGGTTTAAGTCACTCAGTCTGTGGTATCATGTTATAGCAGCCCTGGAAAAGGAATACAATCAGTTTGCAGATGCTCCTTAATTTATGGTGGGATTATGTCCCAGTAAACCCATGGTAAATTGAAAATATAAGTAAAAAATATATTTAATACAACTAATTTACTGGGTATCATAGCTTAGCTTAAACTACTTTTTTAAAAAAGAATGATTTTATTTAAGTTTTATTCATTGTCATTATTTTATTGAAGTTGACCAGAGAAAGACAGAAAGGGAACGAAAGTAAGAAAGCAAGATGACAGATCCAGGACTTGAACCGTGGTTAGCCATGTGGAAGTGTCTAGCACCTTAACCACCATGCTACCTGCTAGTCCCCTGTTAATCTCATTTAATGTATAGTTTCTATTGGTACAATGTCTGAAGTTCATTAATACTGTCTTCTATGGTTTTTAATATGATCTTAATCTCAATGTGTTTTTCATCCCAGACACTGTAGTTTTCGTGTACATATTTATACTTTTTCTGTTTATAACTTTTCCATATCTTTTCTACTTTCCATGTTTTTATCTTTTTAAAATTATTTTTAAAGATTTATTTGTTTAATTTTATTTGTCATAATTATTATTATTTAAAATTTGCTACAGGGCATGTTCAATCACCAGAGAAAAGAAGGAGAGAGAGGAAAGTCAGAACGCAAGCTGCCAGGTCCAGGACTCGAACTGCATTTAACCATGGGGAAGTCTATTGCCTTAACAACCACACTACCTACCAGCCCCTTTTTATTATTATTTTTTTAATGACAGAGGGCATACATGAATGTGAGAAGAGAAAAGAAAGAGAGAGAGAGACAGAGAGAATTCCCCAGTTGGGCCTGGTTATACCACAATCCCCCTTCTTGCAATTCTCCATCCTGTCAGGATCCTGGGCAAGTGTGTGTACCTGGCATGTTTTTTTCAAGCTGCCAGGGCTGAGGCTTGATCCCTGCTCAGCCATGTGGGATCTGGTTTCTTTGAGCAACACTCAACCACAGAGCTATAGGGCTGAGCATTCATGTCTTTATCTTACATGATCAATGCTTTCTATGCCTTTACAATTATTCATTTACTTGTTTTTATTATTACCATGTTTTAGGGCATGTGTGCGCATTAGAGATTATATATACTATATATATGTATATATACATGTATATACACATATATGTTATATATATGTATATAATCTCTCTCTCTCTCTCTCTCTATATATATATATATATATATATATATATATATATATATATATATATATATAGGAGAGGTTTTTGCTATAGGACGCGTGCGCTCGCCAGACAGACAGAGGGAGACAGAGAGCGAGAAAGCGAGAAATCACCCCCCCGGGGGGATGGCCACGCCGCAATCCCTTCTCCTCCATTCTCCTCTTGGGATCTTGGGCACGCACGCACATGTGCTCGGCATGAGTTTAAGCCACCGGGTCCGGGACTCAAACCGTGGTCGACTATGTGGGAGTCCAGCAACATAGCCATTACGCTAACTGCTGGCCCCCTATGTGTTATATTTTTCTTATTCATATGCATAGTAATTTTTTTTCTTGGATGCTAGACTCCATGAATTTTTACTTCATTGGGTTTTGGATATTTGCATTCTTCTATCAATACATTGTGCTCTGTTCTGGGATGCTGTTAAATTATTTGGAAGCAGTTTGAACCTCTTGGAACCTACTTTTAAACTTTGTTAATGGTACTGTGGAGGTGTTTATTTTAATTTTGCCCCAGTAATGAGCCAAGGCCTCTTGTGTGCTCTATAAAATATGCAGTTTTCACTCTGGCTGGAGGGAATAGGCACCATTCTCAGATCTTTGGGAACTCTGCTCCTTTTAGCTGGTTTTTGCCCCAGAATTAGGTAGTTTCTTCAAATGCTTGCACCGGCTGATAGTCTGTTGCACACTTGAGGGTTCTCTCCACAGGCCTTTGGGTCCCTCTGTGTGCAGGTCTCTGCTCTCTGACACTCCAGCGGGTTTGGTCCCCTGAACTCAGTTCTGTTTCCTAACCTCAGGAGGATAATTGAGCACTGCGTGGTCTTCCCCTTCTTATATGGCACTCTCTCCCGGCAGTCGCTGGAGGTAATGCGGGGTTCTCCTTCATCGTCTCTGAAACCTCAAGAATCACTGTCCTAGGTTTCCTTGTGATCAGTTTTGGAAAACCATGGTTTAGTTTAATTTGTCCAGATTTCCCAGGTAGGAGGATAACCCTGGTCCCTGTTCCTCCATTGTAGCTGGGAGTGGAAGTGCCATTCCTGTATTTCACCAGCTCACCCTCCTAGAGATTGTTACCTAGTTTATTTCCAACCCTCTGTCACGGATAAAGCTTCAGCGTGCATCGCCGAGGGCCTCTCTGAGGGTTTATATGAAATAGGTTACAGAGGGAGGGTACACATCTCTTTGGTCTACCAAGAGGCACCTGGCTGCTCCCCAGGAGGGTGGCACCAGTCTCACATCCTCCAGGGAAGAAGGGCATTCCACGGAAGCATCCAGCTGTCTGCCGGAAGTCTAGTAGGCATAAGGAGGTATGGTGTAGGCACGTAACTTTGTTCATCACAATGACAAATGAGGAAACTGAGACGAAGGAATGGAAAGGAACTTGTTTGAGGTTACACGGGAAAAGGAACTTTTAAACTAGGCAACCGGGTCCAAAAATCTGTTCTTGAGCCCCTGTGCTGCACATCCTTCCTAAGTGGCGGGAGCCCTGGCGCTCCAGGGGAGAAGCTGCTGGAGTAAACTGAGAAGCACAAGGGAGGTGTGCGCTCTTGGTTCTTGCTGTTGCCCTCACTGCGTCAGCCTAGGCACCCGCAGGGGGCGGCCCAGCAGGTTCGCCTGTGGTAGAAATGATGAGGTGGGAAGAACCTCTCTCGGAAGATGGGCCTTGCTGGCTCGGGAATCCTGCCCAGACAGCAGCGTCCGCCACGGCACAGATTTGCAGGCAGCACACAGGAGACATGTCGATCCACGGCAGGTAAAGAACCCCCCGGAGGAAGGAGCCAGGATAGCAGTGGGGCTCTCACTTCCAGGCGAGACTGTGGCCTGGCTCACCCGAGCTCTGCATTGTCAGGAACACGGAAGTCAGAGGAGGAATGGAAGAATCTCCATGAAATATAGGCTGGATTCCAAAGGAGGCTCTGGAAAGGCCTGTTTCCATGTGTAGGTAGAAGGAGCCATTTTTTTTTTTTTTTGGAGAGGTTTTCATTATAGGGCACGTGCGCTCACCAGACAGACAGAGAGAGACATAGAGACAGAAAGCGAGAAATCACCCCCCAGGGGAGATGGTCACGCCGCAATCCCTTCTCCTCCATTCTCCTCTCGGGATCTTAGGTAGGCACGCACACGCGCCTGGCTTGAGTTTTAAGCCACCGGGTCCGGGACACGAACTGCGGTCGACTACGTGGGAGTCCAGCGACATAGCCATTACGCTAACTGCTGGTTCCCAGAAGGAGCCATTTCTGAGGCCCTTGACAGAGAGGAACATGTCACATCCTGCAGTCCGTGAGCATCTCGAGTCATTCATTCTCCCAGATGGTTCTAGATCACCTAGTGGAACTGACCCATTGCGGCGCCTGATTGGCATGTGGCAAGGCCTAGGGTGGAAGTCAAAGTCTGCCCCTTTCCTCTCTTCACCGCCACTCTTGGGGACACAGCTCTGTGGCCCATGACTGGCAACAGCACAGCGGTTATACTCTGTGTTTGTCCCCAAACTCCATCCTTGCCTGGCAAAAGCAGTAGTCCCAATATTACAAATTGTCCTAGTCGCACTTGTATCTGGGGTCTGGTTGTGAGTTTGGGGTCACATGCTCGTGGAAGCTCTGGGAACTGAGTCCAGCTGGGATGGTGTAGGGTGGCACGGCCCTCTCTTCTTCATGTAGCCTTTCAGCGCCTACTGGACTCTTGTACTGATGCACCTGCTTCCTCCCAAGGCCTGGGACCACAAGGGACCCAGGTGTCAGTGCAGAGCCACTGGAGCTGAGCAGATGGTGACAGGTGTTTGGTGTCAACATATTCCCCAGGACTGGGTGGGAGCAGATACACCTCGTCCCTATCAACTATGAGGACAAGAAACAGAAGAGGCTGTTGTGGGGTTCCTGGTCAGCTGGGTCTGGGGATGGTCCCTAAGCTGGGAGAGGAACTCAGAGGTCCTTTCTTGGAAGCCTGACGAGAGCCTGCCCCCCCTCAGCAGGGATGTTACAGAAACGGGGGAGTGGTTGGCCTTGGATAGAAAGGAGCAGAGGCCCCAGGAAGTTTGTGACAAGTCAGAGGCAGGATCTGTGGCTGTGCAGGGCATGGCGACTCCCCCAGGTCTGCCTTGGCAGACTCCCTGACAGCCTGTTCCCTGTTGGTGGCTTGAATTTAAGAGAGGCAATGTCTTCTGAATCGTTTGGTGATCTCGGGCAGACACTTTTCAAATTCCCCTTTAATTACTGCGGTGACTGTGCGGCTAGCTGTCTCCTCTCAGGATTCGGAGAACAAACGTTCGTGCTGCCTTGATCTGTTTCCTGACCCAGCAGGGAGCCTGGGACTGGGCGGCTGCCAGTGAGCTGGTCTGAGCAGACACAGGGCAGAGGCAAAAGATGCTCTGGAGGCCCAAAGACAGGACCGAGGGAAGGAAGGCAAGAGTTTTGAAGGGTGGGGTCCCTGCAGCACTGGCACCCAACCCCCCCAAGAGGACATTCCAGCCTTCAGCCTTGCCTCACCCTCATCCATTAGCCACACTATGACAAGTGGGATTTTTCTTTTTTCTTAAGAAAGATTTATTTATTTATTCATTCATTCATTCCTTCATTTTAATTTGACCAGAGAGAGACACAGAGAGAGAGAGAGGAAAGTGAGAAAGCAAGCCACCAGGTCCAGGACTCGAACCATGGCCGGCCATGTAGGATTATCCAGCGCTTTAACTACCACGCCACCTGCTGGTCCCACCAGTGGGGTTTTTCTTTAAAATTTTTTTTTGGCTATAGAATGTGTGCATTTGCCAGAAAGAGACCAAGAAAGACAGAGAGAAAGGGGAAGTGAGAAATCACCTCCCTGAGGGGATGGCCGCTCCACAATCCCTTCTCCTCCATTCTCCTCTTGGGATTTTGCACATGCACACACATGTACCCACCATATTTTTCAAACTATCAGGCCCAGGACTCGAACTACAGAACTGGTCAGGTGGAATCTAGCACCTTAACCTGCTACCTGCTGGCCTATCAGTGAGTTTTAGTTTTTTTGAGAGAGAGATTTTTACTATAAGACATGTGTGCTTGCTGGAGAGATAGAGACAGAGAGACAGAAAGTGAGAAATCACCCCTCCCCGCAACGGGGATGGCCATGCCACAATCCATTCTCCTCTTGGGATTTTGGGCACCTATGCACATGTGCCCGGCGTGAGTTTTAAGCAGTCAGGTCCAAAACTTAAACTGTGGTCAACTATGTGGGAGTCCAACAACGTAATCATTATGCCATCTGCTAGTCCCATCAGTGAGATTTTTCTTTCTTTTTTAAAAAATAATTATTTATTTAATAAATCTCCAGGGGGGATGGCCAGGCTGTAATTTCTTCTCCATTCTTCTTTCGAGGTTTTGGGCATGCACACACATGCACCTGGTATGAGTTTCAAGCCACTGGATTCGGGGCTTGAACTGCGTACCCAGTGGAGGGCTGGGGAAGGGGGGTTGTGGTGTGATGAGACCTTGTCAAAGGTGCCCCTCTCTCTCTGTCACCCATGTGCACACACAATCATTAAAAACAAAAACAAAAACAAAAACAAAAAAAACTAAACTAAACAAAATCCTAGATTTGACAGCTCCAGGAGCCAGGATGAGCTAAGGCCGGCACACTATTGACTCTTAGCCTTCTCTAGATGGGCCCGAACTAGTCAGGTGAGACCTTATGAGAGAGAAGAAGCAACGCCAAAAGCCATCCTCCAGGAAAAAGCCAACAGCCGTAAGTGGATGCCCTGTGGAGGATAGATTGCCCACGGAGAGCAATGACTTCCGGGAGCCAAGGGCCCCCATCCTACAACCAAAGGAATCGAACTCTGTCAGCCTGAACAACCTTGGAAGAGAGCTCTGAGCCTCAGGTGAGAGCAGAGCCTGACTGACACCTTGCCCTTCACCTGTTGAGACCCCCAGCAGGGGATCTAACTAACACGTGCCTGGATTCCTGACCTATGGAAAGTAGGAGAGAATAAATCGGTGCTGTTTTTAAGCCGCTCAGTTCTAATCATTTGTTACTCAGAAGTAGAAAAACTAATGAGTGAATTGAATCTCTAGTTTGAACTTGAACTCATAAAAGACAAATCTGTATTTTTTTCTTTATACTCCCCTTTTAATGTGGTCTCTGATGTACTGGGAGAGGATGGTCAAAAGAAATGGGATCCTTGCTCTGCATTAGAGAGGGGTAGAGATGGGTGTGGAAGAAGGAGTCTGAGAGGACGAGCCAAGGAGTAAGAGCTGGAAAGACAGACAATGGGGGAAGGACGGAGAGGGAGGCTTGGGGAGTGAGAGAGTAATAGATTTTCTCAGAAATGCTGTGCAAATGCAAACCATTTCTCTCTTGAAATCCTGAGCAAATTCTACACTGCCCACAAATAATCTTGAGAAAATACTTTCGTTTTTTGAGAAAGGGGTATTTTATTTGTTTGTCTCTTTGCTTTTTGGGGGGTTGCAGGGAAAAGTTCAAGAAAGGGAGTGAAAGGACAGCTGCCACACAGGTTACTGAGAAAATGTAAGGTCTTCATGAATGGGGACATTTACCCACGCTTTATCAAATAAATGTTTACAGGGACCAGCAGTTAGTGTAATGGCTGTGTCGCTGGACTCCCATGTAGTCGACCGCGGTTCGAGTCCCAGACCCAGTGGCTTAAAACTCATGCTGGGTGCGTGTGCGTGCGTGCCCAAGATCCCGAGAGAATGGAGGAGAAGGGATTGTGGCGTGACCATCCCCCCTGGGGGGTGATTTCTCGCTTTCTGTCTCTATGTCTCTCTCTGTCTGTCTGGCGAGCACACGTGCCCTATAGCAAAAACCTCTCCCCAATAAATAAATAAATAAATAGATATTTACCCAATATCTAAAGAATACTTCATTGGAAGAGGTATTAAATTATATAGATCCTGCAATGCGGGTCTCCAGTGAAGAACATATACAGCTTAGATACGAAACAAAAAATTGACACACAAATTAAGGGGTAAACAAAGAAATAACTTGCTCTCCTTTGCCAACAGAATAAAATCCATTGCCTTCACTGATAATGTGGGAGATACTCCAAGCATTTGCTTCTCTTTGTCCTCAGGGCCTCCCCAGAGTATTCTGAAGCTAGAGTTCTGCAAACTGTTGAATCCGCTCTCCCAGTTAGGAGCAGCATAGAACTGGGCTTAGAGCTATGTTTCCGGGATAGTTCCCAAACCCTCCTGATCTAACCCCAGCTCCTCTGGCCACTGCTGTCCCAGGTACAGGAAGCTTCTGCTGAGACTTCAACGCCTGGAGACCCTAAACATGGTCTGTCTTCTCCAGGAATAATGCTGACCAAGTGCTTGTTGGCCCCTCTCCCTTTTAGATGATTCTCCCGAGTCCGCCCCACAGCACATGGGTTCAGTTCTGTGCATAGAAAGTCGGATTCCACATGGCTGACTGCGGTTCAAGCCCTGGTGGCTTGAAAACCGTGCCAGGAATGTGTGCATACATGTCCCAAATCCTGACAGGAGGGAGAAAGAGAGAAGAAGCACTGGAGCAGGGCTATTTCCCATTGTGGGGAGCTTCCTCTCTCTCATGCACTGTCAATTAAAAAAAAAAATCCTCCTAGACATGTTTCTGGGAAGCTGGAAAGGGAGTTCCAAATTCTATGTTCGGCAGTCTGATTCTACCACAATGTGGGAATTTCATCAGCTACAGAAAGGCTATCCAATGGGCCGCTAGAAAAATGACTTGTGTCCATCACAGTTCCCAAAACACTTGCCCTGATGGCCACTCACTTGGTGACCATGCGCGGTAGGATCTGTGGATTTTGGATGAGACACTCCTCTGGGGGCAGTGGACAGTATGTGACTTGAAAGTGTAAGGCCATCTTGCGGTTCAAAGCTGTTGCCCACAATGACATAATTATTGTTGTCCTGTCTGGCTCATGGGTCTTGAGTGGCTCAAGTTGGGTTTTTGAGAACTCAGGACTAAATGTGGTAGAAAATCTATTTAGGTTGCTAGAGAAGTAGCTGCAGAACTAGGAGGCGGGGATAAAGCATCACATCTCCCACTCTATGGACAGACAAGCTCCTCTGCATCATGTTTACTGCTATGCTGCGTGCCTATCATCTAAAAATAAGAATATATGTATGTATTATATATAGCATACATTATACACACACACACACATATATATAGACAGAGTCAGAGCTACAAAAATGGATATAACCAGAAAGCTAAAAGAAACCTAAGACAAATAATTAGAACACAAATGTTGAAAGATTGGAAAAGATAATTAATAAAGAAACCTAAGGGGCAACGTGAATTGGTACAGCCACAGTGCAAGGTGGCATTAGTGGATAAAATAAAGATTTAAGAATTCAATCTCACTAATAAATAAATAAAAAAAAGGTTCAAAAAGTGTAAAAAGAGCTAGCCATTAGCATGGCGGTAGGGCGGCTGAATCTCACATGGCCAACTATGCTGTTTGAGCTTGAAAAAATCTGGCAGGCATTTGTGCATATGTGTCGGGCATTTGTGTGTATGTGCCAGGCATTTGTAGGTATGCCTGAAAATCTGGAAAGGAGCGAGAGATGGAGGAGGAATTGTGGCATGACTACTTCATGGTGTATGCATGTGTGGAGGGGGTGCTTTCTCCTCGCCCTCTCTCTGTGTCTCACTCTGGTGAGCACGTGTGCCCTAGAGCAGAAAGAAGAAAAAAAGAAAGAACCAAGACTATTTTGTTTTCAAGAGAGAGAAAGAGGTGGAAATTAAAATTTAAAGATGAGGGGCCAGCAGGTGGCATGGTGGCTGAGGTGTTTGACTCCCACATGGCTGACTTCGGTTTGAGTCCCAGACCTGGTGGCTTGCTTTCTCACTTTCCCTCTCTCTGGTGAGCATATGTGCATGTGCCCTACAGCAAATTAAAAGCATAATAATAATAAATAAAATTAAATAAATAATTCTAAAAAAACTAGAGATGAAAAATGATATGCCATGCAAACAAATTTATAGTACTTATATTAATAGCACACAAAATAGTCTTCAATAAAATGAGTATTATAAAAGAAAATAAGGGCTATTTCCTAATTATAAAAAGGTTAATATATCAATAAGTTATAACAACTACAAACATATATATCTAATGACAATATTCCAAAATTTATGAACAAAATGGATAAAACCAAAGGGAAAAATAGGAAAATCTGCTGTCATAGTTAGAGATTTAATACATTGTTCTCAGTAATAGGATAACTAGGCAAAAATAAATAAATTATTTTCTGAAGTTGTTGATTTGTATATTATGCAAATATCAATTAAGGTAGTTGGTAGTGTCATTCAGATCTTTTTTATAACTTCAGAATGTCCATTTTTTTTAACCTATATGTAGACCACTTACAAAGAAAGACCATATGCTTGTCTCGATAGATTTCAAAAGATCAAAATCTTACAGAATATGTTTTCAGACCATAGTAGAATTAAATTAGAAACCTACAACAAATTTTTAAAATGTTAATTTATAGGGACCAGCAGTTGGCCTAGTGGCTATGTCACTGGACTCTCATGTAGTCGACCACGAATTGAGTTCTGGACCTGGTGGCTTAAACTCACGCCGGGTACATGTGTGTGCATGCCCAAGATTATGAGAGGATAATGGAGGAAAAGGGATTGCGGCATGACCATCCCCCTGGGGGGTGATTTCTTGCTTTCTGTTTCTGTCTCTCTCTCTCTTTTTGGTGAGTGCATGCGCCCTATAGCAAAAACCTCTCAAAAAAATTTAAATTTTTTATATATACACATATATATACACACACACACACATATATATATACACACACACACATATGTATATATACGTATATATATAATTTGCTATAGGGCACCTGTGTTCATGAGAGAGAGAGAGAGAGAGAGAGAGAGAGAAAGCAAGTCACCAGGTCCAGAACTCAAACTGTGCTTAGCCTTGTGGAAGTACGACTTTTTAACCTCCACACCACCTGCTGGCCCAAACAATAACAAATTTTAAAAAGACCCCAAATGCCTAGAAATTAACTCACTTTTAAAGAACAAATGAGTCAAAGAGAACATCACAAAGATAATTAGAAAATATATTTACCAGGATAATAAGAAAAACACAAGAAAAGTTTGTAACTTCAATAATGTAATATTTAAAAGAGAAATTTATAGCATTAAATGATTATATAAGAAAAGAATAAAGATCTCAACTCATAAACTGGAAAAAGAAGGACAAATTAAAGTTAGTAAGCAGAAAAAGAAAATGACGAACAAGAGATCAGAAAATAAAAAATAAAGAAAGAAAATAATGAAACAAAACCCAAGTTTTTTTAAAAAGAATTATTTATTTAATTTTATTTATCATTATTATTACTTTTTAATTTGTGACAGAGCACTCACACTCACCGGAGAAAGACGAGGCTGGGAGGAGGGAGTGAGAAAGCAAGTTGCTAGATCTGGGACTCAAACCATGGTCAGCTTGTGGGAGTCCAGCGCGTTAACCACCACACTATCTGCTGACTCCCAAAACTAGCTTCTAAAATTATCAATAACATTTATAGATCTCTAGCCAAGTTGATTTTAAAAAAGAAAGAACATGGGACCAGCAGATGGCGTAAAAGTTATGTTGCTGGACTCCACGTAATTGACCGCGGCTAGAGTCCAGGACATGACGGCTTAAAATTCATGCTGGGCGTGTGTGCTTGCGTGTCCAAACCCATGGGGAGAATGGAGAAGAAGAGATTGCAGTGTGACCATCCCTTCAGGGGGTGATTTCTTGCTTTCTGTCTCTCTGTCTCTCTCTAACTCTGGTGAGCACATGTGCCCTATAGCAAAAATCTCTCTCTCGGGGAACCAGCAGTTACCGTAATGGCTATGTTGCTGGACTCCCACGTAGTCGACTGCGGTTCATGTCCTGGACCTGGTGGCTTAAAACTCACGCTGGGCGCGTGTGCGTGCGTGCCCAAGATCCCGATAGGAGAATGGAGGAGAAGGGATTGTGGCGTGACCATACCCCCTGGGGGGTGATTTCTCGCTTTCTGTCTCTATGTCTCTCTCTGTCTGTCTGGCGAGCACACGCGCCCTATAGTGAAAATCTCTCCAAAAAAAAAAAAGTCCCTCTCTCTAAAAGAAAGAATATTCACATTACTAACATCAAGAAAAAAAGAAGAGACTTCATGACAGATCCTACAGATAAAGAATAATAATGGATTTTCAAATAGTTTATTTTGTCAGCTTTACTGAGGCATATTTTACATATTAAAAAAGTCACACCTTATAAGAAAATATTGTGACTACCTTATGCCAACAAATCTTAAATAAAATGGACAAATTCCTTGAAAGACACAGAACATTAAAGCTCATTCAAATATAAATATATATATATATATATATATATGTATGTATATGAATATATATTTAACCAGAATAGCCCTGTATCTGTTATATTATAGTTAAAATCATTTTTAGAAAGAAAACTTCAACCTCAGATGGTTTCATTGGTAAGTTCTACCAGACACTTAAAGAGGATATAATATAGGGACCAGCAGGTGTCATAATAATAACGTTATCACTATGGACTCCCACGTAGTCTACCGCAGTTCGAGTCCTGGATATGGCAGCTTAAACTCACCTTGGGCGCGTGTGTGTGCGTGCCCAAGATCCTGAGAGGAGAAGGGATTGTGGCATGGCCATCCCCCCGGGGAGTGATTTCTCGCTTTCTGTCTCTTTGTCTCTCTGTTGAGTGCACGTGCCCTATAGCAAAAATCTCTTTAAGAATGAAAAAAAGAAGAAATAATACCAATTCTACACAATCTTTCACAGACAAGAAAAAATGAAGAAGCACTTTGTAACTCTTTTTTTAAGGTCAGCATTGCTTGGACACTAAAACAAGACAAAAACATTACAAAAGAAAGAAAGAAAGAAAACTACAAATAATACCCCTCATTTACAGAGGCACAAAAATCCTCAACAAATCATATTTACTATGTATAAAAAGAATAATACATTATAACCAAGTGGAGTTTATCTCAAGAACACAAAATTGATTTAACATTTGAAACTCAATAAATGTAATTCAACATACTAATAGGCTGAAAAAGAAAAAAAAAAAAAAAACAATAACCCCAACAGATGAGAGAAAAAAAATTTGACAAGCTGTATCAACTATTCATGATAAAAACTCTCAGCAATTTAGAAATAGATTTCAACCTGATAAAAGGTATCTATGAAAAAAAAACTTGTAAGTTTTATTACATAGCTTACATTATACATTTTGATCAAATGATTTCCCACAAAGACATGGGTATTTACTCTCATTACTTCTATTTGTTATTATATTTGAGTGCCTAGCCAAGGCACTACCCCAAGAAAATTAAATAAAAGGCATTCAGATTAGAAAAGAAGCAGTAAAGCTGTTTCTATTTACCTATGACATGATTGTCTATGTATAAAATTTTAAGGAATATATAAAAATAGCTGCTGGAATTAGTAAGTGAATTTAGCAAGATCACAAGGTAAAAGGGGCAATTTAAAAAGTCAATTGTGTGTGTGTGTGTATACACATTATATATATATATATAAATATATATATATATTTATTTATATATATATTTATTTATTTATATATATATATATATATATATATATATATGAGTAACAAACAATTGTACAACAAAATATTCTTTAAAGTAATGTTTACAAAAGTATTAAAAATATAAAATGCTGGGCCAGCCCTGCAGCATAGTGACTAAGTGCTATGCACTGGAAACTTGTATCCACATGATCAACTGTGGTTCAAATCCTGAACCCAGCAGCTTGATAAACATGTCAGGTATGTGTACATGTGTGCCCAAAACCCTGATGGGAAGGAGAATGGAGGAAAGGGATTGTGGCATGACCATACCTCAGAGGGGTGCTTTCTCTTTCTCTCTCTCTCTCTGGCGATTATATATGTGTATATATATATATATATATATATATATATATATATCTTTAACAAAATATGTGCAAACCTGTATGCTGAAAACTAGAAAATATTGAGTGGGTACCAGCAAATGGCATAATAGTTACATCACTGGATTCCCATGTAGTCGACGGTGGTTCGAATCCCAGATCTGGCGACTTAAAACTCATGCCGGGAGCATGTATGTGCATGCCCAAGATCCTGAGAGGAGAATGGAGAAGGATTGTGGTATGGCCATCCCCCCTGGAGGGTGATTTCTCACTTTCTATTTCTCTGTCTTTCTCTGTCTCTCTGGAAAGTGCACACACCCTATAGCAAAAATCTCTCAAAAAATTGATGTCAAAAATTAATGAGGTTCTAAATAAATGAAGCTCAGAAGATTAATTATTGCCAATATATCAGTTATTTCCAAATTAATGTATAGGTTCAATACAATCTCAGTCAAAATTCTGATAGACATTTTTGGATAGATATTGATAAAATGCTTCTAAAATCTATATGGAAATGCAAAGGACCTAGGAGAGCCAAATGATTTTGGGAAAAAAAAACCCCAACAAAGTTGGAAGACTTGCACTATTTCATTTCAAGATTTACTCTAAGGCTACAATAATCAAGACTTTGTAGTAACTAGCATAAGGAAGATATAAATAAATGGACAGAATGGAGAGTCTGGAAATAGACCCACACTTTAACAGTCCATTGACTTTCAACCAAAGTGCCAAGGCAATTTAATGGAAAAGGTGAGTATTCTCAGCAAATAGTGTTGGAACAATGGATATTCATAAGTAAAAATGAAAACCTTGGGCCAGCAGGTGGCATGGTGCCTAAGGGCACTGGACTCCCACATGGCCAACTGCGGTTCAAGTCCTGGACCAGGCAATTTGCTTTCTCTCTCTCTCTCTCTCTCTGTCTCTCTCTGGTCAAATTAAAGTAAATAAATAAAGTTAATCAAAGTAATTTTTAAAAAATGAAAACCTTGACTGTTGTCTTGTGTCATATGCAAAAAATTAATTCTGTGGACCACAGACATGTATAAGAACTAAAACTATAAAGCTTCTGAAAGACACAGAGAAAAATCTTTGTGATCTTTATTTAGGCATCTATTTCCTAGATAGAACACAAAAACTATAAAAGAAAAAAGTAATAATGAGACTTAATCAAAATGAAAATATTTTGTTTTATTAAAAGATACTAATAAGAAAATGAAAACAAAACAGTTATCTGATGAAGAACTTGTATCCAAAATATATAAAAAGTTCTTACAACTCAATGTTGAAAAGGCAACCCACTTATTATAAATTGGCAGAAGATGTGAAGATGATTTACTAAAGGAGATTTATAAAAGGCTCAGTATCATTAGTCATCAGGGTAAAGCAAATGAAATCCTCAGTGAGGCGTCCTTACAAATCCATTAGAACCATCAACATGTTTGGGAAACATTTATTTATTTATCTATTTATTTGATTTGATCTTCAAACAGCCAGGTCTAGGACTTGAACTGCCATCAGCCATGTGGGAATCTAGCGCCTTAACCACCACACCACCTGCCAACCCAACGACTGACATTTTTAAGAAGACTGACGATACCAAGGATTGGTAAAAGTGAGCATCTAGAACTTTCATACAATGGTATGGGGAATATAAATGGGGAATGTAAATATGGCCACTAGGAAAACAGTTTGTTGGTTTTTTGGTTTCTTAGCAGTTAAATATAAACTTTCAGTACAATCGAGCAATCCCACTCCTAGGGATATACCTAAAAAAAAGTGAAAACAAACATTCACAAAAGACTTGAGCTTAAATGTTAATTGCTTTTAAAATAAAAACCCTAAGTGGACAAAAATCTCAATTGTCCATCATTTTATGAATGAATAAGTAAATTTCAGTGGAATTCTACTAAGCAATAAAACAAACAATCCATTGTTTCATGCAGCAATATGGATAAATTTCAACAGCGTTATTTTAAGTGAAAGAAGCCAGACATAAAAGAGTTCATACTGGACCCAGTGACTTGAAAAACATGCTGTGTGCATATGTGCATGCACCCCAGATCCCAGAGAGTGGAGGAGAAGAGAGGAAGAGGAGAGTGGAGGAGAAGAAACTGGGGTGAGGTCATCCGCCTGAAGGCGCTTTCTCACTTTCTTTTTCTCTCCCTCTCTGTCTCTCTTCAGTGAGCACATGAGCCCTACAGCAATAAAGAAAGAGAAAGATGCTGGATATGTAAAATCGTGCTGTGTGGCTCCACTTATGTAAAGTTCCAAAAACAGGGAAAACGGAGCCATAATGGTGAGGGATGCACGACAACAGCATAATAAATCAAGGAGGGATTTAGAATGAAGTCAGCAGATGCTGGGAGGAGGCTGTGATGGAAAAGGGCAGGCTGGACCCCCAGGTCCTCAGGTACTCTCTCTTGCGTGGCGAGTATACACACGCTCATTTATAAGTCATCATCTTGTCACATGTATATTGTATGACTTTCTGTGGCTATATTGTATTTCATAAGACAAAAGCTTTAAAATAATAATTAAGGTGCATTATTTTGTCTCTGAGAACTCACTGGCTGTGGTTTTATGAAAGTAAATTCTTTTTTTTTTTTTTTTTTGGAGAGGTTTTTGCCATAGGGCACGTGCGCTCGCCAGACAGAGAGAGATAGAGAGACAGAAAGTGAGAAATCACCCACTAGGGGGGATGGCCACGCCGCAATCCCTTCTCCTCCATTCTCCTCTCGGGATCTTGGGCACACACACACACGCACCCGGCGTGAGTTTTAAGCCACCGGCTCTGGGACGCGCACCACGGTCGACTACTTGGGAGTCCAGTGACATAGCCATTACGTTAACTGCTGGTCCCAAAAGTAAATTCTTTAGATTAAGTGCCAGCAGGACTGAGAAGCACAGAGATGCACATGCTGTAAGTGAAAGATCAATAGCGAATGTTCCTGGATAAAAAGGGGGTGAGGAGGGTCAACAGATGGTAAGGTGGTTTAGGCGCTGGATTCCCAGATGGCTGGCTGCAGTTCGAGTCTCAGACCTGGTGGCTTGCTTTCTCACGTTCCCTCTCTCTCTCTCTGCTACTGTCTCTCTGGTGAGCATGCATGCCTTGTAGCAAATTAAAAAATAATAAATTAATTTAAAAATTTTAAAAAGGGGGATGAGGACTAATAGTTAAAAAGTTTGGGGGAGTATTTGAACACTTTAAAAGACAAAGGATAGGGCTAGTTGGTGGCATAGTGGTTAAGGGGGCTGGATTCCACAAGGCTCTCTGTGGGGTTCGAGTCTTGGACCCAGTGGCTTGAAAAAGACAGCTGGCACATGTGCGTGCTTGGCCAAAATTCTAAGAAAGGGGAAGTGAAGGAGAAGTGATTGCTGTGTGGCCCTCTCCCATGGGGGACTTTCTCACTCTCTCTCTTTCTCTCTCTCCAGCAAGCACATGTGTCCTCTGGAAAATTAAAGAAAAAAAAATAAAGGATAAAAATTCTAGAGAGTAAAATGATAAATTAGAGGAAGATAATTAGAAACAGCCAAATTAATTGAAATCAACACTCTAGAAAATTGGATTTTAAATGTTAATAAATATGTAAATATTAAATTAAGATTTAAAAGTGATAGAAAAACATTCTTCAGTGTATGCGTGATTACTGTTGTAATCAGAAAAAAATATTTATGACTTTAAAATGACGCCCCTGGGCTTTGGTTTCCTTGTCTTTAGAATGGGCTGGTGATGTCTCCGCAGCGTGGAGGTGGCTGCCAGGACTACACCAGGCACTCCGTGTGCACCTGCTTGGCATGTATGTAACGGGCTCTGTGATTTCAAGGAAGCCCTCCTTCCCAACGACTTACAGCACAATCACTTCTCGCCAGGAGATACTTCTCCCCGATGTGGGCTGCCCTCCTGACCCTTGAGCCCTCAAATCACCTAACTGGACTGCAGCTGCTCTGGTGTCTTCTCGGTGGCCATGCCAAGGAAAGGTAGTGTGTGCAGGGTGGTGGGGAGGGGAGAGACCTCATGGGTGAGCCTGGCAACAGGGTGGGGAAAAGGATTCTGCCAGGAGACGATCTAATCAGTTTTGAAAATGTGCATGGATTTATTCCAAGCTCAACTCTCGGTACCAGGTGTCAGTAATCAACTCAACTGCAGGAGCCATCCCTATCAGAGGCAGGAGGGTCCCTGTGAGCTCCAAAGACACCCTAAAAGGCAGTTCTGTGTGACTGGGACTATGGACTTCCCTCCCTCTGCCAACCCAGTGTCCTCCGCTCAGGAAGATCACTGAGGATCGTGCCAGGCTGGTGTTGGGAAGGGGTGGGCTGGGCTGGCAGGCAAGCCTACATGTGAAAGGGGCCAGCAGATGGCATAGCAGTTACATCGCTGGACTTCCATGTGGCCAACTGCGGTTTGAGTCCTGGATCCAGTGATGTGATACTCAGTGTGCATGCATACCCAAGATCCTGGGAGGAGAGAGGAGAAGGGATTGCAGTGTGGCTATCCTCCCTGAGGGGTGATTTCTCTCTTCTTCTCAGTGCCTCTGTCCTTCCCCCCACCCAAGCACATGTGCCCTAAGGCAAAAACCTCTTTGAACAAACAAAAAACCTAGTGTGATGGCTCCCCAACACAGCTCTGAGTGGCAGGGCTCTTTCCAACCACACACTTCCTGCAGGTCTGCAGGTCTGGGTCTCCCTGCCCTCAGGATGAAGTCCCAACTTCCTGACATGGCTCAAAGGCCCTTCTAGGCAGAGCCACGGGTCTCATTCTGTGTCCGCCCTCCAGCCAGGGCACTTTCCTGTGGATTACGAGCTCTTTCCTCAGTGGGTCTTTGCTCTAGTCGCTAGAGCACGCCTCCTCCTCCCTCCTGGCTCCTTTCGGAGTCCCCTCCCTCAAGACCAGTGGGGAGCTGGGTGCCTCCCCAGCACACTGGCCCAGCCTGCGTCGCCCTGTTTTCCTTATCAGTGGAACTATACTGACATTTACACGCTGTCACAGGACAGAGTGACCTGTGGTTTGTTGCTGGCCTCATTCATTCCATACAATCAGGGTGGGGCAAGACAGGCAGGACCCTGCCTCTGCTGAGCTCTCGGTCTGGTGGGACCACAGGAAAATCCTTTCTTGTCTTTCAGGGGGAGGGAGAGCAGAGCGGCAGTGCACTGAGCCTGGGTTGGGTCCTGCCTGCACGGATTAAGTTACTCATGGAAAGCCCCTGAGAATAAGGGGCACCTGCCTCAGGGTGTGTTGCAAGGACTGAACCAAATAAAAATCACGTAACACACTCAGAACAGCGTCTAGAGGACAGTCAGCTCCCTGCAAAGCTGAGCCCCTGTTCAGTGAGGTAAAACTTAAGATCTGAGAAACAAGAAGGCGATGCCAGGTGAGCGAGTGGAGAAGGAACTTACCAGGAGCAGCAGGAGCATGTGCAAAGGTGCTGTGGCGGGAGGAGGCAGGGAGTTTAACGCACAGTGAGATGGTCAGTGGGATGGAAGTGTCTAGGGAGGGGTGGGGAGGCCAGGCCGGGGAGAAATTCCACAGGACCCATGGCCTCCGCAGGACCTTTGATGGCAGCCTGTGTCACAGCCCCTCCCAGCCCAGCTCTTCCCCTGCCCGAGAGCACAACCCATCCTTCCACCCCCACCCTTCAGGGAGGGAGGAGGGTGAGCCAACGTCAGTTCCCTTCCTCCGCCAAAGCCTAATCAATCTGGCTGCAGCGTCACCGCATTGAGGATGGAGAAGCCGCTCCATCTTTCTCCACCGGAGGCTGCAAGCCTCGTTTCCCTGGAAACCGAAATAATCATTGGAAGTCAGCTCATGGTAACTCCGCTCACGCACGTGGGTGCCACGATTATTATACAAGCTGATTTACACACTGTCCTTTTAAAACCTATACATCATAAGTGCGAAGGACGGATCGGCATCCCTACTTCTCTGGCGAGTCATCATGCCTGAGCACAGGACCGTTCGGCTCATGTTCTAAAATCTGCACTCTCTGCTAAAAATACGGCGAAACATGCTCGTTCTCCTCGCAGCTCTCGCAGTAGAAGCAAACCCCACGCAAATGTCCAGGGAGCCGCATGAAGGACCTTCACATATATTCACTCCGGCAGATGGTTTCCGTGAAAAGTGGGCGAGGGGCCTCTGCGCGCGCTGCCTCCAGCACGTGGGTGCGGCTTTCTCCGGACGAGGGCCCTCCGGGGGTTTCTGCCCTGCTCCGCAGGCACTAAGCTGCGCTCTGTGCTCTGCAGGGAAGGGCGTGAAGCTCTGCGCTCTGGGCGAAGTCTCCGCAGGCCAGAACTTGCTCAGGCAGGTGACCCAGACGAAGGTGCGTTCTCAAAGCATCCCTGCAGCGCCCCGCGCGTTCCCTAGCTGCAGCCACCAGATCCAGCGCGAAGTTATTTAACGCTGCAATTAGCCGGCAGGGTGAGTCATCGGCTCCCCGGCCTCGCTGCTGCAGAAGCAGGGAGAAGTGGAAGGGACCAGGGGCCAGGCCTGGCAGCTCGTTCGGGTGGGACTTCAGCGAACCTTCCAGGGACGCCCCTGTCCCCCTTCCCACTCCCTGTCTCCCTGTCTTCAGGTCTTCCTGGGGTCCAGGAGCGCTCTTTTCAGGTGGAGGATGGAGGGCCCAGAGAAGTCTCCAGGAGGCGATCTTCCCGCCCCACCCACCACTGTGCTTTCCTCTCATCCTTCCTGAGTTCTCGCGGTCAGAGCCAGGCGACTTGCTGCCCCCACTCCCTCCCACTCAGGCCGTGAACCGCGTTCTGATGAATTAATTCACATGCACCTGCGTCTGGGGAAAATTCCTGCCTGATCCCGGAGAAAGGCTTTTGACCAAAATCCAAGACTCATCCAAGAGTCTAAGACTTCTTCACCTTCAGCCTGGTTCAAATGGTTAGTCCTAACAGAACCTCCATCCACCCACCCCCGCGCACAGGCGCTCACACACCGCACTCACTCACGCACCTCGTACCCATGCGCTCACACACCACACAGCCACAGCGCACATCCTACCACACACATATGCACACGCACAACCCACACATGGACGCACACACACACTGCATAAACACACGCACACACTCCCCCACAAGAACACACACCACACACACACATACACTCACATACATGCACACGCAGAGATACAGACTATCCTCCATCCCCCATCCCTCCGGAGCACCCCATCAACCCCCTCCATCCTCTTTATTAGACCCCCTCCTCCCTCCCTCGTCAGGGCTCCCTTGCTCCCTGCTCTTGGCCTTTTTCTTCCCTCTCCCGCCTCTCCCCCACATTCGCCCCTTTTCCTTCTCTCTCACCCAGGCTCTCCCCACACCCGCCCCCGGCCCCGCCAGCACCGAGGCTCCCCATTCTCCTGCACCCCCAGCTAACTTCTTCCGGCTTCCCAGCTGCTGGCAAGCTGGTGGGCAAGAAGTGCGGCCCGGACCCAGTGGGTAGGGCAGCGCAGACGTAGGGGCACGGAACGGTGGGGGTGCTGGGGGTGGGGCTAGGGGGTCCGGGAGATAGAGCCCTGGAGTCGGGGGTGGGCGTTCTCAAAGTAGCCAGTGCTGGATAGGGTGGGCGACCAGGGGAGGTGGTGGAGAGGCTCGGCCTGGGGGTACCTCTCCTCCCGGACGCGGCGGAGGGGCGTCCTGGGGGCGGGTGGGGGCGGAGGAGGGCGGTGCCAGGGCAAGGCGTGCCGGGCCGCGGGAGGGGTGGGGGGAACGGAGCGTCCTGGGAGGGGCGCCGCGGGCTGGGGAGGGGGCGCGCGCGCCCTGCGGTCCTCCGCGCCGCATCGGTTCCCGGCGCTGGGTCGCGGCGGCGGCGGCGGCGGGAGGCGGAGGATGCGGGCTCCGGCGGCGGCGGCGCGGACCCGGGAGGACGCGGGAGGATGAGGAGGAGGCCGGCGGTCCGGCCGCGCGGCGCCGGGAGGAGGCGCAGGCGGCGGGGGCGGCGGCGGGCGGCGGCGGGCGCGCGGGGTGCGGGCCGGCTCGGGCGCGGAGGATGAAGTGGAGCGTCCGCGGGGCCTGCGCCGCGCTCTCCTCCTGCCTCCTGCTCGCCTGCGCGCTCAGCGCCGCCGCCGTCGGCCTCAAGTGCTTCTCGTTGGGCTCGGAGCTGCGCGGGGAGCCGTTCCGGCTGGGGGCGGCCGCCGGCGCCTTCTATTCGGGGCTGCTGCTGGCCGCCGGCCTCTCGCTGCTCGGCGCCGCCCTGCTCTGCTGCGGGCCCCGGGACGCGCCCCTCGCGGGGCCGGCGCCCGGCCCGGGGCTCGAGGTCCCAGCGGCCCCGGCAGGGGCTCCGGAGTCCGCGCCGGGGGAGCCGGGGGCTGCGGCCGGGCCCCCGGGGCCAGTGAACAGCCAGAACCTGCTCCTGCTCGGCGTCCTCGTCTTCATGCTCGGGGTCCTCAGCGCCTTCGCGGGCGCGGTGATCGACGGCGACACCGTGTCCCTAGTGGAACGCAAGTACTCCCACTACTGCCTGCCCCCGCGCGCGCCCGCCGCGGCCCCCGGCGCGGCCCCCGGCCCCGCCGCCGCGGCCCCCGGAGCGCCGCGCGCCCGCAGCACCTTGGACAGCGCCACGTCCGCCAAGTGCCGCCAGCTGAAGGACTACCAGCGTGGCCTGGTGCTCTCCACCGTCTTCAACTCGCTCGAGTGCCTCCTGGGCCTGCTCAGCCTCCTGCTGGTCAAGAACTACAAGTCGTCGCAGGCCCGGCGCGGCCGGCGCGGCCGGCGGAGGGGAGGCCGGGCCCTGGCGCGGCCCCGCGGCGGTCCCGGGCTCCGCGCGCAGCCACCAGCCTCCCGCGCGCGGCGGGGCCGGCGGGGCCGGCGGGGGCGGCGGCTGCAGCAGCGGCCGAGCGAGGCCTCCATCCTGTCCCCAGAGGAGTCCGACTTCGCCGCCCCCGGGGACTGCGCGGGCTTCGGCGCGCACCACGCTGTCTCCTACATCAACGTGGGCGTCTTCCACGCGTTCGACGAGGCGGGCGTGGAGGTGTGCTGCGGGGGGCACCCGTCGGTGGAGCTGCCGGGGTACGCGCCCTCGGACCCCGACCTCAACGCCTCCTACCCCTACTGCTGCCGGCCGGCCTGCGAGGCGACACGCCCTTGGGAGCCCAGCCGGGCCTGCTGAGCCCTCCGGGGGGATCCCCATGGACCGCGCCCGCGCCTCCCCAGGACCTCCGCTGCCAGGCAGGGCAGGAGGCTGGGCGGGTCCGGAGCCAGGCCTCGCCCGGGCTGCATCTTCAAAGTGGCTTTGCATTCTCTGGCCTGGCGCCTCTGAGGGCTCAATGACCACAGGACGGGTCCTCCGGTATTATCATTTCTGTGTCTGGGAGGTTTCTCTTCTTTTCTGTGTCGTTCGTATCCGGATTCCATTTTCAAGTTTACAATAAATGTTTTGGGGTTGGCTCTCCCCGACCGCGCTTCTCTTTGGCAAGTCCGTTCCCTGGGGCCTCTCTGGGCTGCCCGGGTCTTCCGGCCAGCGATGAGGGGAGAGCGCGGGAGCGCCCAGTGGGGGTGATTTTCCACGAAGGAAGAGCCCTTGCTGAGAGGACAGACAGACAGAGCAACTGGTACTTTAGGAGTGAAAGAATGCCCAACAGCAACACTTTGTACCCGGATGTGCCTGCTTTTGTTGATACTTTCTTACTGTAAAGCTCTCCATAAACAGTGAAAATGTTTGGTAAACTTATTGCAATTTAAAATTGGTGAGTTCCTTTATTAAATTAATTGCTACGTTATTGGAGGAGATCTATCAAGTTGGACTTAGAGGATGTCTACACACAATCAGTTTTTATTTGGGGGGCAGGGTGAATTTGGTCAAATGTGGAGTTTGAACAATTGTATCCCGCTAGCTAGTTAACTAAACCCAACCTCTCTCAGAAGCTAACTTGCTGTGTGTGTATAGACACTGACACCAGGCCCCATACATTCTTTTTTTGGAAACTGACTGTGTGGTTTCTACTGCAAAGCAAGAGCTTATTTTTGGTTAATACATACGAACAGTCTAATCCTATTTTGGAAAAGCACAGTCATAGTTTTTCTGGCAAAGATAATTTTCCTGTTGATTAATTCAGTAGTCTGGTAGTTTTGAATATTCTAATATTTCATTTAAAATATATCCCTTATATAGCCTTAATTGATGTGAAGGTTATACTTTTTGACATTAGGATATGTATGAGTGTGCATATTTACACATGCAGTATGAACTGTGTTCCATATGATGGGGGAGTGCCTCTGGCTCCCATGGGCCTGAAAGCATGATGCCAAGCCAGGAACCACTGACTGCACAGCCGGGAGCTCCACCCCGCCCGAAAGGTGTGTCCCTCCTGCAGGTAGATGTGGGGATGCAGCGGTGCTCTGCAAGGGTGAGCACCAATGCAAGCAATTCGGGTGACAGAAGCTACAAAGATCTCGTGGAGTGTCTTTATAGAGTATAGGAGTTGACTTCGAACTGTGAAAAAGTCATTGAATTTAAGGACGGGCATGGTTTCCAGGTGCAGGCTCTGGGATGAGACCTTTCCAGTCCAAAGTTAGTGTTCCCCCTGTATCCCTGGTGACCAATGGCCTCCCCCCCGCCCCCATCTCAGCTGGGACCTGGCCAGCTGCAGAGCTCACTAGAAGGAGGCCTCAACTCTATTTCCATAGAGTGAGACCTGTCGCCATCCAGTGGGCCGATGGATGGAGGTGGCAAATCTGTTTACTAGCTCAGAGAATTACTGTGAAACTGGGGGGGTCTGACTGAGGGTGCAATGGGCCAATGACACTACCCAATGAGAAAGAGCCATGGATGGTCAATTTACTAGGTTCTTGTCCATAGGCCTCTCTACATACTGGTTAATATTAGGCCCGGGTGTGTGTGTATATGGTGGCTCCCTGCAGAAGGCTGCTGGGCAGCTGCCCCAGGATGGTGCAAACACGTGGGCAGCACAGATGCAACAAGTAAAACCTCCCTGTATCCTTTTTGTTTTCTGGGGTATTTAGTCTTACATGATTTGTACAGCTTAAAATGTTAAATGCCTTATGACTCTTGCAAATTTGTGATCAAAATCAGTGACCTCTCTAAAGTTTCAAGCTTTCCTTGGGATAGAACAGAAGGTGGGGGCTGGAGGGGGGCAAGTAGGGCTGGGAGCCAGTCTGTGTGCATTGTCCCAGCCAGGGCAGGAGGGAGACTCTGGGGGTGCATAGCCCTCCCCTGAGCCCCAGCCAGGGCAGCGGGGAGACTCTGGGATTGCGCAACCCTCCCCTGAGCCCCAGCCAGGGCAGCAGGGAGACTCTGGGGGGTGCACAGTCCTCCCCTGAGCCCCAGCCAGGGCAGTGTTGAGACTCTGGGGTGCACAGCTCTCCCCTCAGCCCCAGCCAGGGCAGTGTTGAGACTCTGGGGTGCACAGCTCTCCTCTGAGCCCCAGCCAGGGCAGCAGGGAGACTCTGGGGGTGCACAGCTCTCCCCTCAGCCCCAGCCAGGGCAAACTAACCTCTTCCAGGCAACCAGAAACTAGATGAGTTGTTTTAAGATTGACCGTTGCTAGGCCAGCCAGGTGGTGCGGTGGTTAAGATTGCTGGATCCCACATAGCCAACTGCGCAGTTGGAATCCCGGACCCAGTGGCTTAAAAAACAGACCAGGCACCTGTGTGTGCATGCCCAAAATCCTTAGAGGAGAATGGAGAAGGGATTGTGGCATGGCGGGGCGGGGAGGTGATTTATCACTTTCTCTCTCTCTCTGTCTCTCCCTCTGGCAAGTGCACACTCTCTGTACCAAATCTGGGTGGGGGGGAAGAGTGTTTCTAACTCTGCAAACGTTGTTAGCTCCCCTTTTACAGAGGTCGCGATAATGATGTGACATACGAAGGCTGACTTTTTAAAAAGTTTATGAGAGGAAATATAACCCCATGCATCCCTAAACACAAATTGTTCCAAAGATCAGTTCTCAGGGAAATGGATGAAGGGTCATGACCCCCAACATCCTTCCTAGTTAGGACTAAATCCCTCATCACGGCTCCAGTTGTGAACCGTGAGAAGGCTATCTAACACCGCAGCAATTTTTATTCGTGTTCATTTTACTCGTTCGAAACTTTAAGTTAGTTGTTCAGAATTGGTTCTTTGTGTCAGCTGGAGAATAATGGCAGTTCTTGGATCTTTCTTAAAATTGGCCTTACCTTGCTTTCGTGCCAAGAGTTTATTATGACAAGATACCCAAACTAAACCTGCTTCAGCATTTTCACGTAACTAGATGTGGAGTTTACACAGTATTCATTTAAACACAGGTGTGATTTGGTCCAGCAGATGCAATCACTGCTCATACGGCTAGTTGTCTACTTCTAAGGGGATCATTCGATAAAGGTAACCTGATGCTGTGTATAGACCCAGACAGCAGAGTTGCCAAACAAGTCATGTGTTCTTAGAATTGATGAGCAGGCCTCCTCAGGGCCTCAGATATCTGCATTTTCATGCCTTTCCTTAGTCACAGGGGGCGTTCCGCACTTGGCACCATTAATCTGAACCACACAACTGAGCTGCTGACTGAAAATTTAATTTTAAAATCTGTCAGATGGTTGTTTGTCATGATGATCAAACTGCTGATGATGGAAGTTTTGATTACTTGCCGGTGTCCTGATGCAGGGGAAAACCTCCACTGCGTGTACACACATGAGTGCATGTGCACATCTACCTGTATGTGCAAGTGCACACTCACGTATACGTGTGCAAATGTGGACTCTTGGACAGCGTCTGAAGGCCATGCAGCAGCCCTCCTGGGGCATACCAGAAGAACCTGTCTGTAGCACGCCGACCAACCAGGCCGAGCCCTCGCCTCGACGTCACAGGGTAACCACGCAGGAAGCACGCCCCTGAGAAGGCCCCCAGTCTGCCATATCTGAGCGGGGGCGGGCTGATGAGCAGGCCCTCACCTGCATTAGCACAGCACGAAGGAGCCATGTTGGGGAATGTGCTGGGGCCCAGGGGCCAGTATGGCCAGGCTGAGTCCCTGGTCTCCGAGGCAGGCCTGGGTGCACAGATCCTGCCTCGGCCTGACTGCGGTGCTGACCGGTTAGTCACCCTTCCCCACATCGCCCTTGGGCCCAGTTCCTCTGCCGGCTCATGGCTGTGTGCCCTGCAAAGTGGGTGGGAGCAATTTTTTTCTCATTGAGATCTGAGAGAAAATTAACAAATGGCAAAGACATTAGGAAAAGTGAATTCTGGCACATAAGTAAGTATACATCCCTTATATACCCGTATATCTATCTTTTTATATGAGAGGTAGTAGCCTAGTATTGATTGGTTTAATTTCCAGATAATTGAATACCTTTGCTTAATTTGCTGCATTTTGAAATTATAATTGGCAGAAAAGAAAAAAAAACCCAACATGATGGAAAAAGAAAATCATTTAATTTAGGGAACTAGTGTACAAATAGCATGATGTCCCCAAATTTGAATCCTTGGAATGGTTCCCATGACAAAACTGTGTTTAGGCCCATTTTCTTTTCTTAAAATCTGCGTGTTTAGAAGGAAAACTGCTTATGTGGGTTTCACCTTGAGAAGAGCCCATCCATGTGATCTATCTTTTGCCTTTTTATCTGCCATTGATCCTCAACAGAATGTCAGTTTCAGGTCAATAAAGTCTGTTTCGAAACCCAAAATAGCCACAACACGATCCTTTGGTCATGGTGGCCACCGCCCTGTTTCTGACGGACTGTGTGGTAGAGTGTGGCCAGACCGACCGGGCGTGCTGGAGGGAGGAGGCCAGCAGGCTGCCCTGGGCCTTCGACTTCCCCTGCCAGTGGCTGGGCAACCCCACCCTGTTCCGCCTGCAGCACCTGGAGGCGCTGCCCTACCTTTTCTGCCTGTCTCCCCATCACCCAAGCCCCAGATTCAGCCTCTGCACCTGCTGTGGCCCCACGGACGTGCCCTTTGACAGTAGGGCCTACATCTTCAGCTTGATCTCTCTGTCTATAGCCACCCTTGCTGAAAAGTTTTCCTAAAACGAGTCAGACCGCGTTATACTACTCAGAGACTTTGAGGGCTACCGTTTTTCCAAAGAAGGAAAATAAAACCTTGTGGGCTCTTAGGCTGACCCTTCCACCTTTGCTGGGGGCAACTGTGGGCCATGAAGGAACGGGAGGGGCTTCTGTCTGGTGGAGCTGCGAGAATAAACAGGTGTGATGAGTGAGGCTGGTGGTACCTGGGAATGTGTTGGGGGCCCGTGGGATGTGTGGTGGGGAGGTCCCATGGAGCAGGGGACCCCTGGGATGGCCATGGACATCTGGGGCTGAGAAGGGGGTGAATACAGCATTGGGAGAAGCTGGGGGTGGGGCCGGACAGTGTATGGGGACAGTGGGGGCATGCTGAGGCTGAGGCTGAGAAAGGCAGCATTTGAGGGTGCGGGAGGGATGGCCTCAGGAGGCAAGTGCAGGAATGCGGGAGAACGAGGGCCTTCTCAGTGCAGGCAGGCTCTGTAGGAATGACATGACAACAGCGACAGTAATGCTAGCAACAGCCATGGTGGGCGGACCCTGATCTTGGACACTTCATGTCCCTGACCTCGTCTGTCCCTATGAGGCCCTAGGAGGTGGGTGGTGTTACCCTCCACTTACAGACAAGAGTATAGTCCTGTTACGGACTTGCCCAGAGAGAGTTGGGGCAGGGTCCCGTCTGCACAGCTATGCCTGACTCTGGTGGGTCTGGCCTCTGAGCATCTGTTATGTGATAGAGGGGCATTTGATGCTACCAGGAGGCCATGTAGGGGACACATACTCTTCCCTCCTTAGGGAGCTTGGGAGAGACATCAGAAGGACAGAAGAGAGAGTGGTTGCCTCCACACACCTGCAGCCTCTGCCTTCTTTAGGCCTCAGTATTTCTTTCCCAAGTGTGGTGAAGCCCCATTCGTCCCATGTCACACCTCATGGAGGGGTTCCCTGCGGGGCAGCTAGGTCACCCCGTATTTCCTGAGGACCTGCCTGCTACCCCACGGTGCTACACAGGGCATTAGCTGGATAAGGAGCAGGCTGGAGGCCCCGCCTTCCAGGAGCACCCTGGCAGGCTCCCCATCCTCCTTGGGTCATGTGCAGGACTGCCCTGCTCAGCCTTGCTGTGGGCATCCTCTCCCTATGTACATCTGGCCTGCCTCCTTGATCCCGCAGCCAGCCAGCCAGATCGGCCTCTGAACCCACTCCATGCTGTCCCTTCAGCTCAGCACATCCTTTCCTGCCTCTTCATCTGGGAAACACCAACATTTTACTCGAAGAAGGGCCTGAGAGTACCTCGCTATGGAGCCTCTTGGTCCCTTTGTCTAAGTATTCACCTCCACCTGAGCCTGTGGTGGCAACAGCAGTTACTCCCTGCCCGGGAGAATTGGCTGAGCCTTCAGGCTGGCACCTGATTAGTCCAGATGGCAGGATTGGGCCTCCAACAACTTTGCATCACCAGAACCAGCCCGGCATACGCGGCAATGCATGCAATAAGATGCAGATGGCAGCTGCAGGCAGTAGGATGCACATGGTAGGATGCAGGTGGTATAATGTAGGTGGTAGGATGCAGGCAAAGGGATGTGCATGA